>CM076580.1:590167891-590819435 GCA_034641835.2 Pinus albicaulis | reverse complement strand
TTTTGGGTACATTTCAATTTGGGGTACATTATAATTCATGGGGGAATCCTTTGCTATTTGGTTTCACTAATTTGTATTGGGTTGAAAACTCTGATGATTGGAAGTCTATTGTAAGCTATGTTTTCATTCTTGGTTCTAGACATGTCACTTGGGCTTGTAAAAATTAGTATGTTTTTTAACTTTCCTTAATAGAAGTATATTACTCAACGACTATTACTACAAGTCCAAAAGTGTTATGTCTTTGATGTATACTTTGAGATCTTGGCTTCCAACAACAAAATTTGACCACCTTATGTTGTGACTATCAAAATGCCACTATGCTCGCCAAATATCCAATTTATCATCAGTGTCACAAACACATTCAACTATAAATGTAGTTCATTTGAAAACTCAATGATGGTTACATTATTGAAGTGCACTTTTTCCCTATATTTACCAAGTTAGATACATTTTCCTATATTCTCTTATAAAAGTGACACCTTCTAAGATTCAAACCATGTTAGGATTTTAGGAAAATGTCATTAAATAAGGATAAGATGCAACACCTCCTTCCTTCTTCTTTTGTGTCACCTTTAAATCCTATCTCAACTTGTTCACTACGTGGGGTGAAATGATATTTATACACTTAAGATTTATTTAAGCTCATCTTGGTCAAATATGACTATTAGGTAAAAGTTTGATTCTTTGTGTGACATTTTAGTGTGCATTAATTGCATCATAATATGATTGTCATATGTGTTTTAAACATAGAGTGATCTCATGACTCATATTATACTTGATATTAATGACTATTTATCTATAAATTAACACACCAATGGTTCTTGATCTCTATTTAAAAGTAATGGAGGGTCATGGATGAGGATCAATTGTGAGAAATCTCTTCTCTAAAATATTTTCTTTTGCATTAATAAATTTTTCTCATTGTGCTTCTGTTGACTAGGGTTGTGGATTTTTTCACCCTTAGAGGGTCCTAACAACATAAAAATGTTGGGGTTTTGATATTTGATCTGGTTGTGTGAGTGTTTATTGAGGGTTTTCTTCCTATATATAGTACCCTATTTACCTAAACAACCAAAGCCTTCATATCCAATGGCTACTCTCTATCCCAAATTAACAAGGCATACCATGGAGTTACATTGCAAAACCAAATCTTACAACCCCTCTTCTCCTCAAACTACATTTCCCTCCCCTACATCAAAGACATGAATGATCTCATCTCCAAATTATTTTTCAAAAGCCACATTAGGACCTTGTTTAAGCCCCATAAAACCTTCCAACAATTATTCTAATTAGCCAAATACAAACCCAACTAGATGATGGCATCAAGAGTCTAACAAATTTCCTTTTATTTTGGAAAGTCATACATTGGAGAAATATGAAAACTTTTCAAATTATGTTTCACATAACATATTGATGACACAAATCACAATCAAATTTTGAAATCATCCATAGTTGAACAACCTCGCAAATGGAAACATCTTATACGCTTTGACCAAACTAAATTTTTAGCTTTAACCCCCCTTTACTTATCATGTGTTTCCCTTGAAGCCCTCGAAATTTGAAAGCATTCACAAAATTTATATCATGAACAGGATACAAGCTGAACCATTCTTGGAAACCCCTCATACATCATATTAGCCAATCGACAAGAAAGTCGAATATCAATTTTTCCTCTAATCCCTCATGGTCCATATTCTTTATATACCTCTCCCTTCTTCTCTTTCTTCTTCCATATTTCCCCTCCTCCTCCCCCCCCCGCCTCCCCCTCCCATCACAACCTTTCATTCCCCTCAACTCCAATTATCTAGTACATCTATTTCTAATCCTTTGATCCTATCATCTTTTTATTATCTTTACTTTATTCTAAATTCTACTTTTTATTGTTATATTCGTCTCTTTATTTACAAATAAGGCTTATTATTATCTATAGCTATTTCATCTTCTTCTTTTTATCATTATAATCTCCCCCTTATTCTCTAATTAAACCTATTCATCTTACCTTTTTCTCTCTTTTTCAAAAAAAAATCTTTATCTTAACCTTTTTTTTCCTATTTTTTATTTCTTTTTTTTATCATTTCATTTCCATCACCCCATGGTCTCTCTTCAATTCAAATTTCAATATAATTTTTTATTTATTTCAATTATTAATTAGTAATATTTTAATATGCATATTTTAACTCAAATTCCCTTTTTCATTTTATATCTATTCTCCACTTTTTATATATATATATATATATATATATATATATATATATATATATATATATATTATTTATTAATTAATTTATAACATATTCATATATTTATTTGAATTTATTAAAATTTAATTTAATTTCCAATATTAATAAAATTTATATTTTCCTTTGGATTTATTCTAATAATTAGCCATATTTATTGGTTCTAAATATCAACACAATTTTTTTTTATTTTTTTTTTTAATTTGATGAATGTAAAAGAACAAGTAAAAATTACATAACATACATTCCTAAGAAAATATATTTTTTAATATACATACTTTATTTTAAATTACAAAATATTAATTATATTTTTTGAATATATGGTTACCTTATCCTTATCCAATTTTAACTATGCCACCGTTTTTTTCCATTTTTAAATTAAGTCCCTATGTGCTATTATATTTCTTTACTTAATCCTAATGCGTTAACTCTCTCCTTTCACCTTAGATGACTAAACCCCTACCCGAATCTTTACCCAACGTGCTTCAAATCATTTTTATACTCGTCTACTCCGTGGACTCTTCTACTCCATGGAGGGTCCACCAGAAACTCCAACTTTTCAAAAATATGTCACACAATCTCATTAAAAAAACACATGAAAACTTAAAATGAATTAAAATTTAGATCTACCATGATAGGCTCACATAAACGGTGAAAAGGCTCCCCTTCTTATGTTTTGAAATGCATATTACATTATTCTTTTTAAGTATGACCCTAATTTAAAGGTCGCTGTGGAGGAAGAAAGAGAGACGGAAATAAGTTTAGCCGATTGTCAAAGACCAGTTCATCTAAACTTAAAGAGAAAATGAAATTATCGCTACTGTTTAGCCAAAACCTGCCTATTCCAACGACCAAACGAATCGTGTCTTTCATCAGAGAAGTAGGCAATTTCATAACAGAAGTATAGCGGTCAACCGTCTCCATCTCTCTAATCTGGGCGAAGGAAAGTCCCCAGTGCTTTTTCTGGCGACAGGAGGTTCTGGCGACAGAAGGTACATGCAGAATATGATGAAAAAGTTTAAAATAACATTATCAATCTGGGAAACAAATCAGAGCAAGTACGTGCAGAAAAAGTTAAAAATGTTTGAAATTTGGAAAACGTTAAATCTTTTGACATCTAAACTACTTTTTTTTTTATTGAAAAGAAATTTAATCGTAATAATAATTAATCATGTTTTCAATAAAGTTTTATAGAAATTGTAACAAATTATAAAACATGTGGAAAAACAATTTTTCAATAAAACTATATAGAAACTGTAACAAATTATAAAACATGTGAAAAAACAATTTGGCTATGTTTTTATTAATTTTTTGGATCAGGACTCATATAGATTTGGAGAGATTTGATGTCTAGATTAGATGCCCATTTCAAGCTTTTGGCCTTGATTTCTTTAAAGAGTGGAAAATTATTATGATTGAGGATTATGTAGATACAATTATGGGTTTTTTTGCCAGGAGGCATTATAGCTTAGTAAGAAGGCTGAATAATTTAATGTGTCTTTTTTATTTTTTATTTTGTAATTTATGGTAATTATAGATTTTTTTAAAACAATGTAACTAATGACTATTTACACTTAAGGTATAGATGTCAAGATAATATGACCAAAAACAATATCCCCATGGCACCATCAAGCATAGTATGGGGATTAGAAGCATAGTATGGAGATTAGATGATGATGGTAGTGACAATGAGACTATCTATTAGTTGAGAGGGTCTTAACATACGGGTTTCCCAATTGTGGATGTATGGCATACTATCTCACGTGCAACATCATATAGTTTGGATAGTTGACTCTATAACTCACCCCATAGTGTGCTACCATGAGCATGTGGCACCTAGGGAGAACTATGATACTCATACCCAGCTTTTGTTATTATTTATAATATTATATAGGGAGATTATGATGAAATATGTGGCAAAGAGCCCATAGATTTGGAGAGATTTGATGTCTAGATTAGATACCCATTCCAGGCTGTTGGCCTTGATTTCTTCAAAGAGTGGAAAATCATCATGATTGAGGATTATGCATATACAACTATGGGTTTTTGGCCAAGAGGAACTATAGCTTGGTAAGACCGCTGAATAACTTAATGTGTCTCTTTTATTTTTTATTTTGTAATTTATGGTAATTATAGATTTTTTTTTTAAAACAATGTAACTAATCACTATTTACACTTAAGGTATAGATGTCAAGATAATATGACGAAAAACAATATCTCCATGGCACCATCAAGCATAGTATGGAGATTAGAAGCATAGTATAGGGGTTAGATGATGATGGTTGTGACAATGAGACTATCTATGAGTTCAGAGGGTCTTAACATATGGGTTCCCCAATTGTGGATGTATGACATACTATCTCACGTGCAACATCATATAGTTTGGATAGTTGACTCCGTAACTCCAACCATAGTGTGCTACCATGAGCATGTGGCACCTAGGGAGAACTATGATACTCCTACCCGGCTATTGTTATTATTTACAATACTATATAGGGAGATTGTGATGAAATATGTGGCAAAGAGCCCATATATTTGGAGAGATTTGATGTCCAGATTAGACACCCATTTCAGGCTTTTGGCCTTGATTTCTTCAAATAGTGGAAAATAATCATGATTGAGGATTATGCATATACATCTATGGGTTTTTGGCTAAGAGGAACTATAGCTTGGTAAGAAGGCTAAATAACTTAATGTGTCTTTTTTATTTTTTATTTTTTAATTTATGGTAATTATAGGTTTTTTTTAAAACAATGTAACTAATCACTATTTACACTTAAGGTATAAATGTCAAGATAATATGACCAAAAACAATATCCCCGAGGCACCATCAAGCATAGTATGGGGATTAGATTATGATGGTAGTGACAATGAGACTATCTATGAGTTGAGAGGGTCTTAACATATGCGTTCCCCAATTGTGGATGTATGACATACTATCTCATGTGCAACATCATATAGTTTGGATAGTTCACTCTGTAACTCCAACTATAGTGTGATACCATCAACATGCAGCACCTAGGGAGAACTATGATACTGCTACTGGGCTTTTGTTATCATTTACAATATTATATAAGGAGATTGTGATGAAATATGTGGCAAAAAGCCCATATAATTGGAGAGATTTGATGTCTAGATTAGATACCCATTTCAGGCTTTTGGCCTTGATTTCTTCAAAGAGTGGAAAACGATCATGATTGAGGTTTATGCAAATACAACTATGCACTTTTGGCCAAGAGGTACTATAGCTTGGTAAGAGGGTTGAATAAATTAATGTGTGTTTTTTATTTTTTATTTTGTAATTTATGGTAATTATAGATTTCTTTTAAAAAAATGTAACTAATCACTATTTACACTTAAGGTATAGATGTCAATATAATATGACCAAAATTAATATCCCCATGGCACCATAAAGCATAGTATGGGGATTAAAAGCATAGTATGGGGATTAGACGATGATGGTAGTGACAATGAGATTATATGAGTTGAGAGGGTCTTAACATACGAGTTCCCCAATTGTGGATGTATGACATACTATCTCACGTGTAACGTCATATAGTTTGGATAGCTCACTCCATAACTCCAACCATAGTGTGCTACCATGAGCATGTGCAACATAGGGAGAACTATGACACTCCAACCCAGATTTTGTTATTATTTACAATATTATATAGGAAGATTGTGATGAAATATGTGGCACAGATCCCATAGATTTGGAGAGATTTGATTTCTAGATTAGATACCCATTTCAGGATTTTGGCGTTGATTTCTTCAAAGAGTGGAAAATTATGATGATTGAGGCTTATGCATATACAACTATGGGTTTTTGGCCAAAAGGCACTATACCTTTGTAAGAAGGCTGAATAACTTAATGTGTCTTTTTTATTTTTTATTTTGTAATTTATGGAAATTATAGATTTTTTTTAAAACAATGTAACTAATCACTATTTACATTTAAGGTATAGATGTCAGGATAATATCACCAAAAACAATATCCCCATGGCACCATCAAGCATAGTATGGGGATTAGATGATGATGGTAATGATAATGAGACTATCTATGAGTTAAGAGGGTCTTAACATACGGGTTCCCCAATTGTGGATGTATGACATACTATCTCACATGCAACATCATATAGTTTTGAAAGTTGACTCTGTAACTCCAACCATAGTGTGCTACTATGAGTGTGTGGCACCTAGGGAGAACTATGATACTCCTACCCGACTTTTGTTATTATTTACAATATTATATAGGGAGATTGTGATGAAATATGTGGCAAAGAAACCATAGATTTGGAGAGAGTTGATGTCTAGATTAGATACCCATTTCAGGCTTTTGGCCTTGATTTCTTTAAAGAGTGGAAAATCATCATGATTGAGGATTATGCATATACAACTATGGGATTTTGGCCAAGAGGCACTATAGCTCTGTAAGGATGTTGAATAACTTAATGTGTCTTTTTTTATTTTTTATTTGTAATTTATGGTAATTATAGATTTTTTTAAAACAATGTATCTAATGACTATTTCAACTTAAGGTATAGATGTCAAGATAATATGACCAAAAACAATATCCCCATGGCACCATCAAGCATAGTATGGGGATTAGATGATGATGATAGTGACAATGAGACTCTCTATTAGTTGAGAGGGTCTTAACATACGAGTTCCCTAATTGTGGATGTATGGCATACTATCCCACGTGCAACATCATATAGTTTGGATAGTTGACTCTGTAAATCCAACCATAGTGTGCTACCATGAGCATGTGGCACCTAGGGAAAACTATGATACTCCTACCCGGATTTTTTTATTATTTATAATATTATATAGGGAGATTGTGATGAAATGTGTGGCAAAGAGCCCATAGATTTGGAGAGATTTGATGTCTAGATTAGATACCCATTCCAGGCTTTTGGCCTTGATTTCTTCAAAAAGCGGAAAATCATCATGATTGAGGATTATGCATATACAACTATGGGTTTTTGGCCAAGAGGCACTATAGCTTGATAAGAAGGCTAAATAACTGAATGTGTCTCTTTTATTATTTATTTTGTAATTTATGGTAATTATATATATTTTTTTAAAACAATGTAACTAATCATTATTTACACTTAAGGTATAGATGTCAAGATAATATGACAAAAAAATATATATATCCATGGCACCATCAAGCATAGTACGGAGATTAGAAAGATAGTATGGGGATTACATGATGATGGTAGTGACAATGAGACTATCTATGAGTTCAGAGGGTCTCGGGTTCCCCAATTGTGGATGTATGACATATTATCTCACGTGAAACATCATATAGTTTGTATAGTTGACTCTGTAACTCAAACCATAGTGTGCTACCATGAGCATGTGGCACCTAGGGAGAACTATGATACTCCTACCCGACTTTTGTTATTATTTACAATATTATATAGGGAGATTGTGATGAAATATGTGGCAAAGAGCCCATAGATTTAGAGAGATTTGATTTCTAGATTAGACACCCATTTCAGGCTTTTGGCCTTGATTTCTTCAAAGAGTGGAAAATCATCATGATTGAGGATTATGCATATAAATATATGGTTTTTTGTCCAAGAGGAACTATATCTTCGTAATAAGGCTAAATAACTTAATGTGTCTTTTTTATTTTTTATTTTTTAATTTATGGTAATTATAGGTTTTTTTCAAAACAATGGAACTAATCACTATTTACACTTAAGGTATAAATGTCTAGATAATATGACCAAAAGCAATATCCCCGTGGCACCATCAAGCATAGTATGGGGATTAGATGATGATGGTAGCAGCAATGAGACTATCTATGATTTGAGAGGGTCTTAACATATGCATTCCCCAATTGTGGATGTATGACATACTATCTCACGTGCAACATCATATAGTTTGGATACTTGACTCTATAACCCCAACTATAGTCTGATACCATGAGCATGCGGCACCTAGTGAGAACTATGATACTGCTACCGAGCTTTTGTTATTTTTTACAATATTATATAAGGACATTGTTATGAAATATGTGGCAAAAATCCCATAGAATTGGAGAGATTTGATGTCTAGATTAGATACCCATTTAAGGCTTTTGGCCTTGATTTCTTCAAAGAGTGGAAAATGGTAATGATTGAGGCTTATGCAAATACAACTATGCACTTTTGGCCAAGAGGAACCATAGCTTGGTAAGAAGGCTGAATAACTTAATGTGTCTTTTTATTTTTTATTTTGTAATTTATCGTAGTTATAGATTTTTTTTAAAACAATGTAACTAATCACTATTTACACTTAAGGTATAGATGTCAATATAATATTACCAAAAACAATATCCCCATGGAACCATCAAGCATAGTATGGGGATTAGAAGCATAGTGTGGGGATTAGACAATGATGGTAGTGACAATGAGACTATATATGAGTTGAGAGGGTCTTAACATACGAGGTCCCCAATTGTGTATGTATGACATACTATCTCACATGCAACATCATATAGTTTGGATTTTTGACTCCGTAACTCCAACCATAGTGTGCTACCATGAGCATGTTGAACCTAGAGAGAACTATGATACTCCTACCCAGATTTTGTTATTATTTACAATATTATATAGGGAGACTGTGATGAAATATGTGGCAAAGAGCCCATAGATTTGGAGAGATTTGATTTCTAGATTAGAAACCCATTTTAGGCTTTTGGCCTTGATTTCTTTAAAGAGTAGAAAATCATCATGATTGAGGACTATGAATATACAACTATGGGTTTTTGTCCAAGAGGGACTATAGCTCAGTAAGGATTTTGAATAACTTAATGTGTCTTTTATTATTTATTATGTTGTAATTTATGGTAATTATAGATTTTTTTTTAAATAATGTAACTAAACACTATTTACACTTAATGTATGTATGTCAAGATAATATGACCAAAACCAATATCCCCATTGCACCATCAAGCATAGTATGGGGATTAGATGATGATGGTAGTCACAATTAGACTATCTATGAGTTGAGAGGGTCTTAACATACGGTTCCCCAATTGTGCATGTATGACATACTATCTCATGTGCAACATCATATAGTTTGGATAGTTGACTCTATAACTCCAACTATAGTCTGATACCATGAGCATGCGGCACCTAGTGAGAACTATGATACTGCTACCGAGCTTTTGTTATTTTTTACAATATTATATAAGGACATTGTTATGAAATATGTGGCAAAAATCCCATAGAATTACAGAGATTTGATGTCTAGATTAGATACCTATTTAAGGCTTTTGGCCTTGATTTCTTCAAAGAGTGGAAAATGATCATGATTGAGGAATATGCAAATACAACTATGCGCTTTTGGCCAAGAGGAACTATAGCTTGGTAAGAAGGCTGAATAACTTAACGTGTCTTTTTTATTTTTTATTTTGTAATTTATGGTAATTATAGATTTTTTTTAAAACATGTAACTAATCACTATTTACACTTAAGGTATAGATGTCAAGATAATATGAAATAAAACAATATCCCCATGGCACCAACAAGCATAGTATGGGGATTAGAAGCATAGTATGGGGATTAGATGATGATGGTAGTGAGAATGAGACTATCCATGAGTTGAGACGGACTTAACAAACGGGTTCCTCAATTGTGGATGTATGACATACTATCTCACGTGCAACATCATATAGTTTGGATTGTTGACTCCTTAACTCCAACCATAGTGTGCTACCATGAGCATGGGGCTCCTACGAAGAACTATGATAATCCTACCCAAATTTTGTTATTATTTACAATATTATATAGCGAGATTGTGATGAAATATGTGGAAAAGAGCCCATAGATTTGGAGAGAGTTGATGTCTGGATTAGATACCTATTTCAGGGTTTTGGCCTTGATTTCTTAAAAGTGTGGAAAATCATCATGATTGAGGATTATGCATATACAACTATGGGATTTTTTCCAAGAGGCAATATAGCTTGGTAACAATGTTGAATAACTTAATGAGACTCTTTTATTTTTTATTTTGTAATTTTTGGTAATTATATATATTAAAAAAAAAAATGTAACTAATCACTATTTACACTTAAGTTATAGATGTCAAGATAATATGACCAAAAACAATGTCTCCATGGCACTATCAAGCATAGTATGGGGATTAGAACCATATTATGGGGATTAGATGATCATCTTAGTGAGAATGAGACTATCTATGAGTTGAGAGGGTCTTAACATACGGGTTCCCCAATTGTGGATGTATGACATACTATCTTACTTGCAACATCATATAGTTTGGATAGTTGACTTCGTAACTCCAACCATAGTGTGCTACCATGAGCATGTGGAACCTAGGGAGAACCAACTGTGCATGTATGACATACTATCTCATGTACAACATCATATAGTTTGAATTGCTGACTCCGTAACTCCAACAATAGTGTGCTACCATGAGCATGTGGAACCTAGGGAGAGCTATGATACTTGTACATGGAATTTTTTATTATTTACAATATTATATAGGGAGATTATGATGAAATATGTGGCAAAGAGCCCATAGATTTAAAGAGATTTGATGTCTAGAGTAGATACCCATTTCAGGCTTTTGGCCTTGATTTCATCAACGAGTGGAAAATCATCATGGTTGAGAATTATGCATACACAACTATGGGTTTTTGGCCAAGAGGCACTATAGCTTGGTAAGAAGGCTGAATAACCTAATGTGTCTTTTTTATTTTTTATTTTGTAATTTATGCTAGTTATATATATATTTTTTAAACATGTAACTAATCACTATTTACACTTAAGGTATAGATATCAAGATAATATGACCAAAAACAATATCCCAATGGCACCATAAAGCATAGTAGGGGGATTAGAATCATATTATGGGGATTAGATGATGATGGTAGTGACATTGAGACTATCTATGAGTTGTGAGTGTCTTAACATATGGGTTCCCCGATTGTGTATGCGTGACATACTATCTCAAGTGCAACATCATATAGTTTGGATATTTCACTCTCTAACTCCAACCATAGTGTGCTACCATGAGCATGTGGCACCTAGGGAGAACTATGATAGTCCTACCCTACTTTTGTTATTATTTACAATATTATATAGGGAGATTTTTATGAAATATGTGGCAAAGAGCCCATAGATTTGGAGAGAGTTGATGTCTATATTAGATACCCATTTCAGGCTTTTGGCCTTGATTTCTTCAAAGAGTGGAAAATCATCATGATTGAGGATTATGCATATACAACTATAGGATTCTGGCCAAGACGCACTATAGCTTGGTAAGAATGTTGAATAACTTAATGTGTATTTTTTATTTTTTACCTTGTAATTTATTGTAATTATAGATGTTTTTTAAAAAATGTAACTAATCACTATTTACACATAATGTATAGATGTCAAGATAATATTACCAAAAAAAATATCCCCATGGCACCATGAAGCATAATATGGGGATTAGAAGCATACTATGGGGATTAAATGATGATGGTAGTGACAATGAGACTATCTATGAGTTGATAAGGTCATCATATACAGTTCCCCAATTGTGGATGTATGACATACTATCTCACGTGCAACATCGTATAGTTTGGATAGTTGACTTGGTAACTCCAACCATAGTGTGCTACCATGAGCATGTGGCATCTAGGGAGAACTATGATACTCCCACCTAGATTTTTTTATTATTTACAATATTATATAGGGAGATTGTGATGAAATATGTGGCAAAGAGCCCATAGATTTGGAGAGATTTGATGTCTAGATAAGATACCCATTTCAGCATTTTGGCCTTCATTTCTTCAAAGAGTGGAAAATCGTCATGATTGAGGATTATTCATATACAACCATGGGTTTTTGGCGAAGAGGCACTATAGTTTGTTAAGAAGGTTGAATAACTTAATGTGTCTTTTTTATTTTTTATTTCGTAATTTATGGTATTTATAGATTTTTTTTAAAACAATGTAACTAATCACTATTTATACTTAAAGTATAGATGTCAAGATAAATGACCAAAAACAATATCCCCATGGCACCATCAAGGATAGTATGGGGATTAGAAGCATAGTATGGGGATTAGATGACGATGGTAGTGAGAATTAGACTATCTATGAGTTGAGAGGGTCTTAACATACGGTTTCCCCAATTGTGGATGTATGACATACTATCTCACGTGCAACATCATATAGTTTGGATTTTTGACTCCGTATATCCAACCATTGTGTGCTACCATGAGCATGTGACACCTAGGTAGAAGTATGATACTCCTACCCGGATTTTATTATTATTTACAATATTATATAGGGATATTGTGATGAAATATGTGGCAAAGAGCCCATTGATTTGGGGAGAGTTGTTGTCTAGATTAGATACCCATTTCAGGCTCTTGGCCTTCATTTCTTCAAAGAGTTTAAAATCACCATGATTGAGGATTATGCATATAAGCCTATGGGTTTTTTTCCAATAGGCACTATAGCTTGGTAAGAATGTTGAATAACTTAATGTGTCTTTTTTATTTTATTTTATAATTTATGTTAATTATAGATTTTTTTAAAAACAATGTAACTAGTCACTATTTACAGTTGAGCTATAGATGTCAAGATAATATGACCAAAAACAATATCCCCATGGCACCATCAAGCATAGTATGCGGATTAGATGATGATGGTAGTGACAATGAGAGTATCTAGGAGTTGAGAGGGTCTTAACATATGGGTTCCCCATTTGTGGATGTATGACATACTATCTCATGTGCAACATCATATAGTTTGGATAGTTGACTTCGTAACTCCAACCATAGTGTGCTACCGTGAGCATGTGGAACCTAGGTAGAACCAATTGTGGATGTATGACATACTATCTCACATGCAACATCATATAGTTTGGATAGCTGACTCTGTAACTCCATCGATAGTTTCCTACCATAAGCATGTGGAACCTAGGAAGAACTATGATACTCCTATGCGGCTTTTGTTATTATTTAGAATATTATATAGGGATGTTGTGATGAAATATGTGGCAAAGAGCCCATAGATTTAGAGATATTTGATGTCTGGAGTAGATACCCATTTCAGGCTTTTGGCCTTGATTTCTTGAAAGAGTGGAAAATCATGATGATTGAGGATTATGCATATATAACTATGGGTTTTTGGCCAAGAGGCACTATAGCTTGGTAAGAACGTTGAATAACCTAATGTGTCTTTTTGATTTTTTATTTTGTAATTTATGGTAATTATAGATTTTTTTTAAAACAATGTAACTAATCACTATTTACACTTAAGGTATAGATGTCAAGATAATATGACCAAAAAAAATATCCCCATGGCACCATCAAACATAGTATGGGGATTAGAAGCATATTATGGGGAGTATATGATGATGGTAGTGACATTGAGACTATCTATGGGTTGAGAGGGTCTTAACATACGGGTTCCCCAATTGTGGATGTATGACATACTATCTCACGTGCAACATCATATAGTTTGGATATTTGACTCTGTAACTCCAACCATAGTTTTCTACTATGAGCATGTGGCACCTAGGGAGAACTATGATACTCCTACCCAGCTTTTGTTATTATTTACAATATTATATAGGGATATTTTGATGAAATATGTGGCAAAGAGCCAATAATTGTTTAACCGACAGTTGTTTATGTGATTGAAAAAAACACTCACAAATTATTTTTGACTTGTTTATATATGGATCTCTGTTTAGTTTGTACTTATGGTGTGTAAAAAAAATGATGTGATTTTTTATGTTATGGTATACATAGATGCTTCTATTTTTTAATTATGTAGTAGATGTCAATCTAATAAATAGATAGCCAAAGGGAAAACTAACATATTAGCTTTGTGTGGGATGTATTGACATTCGATAAATTCAGAGTACCTTTGAAGGAGGTCTATACCATCAAAAACTTGCAATATGACATCAGACATCAAACCAGGTATACATTAGTCACTTGTAAGACCACTAGTTGGGAATCCAAAAGAACAAAAAACTAGTACCTGTTCACAATAAAATATTCACACACGATTCCAATTATTATACTACACTCTACAATATTTTTTGTAGCAAGACTAAGGCATGTGCCCCATGAGCCAACGAGTTCATAAATGGGATAGAAAATCACATAATCAATATTAATAAGGTATTAGTTTCTATGGTTGGAACCATATACAAAGGCCACATATATCGATGTCAACATTGACATATGCAAATAAAGTAATGATCATGATATGTAGTGAACTTAAAAAAAAAACCACTCTAAAGAAAGAAAAACTCACTTACCTACAATAAAACCCAACTTGGAAGCCAATTCGTTCATCATTTTCTTACAAAAGTGAGAATCGTGGTCTATCACAATAGTGGGAGGTGGATTGAACCTATAAAGGTGTGGGTGAAAATAAAAAATGAAATAGTGGTTCAATCATTAGAAAAGGAAGTCTTAACCTTGGCCCACTTAGTGAAGTAGTTAACAACCAAAATGATGTAGTTATGGCTATTAGCTAAGGAATTCCTACCTATCAGTAGAAAAGAGATCAACAAATACCACAATGAGATGAAGAGAGGTGAGATTCGCATGCATCCTTGTAGAAAATATTTGATATGGATGGCATGTATAGACTGAATTAGTGCAATATTTAAAGATGGATGGCCAAAAGTATCTATTGCATAATTTTTTCATTATAGCAACAATCCTAAAGAGATGACTACAAAATGATATAACATGGAAATCATTCCAATCTCTCTCAAATGCTTTGTGGAAAAGAGAACAATGAAAAATCAAATCAAGTGCCCAGTGATAAAGAGTATCATCAATGACAAGGTGGTGTTTTTCATTGAGGCATTGATGCTTATGCTCATCCGAGGATAACAGAAGAAAAATCCATTGGGTTTGGAGATATATCAAAAATTCATTGTATTATGGATAAGATCATAAATGAGGGATAAATAATCACTAAGCAGAATGTATTTAACCATTACATCATCATCGAACTAGTAAAAATATAATATAACTTAGTAGAAGCCATAGGTTTCTGTAATCTAGTAGTAACATACTTAAGGTAAAATTCTTGTAAAATAATGGTCCACCTAGAATACTTGTCTCCAATTACTTTACGGATTAATAAGTGGCACATGGGTTTAATTTTTTCAAAAATAATGGATTTTATCATGAATATGTAATGTCATAAACATTGGATAACATATATAGCTTCCAAGGCTAGCTATTCAAAATGGAAATCAAGTTTAAGACCCAAAATAATTTCACTAATATATTATATGACATGTATCCATTGCAATTCATCCTCTTGGATGAGTACCATACCAATGGTGGATTTAGAAGCCATGTGATCCTACATATTAGTCAGAAGTATAAGGGTCACTATCATATTCAATGTTTGGGATATTGAAACCATGAGGAATATCTGCAATAACTAGGGAATAATCCCTTTTAGGTATGATTTCTGCATTGTCTTCACACTCACATGAAATTATTTTATTTTGGATAGTGTGGAGCCCATTCTAAATGAAATGATTAAGACTGGGATTAAGTCCAACATCACTAAGACGTTTTTTTCTTATCCTTTTATTTTTTCAATAAAGTTTCTAAAACTATTGGGTGCTCCATTTGCATCCTTATTCATCTTTAATAAAATAAACAAAGGAAATGTATAAGTTATAAATCCCCTGGATGATTCCTTCAAGCTCTGTGGAGTTGTTTCTATCCCATCCCATATTTACATAGTATGTTAGAACAGGTTCTCCCTGGGAATTACTGAATATGCCTCTAAATCCTGCATTCTTGGGGTTGCCTTTGGAAGCTCCATCAAAGTTACATTTGAAGAAGCCATTTGGGGGAGGCATCCAGTTTTCAGGAGGAGGAGTTCTTCCTGCTCCCCTTAGGATGATATCCTGAGGGGTATTTATGCTCATATGCCAGTTGCTCCATATGTTACGCTCCGAGATGGAGGTGGGGAGATCCTCCTGGCTACAGGAACTAATGGCCAGGGTTTCAGTGAGGTTGATGTGTATCCTTGCCCATATTTTCTCTTGGGTGGATACTTTGCCTTTGAAGATTTGACTGTTGCTTTCTTCCCATATGTTCTAGATTATGAGCCCCCAAATTACCTGGAAGAGTCTATTCAAAATATTACTTGAGAAAGGATTGTTTTTTCACCTGCTCATGGTGTTGATGATTTGGTTGCTTTCTGTGTTGGTTCATCTGCACAGGATTGTTATTCTGTCCCACAAGGCATTGGAGGTAGGGCACAGGTCGAAAAAGTGGTTGATTGCTTCAAAGTTATCTTGGAAAAGAGGGAATCTTGAGGGACCTAAAAATCCTCTCTTCAAAATATTCTCCCATGTCAGGATGCATCGTTTAATGAGTAGCCATAAAAATGTGGCTATTTTGGGCCAGATTTTGGTGAACCATATCTTGTTCGAGATGAGATTGGTAGGATATGGGTTCTTCTGATGTAAGAGGTTGTAGGGTTCATTGGAAAAGTAGTTTCCACTTGGCATTTGACCCCATCTAAGGATATCAGGTCCTCGTTGGGCTCTGATTTTACTTTTAGTGCTTAGCTCCTCCAAAATGTCTGTGTGATTTTCATTATTCTAGTCTTCTGGCCATCTGTCCATATGTATCCAGTTCCTGTATCCCTCAGTTGTGTCATTGGTCCAGAAATCCTGTACACACTTCCTCTTCCCTTCCTTTAATTTTATGCTCCATAGAGGTCTGGGGAAGATGGAGGAGAGTCTAGGCAGCTGCTGGGAGGAGTCCTCCCATAATCTTTCTTGAATGCCACTGCGTAGCTCCCAAAGTTTGTGGATCTGTATCAGCTATTTTTGATGGCTTGTTTCTTTCCATATTTGAGATCCTCCTGGCTCTATGTTAAATTTGATAAGACCATCCTTAGGGCATGTGCTAGCATATTTTGCTGCCAACAGATTTTCCCATGGAGTGTGGGGGTTGGAAACCCATTTCCACCAGATACTATTTTTGTGCTCTCAATCACACAGCCCGGGCCCCCCATGACCTTTTGGTGTGCAGACTTACATCTAGTTGACTAAATCCCATTTATTTTTCTCTTTGGTACCAAACCACAGGAAGGTCCTTTATAGTTTGCGAATGGATTTGAGGACCCATTTATGAGCTGCAAGTACCAAGAAGAGGTAAATGGGGAGAGACTACAGAACTTCTTTGATGAGTACCAAGTGGCCTGATGTATTTAGAGTGCGATGAGTCTAGTTGGATAATCTAGTTTCCATTTTTTCCAGCAAAGCATGCTAGGAGGAATGATTTATGGCAGTGACAGTGAGGGGGGACCCATGGTATATGGAGGGTAAGGAGGCTATGGAGAATATTAGAATGCGAGCAACGTTACATTGAGTTATAGGATGGATGTGAGAGAATAAAATTTTCGATTTTTCAAGGTTGACCTCTGTCTCAGAAGTTTCAGAGAAGGAATCTAACAGAGATTTAATGGAATGGGCTTCATGGACCGAGGGGTAACCCATAACCATATTGTCACACACAAATTTTTGATGGGAAGAGGGAGGAATATTGTGGTGGGGTATACCCTACAGAGTACCTGAATTGATAGAGCTTTTGAAGAGTAGGCCCAACCCTTCATCCATAATGATGAAAATGAAGGGTGAAAGGGGACCCCCTTGTCTGATGCCTCTTGAGGGGTTGAAGGTTTCTAAAGGTATACCATTTACTAAGATGGAAAGAAAAGGGGAGGTTATGAGGCTCATAATCCATCTTACCCAGGTGTGGCTAAAGCTAAAGGAAAGAAGGACATGTTTGATGTAGTCCCAACTGCGTTTGTCGAAAGCTTTGGATAGATCGATTTTGAGGAGCATGCTAGGATTTTTGGAAATTTTGAGAGAATGAATGACCTCATGGGCTAAAATGACACCATCAAGGACTTTCCTTCCTTATACATAGCCCTTTTGCTTCGGGTAGATAATTAGGGGGAGGAGCTGCTTCACCCTGTTAGCAATAACTTTCAAAATTATCTTATAAATGACATTGTAGAGAGCTATGGGCTTCTACTTACTTGGAATGGCAGCATTGTCTTCTTTCGGTACCAGAGTGATGAAGGTGATGTTTAGAGCTAGAAGAATCCAATGAGTGGTGCACAATTCCTCAAATACACGCCATACCTCACCTCTGATGGTTTCCCAAAATAAGTGGGAGAATTTGGTGGTGAATCTATCAAGGCCTGGAGCTTTCCCTTCCTTGAGTTGGAATACTTCTTGTTCCACCTAACTAAGAGTAGTGGATTTGAGCAGCATCTATTTATATTCTTCTGTAACCAACTTGGGTATGTGCTGGGTTATTTTCCCTATTGCCTCATGCCTCTGATGATTAGCTTCTTGAATAATGTCCTTGAAGTGATTGTGCAACTCCTCCGTGATGTCCTCTTGATTTTCTAGCCACTCTCCATTTTGATTTTTGAGAGCTGTGATTCTATTATGCATTTTTTGTTGAATGGTGGAGCGGTGGAAAAAAAATTTGTTTCGTTCTCCCTCTTTGAACTAGCCGATCCTAGATTTTTGTATCCATGGGATTTCTTCCTGGGTTCTTCTTTCTTCCATTTGAGATGATAATATCTTCTCTTGATTCTCTGAATCATCTAAGTGGCCTTCCATGATAATATTTTGTTGAACCTTAATCATTTTCTCTTCCATCTCTCTTTTCTCTTTGAGGATATTTCCAAAGGTGGATTTATTCCACACCTTCCATTTCCCTTTGGGCATTTTCAGCTTTGTCTGGAACTGGTGCATTTTTGTTCCTTGGGTTGGTAAAAGGGAGGACCACCAGTTAGAGACCATTTCCTTGAAACCTGGATGTTTGAGCCAACACTATTCAAAGCGGAATGGTTTGGGCACATGCATACCTGGTGTTGACCATTGATGTTGTACTACCCAGTGGTCAGAGCTGGCAGTCAGGATAATGGTGGCTTCTAGATCACCCCCAAGACGTAAAAATTCTTATGTGATGAGAAACTGATCCAATATGGAAGAAATTTGGTGGGTACCTCCTCTTCTATTGTTCCAGGTAAAGATGCCATTGGAAGTCTGCAGATCTATGAGTTTATTATCTTGGATGAAGTTCTTGAACCCATTGTTGTCAGTATCAAGATGCAGTCTTCCTCCCTTTTTTCCCTGTAAATTTATTATCATATTGAAGTCTCCTCCCAATAGCCATAATGGTAGAGATCTTTGTTTCTTGAGCTCAGCCATGTTTTCCAGAAGCTCTGTTTTGTGGTGAAGATTCTGGGGAAAGTAGACATTCATTAGCAAGCCATGGATATCCGTTCCAATCAGGTGAATGTTGGCATGAACGAAATCCCTATTGGCATGGTATTTATCTTGGGAGATGATTTGGGGGTTCCAAATGATTTTTAGTCCTCTGAAAGCTCCATTGGCATCTACCACTATTGTTCTACATCCTTTCCATATCTTTTTGAAGATTGTTTCTAGGGTGGAGCTGGAGCATTTGGTTTCTTGCATGTAGAAAATTACAGGGTTTTCTTTAGTGGTTCTTTTTTTGATGATCCTGTGCTTGGTGGGGTTTTTGAGCCCTCTTATATTCCATGATATGATATTCATTGAGGGGGGTTGGTAGTGTAGGCGTAGAATTGATTTAACTTGGGGAATCTCCCAGAGTTCACCATTTCTTTGCCCATTTCTATTGTTCATTGGAACGTTGTTTTTCATCCTCTTTTACTGGATTATTTCGTGAAGTATTTTGTATTTATGAACATACCACCCTGAATTCTCGAAGAGGGGACCTGTTGTGCTTGAGTTAGGATTTCTTCCAGCTTTTGGACTAGCTGCTCAAATATTAGACAATAGTCCTTGTTGCATTCATCTTCTAACCCTATGAGGTCTAGGCCCTCAAGATCAATACTCTCTAGATCTCCCTCTATAGCTTATAGTATCACATCCAACACATGTTATTTACCCTTAGATTCTGAGTTGTCCCATACGAGGATAGGGTTTTGGGGTTTCAGAAAGGCCTCCGGTTGGATCTTGTTCTATTGTTTCTTGGAGGTGTGGGGTTGCTCCTACGAGGTTTGCCCTGTTTCTTTTGCTGGTTCATTCTCATTCTCACTCAGCTAGTTTAGAGTTGTGAAGCTGTTGCTAGTCGTAGGGCCTTTTTTATTATGATGGGAATTAGTTCTCTTGTTATGCCTTTTCTTTCTTGCTACCTTCATGAACCCTTCTGTTGCTTTCTCATTTGTTTCATTTTCAGCTACCGCTTTTTTATTTAGAGGGAACTATCTAAACAGTTGCCCATGTTTGTGACATCTTTGGAATCTAAAAGGAACATGATCATAATCTATAGTTTTTATCCATTCAAAATCTTCATGCAGTAGACTTACCTCGTCAGGTAGCAACTCTACTATGTTCATGTAGACTCAGATTCAAGCATATGCTACATATCGATCTTTGTTTCCTCCGTTGTCTTGACGAATTCACCTAGGACATTGCCGATATCCGTGAGGGTCATCTCATCCTAGTAATCCTATGGGAGAGAGTAGAGTCTAATCCAAAACAGTTCCCAAGTGAGATCTTGTTTGTCTGGGTTTAAATGTTCAGTACAATGGCAGAGGTATAAGCCTGTAGAGTTGAAGAAATATGGTCCTCCATCCATGATCCTGTTTTTATCTTCAATACAGGAAAAGATCACATTGAAGAAGCCTTTAGCACACAACTGAAGGTCAATATGACCCTTGGGCTTCCATTTCAAAGCTATCCATCCTCGAAGGGCTTTTTTAGTGGGCCAGAAACCCATGAACTTTCCTATCAGTGCATGATCCTTTAGGAACTATAATAGTTCGGCTATATGATGCACAAGGAGATCAATCATAGTTATTTTAGGGTTTTTGGGATGCATGTAGCTGACGCGATATTCACTTCTTCTACTACTAATGTATTTGTTTGTTAAGTTGAGGGATTCGCCCCTGAAGTTTCTGGGATGGAGGTCTACCTGGAGAAGCCTACGCTAAAACCTCAAAAACATGGGCATGGTGGTCGGCCTGGTGAAGATTGATTTTCTCATATTGATATCATGACTTCAATGAAGTAAACAATGTTGATATAGTTTTATGTATAAAAAATAATACCAGCAACAGTATATTATATTTAACAGAAAGTTATAATCCAAAAGAAAAAAAGTAAAAATGAAAAACTTACTTTAGAAATTCCTCATACATTTCCTCTATTGATAATTATCTTGAATTTACACGAGATAATATTGTTTTGACAAGCTTTTCATCATTCACTCCCTGCATTGATCTCCAAGTCGTGATAGTCATATCTTCTGGAAGGAGGTTCATTTCAGGACATGATTTACTGTTGGTACATATCAATGGTTTAGAATTTTTTACCTTCTGACTTTTGGTGCCACCGTTCTCCAACAATTCAAAAATCTGAGCAATCAATTCCCATATCTCTCTAGTTCTAAATGCCAACTGGAAAATTTTATCCATACCTTTGAATATTTAATAATTTACTTTTCCACCTTTTGAAATTATTTTTTCTTCGATTTGATAACTGATTTCCATACAAAAATCCTTCCAGAATGTGTGGTCAACCTTTGTCTTAACACCACCACATTTTTCTTCAAATTCAATAAGAATAAATCTGACCCTTTGGATGAAAGTCATAGACATTATATCATCATTATTTGAATTATGATCCCATGCCAGTAAATTTTCTTATGTATCTGTTAAACCAGCCTAAATGATACATTTTATTGTTTCAAAACACAAGTTATTGGGATATTACTCCATTAATTTCCTTTAAGCTTCTAAAAAATGGTTGCCCCCAAGTACATAATATTTGTATTCAAAACATTTTGAATTTTTAGATGATTCTTTGTTAGGAACCTATCTTGGATCAATGAGAAGAACATAATCAACCACATGTGCAAAAGGGTTGTACCTCATGTTTTAAAATTTTTAACATGCATGTGGTGTGGCTTCCTAATTTGATATTTGATCTATCCTTCATCTAGCTTGTTGACTTGAATGACATTAAGTTGAAACGAATGACCACCCTCAATTAAATTTTTCTTCACCAAATGATGTTGAATGGTATTTTGTTTTGTTTTCAAAATTACATCATCTAAATCAACTCCTAGCGTAATGATTTCCCTACTTGATTTGGACTTTTGACTAGGCCTTCACTGTTGTCCATGATTTTTTTAGAATGAGCAATGTTTTGTTTCTTCCACCTCTTGGTTATGATATTTTCTTCAACCGAAATGATCTCCTCATCATTAACTATAAGGGAAACATTCTTCGGCATTATTTTTTTTGTTTTTTATGGATTCGAAATCCTACATATTATTCAGAAGAGAGACATTATTGGGCATTCTTAGTTTTGTGGCTAGTCGGTGGGCACACCCACTTGGACCATATCAGCCATGTGTTGCCCCAGGTGGGCCCACCCACAATGGACATGTTAATTTTTTTTAATTTTATATAAAAAAAAAAAAAAAAAAAAAAATCTGTCATTTTCTACCGAAAAAAATTAATGGTAAAAGCTGGTAAATTTTTAACGGTTTAAAATAACTTGACTTTAAATAATTTTAACAGCTTACTAATTTCCATAATATTAGGAACAAAACTAACATTTCATAAGTGAGAATCTCTTGTTGATAATGTTTCTGCTCTAGAAAATCATTCTAAGATTTTAAACAAACCTCGAGAAATCTTGATGTGATGTGTGTAATAGTGAAAATGAGATTTCTTGTAAAGAAAAAATAACATAATTGTTTACAACGGGGTGAATGTGGGATAAAAAAATTTGATGAATATTAAAAAAAAAAAAATTATAATGTAGTCAAAGCTATATAATTTAATTAAAATTATTTTAGTTTGAAAACAATTATGAAGATAAAAATGTGTAGGGACTTTAATTTGAAATTAAGTTCCATATTATGAGAATATTTTAATAACTATTTTTCAAATAAATCCTTTAAATAAAATTTGGAGGGACATAATTCAAGAAAAAAATTTCAGTGAAACATTTTGGAGAGAATTTTTCATTGTTTCAGCTATATATTATCATTAGGAGAGAGATCATTTTCATCATTCACCATTTCATGTTTGAGTATTATGGATTCCTCTGATAATGAAATTTCATATTATGAAGCATGTTAAGTCCCTATATTAATAGTGTAGCCCCTTATTATGTTAGTGTAGCCCCCCTTCTTGTTATTATTGTACCCCTGTAACCCCCATATTGTTATTATTGTGCCCTTACATTATTATTGTTAGGTCGGCTAGGATTACATTGTGGCCCCACTAGGATTATAATATGGCCCCATGGACTCCTATATATAGAAGGAGGTTTTGTTCATTTGTATCATCCAAGAATTGTTCATTCATGTAATGTATTGGAGGTTTCCACCTCAAAGTGGCTTATTTCTAAGGCGTTGATATCTCTTTTCTTCTATTTTTGGAGCTGGTTACACAACATTTGGTATCAGAGCTTTGGATTCTAGGGTTTCGCTGCTCCAAACAGGTCATCGTGGAATTTTCGCTATAACTTTTTTCTACTACGTTTCAGAAGCTAAAATATTTAGGGTATGAAGCATAAATCCTGAGGAAGATTGTCTAAAAATTTCAGAGCTTTTTTCGCAATATTTTCGGAGATATGATCTGTGGAAGTTAGGTCTTTTTTCAGGCTCCTAAACAGGTCATCGTGGCATTTGCGCTATAAACATTTTTCTACGAGGGTTCAGAATCTGAAATTCATATGGTGCGAAGCTGAAATCCTGAGGAAATTCATCAAAAAAATTCAGAGCTTGGTTCGCAATATTTTTGGAGATATGATCTGTGGAAGGTAGTGCTTTTTCAGGCTCCTGAATTTCATCTCAAAGAGGTGATCGTGGGAAAAGTTCAATAAATCTCTCTCTGGGCATCGGATTGGAGTACCGTAAAAATTGGTTGCAAGTACACGGACTGCAGTTTCTTGGCTATCAATTTCAAGGGTAAAGGACGAAACAGTGACACGTGGCAAGTCGTACAAGTTCGCTCTACTGAACCAGTCCAAAATTGGGTCATTGTGGGAGATTGGAAATAAATTTGTCTTGAAGAATCCAAATCAGATCATACTTGTGGCATTTGAAATATAATTCAGAGGGCTACATTGGTGCCAAAATTCAGATATTGAAGTGCTGCAATCACAGAGATAATCGAATTTCAATATCGAGCTCCTTAAAAGCAAGAAAAAGGTGTGTATCTGGTTTTTAAATTGCATAACGTTTGTTTGAAAAAGCAATTGAAGTGATTCCAAGTGCATATTTCAGAATTTTTATCAGTATTGGGTTCTATAATTCCTCCAAAAAATAATTCCATACCCATTAATCCTTCAAAAAGCTATACTATGACGCATGAAGAGGAAGAGTTGCAGTATGAGATATCAAAATTACGATACCAAGTGCAACAAGTTTCGATCTTACGAAGAGCAATTGAAGATGAAATAGATGGTTTAAAAATAGAAATGGAGGCAAATTTGGATGGTTTGAAGGATCAAATAATAGCAAATATGGATGATAAATTAGTGGAAGATCACATCGAGCATCAACAACAAGTTCTCCAACTCTCAAAGGATAACCCAACTTTGGTGCATAATCTAATGAAACAACAGGAAGATCAACGTGACATCGAAAGAAGTTATGAAGCAGTCATAGAAATAATAAATCAACAAGTACGATCAATTTCAGAGTATCTCAGCAAGTGGAAGAACTTTCCTGTAGAATATTTCACATGGGAGGATGAGAATTTTATACAGAAGCATCAAGAAATAATCAAGCGTTGAGGACAACACTTATTTGAAGGAGAGGGGCATGTTAAGTCCCTATATTAATAGTATAGCCCCTTATTATGTTAGTGTAGCCCCCCTTATTGTTATTATTGTACCCCTGTAACCCCATATTGTTATTATTGTGCCCTTAAATTATTATTGTTAGGTCGGCTAGGATTACATTGTGGCCCACTAGGATTACATTATGGCCCCATGGACTCCTATATATAGAAAGGAGGTTTTGTAAATTGTATCATCCAAGAATCGTTCATTTATGTAATGTATTGGAGGTTTCCCCCTCGAAGTGGCTCATTTCTAAGGCGTTGATATCTCTTTTCTTCTATTTTTGGAGCTGGTTACACAACAAATTATGAAGATAAAAATGTGTAGGGACTTTAATTTGAAATTAAGTTCCATATTATGAGAATATTTTAATAACTATTTTTCAAATAAATCCTTTAAATAAAATTTGGAGGGACATAATTCAAGCAAAAAATTTCAGCGAAACATTTTGGAGAGAATTTTTCATTGTTTCAGCTATATATTATCATTAGGAAAGAGATCATTTTCATCATTCACCATTTCATGTTTGAGTATTATGGATTCCTCTGATAATGAAATTTCATTTTATGAAGCATCGAAAACTTCATCACGTAACAACTCTATTCATATTGATGAATATAACGAGAGAAGTAGTGACAAAATTAAATATGACGATTTTCAAATAAATAGAGAGTTTAAATGTCGACTTATTCCTAATCCTATGGAGTATGAGAGCAATAATGACGAATGAAAAGATGAATAATCTCCAAAAACTAGAGAATCACATTTTTTAGTTACTCCTAACCCTAAGGACTTTGAGAGCAATAGTGATGAATGGCAGGATGACAAATTTTTAGTGGATATAGAGCCACAATTTCCACTTATTCCTAATCACAAGGACTATGAAATAAATAGTGATGAATGGTTGAATGAACAATTTTCAGTGGTTAGAGAGTCACAGTTTCCACTTAGACCTAATCCTAAAGACTATGAAAGCAATAGTGATGAATGCGAGGATGAAAATTTCTCAGTGGTTAGAGAGTTACATTTTCCACTTACTCATAATCCTAAGGATTATGAGAGCAATAGTGATGAATGGTAGGATGAAAAATTTTCAATAAATAAAGCGTCACATTTTATAGTTACTCCTAATCCTGTGGAATTTGAGAGCAGCAGTGATGAAGGGAAGGGTGAATAAATTCCAATAAATCGAGAGTCTCAATTTCCACTTAATCCTAATCATATGGACTATGGGAGAAGAAATGATGAAGGTCAGGATGAATAATTTACAATAAATCAAGAGTCGGAATTTCCACATAGTCCTAATCCTATTAACTTTGAGAGTAGAAGTGATTAAAGGAAAGATAAATATGGTGAATAATATCCTCCAATTCAGTTTGAAAACCACATAAGATGGTCTTGAAAATTTTCATTCCATTGAATATGGTAATGGATATTTTTCAAAAAATGATCGCGCTGAATTTCCCAAATATGTTGCAAATGATCATAGTAAGAATAGTATTCATCCTAATGATCATGGAAATTCTTGTTCAGAGAATAATGAAATGATAGAGATGTTTCTAGCAAATATTGTTTCTAGGAGTAGGAGTAGACATTTTCGTATCAATCTAAGATGTTCTAGTTATACAAGGGGTAGAGTAGTATATCTCACGAAAAGAAATTCTATCAGTTAGTTCATTTCAAGTGACTGTTGTAAAAAGGATTTCTTGAAACATATGGATTTTAAATTTTATTTAGAGAAAAGGAAGAACTATTTGTCAATGAATAAAAGCATGCAAAATTCATATTTAGTGGGGTGCATGCGATATACACTGGCAAGTTATGGTTATCACATCAGGTATTTATTTCTCTATAGAAAGACTTTCAAAATGATTCATTCAATTGGATATTTTCGTCTATCAAGGGTCCAAGATAATTTGGAAAAGGTTCATACATATTATTCAGAAGTTCATCATAAATGAGATTTTGGGCCACTAGCAAACATTTCAATGTCATGGTTGCAATACGTCCTTTCGAAACATGGAGAGATTATTCCAAATAGATATACAACACATATTACAGATAATTTCTCAAGATGTGAAATCTACAACTTAAACAAGGAATATGCAGAAGGTATTGAAGGAAATGGTCGTTTTAATAAATAGCAATATTTAGTGCAGATATGGAGGAGAGAATTCAACAATGTTCGTATTCCTAAGAAGACAAGGATGGGGGTTTGCAGTACATATGCTTCTCTAAAATAAATAAGGGATAAATGTCAAGGAGAGGAAAGAGGTAACCATTGATAACATTATTATTTTAAATTTTATAATGATCAACTAAGAAAATTCATTTATTAATACATTTATTTTATGTTATGTGTAGATTCCATTGTTAAATCCCTTCAAGAGCACTGTGAACAACAAACAACTGAAAGGAAAAAGTTGTACAAGAATCGAAAGAATTGTTATGATAATCCAAATAAATATTTGCGTTTGATAATTGATGGTATGGACCAGAATAAAACACTTCTACCACATTTTTTTCACACACCAAAAATTTGCAGGAGGAAAATTTTATCTAGTTTCACTTGGTTGATTGTATGGCCTTCAATGGGAAAATTTTGTGAAGAGTTTACTTCATAGATCCAAATATAAATAATGATCGAAATATGACAATAACCACAATTCATGATGTGCTTTCTTATCGGGGTGGTAATATTACTGAAATTTTGTGTCTATAATTAGAAAACACTTGTCATGAAAAAAAAATCAGATTGTTTTTGGATATCTAAACATGCTTGTTGAATTGAGAATTTTTCATAACGTAAAGGTTGGTTTCCTTATTTTTGGGCACACTCATAGCCATATTGATCAGTTGTTCAGTAGTTTTTCAGTAACATTGAGGAGGAAGAATGTTGGTAGTTTGCCATCATTAATTGAATATATTAAGAAATCATATATGCCAGAGCCTCTTTTTCATGTGTTAGAAGAAATTGTTGACATATGAAGGTTTATTCTTGGATCACATGGTGAGGAGAAATTAATTGAAAAAATTAATGACATTAGCTTCCAACATCAATTTCGTATCAAACAAATTGATGGGAAAAAACTTATATGGGGCAAGAAGTATTCAAAAACTAGAAAATGGGCGCCATCATCAGGTTTGGAATTTTTGAATTTAATTCCAGATCATCAAATATTTTCATCAAATATATTGTTATTACAATCATTTAGTGAATTTCATAGTGCATGAAGGAAAAAGAGAGATATAGATTATTCTAAATTCCTGGAAGAAATTAAAAGAACCATTAGATATAAATATGAGTACTTTGATGTTGTTGATTCAGTTTGGTGGGAGTCCTTTTTCAATGCTCAGAGTGATATCCTTTCAAGACCAACAAATGAAGATATGCTTTCAAAAACTCCATTTATTTGGCCAAAAAATGTGTCAAGTTAATAGGAGGAAACAAACATTCTTGAACAACAACAATCACATGGTATTATTAATTCTACACATGTGGAGGAAAGAGAAATGTATATTAGTTCCATAAGATCTCATGAACAATGTGAAGCCATGGAATACCTTTACAAAGGTTCAATATAGGATATTAAGGAGGGTTGCATGATCACAGTCTTAGCACATGAATATTCACATGGCTATCCATTATGGGTTGCCAAGGTTATAAATATGATTACAGAAAATGAGGATGTTACAAGTGTTGAAGTACATTGGTATGCCACAAAGACACACTCATTAAATGGTTTGTACAAGCCAAAGATGGTAGTTGATAAAAAATTTTGAGGGAATAGAAAAATAAAGGGTACAAATATAAATCGTCTCTGCACAGACCTCTTAAAATTGGAGGAAATTGACATACTTGTTTATGAATTAAATTTAACAAATAGATGAACTCTTCACTCCAGGGCGATAGAGATTCCTATGAGGTTTCTACCACACGAAACAGTGTTGAGATGGAAGTCCGTTGAACCCAATCATAGATCTACAATAATTTTGAAACCTCAAGTTGTGGGCATCCATATTGACTTATATGGGGCACTAGTTGATGAAAGAGAAGAATATGGAATATCTTCGTCTACATCGATCCATTCATATAAAGGTGTGAATTTTGATGATGTGCAAGAAAGTATCATTTATTTTGAATAATTTTTTAAGTCAAGTGATATAAATGATGTTTGCATTGAGAAATGAAAATGATAATTTAACTTTCCTATGATCTTACATGAAGTTATGAGTCATTTTTATGTTTTTTGAATTATATGTTTTAATTTTGATGAATTCATTTTTCAAAAATATTGATAATGCAACAATAACTTGGAGAAATAATTTATGTTTCATTGGGTTATTTTAGTCATATAATTTTTTCATAATATCATGGTTTAATTATTTTGAAAAGTTAATATTTTTTAATTCTATGGGTGAAAAATTGTCAAATATATTTTATCTTTAACATTATGGATGAAAAAAATTAGAATTTTTGGGATTGTTAGTGTCATGATATTATATGTTAAATGACACATATAAAAAAATATTAGAATTTTAATGTGCTTGAAATCTCATTATTTTATATTTAACTTCATTACCATTTATATGTTGAATTTGTACGTAGAAAATAAAAATGGTATTCTAGCACCAACCATTATGTGTTTTTTCCATTTTTTTGGCACATGAAAATTGGTTTTACTACCATATTTTAAAAATGTTACAAAGTAACAATGAAAAAAAAAACTCGTTCTGGAATAGACCCTTTTTATTTTTGTGTCATTTTTCATGTTTTTTGGGGTTTTTTTTGCTAGACTTTCCATTTTTAGTTTATAGTTCTCATTTCAAAGTTTATATTGTTTAAAGTCCAAGTCAAAGAAATCCCTAGTTTTGGTTGAACTAATGTGCGACCTTCCTTCATGTGATTCTAAATCTACATTAGAAGATTCTATCCCTAACGAGTCATTGTTTATGATTTTTTCATCTGACCCATGGTATGGAGATTTGATAATCTATCTCCACACAAAGACTTTCTGGTCCGATACCTCTTTCTCCAAGAAACAACATATTTGATACCATTCCTGAAATTATGTTTTTAATGGTAACACCCTTTACCATCATGGTATTGATACAGTTTACCAATGTGAATAACCATTAAGGTGGACGATAAAGTCATTAATGAATTATTTCAAGGGCATGTAACATACATCTATTTGGTTACACTACTGTGCAAAAGATATTATGCATTGGTTTCTTGAGGCTTACTATATTTTTTGATTGCATTCTTTTTGTCAATAAGTGTCATGCATGCCAGATCTATGATTGTACTACTTGTGCTTCTCCCGACCCATTTCATCCTATTATCATTGTTGATCGCTTTGCAAAACGGGGTAACAACTTCATGACATGTAAACCTCACTCGGCTGGGAAGCATGGTTATATCATTGTTGTAGTACATTACTTTACCAAATGGGTCGAGGTGATGCCTACATTTAACAACATTAGCGAAATGACTGCATATTTCTTCTTCAATCATGTTATTGCTTGGTTTGGTGTTTCAGAAGAAATATATAACATTTATTGAAAGAATTCCTGGAATCATATGATGACTGAAATAGATGCTAATTTGGGACTTTCCCATGAAAGTTCCACTCTATTCTATCCTCAGGCTAATCGAAAATATTATGCTATTAACAAAGTTCTTAAAACTGTGCTTAAACATATGGTAGGGTTCCACAATTTGGACTGGAATTTTCTTCTTTATGTTTCCGCATGGGCATACCAAACCTCAGCTAAGACTAATACTATATTTACACTCTTTCTATTGGTCTATGGTCTGGAAGTAATCCTCCCCATTGAATGTGAAATTAGATCATTAAAATTAGTTTTTGAGCTTATTCCTACCCCTTTTGTAGAGGAGGTGTTTATTTTACATCTGACTCGTTTGGATGAAGCTCAATGTGATGCTTCTTTACCTAATCAAGCTAGTAAAAGAGGCATGAAGGTGGAATGCAACAAAAATTTCGAGCCTCATTTATTCTCGAAATGAGATCTTGTTCTCTTATACGACCGTGAGTCCAATAAGTTAATTCCTAGAAATTTCCATCCTATGTGGTTGGTTCCATGCATTGTCAAGAAATTCCTTGCCAAATGGGCCTATAAATTAGTATATTTTGATGGAGTGTCACCGACGAAGCCTAGGAAATGGTTGTACCTCGAAAATACTATTCTTGATACCATGCATAGTACTTTGTGTACATAATATTTATAGGTGCGTTGAGTGTGTTTGTTGTGTGTCTTTTCATAATTTCCCACTGTTTTTGTTGATCTCTGGTACATTTCGTTTTCATATGTCAACATCTGTCGAGCTTTATATTGGTTAGGATGATGGTGGTATTTGTAATACTTGGAACCTACCTTCCAGAGCATGGCTATCTTTTCTCCAAATGGTGAGCTAGCGAGTATGAAAGATATTCTCATTGGTCGCTCTACTAACAACATTGTTGAGTATAGTGCAGTGGTTGAGCTACTATATGATGTTATTTCACATGGTATCTATTGTTAAGTCATCAGGATTGACTCAGAACTCATGCGACCTTCATATTTATAATATATATTTAGTGAGAAGTCCCCCCATCCTTCGCATAATTTTGAGACTACGTATTCTAGAAATAAAATTTGATTTTATACGATATTAACATATTTCTAGAAATATAAACACATTGGAAGATTCCCTAGCTAGTTATGTTTTAGATAGAAATTTTCAAGGAATGTAAACAAGTTTCAATCCACATCACATAATATCAAAAACATAATAGGAACTAGGAAACACTGAAAATATATATATACATTAAGTTTTGTTTTACAAAATTTGAGCCCCAACAAACATATGGCTACATCGCCCATATAAAAAACTAAATGTAAATATCTAAGTATACAAATAAAAGGTACTCATGATAAAATTACACTGCAAAAGCTATCTTGTGCAGTAGTTGAACAATATGGCTAGGCACTCTGATAGTTTGTCGCTAAATTAGCAAAGGAATATTGTTGACTACGGTCTCATCAATCTTGTGTGTCAACACCTATGTTATCACAAAATTGGACCTGATAGGCTGCTTGATTAGACAATCTCATGTAACTATTTCAAACCTAATATTGTTACTGAGGCTTAGCCTCCTCAGCCTAAGAGGGCTCTCTCAAGGGTTAGTGATATAGATAAAAATATACATGGCTAACTCTATTTAGGAAATAAACTGATAATGGTAGATGTAGGTTTAAAATAACATCAGCATGTATACATTGGGCTTATGGAGTCAAAAAAATTTAGCAATGAGCGAGTCTACTTAACATGGAAGTTGAGGCATATCATAGTTTTTAGTGATAAGGCACACACACATGAAACATGTAAAAACATAGTTAGTTCACTTATAAAGGAAGTCAGATCATCTAATAGATGAATTCTGAGAAACATAGATGAACACCACTGCAAATGATATATATAAGTGATACAGATAGAATAGGAAAACACTAAAAATCCTTTATAATCTCAAGTTGGTCAAGTAGAATATCTCTGTATTAGCTGAAAACAATCAATTCACAACAATCCCAGTTTTTCCAAAAATTTCCAACCCTTGACAAATTCGACCCAATGGCCTTTAATAGACCTCTTACATCATGAGATGATCTACCTCTAGGATAGATACATCGAATTTCTATCCATTGGCACCTTGCATAACCATAAAACATGAAATTTATTATAAAAAGACACCTATCCTACTTGACAGTCCTATTTCAAAAAGGACTCAAACTCCTTAGTACTATCTATAATAGCCCTATCTATTTGAAATTACATCATTGACAAGTGTAACATCACATAGTCAAATTTGGATAATGATATTTAGTTTCTTCATGACCACTTTGCTGACCACCACAAAAATAGGAAACAGAACCCCGTTCTTTAGGCATATCATCTTTTTTCATTCTTTGAACATTCTAACCATCATTTAATTTTTATTTCATGGTCCTTGGCTATTGGAAGTTATCCTAACATACCTCATCACTCTTTCCTAGCCTCCAGCTGTCCAAAACCACTTCAAAAACTGTTCAAAAGGCTATAATATGTTGCGCTACAAAAATACAACACTTTCATAACACTTCTGTAGCACTGCCATTTCAAGCCTTTATTCTCCAAAAACATGACTCTTTCGTCTTGCATCATTTTAATCACCTTTCAAAACACCCTTCATAGAAATTTTAACTCTTAACTCATATTTTAACACCTTAAATACTTACCCAAAGAAGAAAAAAAGGCAGCTACAATAGTTTGGTAGCACTTTTCTGCTTTTTAAGCCTGGAGGCGCTACCAAAGTACTAAGTATGCAGATTTTTTATAAAATCTGTCAAATGAAAACCATGTTTGCGTAAAAACAAAAATTATAACCTGTCCTCATCATTAGCAAACCATACAAACAATAAATGGAACTCGTTTTAGCTTCTTTGAGGCATTTCTTCTTCATGTACAATTGGTTGGCCTATTGGTTCTTCTACGATTGTCATTTTAATGCCTTTTCTCTGTATCTCATCATGAATTAACTCCAACTACTCTTGTAAATACTTCACCTAGTCTTTAAATATTTTTTTAGTAGCTCTCAGATGGGTGTTTATTATTCTGACAAACTTAGCTTCTTTTATTACTGGAACTGTCCATTTGAAAAGTTGTTGTGTAAGAGTTTTAGAAACAGAATTAACTTGTCCTTCCCACATTGCCTTCATCCTTTTAAATTTTACTTTCTTACCACTATTTTTTCTAGCTCTCTTTTTCATGACAGAAATTTCCCGGTTTGCCAACTTTAACTTTTCCTTAAGGCGCTGAAACTCTGTTTTCTCTATCACTTTCTCTTTTCCCTTTTTTAATTTTCTAATTCTATCCTTCACTATGGATGATGAGAGATCAAAATTTTATTTAGGTGATTTAGTTGTCTCAGTGGGTTTTTGAACTTTTTTGTTGCCTTCCATTAATTTCCTAGCATGCCTTCTTATAGGCTTTCTTTCTTCGAAAATGAAACCTGCATCTTCCCCCTCCAAAATCTAATATCTTTGCAGACTTGAACTTTTTCAACTTCTACTCATCTCTTCCAATAAATTTAGCTTTGACAATAGGTGTTTCTTCTATGTCAATGGCATGAAGAATATCCTCTAGACTCTGCTTTGTTACTGGGCTATCTTCTATAGAAACTTTCTTTCCTTTCAAAATCACTACTTGGCTTCTAGTTATTCTTTTGGTCGCTTGTTTTCTGACAGCTTGTTCCTGTTTTTCATATTTGACAACCTTTGATTTTTGTTTTGCAGGTGGAAGAGTTGGTGTACCAAGCATTTGCATTTGATCTGGCCTTTTCTCAGTTTCCTTTCTTGGCTTTATTTTTGTAGGCTTTTTTGGTTTTGCAACCATAGGTTGACTTGTTTCTACTGCTGGTGATGATGGAACTCCTTTAGCTTTAAGGCTTCTTGCAGGAGTTAGGGTTTCAAATTCAAAACCATTTATAAACAAGAATGATGGAAAATCTCTGTCTATCTTTTCAAGTTCATCTAAAATTAATAATTTCATTAAGACATGATGAAATAATGATGTCCCACTCCCCTCAGACTTTTCTTGCACCTTATCAGCCATCTTTGCAAGACTTCTATGCAGATAAAAAGGTAAGTCAAGTGAAATCTTACCAGTGAAGTGTAGAAAAAATTTGCAATTTTATGAATAAACCTTGTGATATATACCTTCATAGGTAATATATTTTTAAATGTTGGGCAGTAGTTTTGAACAATTGTCTTTCATAAATATTTTTGGGATAGCATTGTTGAGATCCATCTCAATGTGCTCAGGCTTCATGAACTCTTTACATTCCTCCATATTAAATTTGAACCCTTTGAACCAGGTTTCTTGACCTCTTGGAATCTCTATAACAATAGCAATGACCTCTGGTGTGATAGTCAAACTTAACATCCCCACTTTAGTAGATGTTCCATTGAAATTCGTAGAAAATTCCTTTGATACCTGTGTGTGATAGCCTTGCAATTTCTCAAAAAATCGTAGGAAAATTGCTCTTCTGAATGCTTCCATCACTGTTGCGTCTTCAGTTATTGCCTTCATGTCTTTAGGTTCATGCCTTAAGCACTATCCTCCTCTGTGTATTTTTCTTTCCTTTTCCATATTCTTCAGAGAACCTCTCAGCCTCGCTTGATAGAATTCTTTCAGCCTCGCTCGATATGGATGTATCAGCCTTGCTTGAATAAATGTGTGAGTAGCCTCACTTGAAATGGATATAATAAGCCTTTGTAAGAACCAGCCACAAGTTTGTCTCGATACTCAGAGCTCAGATATTATGAATGATAGGCAAAAGGAATGAGAATTACTAATTAGGAAATAATTTAAATTTCAAATGTCCTCTCATAACTGAAAATGATGACTCACTCATAACCTAAACTTAGCATGATGACTACAAATGTGGGTGTGTACTTTGATTTCATCATTACATGACTCAAAAAGCCTCTATCCTACGCTTTCCCAATGGTTTCTGACATTTGACCGCTCAACCGACAAGACAGTTACAAAATCGTGCTTTTGTGGTGCCTGTACTATATTTTTTGTTATTTGCGCTACGAAAATATTAGAGCTTTCGAAGTGCAAAGTGACTCTTTTCAATGTGAGGTGCTACGAAACTGTGGTTTCTTGGCTAATTGGGCAATTTTGATATAAAAAATTTTGGAAATGAAATGAATCCTAAAATGATGAAAGACTCGACATGAAATACCTTAAAAATCAGTTTATTTAAACACTAGGGTAGGCTCAAACTTAAAACATTTAACACTTCCCTTGGTCAAATTCAATAAATGACTCTTAAGGCCCTATTTTGACCCAGATCATAGGTAATCTTTTCATAATGATGTTATGAATATTTTAAGTGATAACACCCTACATGTGGAATTCCACCTCTCATAGGATCTCAGCTACTTCAATATCCCATAAATAATCATTTCCTACCACACCAAAATGTACTGGTACCACTACCTCCTCATGTGGTTATCCCTCTGCAAAATAGAGATATGAAGCATCTATAGGTCAAACTATTCCAATACCTACATGAAAATATAAATGTTTTAGTCTCAGAAATATAAAAAAATATTGTAGAAGTTTCAAAAAACTCAAATGGTTAACATATTTTCTCTGAAGCACCCCATTGCCCACCCTCAAGAAGCATGAGCTCAGGGCAAGCATGAAAATCCATCCTGTGTAAGGATAATCATTGACCATAACGAAATATATACACAATCATCCAAAGAAGGCTAGCGAGTATTTGATCACCAATGGTACTGTATGTCGAGACATGTGATCTATCGAGCTCGTCATTCGTGGGACCCTCAGATCGATAGTCTCAAGTGTAATATGTTGATACTAAAGTATTCGCACCCACTCTAGAGAAAAAGAGACCAATATTGAACCATAGCTAAAGTTATTTAACTTCCCCTCTCTTTTTTTAGTCAGTTGTCCCTTCATAATGACCAAAAATCCCTCACTCCAACTGAATATTGTTGGTTCTAAACACTCCACCCCATAATTCATGTACGAGTTACTAGGTACATGAATTTTTTAGCTATTTATGACCATTTACATGAGAGGTAGTCATAGCTGACTAATTGCTTAGGATTTTTGAATAGTCCACTTAGCACTCATTGTATCGGGTGATGCTCATAGGGGTGAAGAAGTAGGATTGAAACTAGTGAAATGAATCACATAACATCAATCATCACTTCTGAGGCTCGCACCCGATAACCAGGACTTCCCGGGAGATCACCCATTGTAGATCGCTTCTCGCTCAAGCGCGCTTAATTGTGGATTTCTCCCCACAATCAAGCCTACATAGCTTGCTAGCCCATTTGAAAAACCTTAGAAAGTTGATCCAGGTGGTTATTGGTGGCCAATCACCTATTCCACTTGGGGCCCCACCATTTTCTCTTTCAATTTTTCAGTTTGAGCACAACTTACTATTTTTAGCAGTTTTTCGGGTCCTGAACTTTTGGAGCCATTTTGAGGCCCTAAATGACATTTTTTTTGGAAAACTGGGAACAAAATGGGACCATGCACTGATTTTTCTCATATCAAAAGTTGTAGTCCTGGTATATATCTTTCTAACAAGGTATGGTGCACATCAAACGGAGACCGTATGCCAAATTTACATCCATGGGAAGTTGAAACCCCAATTTACCAAAATGGGGCCCATAGTTTTGGTGTTTCATATCCTAGGGTTAGGGTCTTTCATGTTTGGGGTTTTCAATTGTTTATAAATAATAAATAGGCCCTCGAGCCTCATTATACCATAGTTCGGAGGCCTACAGCTACCACATATTTTCTCAGAGATAAGCTACTTGTGCCCTAGCTATTCTATTTCCATTATGCCTGTAAGAAAATTTTAGTTCTTTGATATTAATGAAATGAAGTGTTATTTATGTTGCATATTTGTATTTATGGTTATATGTGTATTCTGTTGTGTTCCTACATAAATCCGGATCAGTGGTATCAGAGCACTTTTCTTTTTCTCGATCCTTCTTTGCATGTCCACAACGAGGTCAGGTTATAAGGAGTTATGGCTTGATCTGGTGGAACATTTTCAAGATAAACCTCACAAACCCCGACAGTCACCCATGGGGAATGAAAAGAAAAATGAGGGAGCAGGATATCCTATCAAAATATTGCCCAAGGAGGCCCTTGAAAAACAAAGGATGCAATGATGGATAACCTTTCCTGGATCCTTTAACGACTTCCCACCGGCAGCGCATCTGCATCCAACAGCTACTCTGGAGGCGTGACTCCCTTTAAGGTACAAGTAAACTCTGAAATTCCAATATTTTAGGGTAAAATAAATGCATATGCCATAGATAGATGGTTTAATATATTCGAAGGATATTTCTCAATTCATGAATTTTCCAACCAAGAGAAGATTATTTTTGCACTCCTCAAAGCTACTTCCCATATCAAGGACTGGTGGGAAACCTACTGTGAGAAAAAGGATGAGATAGAACCCTCTCTGTTCTCAGCCATACCCACTTGGATCTATTTTTGAGATGCCATCAAGGAACAATACTACCCCGTGGGGAGATATGAGTACAAGTACATACAATGGAACGTTGTGGCAACAAGGGATGAAGATGTGCATGAGCTGAAAAATCTATTCCATACCTTACACACAAAGTCAGGTATCAAATATTTAGAGAAACATTTCGTTCTAAAGTATCGCAGTTGTCTGCACATATACATTCATGAGGAAATGGATTTCCTCAACATCTCATCACTTGGTACGACATACTAGTATGCTGCAAGGATTGAGCCTAAATTCAAACAGAAGAAGTGAGACTTCATATATGCAAATCAAAAGAAAGGGAAAGGTTCCCCCAAGCCATAGAATGAATGATGAAGCCAAGGCATGGTGGCCCAAGACAACCCACCGAAGTCATAAGAAAATAAAAACACCACGAGGCCAAGGAAGGACACATGAAAGTGGTGTGAGTTCCATAAGAGCTCCGCTCACAACACAACTGAGTGTCAGGCTAAGCAGTCGCTATTGACCAAGATGAGAGCTTTTGAGTCAAATGCATGCTCTGAATATGAATCAAAACATGACCAAGGTAATGAAAAATGGAAATATATTATTGATGTGAAGCCCAACACCACTGTTTCCACTTCGAAGATCCAGAAGGAGGAACCAGAATATCCAGAGGAGGATGAGTGTCTCTTCCACTCACAAATGTGGGTAAATGGTTCCCCACTACAGTTCATTGTCGACAATTGGAGCCAAAAGAACCTCATTTCAGTAGACGGCATGAAGCGGTTTGGATTTCCGACCACATCACAACCACAACCATACACCATTAGGTGGCTTCACCAAGGATGTGATCTCCGTGTCAGCTAGTAGTGCTGCCTTCCCTATAGTATCAAGCCCTTCACGGATGAGGTATTATGTGAAATTGATCCTCTTGATGATTCTGATGTATTATTAGGCCAACCATACTTGTGGAAGCAAAATTATTTGTATGAGTCCCAGCCTCGCGCTGTTATTGTTACTTTGGGAAATAAGTTGTACATGATACCAGAGGTACCACCGCCTTCCACTATCTCTTTGGTTACTGCAAAAAAATGCATAAGCTCATTTCCAAAATGAGGAAATTTGTTTTCCTGATGATCCGCCCCCAAGGGAAGAATAAGACTGTGGCCACGATCTCCAGACAATGCTCCTCTGCACGACAACAACAAATGGAAAAGTTTTTGGAGGAGTACGGGGATATCTTCACCTCACCCATAAGGTTTCCTCTGCACTGTCAGATCAAGCACCCCATTGATATGACCTCAGGTGCGCCGCTACCCAATGGACTGATCTATCAATGCTCTGTTATGGAGAATGAAGAAATCAAGAGAAATATTCAGGAGTTGCTGCAAAAAGGTCACATTTGGTCAAGTTCATCCCCCTGTGGGAGCCCAATCATGTTGGGATAGAAGAAGGGTGCGACTTGGAGACTCTGTATTGACTATCAAGCACTGAGGAAGATGACTGTTTGGAATAGGTATGCGATCCCACGGATGATGACCTTTTGGACCTACTCAAAGGGGTGAAATATTTCAGCAAGATCGACTTGAAGTCTAGGTATCATGAGGTACCAATTGAACCCTCCGATGTGTGGAAGACTGCCTTCAAAATTGAGGAGGGCCTTTTTGAATGGTTTGTCATGCCTTTCGAGTTAACCAATGATCCTGCAACATTCGTGAGGTTTATGGATGACATCTTGCGGCCATTCAGCAACTCATTTGTAGTGGTGTACTTGGATGACATTATGATCTTCATCGAGATATGGGAATAACACCTCCACCACATCCGACAAGTCCTCCAAACATTGTGGCAACACAAGTTGTGTGAAAATTTGGAGAAGTGCACTTTTGGCATGACCTAGTTTCAACATTTGCGATACATTATTGATGAAAAGGGAGTGCATGTGGATCCAACCAAGATCCAAGTGATTCGGGATTGGCTAGCCCCAGCCACTCTAACAGAGCTTCATAGCTTTCTAGGTCTTGCTAAGTTCTACCATAGGTTTTTGTTGGGATTCTCTCATATCACTTGGCCCTTGAGTCAATTCAGAATCTCAATAGAAGGCATTCATAGAATTGAAACATTGATTATGTTCTACCCTAGTGCTCACATTACCATACTTGTAACAACCATTTGAGATCGAGACAGATGCCTCTGATTATGCTATTGAGGTAGTTATTACTCAACAGGGGCATCCAGTGGCATATCAGAGTGAGACATTATCTGACACAGTTCGCAAGTATTCCACTTATGACAAAGAAATTTATTCCATTGTGCAGCCTTTTCGACAATGGAATCGTTACATTTTGGGGAAGGAAAAAATCATCCACATAGACCACTGACCCCTATCATTCATACAGACGCAAGGGAAGTTAGAGACCGATCGCCATCAAAAGTGGTACACATATCTAGAACAATTTCATTTGAACATCAAGTACAAGAAGGGTAGCACAAATAATGTTGTAGAATACCTCAGAAGACCACCGATCATGGCGCTAATCACTGTTCTCAACTCTTGTGGGCACGATACTTTTGATTGGTTTCTCCTCTACAAGAATGATGTAGAATTCAGCCACACATACAAGGCACTCTTAGGGGGTACACAAGTTCCAAAATTTCACCTCCAAGATGCACTGTTATGTCACCTGGGATACCTTTGTGTTCCTTCAAGCGAACATGCGAAGATGATATGGGAATATCACTATAGTCGAGTTTTTGGGCATTTCGGGGACGAGAAAAAAATGGCAGTATTGCAGAAGTATTTCTATTAGTTGAACCTTCGACAGGATGTCAGGAAGTACATCAGATCCTGCACTGCTTGTGTCATTTCCAAACTGACCATCAAGAAGCAAGGCCTCAATACTCCAATACCTACCCCTATTGGGCCTTGGTAATCCATATTCATGGATTACATGTCTGTCCTTCTATCTACAAAGCATGGAAACGACTGTGTGTTCATGGTCATCGACAGATTCTTAAAGAGCGTGGGTGGGTGCACTTTAGGATCCCACAGTGTATCATATCAAATCAGGACAATAGGTCCCTCAGCACATTTTGGTCCAGCCTCTGGTCAATGATGGACACAAAGCTCACCAAGTCCACAACTTTCCATCCCCAAACTGATGACCAGACATAGGTCATCAACAAGATGATTGTACAAATTCTGCGCATGTACACTTGAAAGCATCCCCCACATGGGATGAGAGCCTCCCCTATGTACAACATAGTTATAACCATTCTCTGCATAGCTCAGCCAACCACAACCCCTTTCAGGTGGGACTAGGATTCCAGCCACTATGTCTCATTGATATAGCCATGCCATTTGCCGCTACTTAGGCCAATTCGGCTCATGTCTAGTCTGAAGTTGACAAAGAGAACAGCTTCATCGAGCACATTAAACACATCTGGTAATAGGTTCATGAAATATTAGACAGAGCTAATGCTAAGTAAAAGAAGTGACATGATCAACATTGGGTGCCACACAACTTCTAGGTGGGTGACAAAGTGTGGCTACATTTGTAGAAGGAGCGCCTCACTAGACCCCACCTCAAGCTTCACCCGCTCTGATATGGGTCATACACCATCACTAAGGCTATAGGGAATAATTCCTTCAAGCTCATTATTCCACCATTCCTTGGTCTACACCCAATATTCAATGTGGACAGCCTTCGTCCCAACTTCCCACCTCTATTAGACACCTCTGACATTTCAGAACAATGCACACCAACAGAGTTAAAACCATAGTGCATGGAATATGCCACCACAGATTCTATCATGGACATGAAAATCAAGAAAACTCACCAACAAAATATCCAACTGTATCGCGTTTTCAAAGTTGGCCAACTCCTGCACCAAGGCAAGTCGTTCACCAGGGACCAAGTTTAGCAAAATTTTCCTCATCTCATGGAGGAACTCAATGGAATGGGGACCATTGTTTCCTAGGGGGGAGGAATGATCTGAGTGGATATTCGTGGCCACCCACCGATTCCACTTGGGGTCCCACCATTTTCACTTTCGGTTTTTAGTTTCAGCACAACTTACTATTTTTAGTAGTTTTTTGGGTCCTGAACTTCTAGAGCCGTTTTGACACCCTAAACGACATTTTTTGGGAAAACCAGGAGCAACATGGTTCCATGGACGAATGTTTCTCACATAAAAATTTATATTCCTTGTATAGATCTTTCTGATGAGGTATGGTGTGCGTCAAACGAAGATTTTATGCCAAAGTTACATCCGGCGGAAGTTGAAACACTAATATACCCAAACAGGGCCCATAGTTTTGGTGCTTCATATCCTAGGGTTAGTGTATGGGATGTTTAGGGTTTTCCATTGATTCTAAATAATAAATAGGCCCTCGATCCTCATTTTAACACATTTCAGAGGCCTGTAGCCACCATATATCTTCTCAAAGATAAGCTACTAGTGCCCTAGCTAGTTTATTTTCCCTCTGTCAGTCAAAAAAATTCAGTTCTTTGATATCAATGAAATGAATTGTTATTTCTATTGTATCTTTGTATTTATGGTTATATGTGTATTATTTCATGTTCCTGCATAAATCCATATCACAATTATTGTGCTTCATGAAGAGTTAAAGTATAGATCCCTTGACTCTTTGGATTTAAGTAAGGGGTTTTCACAATGCATTATATTAAATATAGTTTTTTGGGACTTAATTGCGTTAAGTAAGTCATCCATATATGACCATTTCCATGAGAGGTAGTCATAACTGACTAATTTCTCATGATTTTTGAATAGTTCACTTAACACTCATTGCATCGAGGAATGCTCATAGGGGTGAAGAAGAGAGATTGAAACTAGTGAAATGAATCACATAGCGTCAATCATCACTTCTGAGGCTTGCACCCGGTAACTAGGACTTCCGAGAGGTCACCCATCCCAGATCGCCTCTGGCACAAGTGCACTTAACTATGGATTTTTCTCCACAATCAAGCCCACTTATCTTGCTACCCCATTTGCAAAACCATAGCAAGTATTGTGCCTCGTGAACAATTCAGGTAGAGCTCCCTTCACTCTTTGTATTTAAGTAAGGGGTTTTCGTAGTGCATTATATTGGATATCATTTTTTGAGATTTACTTGTGTTAAGTAATTCATTCATCTATAACCATTTCCATTAGAGGTAGTCGTAACTGACTAATTTATCATGATTTTTTAATATTCCACTTAGCACTCATTGCATCAGGTGATGCTCACAAGGGTGAAGAAGTGGGATTGAAACTAATGAAATGAATCACATAGCATCAATCATAACTTTCAGGGCTACACTTAGTAACCAAGACATCTGTGGAGGTAACCCATCCCAAATTGCCTCTGGCTCAAGTGTGCTTAACTATGGAGTTTCCCCCACAGTCAAGACCACTTAGCTTTCTACCCCATTTGCAAAACCTTACCAATTATTGTGCCTCATGAAAAATTCATGTAGAGATCCCTTCACTCTTTCAATTTAAGTATGGGGATTTTTTAGTGCATTATATTAGATATCATTTATTGGGCTTTAACCGTGTTAAGTAAGTCATTCATCTATGACCATTTCCATGAGAGGTAGTCGTAAATGACTAATTTCTCATGATTTTTGAATAGTCCACTTAGCACTCATTGCATCAAATGATTCTGAAAGCAGTGATGCTCATAGGGGTGAATAAGTGGGATTGAAATTAGTGAAATGAATCACATAGCATCAATCATCACCTCTGGGTGTTGCACCCGGTAATGAGGACTTCCTAGGAGATCACCCACCACAAATCGCCTCTGGCTCAAGCGCACTTAACTGTGGATTTTTACGCACAATCAAGCCCACTTAGCTTGATACCCCATTTACAAAACCTTAGCAAGTATTGTGGCTCATGAACAATTCAAGTAGAGCTCACTTCACTCTTTGTATTTAAGTAAGGGGTTTTCACAATGCATTATATTAGATATCACTTTTTACGATTTAATTATGTTAAGTAATTCATCCTTCTATGACAATTTACAAGATAGGTAGTCGTAACTGACTAATTTCTCATGATTTTTTAATAGTCCACTTAGCAATAATTGCATCGGGTGATGCTCACAAGGGTGAGGAAGTGGGATTAAAACTAGGTAAATGAATCACATAGCATCAGTCATCACTTCATGGGCTTGCACTCAGTAACCAGGACTTCTCGAGTTGTCATCCATCCTAGATCGCCTCTAGCTCAAGCGTGCTTAACTCTGGAGTTTTCCCCACAATCAATTGCACTTAGCTTGCTTCCCCATTTTCAAAACCTTAGCCGGTATTGTGCCTCATGAAAAATTCAAGTAGAGATCCCTTCACTATTTGTATTTAAGTAAGGGATTTCCGTAGTGCATTATACTAGATATCATCTTTTTGGATTTAACTGTGTTAGGCAAGTCATTCATCTATGACCATTTCCATGAGAGGTAATCATAACTAACTAACTTATCATGATTTTTTAATATTCCACTTAGCACTCATTGCATCGGGTGATGCTCACATGGGTCAAAAAGAAAAAAAACCCCAAAATGTTACTTTTAGATATGATCATAAATATAGTAAAGAATATGAAAAGGAAGAGCGTGAGGACCATGAATAAAATTCTGACATAGATGATACACAACTTGCTAAAAATCCATCAAGATATGTACAAAAATATCATCCTAAAAGTCAATTTTTAGGAAATAAAGAAATAGAGTTAAAAAAAGAAGAAATTTTGTACGATCCCGTAGCCATGCCTATTTTTATTTTCTATCCATAATAAAACCTAAAGATTATGATCTTTCTAGTCAAGAACAACATTGGATTTAGGCCATGGATTAGGAAATAAATCAAATTGGAAAGAACAAAATGTGGAAGTTGGTACCAAGACCTAAGTATACCAATGTAATAGCTACCAAGTGGGTTTTCAAGAATAAACTAAATGAGGATGGTAAAGTCATCAATAGCAAAGAAAGACGTGTCTCAAAAGGACATGTTGAAGTGGAAGGTTTGGATTTTTAGAAGAATTTCCTCCCAGTTTCTAGACACGAGGCAATCAAATGTTCTTGGCTCTTGCATGTTATAAAAAATTAAAATTATATCAAAGGAATGTTAAAATTAAAATTCTTAATGGAAAGCAAGAAGAAGAGTCTATATTGAACAACCCAAAGGTTTCCAACTAACTGATAAAGAAAACTATTTTTTCAAGTTGAATAAGGCACTAAATTGGCTAAAACAAGCTTTTAGAGCATGGTATCATAGATTTGATAAATATCTCCAACATTATTTTTTTAGAAGAGGAACACTATATAGTATTATTTATATAAAATCTAATGATGATATCCCACTAATTATTATGGCATATGTAGACGACATCATATTTGGTAGTAATGTTGATAAATTGAGTCCACTATTTGCAGCTACTCTTCAAAATTAATTTGAAATTCCCATTCTTTCTGAATTGTAATTTTTACTTGGACTAAAGGTTAAACAAATAGAGAGAGGTATTTTATCTCACAATCTAAGTATATCAAAGGAATTTTAAGGAAGTTTGGTATGGAATATTCTATACATATAAGTACACCCATGGTAATAGGTTGTAAACTCAATAACAGTGATGAATCTATAGAGGTGAATCCCCTTATGTATCAATCAATGATTGGAAATATACTTCATCTCACAAACAAAACAACATATGTATTGTAGGTAGTGGGACTAATGGGATTATTTCATTCAAATCAAAACAAAACTCATCTTCAGGAAGTCAAGAGGATATTTAAATACTCGGAAGGAATGCTAGATTTTGGTTTATGGTATTCCAAAGGCATTTAATTCACGTTAAAATATTCTCTTAATACTAACTGGGTAGGTAGTGATGATGATAAAAATTCACTAGTGGTGGTGCATTTTTCATTGGTACTTGTCTTGTATCATGACTCAATATGAAACAAATTTATATTCCTTAATATAGTATTGAAGTAGAGTACATTGTCACAACCTCATGTCATATCCATATTTTTTGGATGAAGCAAAACCTCAAATATATTTATTAATACCACACTAAGCCAATGCCTATATTATATGATAATACTAGTACCATTAACCTAGATATAAAAATCCAGTCATGCATTTTATAAAAAATAATCATCCTACCGAATATCACTTTCTCCATGAATAGGTAATGTATTATATAGTTATATTGGAGTATGTGTCTACTCAGTGGAATATTGTTAATATTTTCACCAAGCCCCTTCCTAGAGATCCATTTGAATATCTCAAATAAAGGCTAGGTGTGATCTCTCTCCCATATCATTAGACTTGTATGAATGTGAACTAGAAGCTCTTTAACCTATGTCAATATTTTAACAGTGAGATACAACATTAGCATTATGGAAGTAACCTCATATATAATGTATATTCATTTTTGAGTACATAGTATAGGGGTAGATTTTATCATCATAGGAAGCAACAGTTCAGGTGGAGTGAAGGTGTACTTGAAGGCATTGCAAAATTTATTAAAAATCATTGATATCAAGGACATTTATTGATAGTATAACAAGGAAAATCACGAACATGGGGATATATGAAAAATAATAGATATAGTGGATATTTATTAACATATTGGCAACGAGAATAATGAACAGGGGGATATCCAAACACTGAGAGTCATCATAGCCAAAGGAAGCATGATTACAGTGGGAGAAGTCCAAAACATGCATAATGCTGCACTCATTTTTTATTAATGTCAAAGCGGGAGAAGGAAAATTTTAGAGAACATGGTTAGATGCCATGGGTTTCCATAAATGATATAAGGGGATATCGTTGTAGATGTTTTATCACTGATGCGAACTGTGGAATTGATTTTTAAAGTAGAATGCAGAATAATGGATCATGAAAGAAACATAGTATAGGATCAAGTAGCAAATTTAAATAAAATACATCAAGATATGAATAGTGTATTGATTAGCACATCATAATTCATAGCCCACAAGATATATTCCCTCACATTATTAACCCTTAACACATTGGGCACACCTTATCTACAACCAAAAAACCAATGTCTAATAGATGATGTAAAGGAAATTGTTGAAAATTCATTGTCAATAGTAAAAAAACCCTTGTATCAAGAATCAGTGTATTGACCCTCAACCTATTGTCTCTAGTGTGGTTTAGGTGTAAGTTTTATTATGTGTGGTCCATATCAGTCTATCACCCTATCAACCACATTGGATCTCATCCTATCGACTATTACTCAATGTTGCAAGACTAATATCCTATGAAAACATCCCATCAAGTGAATGACTTGGCATGCCAAGAGGCAGTGATGATGTGCGATTCTGGTTAATGCAAGGTGGTAAAGAACCTGACATAAAAGAAATAGTAAATTACATGTTGAAGTTGTCTCTCATATCTTTGGAAGGCTAACTAGATCAATGGAAGTTACATGTTAGAACTTAGACACATGGAAAGTATTGATTAGTTGTAGCACATAATGTGTAAATCATAATGGTAGGTGATGTGGCAAGGTAGTACCATATCAGGTTGCAAAATATTGGAATGTTTCAACAAGTTTCCTTCGGTCTATAGTTTCTACAAACATTCAATAGGGTTCAACTGTAGTCCACGACCACATGTTGTGAGGTAATAAACAATAACACCTAAGAGATTCAAATCCTAATAAGTTGCCATATTCACATTTGAAAATCAAGGAGTAAACCTAATCTATCGATTTACACCCTTTCTGTTGGTCTATGGTCTAGAAGTAATCCTCCCCATTGAATGTGAAATTCCATCATTAAAACTAGTTGTTGAACTTATTCCTACCCCTTTCGTAGAGGAGGTGTTTCTTTTACATGTAACTCATTTGGATGAAGCTCCATGAGATGCTTCTTTACCTAATGAAGCTAGTAAAAGAGACATCAAGGTGCAATGAGACAAAAATTTCCACCATCATTTATTCTCAAAAGGAGAGCTTGTTCTCTTAGATGACCATGAGTCCAATAAGTTAAGTCCTAGAAATTTCCATCCTATGTGGCTGGTTCCATACATTGTCAAGAAATTCCTTGCCAAAGGGGCCTATGCATTAGTAGATTTTGATGGAGTGTCACTGGCGAAGCCTAGGAAATGGTTGTACGTCAAAAATACTATGCTTGACAGTATGCATACTACTCTGTGTACATAATATCTATAGGTGTGTTGAGTGTGTTTCTAGTGTGTCTTTTCATAATTTCCCACAGTTTTTTTTTATCTCGTTTACATTTCGTTTGAATATGTCAACATCTCTCAAGCTGTATATTAGTTAGGATGATGGTGGTAGTTGTAGTACTTGGAACCTACCTTCCAGAGCATGGTTATCTTTTCTCCAAATGGTGAGCTAGTGAATATTAAAGAGATTTTCATCGGTAGCTCTACTAACAACATTGTTGAGTATAACAGAGTGGTTGAGCTACTATGTGATGTTATTTCACATGGTATCTATTATTTATTCATGAGTCTTGACTCACAACTCATAGGACCTTCATATTTATAATGTATATTCTGTAAGAAGTCCCATAATCCGTCAGATCATTTTGAGAGTACGTATTATAGAAATAAAATTTGATTTTATAAGATATTGACACATTGCTCACAACACAAATACAAACACATTGCAAGATTCCCTAGCCAGTTATGTTTTAGATAGAAATTTTCAAGGAATGTATATAAGTTTCAGTCCACATCACATAATATCGAAAACATAATATGAACTAGGAAACACTGAAAATATGTATATACATTAAGTTTGGTTTTACAAAATTTGTGCCCCAAGACATATATGGCTACATTGCCCATACAAAAAACTACATGGAAATATCTAAGTAGACAAATAAAAGGTGCTCATGATAAAATGACACTGCAAAAGCTACCTTGTGTAGTAGTTGACCAATATGGCTAGGCACTCTGACAGTGTGTCGCTAAATTAGAAAAGGAATCTTGTAGACTACGGTCTCATCAATATTGTGTGTCAACCCCTACATGTGGCACTCCACCTCTCATAGGATCTCAACTACGTCAATATCCCATAACACATCATGTCCTACCACAACAACATGTACTAGTACCACTACCTCCTCATGTGGTTGTCCCTCTTGAAAATAGAGATATGAAGCATCTATAGGTCAAACTGGTCCAATATATACATGAAAATATAAATGGTTTAGTCTCAGAAACATAAAAAAATATATTGTAGAAGTATCAAAATACTTAAATGGTTAACATATTTTTTCTGAAGCACCCCATTGCTCACCCTCAAGAAGCACGAGCTCAGGTTAAGCATGAAAATCCATCTTGTGTAAGGATAGGCATTGACCATAATGAAATATCTACACAATCATCCAAATAAGGCAAGTGAGTATTTGATCACCAATGGACCTGCATGTAGGGACATGTGATCTATCGATCTAGTCATTCGTGGGGTCCTCAGATCGATAGTCTCGAGTGTAATATGTTGAGGCTGAAGTAGTGGGACCCACTCCAGAGAAAAAGACACCAATATCGAACCATAGCTAAAGGTTTTTTAACTTCCCTCTCTTTTTTTAGTCAGTTGTTCCTTCATAATGACCAAAAATCCCTCACTCCAATTGAATATTGTTGGTTCTAAACACTCCACCCCATAATTCATGTATGAGTTACTAGCTAAATGAAGTGTTGAGCTATCTATGACCATTTACATGAGAGGTAGTCGTAGCTGACTAATTTCTTAGGATTTTTGAATAGTTTAGTTAGAACTCACTGTATCGGTTGATGCTCATAGGGATGAAGAAGTAGGATTGAAATTAATGAAATGAATCACATAACGACACTTCCTGGGAGGTTAGCCATCCCAGATCGCTTCTCGCTCAAGTGTGCTTAATTATGGATTTTTCCCCACAATCAAGCCCACATAGCTTGCTATCCCACTTGAAAAACCTTAGAAAGTTGATCTAGGTGGATATCGGTGGCCACTAGCCTATTCGACTTGAGGCCCCACCATTTTCTCTTTTATTTTTTCAATTTTGGCACAACTTACTATTTTTAGCATTTTTTCGGGTCCTGATCTTTTGGAGCTGTTTTGAGGCCCTAAATGACATTTTTTTGGGAAATCTGGGAGCAACATAGGTCCATCAACCGATTTTTCTGATATCAAAAGTTGTATTCCTAGGATATATATTTCTAACGAGGTATGTTGGGTGTCAAACGGAGACCATATGCGAAAGTTACATCCCCGGGAAGTTGAAACACCAATTTACCCAAACAGGGCCCATAGTTTTGGTGCTTCATCTCCTAGGGTTAGGGTCTTGGATGTTTAGGGGTTTCGATTGTTTCTAAATAATAAATAGTCCCTCAAGCCTCATTTTAACACAGTTCATGGGCCTGTAGCTTTCACATCTCTTCTCAGAGATAAGCTACTAGCACCCTAGCTAGTTTATTTCCATTATGCCTGTAAGAAAATTTTAGTTCTTTGATATTAATGAAATTAAGTGTTATTTATGTTTCATCTTTGTATTTATGGTTATACGTGTATTCTGTTTCGTTACTGCATAAATTCGGATCAGTGGTATCAGAGCGCTCTACTTTTTCTCAATCCTTCTTTGCATGTCCCCAACGAGGTCGGGGTATAAGGAGTTAGGGCTCGATCTGGTGGAATGTTTGCAAGATTAACCTCACAAACCCCGACGGTCGCCCATGGGGGATGAAAAGAAACATTAAGGAGAAGGATATCCTATCAAAATATTGGTCGAGGAGGCCCTCGAAAAACAAAGGAACACAATGATGGATGACCTTTCCAAGATCCTTTAACGACTTCCCACCGACAGTGCATCTGAATGCAACAGCTACTATGGAGGCGCGAATCCCTTTAAGGTACAATTAAACTTTGAAATTCCCATATTTGAGGGTCAAATATATGCATATTTCTCGGTTCATGAATTTTCCGACCAGGAGAAGATTATTTTTTCACTCCTCAAAGCTACCCCCCATGTCAAGGACTGGTGGGAAACCTACTGTGAGAAAAAGGATGACACAGAACCCTCTCTGTTCTCAGTCGCACCCACTTGGAATTCTTTCTGAGATGCCATCAAGGAACAATACTATCCCGTGGGGAGCTATTAGTACAAGTACATACAATGGAATGTTGTGGAAACAAAGGCATCAAGATGTGCATGAGATGACGAATATGTTCCATAACCTGCGCACAAAGCTAGGTATCAAATATTCATAGAAAAATTTGGTGCTAAAGTATCGCAGTTGTCTAAACATATAAACACGGGAGGAAATGGATTTCCTCGACATCTCCTCACTTGGTACGACATAACGGTATGATGCCAAGATTGTGCATAAATTAAAACAGAAGAAGCGAGACTTCGGATCTGTGAATCAAAAGCAATGGAAAGGTTCCCCCAAAACGTAGAATGAAGGACAAAGCCAAGGCATGGTGGCCCAAGACAACCTGCCAAAGCCACAATCAAAGAACAACACCACGATGCCAAAGAAGGAAACTTGAAAGTGGTGTGAGTTCCATAAGAGCTCCACTCACAACAAAACAGAGTGTTGGGCTAAGAAGTCGCTAGTGGCTGAGATGAGTGCTTCTGAGTCAGATGCATGCTTCGACTATGAATGAGAACCTGACAAGGGGAATGAAAAACAAAAAGATATTATTGATGCTGAGCCTAATGCCACTATTTCCACTCCGAAGATCTAGAAGGAGGAACCGGAAGATCCAAAGGAGGAGGAGCATCTCTTCCACTCCCAGATGTGGGTAAATGGCTCCCCAATACAGTTCATTGTCAAAAATTGGAACCAAAAGAACCTCATTTCAGTAGACACCATGAAGAGATTTGGATTTCCAACCACAGCACACCCACAACCATACACCATCGGGAGGCTTCAACAAGGATGTGATCTAGCACTGCCGCCTTCCCTATATTATCAAGCCCTTCATGGATGTGGTATTATGTGACATTTCTCCTCTTGATGTTTCTGATGTATTATTAGGTCAACCACACTTGTGGAAGAAAAATTATTTGTATGAGTCCTGGCCTCACACTATTGTTGTTACTTTGTGAAATAAGTTGTACATGATACTAGAGGTACCACCGCCTGCCGCTATCTCTTTGGTTACTGCAAAACAATGTGGAAATCTCATTTCCAAAACAAGGAAATTCGTTTTCCTTATGATCTACCCCCAAGGGAAGAATAAGACTATGGCCACGATCTCTAGACAGGGCTCCTATGCATGTACTACCAAATGGACAAGGTTTTGGAGGAGTATGGGGATATATTCACCTCACCGACAGGGGTTCCTCTGCACTGCCAGGTCAGGAACCCCATTGATAGGACCCCAGGTGCGTCGCTACCGAATGGACTGATCTATCGATGCTCTATTATGGAGAACGATGAAATCAAGAGAAAGATTTAGGAGCTGCTGCAAAAAGGTCACATCCGGCCAAGTTCATCACCCTGTGGGAGGCCGATCATGTTGGTATAGAAGAAGGATGCAACTTGGAGACTCTGTATCGAATATACAACAATGAACAAGATCACTTTTTGAAATAGGTACGCGATCACACAGATTGATGACCTTTTGGACCAACTCAAAGAGGTGAAATATTTCATCAAGATCGACTTGAAGTCTGGGTATCATGAGGTACCAATGAAACACTCCGATGTGTGGAGGACTGCCTTCAAAGTCAAGGAGGGTCTTTTCGAATGGTTGGTCATGCCTTTCGGGTAGACCAATGCTCCCACCACCTTCATGAGTTTGATGGAATACATCTTGTGGCCATTCACCAACTCATCTGTAGTGGTGTACTTGGATGACATTCTGATTTTTAGCCAGACATGGGAATAACACCTCCACCACATCCGACAAGTCCTCCAAACATTGCGGCAACACAAGTTGTGTGCCAATTTGGAGAAGTGTAATTTTGGCATGACCTAGGTTCAATATATGGGATAAATTATTGATGAAAAGGGAGTGCATGTGGATCCAACCAAGATCCAAGTGATTTGAGATTGGCCAACCCCAACCACTCTAACTGAGCTTCATAGCTTTCTGGGTCTTGCTAAGTTCTACCATAGTTTTGTGTTAGGATTATCTCATATCACTTGGCCCTTGAGTCAATTCACCAAGGGAGGAACGAAAGAAACATTATTTTCGTCTGAATCTCAACAGAAGGCATTCATAGAATTAAAAAATTGACCCTATTTTGCCCCAGTGATCACATTACCAAACTTAAAACAACCATTTGAGATCAAGACAGATGCCTCTGACTATGCTATTGGGGCAGTTCTTACTCAACAGTGGCATCCAGTGGCATATCACAGTGAGACATTATCCAACACAGTTCGTAAGTATTCCACTTATGACAAAGAAATTTTTTCCATTGTGCAGGCTTGTCGACAATGGAAGCATTACATTTTTGGGAAGGAAACAATAATCCACACAGACCACCAACCCTTGTAGTTCATACAGATAGAATGGAAGTTTCATAATGATCCCCATTAGAAGTGGTAAACAAAGCTGCAAAAATTTCATTTGAACATCAAGTACAAGAAGGGTAGCACCAATAATGTTGCAGACTACCCCAGCAGACCACCGATTGTGGCGCTAACCATCATTCTCGACTCTTGTGGGCATGAGACTTCAGATTTGATGCTTCTCTACAATAGCGATCTAGAATTCAACCACATATACAAGGCACTCTTGGGGGGTACATAAGTTCCAAATTTTCACCTCCAAGAAGCACTATTATGTCACCTGGAGCACCATGCGAAGATTATATAGGAAGCACACTTTAGTCTAGTCACTGGGCATTTCAACGACGAGAAAAAAATGGCAGTATTGCAGAAGTATTTATATTAGTCGAACCTTCGACAAGATGTCGAGAATTACATTAGATCCTTCATTGCTTGCACCATTTCCAAACTGACCATCAAGAAGCAAGGCCTCTATACTCCGCTACCTACCCCCAGTCCACCATAGGAATACATATTCATGGGTTACATGTCTGGCCTTATGTATACTAAGCATGGAAACGACTGTGTGTTCATGGTCATCTAAAAATTCTCAAACATTGTCATTATGGCAGCCTGCAAGAAGAATATCATCGCAGAAGCCACTGCCAAACTCTTCTTTGAATGTGTGTGGGTGTACTTTGGGATCCCACAGTTTATCATATCAGATTGGGACAACAGGTTCCTCAGCACATTTGGTCCAGCCTTTGGTCAATACTGGACACCAAGCTGACCAAGTCCACAGCTTTCCATCCCCAAACTGATGGTCAAATAGAGGTTATCAATAGGATGATTGTACACATTCTGCGCATGTACACTTCAAAGAATCCACAGACATGGGATGAGAGCCTCCCCTATCTAAATGGGGAGCATCATGGGTCCATCAAACGATGTTGCTCACATCAAAATTTATATTCCTTGGACATATCTTTCTAATGAGGTATGGTGTGCGTCAAACGAAGATCATATGCCAAAGTTACATCCCCAGGAATTTGAAACATCAATTTACCCAAACAGGGCCCATAGTTTTGGCGCTTCATCTCCTAGGGTTAGTTTTTTGAATTTTTAGGGTTTTCCATTTTTTATAAATAATAAATAGACCCTCTATCCTCATTGTAACACAATTCAGAGGCCTGTAGCTGCCACATCTATTCTCAAAGATAAGCTACCAGTGCCCTAGCTAGTTTATTTCTGTTTTGTCTATAAGAAAATTTTAGTTCGTTGATATCAATGAAATGAAGTGTTATTTCCGCTGCATCTTTGTATTTATGGTTATTTGTGTATTCTGTTGCATTCCTGCATAAATCTAGATCACAAGTAATTTGCTTCATGAACAATTAAAGTATATATCCCTTCACTCTTTGGATTTAAGTAAGGGGTTTTCACAATGCATTATATTAAATATCGTTTTTTGCAATTACACTGTGTTAAGTAAGTCATACATCTATGACCATTTCCATGAGAGGTATTCGTAACTCACTAATTTCTCATGATTTTTGAATAGTTCACATAACATTCGTTGCATCGAGGGAGGCTCATATGGGTGAAGAAGTGGGATTGAAGCTAGTGAAATGAATCACATAGCATCAATCATCACTTCTAAGGCTTGCACCCGGTAACTAGGAATTCCCGAGAGGTCACCCATCCCAGATATCCTCTAGCTCAAGCGCACTTAACTAAGGATTTTTCTCCCCAATGAAGCCCACTTATCTTGCTACCCCATTTGCAAAACCATAGCAAGTATTGTGCCTCATGAACAATTCAAGTAGATCTCCCTTCACTCTTTGTATTTAAGTAAGGATTTTTCACTAAGTAATTCATTCATTTCTAACCATTTCCATGAGAGGTAGTCGTAACTGACTAATTTCTCATGATTTTTGAATAGTCCACTTAGCAATCATTGCATCGGGTGATGCTCACACGGGTGAAGAAGTGGGATTGAAACTACTGAAATCAATCAAATCACGTCAATCATCACTTTCATGGCTTGCACTTGGTGACGAAGACATCCAGGGAGGCCACCCATCCAAGATTTCCTCTAGCTCAAGTGCACTTAACTGTGGAGTTTCCCCCACAATCAAGCCCACTTAGATTTCTACCCAATTTGCAAAACCTTAGCAATTATTGTGCCTAATGAAAAATTCATGTAGAGATCCCTTCACTCTCTCTATTTAAGTAAGGGCTTTTTCTAGTGCATTATATTAGATGTCATTTTTTGGGGTTTAACCGCGTTAATTAATTATTTCATCTATGACCATTTCCATGACAGGTAGTCGTAATTGACTAATTTCTCATGATTTTTGAATAGTCCACTTAGCACACATTACATCATGTGATGCTCAAAGGGGTGATGCTCACAGGGGTGAATAATTGGGATTGAAATTATTGAAATGAGTCACATAGCGTCAATCATCACTTCCGGGGGTTGCCCCTGTAATGAGGAATTCTCGGGAGATCACCCATTCCAGATGGCCTCTGGCTCAAGCTCGCTTAACTGTGGAGTTTTACCCACATTCAAGCCCACTTAGCTTTCTACCCCATTTGTAAAACCTTAACAGGTATTGTGGCTCATGAAAAATTAATGTAGAGCTCCCCTCACTCTTTGTATTTAAGTAAGGGGTTTTCGCAATGGAATTTATTAGATATCATTTTTTATGATTTAACTATGTTAAGTAAGTCATCTTTCTATGAAAGTTTACATGTGAGGTAGCTGTAACTAACTAATTTCTCATGATTTTTTAATAGTCCACTTAGCAATAGTTGCATCGAGTGATGCTCATAGGGTTGAGGAGGTGGGATTGAAACTAGTAAAATGAATCACATAGCGTCAATCATCACTTCATGGGCTTGCACTTGGTAACCATGACTTCTGGGATGTCATGCATCCCATATCGCCTCTGTCTCAAGCACGCTTAACTATGGATTTTTCCCCACAATCAATTCCACTTAGCTTGCTACACCACTTGCAAAACCTTATAAAGTCTTATGCGTGATGAAAAATTCAAGTAGAGCTCCCTTCACTATTTGTACTTAAGTAAGGGTTATTCGCAGTGCATTATACTAGATATCATTTTTCAGGATTTAAGTGCATTAGGTAATTCATTCATCTATGACCATTTCCATGAGAGGTAATTTTAATTGACTAAGTTATCATCATTTTTGAATAGTCCACTTAGCATTCATTGTATCGGGTGATGCTCACATGGGTCAAAAAGAATAAAATAACCAAAATGTTACTTTTAGATATGAACACAAATATGAAAAAGAATATGAAAATGAAGATCATGAGGACCATGAAGAAAAATCTGACATAGATGATACATAACTTGCTAAAATTCCATCAAGATATGTACAAAAATATCATCCTAAAAGTCAATTTATAGGAATTAAATAAATAGAGTTCAAAAAAGAAGAAATTTTGTACGATCACGTAGCCATGCCTATTTTTATTTTCTATCCATAATAAAACCTAAAGACTATGATCTTTCTAGTCAAGAACAACATTGGATTCAGGCCATGGATTAGGAAATAAATCAAATTGGAAAGAACAAAATGTGGAAGTTGGTACCAAGACCTAAGTATACCAATGTAATAGCTACCAAGTAGGTTTTCAAGAATAAAATAAATGAGGATGGTAAATTCATCAAGAACAAAGAAAGACGTGTCTCAAAAGGACATGTTGAAGTGGAAGGAGTGGATTTCTAGAATACTTTCTTCCCATTTGATAGACTTGAGGCAATCAAATGTTATTGGCTCTTGCATGTTATAAAAAAATAAAATTATATCAAATTAATGTTAAAATTAACATTCTTAGTGAAGAGCTCAAAGAAGAAGTCTCTATTGAACAACCCAAAGGTTTCCAACTAACTGAGAAAGAAAATTATTTTTGCAAGTTGAATAAGTAACTAAATTGGCTAAAACATTCTTTTAGAGCATGGTATCAAAGAGTTTATAAATATCTCCAACATTAATTTTTTAGAAGAGGAACACTATATAGTAATATTTATATAAAATCTAATGATGATATCCCGCTAATTGTTATGGCATATGTAGACGACATCATATTTGGGAGTAATGTTGATAAATTGAGTCCACTATTTGTAGATACTATTCAAAATGAATTTAAAATTCCCATGCTTACTGAATTGTAGTTTTTCCTTGGACTAAAAATTAAACAAATAGAGAGAGGTATTTTATTTCAAAATCTAAGTATATCAAAGGAATTTTAGGGAATTTTGGTATGGAATATTCTATACATATAAGTACACCCATGGAAATAGGTTGTAAACTCAATAACAATGATGAATATATAAAGGTGAATCACCTTATGTATCAATCAATGACTGGAAATATACTTCATCTCACAACTAAAACACCATATATCATGTGGGTAGTGGGACCAATGGGATGATTTCATTCAAATCAAAACAAAACTCATCTTCAGGAAGTCAAGAGGATATTTAAATAATCGGAAGGAATGATAGATTTTGGTTTATGGTATTCCAAAGGCATTTAATTCACGTTAAAATATTCTCTTAATGCTAACAGGGTAGGTAGTGTTGATGATAAAAATCCACTAGTGGTGGTGCATTTTTCCTTCGTACTTGTCTTGTATCATGACTCAATAAGAAAGAAATTTCTATTCCTTTATATAGTATTGAAGTAGAGTACATTGTCACAACCTCATGTCATATCCATATTTTTTGGATGAAGAAAAATCTCAAATATATTTAGTAATACCACACTAAGCCAATGCCTATATTATATGATAATACTAGTACCATTAACCTAGATATAAAAATCCAGTCGTGCATTTTATAAAAAATAATCATCCTACCGGATATCACTTTCTCCATGAATAGGTAATGTATTATATAGTTATATTGGAGTATGTGTCTACTCAATGGAATATTGTTAATATTTTCACCAAGCCCCTTCCTAGAGATCCATTTGAATATCTCAAATAAAGGCTAGGTGTGATCTCTCTTCCATATCATTAGACTTGTACGAATGTGAACTAGAAGCTCTTTAACCTATGTCAATATTTTAACAGTGAGATGCAACGTTAGCATTATGGAAGTAACCTCATATATAATGTATATTCATTTTTGAGTGCATAGTATAGGGGTAGAGTTTATCATCAGAGGAAGCAAAAATTCAGGTGGAGTGAAGGTGTACTTGAAGGAACTGCAAATTTGATTACAAATCTTGATATCAAGGACATTTATTGATAGTATAACAAGGGAAATCATCAACATGGGGATATATGAAAACTAGTTGATATAGTGGATATTTATTAACATATTGGAAAGGAGAATCATGAATAGGGGGTATCCAAACATTGAGAGTCATCATAGCCAAAGGAAGCATGGTTATAGTGTCAGAAGTCCCAAACATGCATAATGTTGCACTCATTTTTTATTAATGTCAAAGCGGGAGAAGGAACATTTTAGAAAAAATGCTTAGATTCCATGGGTTTCCATAAATGATAAAATGGGATATTTTTGCAGACATTTTTTCATTGATGCCAACTGCGGAATTGATTTATAAAGTAGAATGCGGAATAATGGATCAAGAAAAAAAGGTAGTATAGGATCAAGTAGCAAATTTAAATACAATACATCAAGATATGAATAGTGTATTGACTAGCACATCATAATTCATAGCCCACGAGATATATTACCTCACATTATTAACCCTTAGCACATTGGGCTCACCTTATCTACAACCAAAAAACCAATGTCTAATAGATGATGGAAATGAAATTGTTGAAAATTCATTGTCAATAGTAAAAAAAATCCTTGTATCAAGATCAGTGTATTGACCCTCAGCCTATTGTCTCTAGTGTGGATTAGGTGTAAGTTTTATTATGTGTAATCCATATCAGTCTATTTCCCTATCAACCACATTGGCTCTCATCCTATCGACCATTACTCAATGTTACAAGACTAATAGCCTATGAAAACCTCCCATCAAGTGAATGACTTGGCATGCCAAGAGGTAGTGATGATGTGGGATTCTGGTTAATGCAAGATGGTAAATAAAATCACATAAAAGTAATAGTAAATTACATGTGGAAGTTGTCTCATATAGCTTTGGAAGGCTAACTAGATCAATGGAAGTTACATGTTAGAACTTAGACACATGGAAAGTATTGATTGGTTGTAAGAAATAATGTGTAAATCATAATGGTAGGTGATGTTGCAAGGTAGTACAATATCAGGTTGCAAAATATTGGAATGTTTCAACAAGTTTCCTTCCGTCTATAGATTCTACAAACATTCAACAGGGTTCAACTGCAGTCCACGACCCCATCTTGTGAGGTAAAAAGTGATAACACCTAAGAGATTCAAATCCTTATAATTCTCCATATTCACATTTTAAAATCAAGTAGTAAACATAATCTATCGAGATTCGTAAATAAAATGAAATCATGCTTGAATAGGGACTTAACTAGGGTGTGGGAAGGGAACTCCATCCTTAGTTGGAATGCATCTACGAATCTGGATGGGACCCCTTTCCCTAGGTATATTCCAAAATGATTTTGATAGGACGTAGGAAAAAAACATATAGTTTGATTCCCATGTGACCTTAACAACATATAGTTTCCCCTCCCATTTTCTAGTTGTCAAGACTAAGGATTTTAAAAAATCAAACTTGTGTTGGGCCTTACTTCCCCACTTGTAGAAAATATATAACTGGGAATCAACACCATCTCTAATGCATTTGGATGAAGTGAAATAACTAAAAATAACAACATTAGGTCATATGGAGGAAATGGTGTAGCACCTAAGAGTTTCGTGCCTTGGAATATTGGTGAAATGAGAAAATAACTAGATATAATTCTCTAGATTTCTCGATATGTTAAGATATTGGTTACATCATGTGGTCATATGGAGTAATGACCCAAAACATGAGGGGTATTATGTTATCTTCATACAAATGAATTTGGGAAAGAGCTACAAGATAATACTTTTGATGTCTGATATGCTTCGATAGTGATCACATCACATGGTCATGTATATAAAGAACCAAATCTCAAGAGCTAGTGTTATGTCACCATGTTAGAAAAGAGAAAAAAATATGAGGTATTAGTATATTTAGCTACGGTCATCTATATAGGTAAATAAAAATCACTAAGGCTATTGTGTTTGATGAAGATAAATACATAGTCAACAGAGCCAAAAGACAAGGTGTTTTGTGTGAAAATAGGTTTTCCACTAAGAAAGAAAATTACACTAGATAGAGTTAGTAGATTCGTAGAAGCCATGGGTAAATACTATTAGTTGATATCCATGGCAATGGAAAATAATATTGGATGAGTTCATGTTGTATGAATAAATATTTAAAGAAATATTGATGTTGTTGATTGTGTGCATAAGTAAAAGAAGTGTAACCAAGATATCAAGATACTTTCAAAAGGAGAGTAAGCAACAAGTACGAGCACAGTGAATTTTTGTGAATGTGTAAGAGAAATAGTAAGGGTGAGAGGTACAAAAAAATATTTTTTTAAGTGAAAGTAGTAGCTCATGTGAGTAAAAATTGGGGAAAGGAGGAAATCATATAGCATATTAGTTAGCAACAAACATAATTCAAATCAAATATCAAGAGGGGAATGGTATTTTGTGTAGGTGTATGCCTACAAAACTTTAGGAATTGGTGTTTCTAGTAGGTTGGAGCCTGAAAATTTGAAAAGGAATAGGTGTGTCCTTCTTCAAAATATTGTAACTATAGTGTGGAGCCTACAATATTTTTCTAAAGAAGAAATTATTTTTATTTTTCTCTTGTATAAGTTTCAATGTTAAGTATCTTGTGTTATATGTGTTCATTTTATTTTGTTTGGTTTATAATTGTTTGAAAATTTTACAATATTTAAACTTCATATATAGAAATGAAGGAATTATATGCTATGAATAATTGTAAATACTCATTCACGCCTCCTCTCAATATTTAATAGAATTGGTTGAATATGATGTACTAGAAAAAGTTTCTATATGAGATCCTTTTTCTTATGGCTGAAAAAATCACCCACTTGGTTTCACAAGAGAAGAAGTTTTTTTTTGAAAGTTAAGATAAATAAATTGTTCTATGGAAGCTATATAAAATCTATGATTTTTTCCTTCAATGCTCCCAAGACACTAGTCAATAGAGTTACTAGTCTCAACAATGGTCCTAATGGCTTGGCAGGGTGAAATAGAAGGCTAACATTGCACCAATTTAATTGCAAAATAGAATTGGAGTGATAATGTGAATGGGTAGGAAAACATTTAGTAACATTTGATCATTTTTAGTGGATATGGATGAAAGGAAAAAACATGTTCAACAAGGTGTCTAGACTCAATTTAATCACTCCTCAAATATGTCGAAAATGTAACTAGTATTAGTCTTCATATTTGTTTTTTGGATGATGAAATTACCTAATTATTATGTATTTGTTCGAATAAGAAAATAAAAATATTTTAAATATCAAAGAAAAATATTTTATAACATGGGTTTCATGCTCAACATATTTTGTCGTCTCGGTTTGTGTCATGAGTCAAGGTATTTGTGATTATGTATTAGAACCTTATTGGGATTTTATGTCAAGAAAAAAGAATTATTATGTGTCAGAAATGTATTTTTTACCTCCTCAACCGAGTCAGGCTCTCGTCTTGACAAGTCATCCAAATTAAGGGAATTTGAAAACTATTGAAGAAAATATATAAGTGAATAATTCAACCTCTTCTGCTCTTTCTCGTCTAAGGTTCAATCTGAAATTATTAGTGATGAAATAAGTGCGAAGAAATATAAAAAGGAAGGTACTATCATTACAAGAAAGAAGCATTCCAATTAAAAAATAAGAATATTAGTTAGGGTGCTGACTTGGTGATTGAAGGAAATATTTTGTCTTGGTCTGAGGTTTTGGTTGTCTCACTTTGAATTGGTTCTACATAAAAGAAGAAAATTTTGGTTAGGCTTTCCCCAATGAGAGGGGTTTCTCCATAGTCGAGAGCATACACTTTGTGTTATTTACTTTTTTGATCTTCATGATTTTATGTTTAGATATTTTCTTGATGAAGATAATATAAAAGAAGATATAAAGAAGATAATAAAGCACAAATATTTCACAAGCTATTATCAATATAAGAAAATAAATTTACCTTTTTTATTTTCTAACATGGTATCAGAGCTAAGGTGAAGTAGGAAAATGGAATCTTGAATATCATTTATTTTAAGAAGAGGTTCTTAAAATAGAAGGTGCACTTGTTGAAGGATACTATATGGGAGAAAGAAGGATGTTTTGGAAGAAGTCTCAGGACCTTCTTGAAAAATTCTTTGTGAGAATAAGATAAGAATTATAGAAGGGTGAGTTTAGATCTTGTGATCTTTTTTTGACTTCAAAAAAAGGTGTACATGGATTTTTTTAGCATAAATTATATCTGTAATTTTTTTTGCGAATATTGTTTACAAGGATTTTTTAAAATCAATTTGCGAAGAGAGGGATGAGACCCCTATATAGTTTAGAATACTATTCCTAGTAAGGGTTGAGTCCCATCAAAAGGTACCACTAAAATTCCTAAGGTATGAAAGGTATGATATCACAATGAATATGTGACTTAGGTGACCATAAGTATGACGTGACCGTAGGGTTTGTGATTTTCATAGAGAAGTGTCATCATGATCGAGTATATTTGTCATATTCATGCCAAAAACCAAGAAGTATGTTGAAGATATTGTTCCAAGAATGGTTTTGGTCTTATTTTTGATAAATTTTTAGTCTTGAAAGGTCAATAGTTGGTGGGAAGTATTATAAAAATCTATGTTCCAACTTCTTTGAGAAATAGGAGGAAAAACAAGAAGAGAAAAAAAAATCAAGCCACAGTTCCCAATAATGATGATCCATCAAAGAAGACCAAAGCTAGTGATTTAGATGTCAACGACTTGCCCAATTAAGTCTTTAGGGTTGTTATCCCTTATGTATTTTTTTGTTATAGTTTAGGTCATTGAATTTAGGCATTGATAAATTTTCTTTATAGATTGACTCTAATTTTGATTCCTAAGGTTCACAAATCTAAAAAAACTTCATAGAAGGTTCTTGAACTATTTCGATGAGTTGAAGAAATCCTTCCATAACGTCAATAATGATGCAATATTAAGAGGGATCAACTAATTTTCACAGAAGATAAGTATTATATTCTTTAAATGATTTATTACATTTTTTTCTATTTCCTTTATGTATCTAACTCTATTTTGTTACTTGATTATAATCCTTTCTTTTATGACTTCCCTAAAAAGAGGTTTGGAGGTGTTTAGAAATCTTGGGGAAGCTAAGTTAGGTGATTTCTCTTAGATTGATAACTACTTGTGATGTATATTAGAATTAACTTGATTAACTTGTTTTTATTATTATTATTTCTATGTTCATATCATCAAACAACTACCAAACCATAAATAACAATGAGACATGAGGACACAAGATAAGGGCTATTAATCTAGGGCCAAAACCTCTCATTTTGAGAGGAAAAGACACAAGAACTCTTCTCTTATTATATAAAATTCAATTGATGAATTCCAAAACCTTTGACCCTCAAATAAGACCCCTCCAAGACCAAGTCAAATTACTTATTTGATCAACTCTTTTTCCACGAAGTCAAGGTTGGTCAAACTTGTTGAAACGCTACAAATTCAATCTTGTCTTCAATTTTTCGGACTCTATCACAAGTCTGCAACTTTTGACCCGTTTGTAATCCTTTTGGTTAAACATGTGTGGAAATATTGGGGAAGATTATCAATTCTTATGTTCTTCTCTTGGGATGATCCTTCCTCCTTTCCAATTCGACTCTTATCATCCATATACAGATGGACAGATAAAGAGGGTCAAGAAGATAATGGAGGACATGCTAATGATTTATGTGATGAATCAATGTACAATATGGGAGGGGTACCTACTGTTGCTTGATATTTATTATAACAAAGAGTACTAGGAGTTGTTGAGGATGAGTCCATTTGAGGCAGTCAATGGGAAGAGTTGTACTACTCCCATTAGTTGAAGTGATCCAGTGAACATGGTGTTGATACAAATGGACATGTTCGGAGAGATGGAACGAGAAGTGTAGGTAATCAATAAGAATCTAAAGAAAACACAGGCTAGGAAGAAAATGTAGGCATATCTGAATAGGATTTTTAAGGATTTTCAAGATGGGTAACATGTGTAATTGTGCATCAATCCCAAGAAGATCTCCTTAAGGATTGGATCATGTACCAAGATGTCACATCTATTTTGTGGACCTTTCAATATTCTTGAAAGGATTGGATTAGTATCCTATTGAATTTCACTCTCTCCAATAGTGAAATTCAATGATGTTTTCCATGTGTCATTTCTTAATAAGTATGTTAAATATGTTGATCATGTGACTAACTGGCTTGTATTTCAGGTTAAACCATAAGGATAATTCCAGCGGGAACATGAGTGTATTTTGAAAATATATATTCTCATGATCTAGAATCGATAAATCGAACAAGTTAAAGTGTAGTGGAAGAACTACGGGCTTGATGAAGCTACATTACGGATGTCAGATAAGATGCGAGCTATGTATCCTTCTCTATTCACTGGTTGAGAGAATGTTTTTGGTATATGTGATGGTTTGATTTTTTGGTATATGCACATATGTATATGGATGTAAATACCACCATGGTTTGTTGTATAAAGCTATAATAACCACTATTAATTTAACTTTAACCAATGCAAATTTAATGTTTTATGAATTTTTTTGTAGAACATAATTTCTAACTTGAGTGGGAGACTCTAAGCTTCCATGCAACACTTTTTTGAAATGAATTGTTTATTTTACATTCAATACATTTAACTATAATAAAAAAATTAACCCTCATCCTCTTTGGTGTTGCCTTCCTCTGCTTCGGGGGTGTTCTAGTCTTATAAAAGTGAACCACTATAAAGTAACTTTAATCCTTTTAAAGTTAATTTTTGCATGAAAGTTTCATTTATAAAGTAACTTAATTATAAAATTAATTCCAATTTTTTTATATAAAATTAGGCCACTTCATAAGTTAATTTATTTGTAAAAGTGAATTTATAGGAAAATCTAGTGAGTGAAAATATTCTTTATTTTTTATCAAGATCCATCACCATATGGCTCAACTTCTACTTTCAACATGGCTATTTTCGATTGTTATTGCATTTTTTAAAAGAAGCATAACTTTCACATATGAAGTCTATTTTTATTTTTTTTTAAACATCCTATTTTTTCAAGACCTTTCTATCTAGATAGTCTATTTTAACTTATCATGCCATATTATCTACATATTTCAATATGACCACTCCAAGTGAACTTTTTATTACCAATACGAACTAATTATCATGGAAATCCCTCATGGAGGTTGTAATAATAAAGAAATAATTATACTTGAGTACTTTGGGATAAGAGAATGTCCCACTAATCCTAATAAAAAAGGAAAATGTGATAATATGAATTTCAAATCTAGTGAAATAATTGGAATGTCCATTTCTCATTATTTGAAATTTTATATGCAAGGAATTGATGCTCTGAATGAATCTTAGGAAAAAATACAAAAGGTAATTAGTAAAGTTGATACAAATCTCATCAAATTCAAAATCATATCATGAATTAAGGTCCTTATAATTTCTCTTGCATTGAATATTACTTATTTGAGTTTAAAACACTTAAAAAATTTCTTAAACATTGTTACATTATTCTAGACAATGAATTTTGAATAAATAGTATTCCTTCAAAGCTTGGTTCTCAATACTCTGTTTTTGTATCTACATTTTATGCTACTAGATAATGTTTGGGAGCTACATATAAAAAACATTCCCTTGAATCTTTTTGTGACTCTCTAATTAGAAAACAAGACAAACTCTTGCATATTGGATTAATTAGAATTGTAGGTACATCTAATAATGCCTTAGTGGCCCAACGGAAATATAGTGGCACAACAAAAAGATGAAACAAAGCATCCAAAAAAGCTATATCCTCACAACAACAAGAAAAATAAAGGTTTGAAACCCTATGAAACAATATTTACTCCTGATGGGGACAATGGTCCAAAATGAAAGAGTAAGAATCCTAATAGAAAATGAAAATATTGTTTGAATTATACTTATATAGAGTCCAAGTTATTTAAAAATATGGAGTACTTGGAGGTGTGAATTAAGAAACACAACATCAACCTTCGTTCTTCTTCTAATACTTATTCTTAAGCACATGTGCTTTCAACTATTGGTTTCTTCATTAATGCAACATTTAATTCTTCTTCTTCTTAGGAATGACTTATAAATTCTAAAGCATCTTACCATATGGCTAAGGATAAAGATATTTCTTTCTACTCCTAATGATTTTAACACCAAACAAGTATTTTTTGATAATGATATATCTCTTAGTGTTGTAAGGCTTGAAATATTTGAGGAAGATAATGGTCATTCAAATTATGTCTTATGTGTTCCAATTATTTCCTACAACCTTCTTTCAATATAAAAGATCACTCATTCAGGTGCAGGTAAAAAAATACAGTTTTCACCTCACCAAGTTATAATTAAGGATTTAAAATATCCTACAAATGTCCTCGCCAGATAATAGTTGATATACTACCTGATCGTATAAGTTTGAAAACTTTGAGTCATCATATTTTCCCTCATTTTTTATTTTTCAAAACGATAACTTGAGCAAAATTTGGAATGGGATATTTTCTAATCTTATCTATCATTCACTGGATTAACTATGTAATCAAAATATGGTGGTTATTCCTCCTTTGGTTTCTTGCAAGATGGTGTTTATGTAAATTGTGTTCTTAGCAAAAATCTTGGGGATATTTTTTATAAACATGCCTCTTGGCATGCCTCATACCCTTTGTAGTAAACTGACAATTATTTATGTGGTCCACTTTATTTTCCTTTCTTATTTGGGTTCAAGTACTTCTTGACTTTCATTGATGATTTCTCTGGATGCACGTAGGTATATTTCATAAAAATTAAGAGTGAATTTTTTCTTATTCTTAGCTTACAAGGCCCTTGTAGAAAAAAAATCTAGACATCAATTTCAAAGGTTAAAAAAAAATAATGGTGATGAATATTTCAACACAAAATTGACAACTTATTTCTTTGCACACGACATTCAAATTCAACATATTATTAAATACACCACGAAAAAATGTTGTTGCTAAAAGAAAGAAACATACTAAAAGAAATGAATAAATGTATGATTCAATCTAAGGTATGAAGTAATCTAGATTTCAGTGGCTAAGATCCAAAACCAATAATTCTTAGAGAGATTGAGAGAACCCCATGCTAGAATATTGATGAAACAATCCTTGAACTGAATACATCCAAAATAAAAATATGATAAGGTAGAACAAGGTACACCTTAAAACTCCATTCCTTATTAAATGTGAGGGATTAAATGTGAGGGAGGAATTTTTGTTACATCTACATTTTGTGGAACAATTTGTTCTTTTACAAAGTGTGGCTTGTTATTTATAGCCTTTTTTTAGTTATAATTCCATGGGTAACTATTTTAGGTGGATACCATGAGTAATTACCATGGGTCAACACCATGTTATTTTCCATTAAAATAAAATGGGTAGATATCATAGGTGTATACCATGGGTCAATATAATGCGAATTTTCATTCAGGTCAATCTTCCTCCTTTAGGAAGAAATGGTATTATTCTGTGAAGTTCCCTCCGGAGAGGCCATTGGTAAATAGGAGAAAACGAAGTGATAGATTTTATGTGACTAAGCCATAACTTTGAGTTTGTGGATCACTAAAAATAAAGTGGTGATGAAGCCAATGATTTTGCGTTGTTGACCCATAACCGAGGGTTTGTTCTTGACCCATAGCCATGATGGAGAAAGATCTAAGGATAGAGATACCTTGTAATGTTTGTATGACAATTGTGATATTGACACTCTACAACCTAGAAAATGGACTTCGGTGGAAATGGTTTTGTGTGATTGACCCATGACCATGGATTTGTGGGTGACCCATAACCATGTTCAGATAGGTCGCTTGTCGACTAACCTAGTAGGGTCCTGGTGGCTTATCTTTCTAAATTATCACATGACCCTTTTCAATAAATGTATCAAGAAATACAAGTGCCTTTTTACGCTTAAATATAACACCCTTTTTAGGTAAGCCATATCAGCCAAAGTTTGGTTCTCTTCATTTTCTAATGCTCTTGAAGCTAGCATGAGATCATCATATAAATTCGTTATTTGTACAACATTCAAGGCCATAACCTTCTTCGCAAGATGAACTGGAGTATCCTTCTTGTCTTTAAATGGAAATATAACAAAAAGATATTTAATCTCCATAAAATTGTGGAACTAGGTAAACATGAAAAACATGAGCTTCAACAAAGATATTATGCCCTGCGATTGATCAATGTGTTCAACACATCACTAAAGGAAAAAGCATAGTATTTTGAAATTATTAGTGATAAACATTGACTCTAAATTCCCTATGCAATACATTGTCTTGCCACTTTGTATCCACTTGGGAGCAGATAATATCTGACCATATTTATTAAGTTTAAATATGAGAAGACATTGGGGAAATATTCATGGACTTGCATAGCATCATTAGTCTCGTGTTTCCACTACTTAAACAATATGGGTCTCACATGTTCATGGCTACGCCCCCCCTCCACTATTGTATAGTGGAAAAGAAAAACAATTATTCCATAAAATATCGGTTGGAAGTTACCTTTTAGGGAAAGGTTGAAGTCAGTGAGCATAATATGTTCATATTCAAAAACAAGAACATTCTTAGGATTTATATCTCTGTGTACAGTTCCCAACATGTGAAAATAATCTAACACTAGCAATAATTTTGATGCATAGAACCTGGTAGCATTGTATTACAATATTTTTCCCAAATGTCACTGCCTAAGATCGTGGATATCCCTGCCTTGGGAAAAATCCATGACCAAACAAAAAAATTGAGTCTCGTCCAGATCCATGTCCCAATTCGACCAGAACAGATGATCCAACATTTCTAAAATCTCCCTCTTCGTATCAGCTTTAATTATCTTATTCCTGCCTGATAATGTCTTCTTGTCCATTTCCTTGATCGCAAAATAAAAATTTGTTCCCTTGAATTCTTCCAATATAAGTTTACTACATGAAGCCCTCTCTCACAATACCCAAACTGTGAGGATAACCAAGGCACCTAGTAACTGGCGTTCCTTTGCAGCCTTTTCTTCCATTTTTTAGAACCCTAGACCTTTACTCTTCTACATCTTTTCAGAAATGAAAAAAAAAATTCTTGCTCCTACTCGAGTGAGCTTCCTAAAGGAAAAGAATAAATAAAATTGAGCATAGTCGTAATATGACCTCTAGGATTTATCGGCTCTACAATGGTTAGATTTATTATTGTTGCTTTGTTCATATCTTAGATGATTGCACGAGTGATTCAATACTTGGAGAGAATGACAGATAAAACGTTGATTGTCATGGAGTCGTTACCTACCTACTCTGATACTGCTGATGACCTATATCTCAGTGGCTAAGATCCAGAACCAACAATGCTTAGAGAGAATTAGAGAACCTCATGGTAGATTATTAATGAAATAATGGCTAAATTGAATACATCCAAAACAAAAATATGACAAGAGAGACCTAGATAAACCATAAAACCCCATTATCATTACATATATATTGTGTGGAAAAATATATCTTTTTACAATGTGTGGCTTGTTATTTATAATCTTTTTTGAGTTACATTACTATGGTAAAATACCATGGGTAGTTACCATGGGTAATTACCATGGGCCAATACCATGTTGATTTCCATTCAGATCATTAAGTCTTCATTAGCCATCAACTACACAAATTATATAGTAAACTTGATTTCCACAAAGGATTTAAATGATATAACACTAGAAGGAGCATGCAGTAATGTTAAGCCAGATGTAAGCCACTTATTTATCTTCGTTAGTGTAGCATGGGCTCATATTCTTGATGAAAAGAGGAAAGCCTAATAGCCTACAAGTGAGAAATGTATTTTTGTTGCAGGATATTCTAATGATGTACAAGGTTCTTGACTTCATCAACCTCATTCCAATGAAATAATCATTGGAACTAGAGATGTTAAATTTGATGAAAATCTATGGGTCCATAAGCGTAATTTTGTGGACGTTCCCTCTTCAGTTTGCAATCCATATCTAAAATTTGTGCGCCTTTCTATTCTTATGAAACCGAGGATATAAATCTACCTCCATGATACAGGGGCATTAGACACTAGCCAACAGTGTAGGAGGGTTTGTCCACATGTTGTGGCTAGGAGGGTTCGAAAACATTTGTATTGTAGCAGCTAGGTGTCAATACCTCAGCTGACTGTTTCATTTAGCTTAGTTAGGATTTGTAGAAGTCGAATGGTTAGGTCTAGTCCATCTGTCATGTTTTAGTTTTCAAATAACTGTAATTAGGCTCTTGAATTACCATAATGGTCCTCACAGAGGAACCAAAAAGACATATGTTGATGTATATAAATTATATTCCTCAGATGTATTGAGAGGAAGAAAAAGGGAGAGGAAGAAGAGAGAGATTTTTCTGTAATAAAACTTTGTGTATTGAGCAATTGCTTCTGGTTGAATATATTTCAAGTCTCGTCGATTTCCAAATTTTCTGAATTGATAATTGTGAATAATTTTGTTTAACTGCGAAGCGATTGAACTCTATATATGACTATTGAATTGAATGGTCCTACAGTCTCCACGGCCCTCTGTCTACTATTTCTAGTAATTTATCCGAGCAAGTTATGTGAAATTATCCCATCGCAGGCGAGGCCTGTGTAGAGAAATCGTGGTCGTTGAATCCTGTTTAATGTTGGTGAAATTCCCGTATAAAGAGAATTATATTTTTTTTTCCGCTAATTGAATTTCCTCACCGGGACTAAACCTTGACTTAATGAATTAAAGGGAGAGTGTAACCCGACTTAACCATGGGTTGATCACTGTACCGAAACCACGAACAGATTGCAAAGGCGGATTGCCCATATTGCACCGCTTTTGGTGAATAAGTGGTATTTCTTGGTTTGGGAGCGATTCCATAGAGTGTTCGACGCATGGCAAAGTGGACCCCTGGAAAGCCACCGTTTAAACCACGCCATCACACATTATAGTTCATACCTGGACGCCGAGCGATATTGTCGTGTGCCGTTGATTTGGGAAGGGGCCATCGAACGATGATCGCACGCTACACTTGCCTGAAGTTTAATAAAAGAGCCCGGATCATATAGACAATGATCAATGGTGTAGATTCATTGTGGGAGGGATGAGCCAAGGCTTGCTGCCGTACTCCAGGAGCCTCCGCAATGACGTCATGGGGAAATTGATCGTAGAGGTCGGGTCTAGAGCCAAAGGTTTTTTATAAGCCATTTATTCAAAAAAAGCGTGGAGTATTAATATAAAGTGCGAAGGGTTATAATTTTAGTCCTAAAGTTTGGAGATAATATATATAAGCCGGGAGATAGAATTAACATTCGAAGGTTGTGAAAATATTTATTTGTAAATTTCTTTGAAATTGATAAATAAATTAAAAAGAAGATTAAGAGCCACATGGGGTATTTGAAAGGAGAATGCGGATAGAGCCACGCTATCATTGATCAGCTCTCCTTGGGGTTGAATTTCAGTTTTTTTGCGTCATTTGTGGTATCAGAGCTGTTCTTTTCGAGTTGTTTTGTAGAGAGCTGACATGGCAGTCCAAGTTGGTAGAGGTGCTGGCAGAAGGAGACCTGTTGCCAACGCAGAGGTGTTGGAGATTTTGCAGAGGTTCTAAGCTAGAGTGGATGCCATGGAGTGAAGACAAACCAGAGATCCTGAAGACATCAGCGAACCTGAAACAGAAGAAGCTGAAGAAAATGTTGAGATTCCTACTGACATGAGGCTCCTTAGAGCTGTTCTGGGGTCTACAGTTAATCCCAAAATTGAAGTGTCGAGTCATGCAGGGGGACTGAATCCAGAAGAACTAGTAGACTGGATTAATGAAATGAATAAATGCTTCGATTATGAAGAAATAAGCGAAGATAAAAAGGTCAAGTTTGCAGTGACAAAGCTGAAGGGACATGCAGCACTTTGGTGGGATGGAGAACAAGCAAAAATGAGGAGAGTTGGCAAGCAACCTATCAAGAGATGGACCAGAATGATGGCTAAATTAAAAGGTAAATTCTTGCCTAGTGATTATCAGCTGACATTGTATAAGCAAATGCAGAACCTGCGACAGAGGTTGCTGATAGTAAAAGAATACACAGAGGAATTCTACAGAGTAAGCATAAGGGTTGCGCAATTCCAAGACACACCAGAGAAGACTTCCAGATATATGAATGGTCTCAAGATGGAGATCCAAGATGAGATTGGTCTCCTGTCTCCTAAGACAGTGGAAGAGGCCTATCAGATGGCCTTGAAAGCAGAGGAGAAACTCCTGAGGAAACAGTCTGCCAGGAAGAGAGGTACTTTCTATGGAAATGGAAGTCAGGGTGGTAGAGGAAAGCCTACTACACCTAGGGATGGAGCTAACAGTAGCTCACCTCAGAATGCATCTACAGAGGATGATGCAAGGGGCAGAAGGGGTTCTTACAGTGGACAAGGAAGAGGAGGCAGAGACAGAGGCAGAGGTAGATAGTTGAGGTGCTATAGATGTCAACAAGTGGGACATAAGCACTATGAGTGTCTAGATAATGTGGGTGTTGGTCCAAGGAATGCTGTTGTTGCCCAGGCTAGAGAAGAGGCAGAAATTGAAGAAGAAATTCTTCCAGAGAGGGGAGAGTCCTTAGTGGTAAATAAGGTCCTGTTGAAGCAAGCTAAAGGGGTCACTGAGCTTGCACAAAGGAAGAAATTAGGGGAATTTTGAGGTCTAAAATGGGCCTCCTAAGGAAATTATAAAATAATAGTGGAAAAAATCAAATAAGATTTGATGACATCATCAAATTTTAGAGGGAAAAATGAAAAAACTGCTTTTTCAACTCATATTTTCAACTTATCTCCCAAAGTTTTTACTCAAATTTCGAGCGGGAGTACTCGTTGGATGCAAAATTTAATTCCTCATCCAAGGAGTACCCATGTTGCATACTTTCAATGGGTCCTACTACACGAAAAATGAGAAATACATAAAAAAACGTGATTACAATCACATTTTTTATGTATTTCTCATTTTTCGTGTAGTAGAGTTCATCAAAAGTATGCAACATGGGTACTCCTTGGATGAGGAATTAAATTTCGCATCCAACAAGTACTCCCGCTCAAAATTTGAGTAAAAATTTTGGGAGATAAGTTGAAAATACGAGTTGAAAAAGTAGTTTTATTATTTTATTATTTTTTAATATTTTTACCCTTTTATTTAAAAAATGGTGAATCATCCCCCATGGTTGACATCATCATCTTGAATCCTATTGGTTTTTATAAAGTTTATTTTTGTTGTACATTTTTCTTAGGAGGCCCATTTTAGACCTCAAAATTCCCCTAATGACTTTGTTTAGGAGCATATGCAAAGTCCAAGGGAAATGCTACCAGCCAGTCATTGATAGTGGCAGCACAGACAATATGGTTTCCACTGAGGTGATAGAAAAGTTGAAGTTGAAGACAAGGGAGCATCCAACTCCCTACAGGGTGTCCTGGCTGCACAAAGGGCACCAGCTGGTTGTAAAGGAGCAGTGTGAGATAGAGCTGCAAATGGGCAAATATAAAGATAAGGTCCTGTGTGATGTAATGCCCATGGATGTGTGTCATATACTGTTGGGTAGACCTTGGCAGTTTGACAGAGTAGCAGTGCATGATGGCAAGAAGAACACTTACAAGTTCTTCAAGGATGGGGTACATCATACATTGATACCCATGGAAGAAGGAGAGCCATCTAGCAGAGTGATTGATCCAAAGACCTTGTTGCTGAGCGGGAAGGAATATCTGCAGCAGATAGAAGAAGAAGAGGTAAGCTTTGCTTTAGTTTGCAAACCTAAGGTAGTTCTTAATTCTACAAAGATTTCTGATTTGCCAGTAGAAATCCAAGAGATGTTAGACAATTATTGTGACATTATTGTGGATGATTTACCTGATGAGCTGCCACCTGTGAGAAATATCAGCCATCAGATAGATTTTATCCCTGGTTCAAATCTGCCAAATAAGGCAGCCTACAGAATGACTCCTAAAGAAAATGAGGAAATCAAGAGACAAGTACAGGAATTGGTGGACAAGGGGCTGATCAGAGAAAGTTTGAGTCCATGTGCAGTACCAGCAGTATTGAGCCCAAAGAAAGATGGAGGCTGGAGGATGTGTACTGATTCCAGAGCAATCAATAAGATCACAATCAGGTACAGATTCCCTTTGCCCAGAATTGAGGATTTAATGGATTGTTTGAGTGGTGCTAGATATTTCTCAAAGATAGATTTAAAGAGTGGATACCATCATATTAGAATAAGAGAGGGTGATGAGTGGAAAACTGCCTTTAAGACAAATGAAGGATTATATGAATGGATGGTAATGCCTTTTGGGTTGTCAAATGCACCTAGCACTTTCATGAGACTTATGAATGAAGTATTGAAAGAATTCATTGGTAAATTTGTGATAGTATATTTGGATGATATATTAGTCTTTAGCAGAACTAAAGAAGAACATTTAAGGCATCTTAATCATGTCTTGAAAAAGCTGCACCAAGAGAAACTGCTGATAAACTTAAGGAAATGCTCATTCATGAAAGAAGAGTTGGTGTATTTGGGTTTTATTGTTTCTGCAGAAGGATTGAAGATGGACCCATAAAAGGTTAAGGAAATTGTGGAGTGGCCTTCACCCAAGAATGTTTTTGAGGTAAGAAGTTTCCATGGACTTTCTAGTTTTTACAGAAAGTTTATAAGAAACTTCAGTAAGATCAATGCACCCATCATTGAGACAATAAAGAAGAGAAAACAACCATTTAAGTGGACTGCTGAAGCAGAAAGAAACTTTAAACTTTTGAAGCAAAAGATAACTGAGAAGCCTGTTTTTATCCTGCCTGATTTTACTAAACCATTTCAAGTGAAGTGTGATGCCAGTGGGGAAGCCATTGGAGCTGTGTTGAGTCAGGATGATAGGCCTATAGAATATTTCAATGAGAAGCTAATGAAACCAAAAGAAAGTATTCCTCTTATGAGAAGGAATTCTATGCAATTGTTCAGGCACTGAATAAGTGGAGACATTATTTGATGTCCAAGGAATTTGTATTATATTCGGACAATCATGCTTTGCAGTATATTGTACAGCAGCCCAAGTTGAAGCATAAGCATGTCAAATGGGTTGAGTATCTCCAAGGTTTTAATTTTGTTTTGAAACATATAAGTGCCCAAGCAAATAAAGTAGCTGATGCTTTGAGTAGGAGGCACATGCTTGTTCAAGAAACTAATTTTGAAGTTGTAGGGTTTGATTTTCTCAAAGAATTGTATAAAATAGCTTCAGATTTTAAGGAAGAATTTGAGGCATGTTGTAACCCTATTCTAACAGATAGAAGTCAGTGGCTGGATTATTTCTTGTAGGAGGACTTACTATTCAGAAGAAATCAACTGTGTGTACCAAAATGTTCCATGAGAGAAAAATTGATCAAAGAAAACCATGGTGGTGGACTTGTTGGACACTTTGGTACTGATAAAAATTATGAGCAGCTGAGTCACTTCTATTATTGGCCCAAGATGAGAGTAGAAATGGATAATTTTGTGAAGAATTTCAAAATTTCTCAATATGCCAAAGGAAGGAGCTAGAATGCAGGATTGTACACTCCCTTGCCTATTCCAGACAGGCCTTGGGACATGGTAAGTATGGATTTTTTTTCTAGGGTTTCCCAAGACTCAAAGAGGGAATGATGCAGTCTTTGTTGTAGTGGATAGATTCTCCAAAATGGCACATTTTATTCCATGCTATAAAACTAGTGATGCCACCCATGTTGCTAACTTGTTTTTCAAAGAATTTGTTAGATTGCATGGGTTGCCCAAGAGTATTGTTTCAGACAGAGACACCAGATTTGTGGGTCACTTTTGGAGGACATTGTGGAAGAAACTTGGTACCAAACTGTGTTTCAGCTCATCTTATCATCCTCAGACTGATGGAAAAACTGAGGTAGTGAATAGGAGTCTGGGAAATTTGTTGAGAATTCTTGCAGGAGAGCATCCCAAGCAGTGGGATCATATTTTTCCCCAGGCAGAGTATGCATATAATGACTCACCGAATAGGAGCATAGGGCAGAGCCCATTCCATATTGTTTATGGAATGCACCCCATAGGAATATCAGAGTTAAGAAATCTGGGAAAGGCAGAGTTAAGGAGCGCAGATGGTGAGGAATTTGCTTCAGAGATCCAAGCCATACATGAACAAGTGAAACAGCAACTACAAGGCAGCAACATCAAATACAAAAGCAGAGTAGACTTGAGCAGAAAAGAAGTTCATTTTGAAGTAGGAGATCTGGTCTTGGCACACCTGAGAAAAGAGAGATTCCCAAAGAACCAGTATAATAAACTGAAGATCAAAAACATTGGGCCATGCAAGATACTTAGGAAGTTTTCTGCAAATTCTTATGAGATTGAATTGCCACCTGATGTTGGAATATCTCCCATTTTTAATGTTGCAAATTTGTACAAGTATGAGGATGATGGTGCAGAAGAAAGAGCAGTAGATAAGGAACAGATTGAGTGGAAGGAATAGCTACCTCCAGCACAACCATTGCAACCAGAGAAGATATTGGACAAAAGAGTATACAGGAGGACCAGAGGACAAGATTACTTCCAGTGCTTGATCAAATGGAAGGACAAGCCAGAGGAAGATGCCACTTGGATGACTGAAGGAATGTTGCAGAAGATAGGCAGACCAGTTTAAGAGCTCATGGACAGGAGCCCATGAAGGAAATTTCCCTTGGGAGTCTGATGCAGGGGCATTAGACACTAGCCAGCAATGTAGGAGGGTTTGTCCACATGTTGTGGCTAGGAGGGTTAGAAAACATTTGAATTGTAACAGCTAGGTGTCAATACCTCAGCTGACTATTTCATTTAGCTTAGTTAGGATTTGTAGAAGTCGAATGGTTAGGTCCAATCCATCTGTCATGTTTTAGTTTTCGAATAATTGTAATTAGGCTCTTGAATTACCATAACGGTCCTCACAAAGGAACCGAAAAGACATATGTTGATGTATATAAATTATATTCCTCGGATGTATTGAGAGGAGGAAAAAGGGAGAGGAAGAAGAGAGAGATTTTTCTGCAATAAAACTCTGTGTATTGAGCAATTGCTTCTGGTTGAATAGATTTCAAGTCCCATCGATTTCCAAACTGTCTGAATTGATAATTGTGAAGAATTTTGTTTAACTGCGAATCGATTGCACTCTATATATGAATGTTGAATTGAATGGTCCTACAGTCTCCGCGGCCCTCTATCTACCATTTCTAGTAATTTATCTGAGCAAGTTTTGTGAAATTATCCCACCGCAGGCGAGGCCTGTGTAGAGAAATCGTGGTCGTTGAATCCTGTTTAATGTTGGTGAAATTCCTGTATAAAGAGAATTATATTTGTTTTGCTGCTAATTGAATTTCCTCACCGGGACTAAACCCTGAGTTAATGAATTAAAGGGAGAGTGTAACCCGACTTAACCGTGGGTTGATCACTGTACTGAAACCACAAACAGATTGCAAAGGCGGATTGCCCATATCGCACCGCTTTTGGTGAATAAGTGGTATTTCCTGGTTGGGGAGTGATTCCATAGAGTGTTCGACGCGTGGAAAAGTTGACCCCTGGAAAACCACCGTTTAAACCGTGCCATCGCACGTTATAGTTTGTACCAGGATGCCGATTGATATTGTCCTGTGCCGTTGATTTGGGAAGGGGCCATCGAATGGTGATCGCACGCTGGACTTGCCTGAAGTTTAACAAAAGAGCCCGGATCATATAGACAACGATCAACGTTGTATATTCATTGCAGGAGGGACGAGCCAAGGTTTGCTGCCGTACTCCAGGAGCCTCCGCAATGACATCATGGGGCAATTTATCGTAGAGGTGGGGTCCAGAGCCAAAGGTTTGTTATAAGCCATTTATTCAAAAAAAGCGTGGAGTATTAATATAAAGTGCGAAGGGTTATAATTTTAGTCCTAAACTTTGTAGATAATATATATAAGCCGGGAGATAGAATTAACATTCAAAGGTTGTGAAAATATTTATTTGTAAATTTCTTTGAAATTGATAAATAAATTAAAAAGAAGATTAAGAGCCACGTGGGGTATTTGAAAGGAGAATGCGGATAGAGCCACGCTATCGTTGATCAACTCTCCTTGGGGCTGACTTTCAGTTTTGTTGCGTCACTCCACCTACTCACATTCCTCTAGACAATTCCATTGAACATGGACTTACACAACACCACAACTTCCCAAATGGGTGAGTTAAAAATTTACAATAGTTGGTGACCTTGTTTATGATCCTACAACATCATACTCATTCACATTTGCAATGAGCCTCGTCTCTTTTGGCACAAGTTTCAAACACTAATGATATGGAAACATTTGTAGAAGCCTTAAGGAAATCCAAATTGGGAAACAAAAATGAATAGTTAATATTGTTCCTTAATTGAAAATTATACTTTGTAAATTATACCTCTTCCAAAAGGAAGAGAAATTGTCATATGTAAATGGGTATACAAAACTAAGTATGCATTATATGGAAGTGTTAAAATATGTAAAGCTTGGTTAACTGCTAAATGATTCACTCAAGTTGAAGGAATTGACTAAATTGAAACCTACTACCATGTCATCAAAATGAATTCCATCTACCTTGTTCTATCCCTTACTTTGTCACATGGATGCAAGGTCCATTATATGGATGTTAAATACACCTTCTTGCATGGGAATATTTAATAAGAAATCTACATGGAACAAAATCCTAATCATATTTAGAGTGGTTATGTCCTTGTTTTCCATTGTAAGAAATCTCCATTGGAGAAATTTTGAGGTCTAAAATTTCCCCTGAGGAATATTATAAAATTATAGTGGAAATAATAAATAATATTAGATTACATGATAATATTTTGTAGGGAAAAAAGAAAAAAATATTTTTTCCAATCATATTTTCAACTTATGTCCCTATAGTAATACTCAAATTTCAAGCGAGAGCACTCATTGGATGAATAATTTAATTCCTCATCCAAGTATTACTCATGTTTCATATTTTTGATAGACCTCACTACACGAAAAATGATATATACATGAAAAATGTGATTTGAATCAAGTTTTTCATGTATTTCTCATTTTTCATGGAGCAAGGTCCATTGAAAGTATGAAACATGGGTACTCCTTATATGGGGAGTTAAATTCCACATCCAATGAGTGCTCCCTCTAAAAAATTGAGTAAAACCCTAGAGGGATAAGTTGAAAATATAAGTCGAAAAAATAGTTATATTTCTTTATTTTTTTTAATCATTTTACTGTTTTACTCCAAAAATGTTGAATCATTACCTATGGTTGACATCATCATCTTGAATCCTATTGGTTCTTATAAAGTTAATTTTGGTTATACAATTTTTTTTAGAGACCCATTTTCTACCTCAATATTTTGCTAATGTCAATTTTCATAAACAATCTCCTCAAGCTTGGTATGAAAAATTGATATTTTTATTCTTGACATTGGCTTCTTTATATGTGATTCTAACCTCACTATCTACAACAAAAATGTAGAAAAACATCTCATCATCCTTTTACTTTGTCTTGATGACATTATCCTCACTATAAGTGACCCAAAAATTTTAACCCATGTGAAGTCAAGCCTTAAGAAGAAGATTGAAATTACATAATTGGGATATTTTCATTATTTCATAAGTCTTCAAGTCTTACAAACCCAAGAAGGGATTTGTCTTTGCCAATCTAAGCATGCATGTGGCCTTCTTCATCATTTTCACACGAAATATTTTAAGCCATCCCTTTATCCTTTTTAGTAACAGATTTAACTTATTTCTACCTAAAATACACTCAAAGTTGATGTCATTTCATATCATTAGTTAGTTGGCTAATTCATATATTTGACTCATAACCATCGCAATATTTCATTTTTTGTTGGTAATTTTTCCTAGTATATGAAAACATCACATGAAATTCATTGGAAAGAAATAAAAAGGGTACTTCGATATATTTGGGGTATAGTTCAATTTGGGATACATTAAAATTCATGGGGTATTCCTTTGTTGGTTAGTTTCACTAATTCAGATTGGGTTGGAAAATACGATGATTGGAAATCTATTGTAGGCTATGTTTTCATTCTTGGTTCCACACATGTCACTTGGGCTTGTGAAAAGTACTAGGCCCTTTCTCTTTCCTCAATAGAAGTAGAGTACTCAGCAATGACTAATACAAGTCAAGAAGGCTTGTGGATTTGGCGTATCCTTTCAAATTTTGGATTCCAACAACAAATTTTGACCACCTTATGATGTGATTATCATAATTCCACTAAGATTGCCAAACATCTATTTTAAAATCACTATCACAAACAGATTCGACTACAAATACAATTCATGAAATAACTCAATCATGCTCATGTTATTGAAGTGTATTTTTTCCCTGTAGTGACTAAGTTACATACATTTTCCTAAAGTCTCTTTTGCATGTGAATTTTTCTAACATTCCAACTACAACAGAAGTTTAGGAAATTTCAATTGAATAAGGATAGGATGTAATGCCTCCTTCCTTCTTATATTTTGTCACCTTTAAATCCTATCCCAACTTGTTCATTAAGGGGGGTGAAAGGATATTTATACACTTAAGAGTTATTTAAGTTCAACTTGGTCTAATATGACTATTAGGTAAAAATGTGCTTATTTGTGTTCCTTTCTAAGATGCATTAGTTTAATTGTAATATGATTGTCATATATTAATTTAAACGTAGAGTGGTATGATGACTCATATTCTACCTGATATTAATGACTATTGATATATGTCTTAACACCCCAATGGTTTATGATCTCTATTTAAAAGGAATGGAGGGTCAAGCTTGATGATAAATTGTGAAAAATCTCTAATGTAAAATATTTTATTTTGCATTAATAAAATTTTCTCAATGTTCTCACATTGACTAGGGTAGTGGAATGTTTCACCCTTAGAGAGTTTTAACCACGTAAAAATGTTTAGTTTTTGTTTTTATCTAGTTGTGTTAGTGGTAATTGAAGACAATATTTGTATTTAGAGTAACCTATTTACTTAAAAATCCAAAGCCTTCCTATCTAATGGCTACACTTCATCCCAAATTAACAAGGCCTACCATGGAGTTATACATTGCAAAACCAAATCTTTGAACCCTTCTTCTCCTCAAACATCATTTCCCTCTCCTAGATAAATGACATGAGTCATCTAATCTCCAAATTCTTTTCTAAAAATAACATTAAGACATTTTTGAAGCCTCAAAACACCCTCCAATAAGTATTCTAATTTTCCAAAGACAAACCCAATCGGATGATGGAATGAGGAGTCTAAAAAATTTCAATTTATTGTGGAAAGTCATACATTGACCAAATAGGGAAATATTTCGAAGTTTATTTCACATACTGGAATATCTTGTCATGTATAATATCTTACCATAAAGTAAAGGCATAATTTTTTTAAACTTCTATCTATATTCCAAACTTTAAATCTTATATCATATAAATAATGTTACCACTTATATATGACTATGTCCATGTTATCAAATAACCGACTTACCATATTGCGTTTTCATAACCATTAACATTGAATATAAAATATAATATGACTTTGGAACAATAATATATTTTGGAGCGAGAGTCACTGTTTGATTGCCAGGATATTAATCTCATCATAGTTTCGACATACATTTCATTATATAGTACCAAGGAATTATTTGCATAGATTAAAAATATTAATCTTTGATCCTTCATAATATTGATTATTGCAATAATTTATTTGGCGTGAAATCTGGTTCAATCTACATCGTTGAGATGTCTTTTAAATCTACATCTACGATTCTAGGTGGAACGGTTAGGGTAATAGCCTACCCCGTAAAACTTATCCATTCGTCGCATTCGTCTTCGTTGCGAGGAAGCCCGAGCTCTGCAATTTTTTTTCTTTGAACGATGCCTCTTCTTCCTTTATTTCTCATCATGAGAGTGCAGGTATCATTGTTATCTTGAACCTTGGTATTTTCAGATGCAATGTTCTCGCTGGTTTTGTCGTGGCTTGCAAATAAATAGTAGGCAAGAAAAGCCTTGTCCTCTTGCCGCCTTATGAAATGTTTCAAAGTGGCTTCACCGCGGGGTTTTCCCACAAAGAGTTTCATAACCAGTCTTCTTGGAGTTTTGGCATGTCACGGATCATATTTTCGACATGGAAGAATGTGGCGAGCATTGACGTCGGCAAGAAACATGTAAATGTCCTTTCCCCTACCTTTGGGTATTCATTTTTGGATTAAAGGGTTAGTTTTACCATTCAACCCTTTAGCTATTGTTTTCTATTATACATTTTTCTGTGTTCTATTACAATGGAACTGAAGGTATTATGCACTTTACATTGTTATACTATGAACCCCTTTTTTAAGGCAGGTTATAGGTCATTCTTCAGAAACACTCACAATTTTTTAGTCTTTTCTCTCTGCTGTTCAGGTACTCTCGAAAATCCCCAATCTTAATTAGCGATTTCTATTTTAATAGGTTATCCTCTTTAGTTTGTGACTTGTCACACATTTCCCATGTATTATAAGAACCTCAAAGAGTGTATCCTCCCAGATTTCTCACTCTCTCATCCAAGAAATAGGATTGCTGTCTATTTAACTATTTTTCTTGTGAGCTTCAGGGCTCTCATGCAACACAAATGGATTATAGACTTTTAAGGGTTTACTCTAACTTAATGATTAATTTATTTTTTATTCGATTATGAGCGTTGTTTCCCAATATGATTTTAAACCTCAAGACTCTCCTCTTTTATCCTTTCGAAAAGGGTTTTAAGATACTTCTATGGTTTTGATTTTGCATTCCAATATTTCAGCTAGTCCATGGTTGTATATAAATATCTTCAATATTCGTATATATGATATAAAATATTATTAACTTTAATACTCTTTTGCGGACTCTATATAATTTCCTTAGTTAGATTGGGTGCTCCTTGTTGCTATATGCTAGATTGGGTGTTCCTAATTTTTAATCATCGCACCATGAATATTTTTGTTGTATTTTTTGTTCCTTGAAATATATCATATTTTTCTTTGAAAGTTCCATGAATTTGGTACCTCCAGAAAGAGCGCTTGCACCTTCCTTCAGTGTGGTGGAAAATTACAGGTTGTTTATGTGTTTACTTTGGTATAGGGTTTTACCTCCTCATGAGGCATTTCTGTTAAAAATAATAACTTATTTATGCTGATGTCCTATGTTCCTTCATAACTAGTGATTCATTGTATTGTTATTAAACGTATCCATATTTCATGTACTTAATTTTGAATACACAATGTATATAACTTTGTAGTTTCAGAACTTATTCAATTTTGTTTTCCTCTTAGTTTTTTTGAGTTTTCAAAATTTATTTCTAGTTATATCTATAGATGTTCAGACCATCGCAAAAAAAATGGTTTTGATTTCTCAAACCCTTAGTCTGTGAACTTAGCTTTTCACAAGACAGATTGTCCGGTCTGGGGAATTCCTCCCTAGATGGACTAACTTTCCCAATCCATTCATTAGTTTTCTATAGTGTCAAAACTTTTTTGTCCCATACTGTTCAAGGTGTTAATTATTGCATTATACTAAGTTTATTTATGCATAAAATAATTTTGTTTCTTAACTTTATTAACATCATAAATGTGATATCAAATTATATAGCCACCCTGAACTAAGCTTTTAAATCTGGCATAGATAGTATGTCCATTCATTCTTGTATAAAGGCATAAATACTAATTGAGTGTAATTCAATTTTCACAGTACATAGAGACTGTATAAAAATATTGGAATTCTTACATGCTTCATAGTAAAGACCTTTCCCTTCTACAATATATTTTATTTATAATAATTATCTCAAATAAGTATATGATCTCGATTCATGCAGGAACACAATAAAATATAGAAATAGACATAAACACAGAGATGCAGCGGAAACAATACTTCATTTTATTTAAATCAAATGACTGAAATAGGCTTATAGACATAATGGAAATAAAAATAGCTAGGGTGTTGGTAGCATATCTCTGAGAAGAGGTGTGGTAGCTACATACCACTGAAATGTGTTACAATGAGATTTGAGGGCCTATTTATTATTGAGAAACAATGGAGAACTCTAAACGTCCAAAAACCTAACCCTAGGAGATGAAGCGCCAAAGCTATGGGCCCCGTTTGGGTAAATTGTTGTTTCAATTTCCCGCGGACGTAACCGCGACATACGATCTCCGTTTGACACGTATAATACCTTGATATAAATATCTATCCAAGGAGTACAACTTTCAGTGTGAGAAACATCGGTTAATGTACCCATGTTGCTCCCGGTTTTCCCAAAAGGCGTCGTTTAGGGCCTCAAAATGGCTCCAGAAGTTGAGGACCTGAAAAAATACTAGAAATAGTAAGTTGTGCCGAAACTTAAAATACTAAAAGAACCGATGGTGGGGTTTCAGATGGAATAGGTGGGTGGCCACCAATAACCATGTGGCTCATTAGGGCCTCCAAATGGCTCCGAAAGTTCAGGAACCAAAAACCTACTAAAAATAGTAAGCTGTGTTGAATGTGAAAAGCTACAAGAATTGATGGTGTGGGTCTAGATGGAATAGGTGGGTGGCCACTGATATCCACCTCGATCATTACTCCCTCCTTAGGAATAAATGGTCCCGATTGCGTTGATATTCTCCATGAGATGAGGCAAATTCTATTGAACTTGGTATTGGATTTGTCGTGGATGTGCTGGATGCGTTCAATAAAGTTGGTTTCCTTAGACAGTACATGTGTGGATTATGCATGAGTTATGGAAATATCAGGCGGTGGTGCACCAGGGGTGAGATCAATGGAGTGCTTGTCTTAACAGTGTAGTGGAACCTCTATGGGTGAGGATAAAATGTCTTCATATTCCTCCACGGCTTTATCCATATGCTACTATTGCACAAGGGAACTCTGTTTTGAGGCTGTGGCAACAATCTTATTGTTTCCCTGTGCGTGAATGGTAATGAAAATAAATTTCCTTGTTTGGGAAACAATCTTACTATGTTTTTCTGCAGTAGTCAAAGAGATGGCAGTAGGTGGTATTACCTCAGGTATCCTATACAAGTTATTTTCCAAACTAATAGTGACAGCATGAGGCCTAGATTCATACACAGCATGTCACCTCCACAAGTATGGTTGGCCCAATAATACACCAGCTACATCAAGAGGAGCAACATCACACAATACCTCATCTATGAATGGCTTGATACTATACAGAAGGTGACACTATTGGCAGATGCAGATATCTCTACCTGGATGAAGCCACCCGATGGTATATGGATGCGGGTGTGCTATGGTCAGTAGGTTGAGCCGCTTCACAACCTCTACTAAAATGAGGTTCTTTTGGCTTCCGCTATCAACAAGGAATTGCAGTGGATAACCCTTCACCCACATCTACGAATGGAAGAGGCGCTCCCCCTCCTCTGGATCCTCGGGATCCTCCCTTTGGATCTTGGTGGTGGCAAAAATCGCACTAGGATCTGCATCAATGATTTTATTCCCTTTATCATTAATTTTTTCTAGTTTTGACTCAGGATCAGAAAATGCATCTGATTTGGGTGCCTTTAGTTCAGCCACCAACGACTGTTTGGCCCGACACTCATTTGTGCTATGAGTGGATCTGTTATGAAATTCACACCACTTCCCCGTGTCCTTCTTTGGGTTTGTGATGTTTTTATGAGTCACATTGCTTTGGCCTTGCCCCTTGTTCTTCTATTTGCGGGCACCTTCCCCTAGCTTCAGATTCGCAGATCCAAAGTCTTGCTTCTTCTTCTTAAATTTCTCCTCGATCTTGGTGGCATAGTGATATGTAATGCCAAGCGATGTAATGTTGAGAAACTCCATTTCCTCCTGAATGTGTTTTTGTAGATAGCCATGGTACTTGAGCACCAAATGTCTCTCTGAATCTTTAATTCCCATCTTTGTGCACAGGGTATGGAAAAAATTCTTAAGTTCATGCACATCTTGATCCCTTTGTTGCCATAGTGTGGTCCATTGGATGTATTTGTCCTCATAGCTCCCCACAAGGAAATATTTGTCCTTGATGTCATCTAGGAATGAATTCCAAGTGGGTGTGGCCGAGAAAAAAGAGGGTTCTCCTTCCTCCTCTTGCTCACAGTAGGTTTCCCACCAGTCTTTGACATGGGGGGTGGCTTTGAGGAGTGCAAAAATAATCTTTTCTCGGTCGGAGAAATCATGGACTGAGAAATACCCTTCCAGAAAATTTAACCATCTGTCTATGGTGTCTGCATCTATCTATCCTTCAAATAAAGCAATGTCAAATTTTACCTATACCTTGAAGGGAGTGGCACCTCTAGAGTGGTTGCTGGATACAGATGCGTCGTAGGTGGGCATGCATTGAAGGATCTAAGAATAGTTATCCATCATCATGCTCCTTTGTTTCTTAAGGGCCTCCTAGAGTAATATTTTTATAGGATATCTTGCTCCCTCGTCTTTCTTTTCATTCACCATGGGAGGTCATCAGGGTTTGCGAGGCTGATCTTGCAAGGGTTCAACCAGATCAAGCTCTAACTCCTTATACCCTGACTGTGTTGGGGACATGCAAAGAAAAATAGAGAAAGAGCAGACCGCTCTGATACCACTGATCTGGATTTATGCAGGAATGCAATAAAATATATAAATAAACATAAACAAATAGATGTAGCTGAAACAATAATTCATTTTATTTAAATCAAATGAATGAAATCAACTTACAGACATAATGGAAATAAAAATAGCTAGGGTGCCGGTAGCGTATCTCTGAGAAGAGATGTGGTGGCTATAGACCTCTGTAGTATGTTGCAATGACGGTCAAGGGCCTATTTATTATTTAGAAACAATGGAGAACTTTAAACGTCTAAAAACTTAACCCTAGGAGATGAAGCGCCAAAACTATGGGCCCCGTTTCGGTAAATTGGTGTTTGAACTTCTCGAGGACATAACTTCGGCATACGATCTCCATTTGACGCGTATCATACCTCATTAGAAATATCTCTCTAACGAGTAAAACTTTAGGTGTGAGAAACATTGGTCCATGGAACCATGTTGCTCCTGGTTTTCCCAAAAAACTTCGTTTAGGGCCTCAAAATGGCTTCGGAAGTTTAGGACCCGAAAAACTACTAGAAATAGTAAGTTGTGCCAAAACTGAAAAAACTGAAATAACCGATGGTGGGGGTTCAAATGGAATAGGTGGGTGGACACCAATAACCATGTGGATCATTAGGGCCTCCAAACAGCTCCGAATTTCAGGAACCGAAAACCTGTTAAAAATAGTAAGTTGTGTTGAATGTGAAAAGATGCAAGAATTGATGGTGCAGGTCCAAATGGAATAGGTGGATGGCAACTGATATCCACCCAAACCAGTATAGCTAACGGTATCCTCCCAACCACGAGAGAGGAAATTACGTCCTCAGCTTCCCCCGTGCTCCTCACTAGAGTAGGATTGCATATCAGTTCTTCTAGAGGTAGATATGAAGACCTTTGTCCAGTCACTTCTCCATTGTCAGGTTGCAGAGTTCCACTCGGTCATTCTAGCTCTGGACACTCTCACCCTACAACCCCTGGTTGTTTCTTTTTCCTTGTATAGAACCCATTTTCGTCTCTATTATTTTCCTTTTATCCCCAGAGGAAAGGTAATTGTTCATAACTTATTTAATCTAAATACCCTAGAATCTTGGAAAACTTTTACCATTAGTTTATGGAAACACACCATAAATTAATATCAAGTTCAAAAGAAAATAAATCTTGTTGATAATTTGATTAACGTTCTCATAAATACCGTTTTTACTTAAAACGTCAAATGTCTAATTTGAAATATCATAAAGAAATTAAATTCAGGTGTTACATCTTCCCCCACTTGAGGTAAACACTATCCTTAGTGTTTAATCCATCCCAGTAAATAATGTTGGATAAGCTTCTCATGCAAATATTTCATCTTCCCAATTAGCCTCTTCTCGGCCAAAGTGATTCCATTTCACTTTAAATTGGGTGATGAATCGCCTCCGAAGAATTATTTCTCTCTGTTTGAGAATACGTTGAGGCTCTAGTAGAAATTTGTTGTCTGGTTCGACATGCAACCAATAAGAAATTAATTATTAAATAAATATTCATCTCCCTATAGAGACATTAGTATCCAATTCATTCCTACGTAAATATTTTTCCAATGTATTACATGCTTTGGATCATGCAAATATATTTTTAATACAAATACATGAAACAAATTGTGCACCCGTACGTGTCCTGGTAAAGCTAGCTGATAGGCTAGCAGCCCCACCCTTTCCAAGATTTGGAAATGTCCACAGAACCGAGGACCCAAGTTGGTGTAGGTAGTCCATATTAAGGTACTAATTCTCACATAAATATGATCACATAAATGTGATCACCCACCTCGAATTCCTGATACATCCTCTTTCAATCTACATATATTTTATGCCAGTCCTGGGAAGCTTTTAGATTTTGCTGGATCTTCTTTAATTCTTGCTCCATCTCAGCCAAAATTTCTGGTCCAAGCATTAGTTTGGTTTATGGGCTACTCCAATTAATGTGTGTTCGACATTGTCTTCCATATAAGGCCTCAGAGAGACTCATCTTGAGATATTCCTAGTATCCATTGTTGTAAGAAAATTATACTAAGTGCAGATAATATTTCCACTTCGTGGGTTGTTGCGTTACATACATCTGTAGCGTGTCTTCCAATATTTGATTCACCCGCTTAGTCTTCCCATCTGTCTATGGATGATATGTGGTGCTAAATTGATTTGTATGCCCTGTCGGTGAGCAATGCCTTCCAAAAGGCTGAGCTGAAATTTACATCTCTGTCTGTGATGACTCTTTTCGGAATGGCATGTAATATAAACACCTCCCTCATGAAGATGTCAGAAATTTGCACAGTTTTAAAATTTGACTCTATTGGAATAAAATCAGCTACTTTGATCAGTCGATCAACTACCACCATTATAGAATCATTGTGTCTCTTCGATCTTGGTAAGCTTGTAGTAAAATCTAGTGATATAACTTCCCACTTCCATTCTGGTATGGGAATAGGTTGCAACAAACCTAATGGGTTTTGATGTTCCACTTTGAACTTTTGACATTCCAAAAATTTAGTCAAGTATTTAGCGATATTTTTACGCATTCCAAGCCAAAGGTAATATTTTTTTATTATTGTTAACATTTTATGGTAACTAGGGTGTCCATAATAAGAGCTTCTGTGATACTCATCTAAGATCATCTATTTTAAGCTCATTTGATTAAAAATGTATATCGTTCCTCGATAAATCAATAATTGTTCATCACTGATATTATAATCTGATTATTTTCCTTGATTTTCTGCTTCTTGTGTTTGCTGCCATAAAAATTGATATTCAGGATCCTTTTTTGCAGCCTCCTTCACCTGTTCCTGAAGCTTAATTTCCACATGGTTAGAGTATAGTCCATACACATAATGCAATTTCCTACTTAAGGCATTAGTGACATGGTTTTATTTTCCTTTAATGTGTTGAATTTTGAAATCAAATTCGCTGAGGAATGCATTCCACCTTGCTTGGCGAGCATTCAAGTCAACTTGTTGAAAATAACTAGTCAAGCTGCTACGGTCTGTTTTCAGCACAAACCTTTTTCCTAATAGGTAGTGCCTCCATAGCTTGAGTGTGTGAACCACCGTGGTTAACTCTAAATCATATGTGGAAAATCATTTTTCATGATCTTTCAGCTTCCTATATTCATATACCACAAATTTTCTATCTTGTGATAACACTACTCTGACTCCTTCCTTGCAAGAATTGGTGCAAACCTCAAATTCCTTATTTGGATCTACCACCTTCAATACGGGAGTTGTAGATAGTAGTTGTTTTAACCGTTCAAATGTGGTCTGGCATTCGTTATTCCATTTAAAAAATTTCCCTTTTCGCTGCAAGGAGGTTATGGGAAAATCAATTTTAGAGAATCATTCAATAAAACACTCATGATAGCCAGTTGAACCCATAAAATAACATATGTACGCTACGCTTTTGGGAACCCTCCATTCCATAATAGTATTTATCTTTTTAGGATCTACTTCTATCCCTTCATTAGAAATAACATGGCCTAAATACTGGATTTTTTCTTTGTAAAATATCACACTTATTGAATTTGGCATAAAGGAACACCATTGTCAACATTTTTAATATCATTCATAAATGTTCCTTATGTTCCTCCATAGTCTTTGATTATATTAATATATCATCAATGAAGATCAACACAAATTTATCGAAAAATGGATGAAAAATTCCAGGCATTAAACTCATGAATGTTGTTGGTGTGTTGGTTAATCCAAATGGTAAAAAGACAAATTCATAATGCCCATATCAGGTACAGAAGGTTGTTTTATATATGTCCTCATCCGTTATATGTATTTGATGATACCCATATCTTAGATCTATTTTCAAAAATATAGTTTCCCCCTTGATCAAGAAGATCGTCTATCCGTGGCAGTGGGTATTTATTCTTAACAGTCAATTTGTTAAGTTGTCTATAATCCATACACATTCACATCGTACCATACTTCTTTTTCACGAATTGTACTAGTGCCCCCTGAGAACACACACTAGGATGAATATATCCTTTGTCCAGCAATTCTTGTGGTTTCATTTTCAACTCAGTCAGTTCATGTATACTCATTCCATATGCTACTCGTGACACTGATGCTGCCCTTGGTGTTAATTCGATGGTAAAATCGATATCCAACTTTGGAGGTATTCCCAGTATGATTTCCCAAAACACATCCATAAGGTCTTACAACACTAGTATATTTTACATCATAGGGCTCTTATCTTTAGAATTAGTGAATCCCGCTTGAATAGCATAAATTTGAAATCATTTTTTAATGAATTTCCATAGTTGAGATGCATTAATGGGCTGTAACTAAAGTGGTTTATTAATTCCTTGGAATTCTTGGCAAGTTCCATCTTCAACCTTATAGTAGATAACTTTCTCTTTGTAGTCTACCAATGACCAATGCACTTCCAACAAATCCATTCCCAGTAATATATCATAGGGTCCTAAAGGTAGAATATTCAACTCTACCTTTATCTGTTGGTTTCGAACTTCTAAAGGATAGTTGGAAACTTTAGCATTAAATCTTCTCTTTGCCCTACTGCCCAATTGTACCGACCAGGGCTTCTTAAATTTTTGGCTCTGCAAGTTACATTTTTCTACTATCTGAGGTTTTACATGACTTAAAATTTCACCAGGATCAGCCAAAATAGAAATATTTTGGGAATACAACTTACCTTTCAGTTCTGTCATGGTCAACTGGTAATCTTCTTATCGATCTTCTAGTGTCACCTTCGTGGTATGTTACGTACAACATCCCCCACCATGAATGCCTCTTGCAGATTAGATGTAGTTTCATTTCTCCCACGGTGATGAAAGTTCTTATAATAATGTACCTCACCACATCCCCAACACTGTAATGGAAGTTTCTGGATCTGCCAATGATCTGGTATATTGGATGCTTCAGTGGGTCATTCTTCTATTTGCAAGTTGGGTTTCTGCTAGATTCTTCCAGGTTGTCTATTCGTTGTTCCTTTATTTGGTGGCAAACTACTACCATATTCTTCTTTTACTTTGGACATCTGATAGCACATACACGTTTTTTGAATCACGTCTTCCATAGTCTTTGGGTTCACAAATTCGATCCTCTCCTTCATATGAGCAAGTAGACTACTCAAGAATCATTGTACTTTCACCTTTTCATCCATAAGATATGACACATAGCTCAATAAGGAGGTAAATTTTGTTTCGAACTTGTCCATAAACAATTGCCCCAATATCAAATCATGAAATTCTCGATATTTTTCATCATAAAAGTGCTCTGCTAGATATTTGTCTTTAAAATGCTACAAGAATTTTTCCTAAGTCATACTTTATGGTCCTCGATTCCTTGCACATTTTTAACTTCTTCCCACCATAATGTGGCTTTTTCTCGCGGTTGATAAATGGCCAAGCAAGCATTCAATTTTCTTTTATATTCATAGAATTGAAAATATTTGTTCATGTTAATTATCCATGCGTTTTCCACTTCTTCGGCCTCTCCATTGAGTGTACGGTGTTTAATATTCTGGAATTAACCTTGCAGCTCCACTTTATATTTTTTCATCTCTTGTTGGTTTGAAACATTTCCTTATTCTGCTTCATTATAAGTCTAATTTTTATTACTTTGGTGGGTATGGATACGTTCCAGCTTATCGTTAGCTTATTCTCGTTGTTCACCCTCTTCTGGAGTATCTCTTTCTAGGCTTGGTTGGGATGTCCCTTGATTCTGCCTATCGGAGAGGGTTTTAAGAATCGTCTCCTATTCTCGTATTAATATGTCATTATCTTTTGTTACTCAAACAATCTCTTCTTGCAACTATTGTACCGTATCGAGGAGTCTAGTCGTTTGGATTTTTTGTTCCTCAAGTAATCTGTTGGTTTGTTGATGTTGCTCCACACTCAGTTGAACCCACATTTATGGGTTTATATCTAGGTTAGACTTCGGGTGAAATTTTCCTGTAGCTCTGGAAGTGGTATATGGACCCCCTCCTCATTGCACTCCATCAATCACTGCTTCCTATTTCTGTGCACAATTTTACACATACCCAATGTTATTTATGTGACCCATTTGGATCCCAACGTTTGAACGCTACTCTGATACCACCTGTAACATATTAGCATCTATAATATCTTACCATAGAGTAAAGATATATATATATATATATATTTTCTTTTATCTATATTCCAAACTTTAAATCTTATATCAAATAAAGAGTGTTGCCACTTATAAATGACTATGACCATGTTATCAATTAACTGACTTACCATATTTTATTTTCATAACCATTGACATTGAATATACAATAAAATTTGACTTGGAATGATAATATATTTTGGAGCAGAAGTCCGTGTTTGATTGCCGAGATATTAATCCCATGATATTCCCGACATAAATTTCATTATATAGTACCTATTCATTATTTGCATAGAATAATAATATTAATCTTTGATCCTCCGTAGTATTGATTAATGCTATATTTTGTTTGGAATGACATTTGGTTGAATCTATGCCATTGAGTTGTCTTTGAAATCTATGGCTACGACGTTGGGCGGGACGGTTAGGGTAATAGCCTACCCCACAAACCCTAGCCATTCATCACTTTCGTCATCGTTGTGAGGCAGCCTAAGCTCTACAAAATTTCTGCTTTGGACGATGCCTCTTCCTCCTTTCATTCTAAGGCTGAGAGTGCAGGTATCACTGTTATCTCAAACCTTGGCCTTTTCGGATGCAATGTTCTCGCTAGTTTTTTCGTGGCTTGCCAAGAAATCTCAGGCAAGAAAAACCATGTCATCTTGCAGCCTTGTTAAATGTTTCAGAGTTTCTTCACTATGGGGTTTGCACACATAGAGCTTCATAACCATTCTTCTTGGAGTTTTGACATGTCACAAGTGTTATTTTCGATAAGGAAAAATGATTCCAACACCGACGTCGACCAGAAACACATAAATGTCCTTTCCTTTTCCTTTGGGTATTCGTTTTTGGATTAAAGGGTGAGCTTTTTCATTCTAAACTTTAGCTATTGTTTTATGTTTTACATTTTTCCATGTTCCATTTCGATGGCACTAAAGGTATTATGAATTTTCCATTGTTATACTGTGAATCCCCGCATTTTCTTTAAGGAAATTTATAGCTCATTCTTCAAAAATACTGACAGTTTTCTAATATTTTCTCTTTGTCGTCTAGGTACACTTGGAAATCCCCAATATTCACCATTGATTTCAGATTTAATATGTTATATTCTCCAGTTTGTGACTCTTCGCACATTTCCGAGGTATTACGATCACCTCCAAGAGTGTCTCCTCCCATATTTCTCAGTCTCTCATCCAAGAAATATGACTTCTCTTTATTTAACTATTTTTCATTTGGGCTTTGTCAATTTTCTTGTGAGTTTCAAAGCTCTCATGCACTGAAAATGGATTATATCCCTTCAACGGTTTACCGTAACTTAATGACTAATTTATGTTTTTTTCAAGTCTTAGCATTCAGTCCAAGTATGCTTTCAAACCACAAGACTATGATCTTTTATCCTTTCAAAAAGAGTTTTGAGATACTTCTATGGTTCTGGTTTTGGATTCCAATACTTCGGCTGGTCCGTAGTTGTATATAAATATATTTAGTGTTTTTATATATGGTATAAGCTATTCTTAACTTTAATACTCTTTTGCAGAATCTATGTAATTTCCTTAGTTAGATTGGGTGATCCTTGCTGCTATATGTTAGATTGGGTGATCATGATTTTTAATCATCACACCATGAATATGTTTGGTGCCTTCTTTGTTTCTTTAAATATATAGTATTTTTATTTGCAAATTCTATGAATTTGGTACCTCCAGACAGAGCGCTCGAGCCTTCTTTCTATGTAGTGGAAAAGTACAGGTTGTTTATGTGTTTACTCTGGGATAGGGTTTTACCTCCTCATGAGGTTTTTTGGTTAAAAAATAATAACTTGTTTTTTCTTATGTCCTATGTTCCTTCAGAAATAGAGTCTCATTGTATTGTTACTAAACGTATCCATATTTCCTATACTTAATTTTATATACACAAGGTATATAACTCCGTAGTTTTAGAACTTATTCAACTTTGTTTTCCTCTTTGTTTTTTTGAGTTTTCAAAATTTATTTCCAGTTAAATTTATAGATGTCCGGACCATCGCTAAAGAAAGTATTTTTATTTCTCAAACCCTTAGTTTGTGAATGGTTTTGTCCTATATTTTCACAAGAAAGACTATCCGATCTAGGGAATTCCTCCCTGGATAGACTAATTGTCCCAATCCATTCATTATATTGCTACAGTTTACCAATTGTTTTTTTGCGTACTGTTCAAGGTGTTAATTATTTCATTATACTAAGTTTCTGTATGCATAAAATAATTTTTCTTTCATTAAATTTATAAACATCATAAATGCACTATCAAATTTTACTACCACCCTGAATTAGGCCTTTAACTCTATCATAGATAATCTATCCATTCATTCCTCTAGAAAGGTATAAATACTACTTGACTGTAGCTCTTAGACTTATCTCATGCACTTAGCTCTTATGATCGTGCTTATATCTTATTCATTAGGGATTCAATCTTCACAGTACATAGAGACTGTATAAAAATATTGACATTATTTTTTTTCGGTAGTTTAGGCTAATCCTAATCACCCATGTGTTTTGAACGGGTGACCTTGTAGACAGAGTGCCTTAATAGTGCACCCCATCACCGCCTGCTCTACACCACGTGGGCTAAAAAAAATGATTGACATTCTTATATGTTGCATAATAAAGACCTTTTTTTCATAGTACATAGAGACTATATAAAAATATTAACATTCTTATACACTGCATAATAAAGACCTTTCTTTCCTACCATATCTTGGATTTATAATACTTATCTCTAATAAGTATTTCTAATGGTATCCTCCCAACCATGAGAGAGGATATTACATCCTTAGCTCCCCCCGTACTCCTCACTAGAGTAGGATTGAATATCAGTTCTTTTGGAGGTAGAACTCAAAACCTTTGTCCATACACTTCTCCATTGTCAGGTTGTAGAGTTCGACTGGGTCATTCCAGCTTTGGACACTCTCACCCTCCAGCCCCTGGCTGTTTCTTTTGCTATTCCTTTTTCCTTTTATGGAACCCCTTTTCCTCTTTACGATTTTCCTTTTATCCCCAGAGGAAAGGTAAATCGTAATAATTTCTTTAATCTTACTATGGAATCTTGGAAGAAACTACCATAATTTTATGGAAACACACCATAAATTAATATTTTATTCAAAAGAAAATAAATCTTATTCATAATTTGATTAACATGCTCGCTAATCCTGTTTTTACTTAAAAAGCCAAATGTCTAATTTGAAATATCATAAATAAATTAAATCCTAATGTTACACATACCATATTTTTTACACAAATAAGAGTCAAATTTCCAAATCATCCATAGTTGAACATTCTTGCAAATCCAAACATCTTACACCCTTTAACCCAACAAAGTTTTTAGCTTTAGCCCCCCTTTATTCATTATGTATCTTACGCGAAGCCTTGAAATTGGAAAGCATCCACAAAATTTCAATTATGAACTTGGCCACAAGCTGAGCCATTCTCAAGAACCCCTCATACATGATATTAACCAATCGACCAATAACACTTTTTCGCCTACTATGTCCTCTCCATTATTCTTTTATATCCCCCTCTGATGTTCTATTTCTTCTTCTTCTTCTTTTATTGTTACAATCTCCCTCTTATTCACCAATTAAATTTATAATTATCTTTAAGTTATTCCAATTTCTTATTTTTATTGTTATAACCTCCCCCTTATTCACAAATTAGGCACATTCCTCTTAACCTTTCTCTCTTGTTCACAAAAATCTTTATCTTAATATTAGTTTCTTATTCTTTATCTCTTTCTCCAGCTTTTCATATCCATTTCCCAGATGCCCTCTTCCATTCAAACTTCAATATACAATTTTACTTTATTTCAATTATTAATTTATAATATTTTAATTTACATATTTTATTTAAATTAATATTTTTATTTTTATTTTTTTACTTTAATTATTAATAACTAATAATATTTTAATATGTATATTTTAGCTCAAATTCTTTATATATATATTTAATTCCAAATTATTAAAATTTAATTTAATTTCAATTATTAATAAAATTTGTTATTCCTTTAGATTTATTTGGATAATAAACTATACTGGTTAGTTCTAAATATCAACACAGGTTTTTTTAATTTGATAAATGCTTAAAAGATAAATAAATAAATAAATAATATTTTAATATATATATTTTATTTTAAATTACAGATTATTAATTAAATATATATATATATAATTAAAATAAATAAAAAAATTACTACCTTATTTAATTTTAACTATAACCCATTTTTTTCATATTAAATTAATTTAATTCCATTTAATGTGTAATATTACATTTCTTTACTTCACCCTAATTCGTTAACTCTCTTTCTCATCTCGATGACTAAACCCAACCCCAATCTTCATTCAAGTTTCCTCCCATCATCTTTATACTCTATGGGCTCAATAAACGGTGAAAAGACTCCATTTAAGTTTTGAAATGTATATCACATTACTCTTTTTAATACAGATTCGTGTAATGAATTTCCAGTGATATTAAAACCATTATGAAATCACAGGTGATACAAAATTTTTCATTTTCTTTTTTTTCTAAATTTTTTATTTAATTTTTTTTTTTTTTTTTAATAACTTTTAAGGTGATTTGTGTATTTTCGTTGTTCTCCTTATAAATAAAAATTGACAAGGGACACTTAGCTAAAATGTGTGTTGTCATTTAAAGTTTTCTCAATCTGAAAGAAGAAAGATTTTAATTTCTAAACCTTCAAATATTTTGATTTTTTATTGATTTTTAAATTAATTTATTATAAAATTAAGTTTTAAACTACAAAATATTATAATAATAAATTTTTTTATTTTTTTTTAATTTTTATATTTAAATATTTAAATTCAATTTATCATACAATTTATAATATTTATTATTTAAAATTTTAATATATATTATTAAAAGGAGTTTTTTTGAACTTTCTGGTGAGTTTTTTTGGATTTTTTTGGCTGGAATCCATAAGTGAAATCTTGATTAAGTGAAATCTTGATTTTTGTTATTCAACGCCATGAAAAACCTTTAGGGAAGTTCGATTGTGCAGATTTTACACATCAAACTTGATTTTACACATCAAACTTGATTGTGCAGTGTTTACCCATCAAACTTGTGAATAAATTCCTGTATGATTTTAGACAAATTAGATCGGAAAAGATAGGAAATATTCTCAAAAGGTGGTATTAAAGACAACTAGTTATTACTATATAAGTATTTTTAATTCTTTTATTATGATTACGCTATATTATGATATAGTAAAAGAGGGACCAAAAATATTTAACAACAGATGACGATGGAGCTTAGGTTAGAAGTACTCAAAGATATGATGGGGCCTTTTGTAATGCCTTAATTTTAATCAATATGATGGATTGAATGTGTCTGTAATATTTTCAAGATTTGAAAAAAATCAAGGTCATTAGTATTTCTTTTACCCAAAAATGACAAATTATGGACACTTGGACATCGATTTCAAACATTCGAGGATTGATAGTTTTATTCGCAAGACCAAGATCATAGATGGTGTTTTTGAGACTTCACAGGGACCACCTAAAACTTGGTTGGTGAATTAAAAATTGTATAGCTTAGAAATATTATGTAATTGCAATCACCGTGAGATGTGCTACCCATTTAGCTTAAATTTCTTTTTTTTCTTCTAAAAAGAATTTTACATTATCATGATTTCAAGATTTTCAAAACATAGAACCTAGAAGTTAAAAACTAGCACATAAATGAACTTAACTCTAAAATGATTCACAAAATTATATTCTTTTTCCTGGAAGAGTGTCTCCCTTTCCACGTTTGGAAGAGCATTACTATACTCTAGTTCCACCTCCTTGTCGGCATCCCCATTCGTCTTGCTCTTACACTGGACTGTACTGAAGGAATTGACAATGACTTCTTTTTTAATACGGAAAATGTTTTCTCTAATCCTAATAGCAGCCTCATTATGCTCATTTGTTAAAATTTAATAGGTAGAGACCTCTTCAGAGATTTGTATGCCCCTTATTGACAATGACTTATTTTTTAATATGGAAAATGTCTTCTCAAATCCTAATAGCAACCTAATTATGCTCACTTGTTAAAATTTAATAGGTGGAGACCTCTTCAAAGATTTGTATGCCCATTTCCGACGTCTCTGAGTGGATATAGATATGTGTCCTCTGCATATTCTTATATAGAAGCAAATTTTCTACACTTATAGAAACATTAGCAATATTTGTTCCCAAATCTTCTATTGCTTTAGTGTACCTTTGCACCTTTAGGGACAATTGCTAGTCAGTTTTATATTAAACTTCATGAAAAAGGTATTGGATGTTGTATATGTGAACACCTCCTCTTTTTCATGACATTGTTCCTATTTAATTTAAAAATTGACATTAACCAACAAAAGTGACCAAGTCTATTGAATATTTTTACATTCAATCCCTTTTATCAAACTTTTTCATTATTTTTCTATTTTAATTTTAGATTTTTTAAATTATTTTACTATTTGAATTTAAGAAAATGGTAATGACTCCGCTTTATACAGAAGCCTGCACCTTTTTTTTTTCCGGGAGTGTCTTCCCCTTTAATTTAAAAATTGAATTTTTACAAAATGACCATCTCCATTAAATTGTTTTACATCCTTCATTTAAGTCCTTGCCAAAAGCCATGTGCATTAAGCTTGGCCCCAATAAATTCTAAAGAAAATAAACGTAACAAAAAAATTCTAATGGTCCAATGACATGCTATTGAGTCCTACATTTTAATGGCATAGAAGGGCTCCCAAAAACAATGTCAAACGTTAATATTTTGCAAGTTTTCATCACCATAGCAGGCGCTAATTCAATTGATTGTGCCCTCTATATTTATGTAATGTTCACTCTGTGTACCTAAAGTGGTCTTCGTAAAGGATAAATGTGTTGCTACTGTGGTTAGCCATATTTCTTGGCTATTCAGGGGAGGTTACTCTGTGTGGCCATGTCTGGGAGGAACTAGAGGATTATACAAGGGTGTCTTCCTTGAATTCATGCCTGTTTGGTGGAAATTGGTCTGAAATTTCTAGCCGAATATTATCGGAATTCATTCACCTTTCAGTGATCGGGACAAATTTAATTTTTATTTGTTTGGGATGGTGGCTTGAGTTGGTGGTTAGTGTTGGTGGCAGGTCCTTTCGGTGTACTCCATTTCATTAAATGGGCATTTACTAACATTGATCGTTCGAATGAGTATATCAGCGGAAGGTACTGTCTCAGTAGGGTGTTGATGCATTAGGATTGTGTTAGACCGACGAGACCACTATGCCATTTAACTCTTCATTTTATATTATTTAGTTATCCCACTCAGACGGATATTGTTCTCGGGGAGTGGTGGGGTGACTATTTTTGGCATTTATTAGGTTTCTACCTACTGAAGATGACGTGAGACATTTCCTTTCACCTGGGGGTGATCATGGCAGCCCTGTCAACATACATGGTTGAGCTGGAAAAATACACACACCGAGATGCATATTTTCATGCAGTCGAGGTGGTGAAAGGATGTGGTAAATCAAGTTCTCAACAGGTTCACCAAGAGCACTTGTCTCATCCATTCGATGATAACTCTGTGCACCCCTCCCCTAGTCTATTACACTTTACCGACAGGGAGAAGCAGAAACCCTCTTCTTGACATGGAAAGCCCTTTAAGCCTTCGACCAATGGCATAATTTTGAGCCTTCATTCTGATATGATGTTGGATCATTCTTCTAGTCTCCAATCCAGGGCACTGGTGGGATGTTGGATCTTTGTGAATGATATGGATATGGATATGTCACATTGGATTTCGGAAGCCTGGAACAATCTGCTAGGATATACCCAAAATATTTGTTTGCTACAAAAGGGGTGGTATATCTTCCATTTTATGGACCCATCTACTGTTGGACAGGTCTTGTGGAGGTCATGGGTGATAGACGTTGCTTTCTATCATTACACTGTTGGTATGCTAGTTTCAACCCCAATAGTGATTTTGATCGAAGTTTCCTGCGCGAGTGGTCTTCCTCCACATGTCAACCTCATCTGGGAACAACTACAACAGAGACAGATTCTAGATTATTGGAAGGTACTATTTTGTAGTCATAATTTCCATCAAATGAGTCATCTTTGAAGCTCATGTGTGAAGGGTTCGGGTGGGCGGTCATTGTGGTCCAAGAAGAGCAGGAAGCCTATGGACTCTGGCCAAATCTTCTTGAATATGAAGACTCCTCCAAGGATGCCCTCTCCATATAAGATTCACGATATGTTTTCAAATGTATCTCACTCTCCACATTAATCTATTAATTTGGGTGATATTTAGGGGAAGGGGACGACATATGATGTGGGAAGTAGGCCTTGCCGTCAGACTCTTTCGCACCAGAAGGGGCGGTTGTCTATGGTCAGGATAGGTAGCCTATATGTCTCTCCCCACTGTGTCAGGCGTGTTCCCATTCATCTCCCGGATGCTGTGGTGATGACGGACCACTGGCCTCAGACACTAGAGGACCTAGACTACCAAATTTGGTCTTCCTCACATATATTGATTAGTCCAGCCGAAGACCCCTTCACCATGGTACCAGAGTCTCACACTAATTTGGACCCTTCTACTCAGCGGCTGAGTGATCCTACATTTGACCCTTCCACCCTACCTTTGGGGTCCTAATACTCATGCATAAACAATTTTATGCTCAGAAAAATAATATAAATAAAAAGTTTAAGCAATTTTCACTGAGATGTAAGCTTTAATAAAAAAAAAAACCAACTTAATAAAGTATCTTTAAATAAAAGTTTAAAATTCTTAAATGTTTTTAATGCAAGCAATTAAAAACAATTCTTAAATACCCAGTAAAAATATATGCGGAATATAAAACAATAATATCCAATAAAAATTACATACCTCCAGCCATTGGTTTTATTCACTCACAATGAATTTTGTACACAAAACTTCTGGCTATATAGAAAATCTGGTTTATTATTCTTCTCAATCCCAGGCACATTCAACTCACGCGCACTGGAATCTGCTATAGTCACAATCTCGCTGTAATAAATAAGTCACTGTGATTCTATTGTTTGCTGACAATGAGATGTATTTTCGTCTTCTTTACTGCGATCTTCAACTTAAGCAACAACTCTTAATAATCCCAAGGATAGAACATACAGAATTCATTTGGGAGAAAGACTAAATGAGAACGATCATGCCCAGATTCTCTAAAACGTGAGTACACGGAGTAATCAAACTGTTTTCTAAAATAGTTTGACTTTGGATTTTCCAACAAAGGGGCCACGTTGCAGAAATCAAAGGAGAGAGTTGCAGAATAGAAACAAAAATACAGCGCGAATGCAAATCTAGAACCAGAGACAAGCACACAACAACAGGGAATCTGAAAGCACTTCCAAGCTCTGCTAATTCTAGTTGATGGTGAAAAACTGAAGGATTGAATTAGTGAGCTTGGGGACCAAATAGAAATTTTATAGCCTAGCTTCCATCAAGCTTCTGTTGGCTATGTGTCAAATGCTCCACTGATCATGGGAGAGAACTGCAGTGGGAGTAATGGACCACTTAGAAGCTCCTAACAAGAAATAAATGAAGTGCAGTTGATTTCCAAAAATTAAGGAAATTACTTCAGTTATTTTCCAGATATTTACTCCAGCTGTTTCCATAAATAAATGGAGTAATGCTGAAATTCAGCTGCGGATGAGGGAGCGTAACATTCTCCCACTTGGTCCATACTTCCACTCTTAATGTCTCATCTAAAAACCCATTGATAATCTGTATTAAGTAATATATACATGAATCATGGCGATAAGTCCTCTAATGATGAGTATTATCTTCCATGTATTACTATGTATTTATTCTTATTAAAATTTATGTGGCAACAATTACTTAATGAATAAACCCAATGTTTATTCTTGGTCCTACACAGATGTATTTTCTCAAATCAAATTAAAGTGCACATAAATATGAGAAAAACATCACAATAATTAAGAATTTCATTAAAAATAACATTGTTCATATAATGAGAATTTACATAATGGAACCAAGTCCCATATTCATTACATGATCCTTGAATTTAAACGGTGGCATGCCCTTAGTTAAAGGATCAGCGATCATCAACTCAGTGCTAATGTGCTCAATGACCACTTTCTTTTCTTTAACACGTTCCCTTATAGCTAAATACTTAATGTCGATGTGTTTATTTCGACTCCCACTTTTGTTGTTCTTAGCCATAAAAACAGCAACTGAATTGTCGCAATATATTCTCAATGTCTTAGAGATAGAATCCATAATTCTAAGCCCGGAAATGAAATTCTTAAGCCATACACCATCTAAAGTAGCCTCAAAACAGGAGACGAACTCGGCTTCCATAGTAGAAGTGGCAATCAAGGTCTGCTTGGCACTCCTCCATGATACAGCTCCGCCGGCCATCATAAAAATGTATCCCGATGTTGATTTGCGTGAATCAACACATCCAGCAAAATCAGAATCTGAGTAGCCAATCACTTCCAAATTGTCCGTCCGTCTATATATAAGCATGTAGTTTTTGGTTCCTTGAAGGTACCTCATTACTTTCTTTGCAGCTCTCCAGTGGTCTAAACCTGGATTACTCTGATATCGTCCTAACATTCCCACAGCAAATGCAATGTCAGGTCTTGTGCAAACCTGAGCATACATTAGGCTTCCGACAGCAGAAGCATATGGAATGTTCTTCATTTGTTCCCTTTCAAAGTCGTTCTTCGGGCATTGATTCAAACTGAATCTATCACCCTTCACAATGGGAGCAACACTTGGTGAACAATCCTTCATCCGAAATCTCTCTAAAATTTTATTAATATAGGTTTCCTGAGACAGACCCAAGATGCCTCGAAATTTGTCTCTATGGATCTTAATGCCAATGACATAAGATGCCTCACCCATATCCTTCATATCAAATTTTTTAGAGAGGAATTGTTTCACTTCATGCAGCAAACCCTTATCATTGGTTGCTAGCAAAATGTCATCCACATATAAAACAAGAAAACAAATTTTACTCCCACTGACTTTAAGGTATATACATTCATCCATAATGTTTTCTACAAAACCGAAAGAAGAAATTACATCATGAAATTTCAAATACCATTGGCGAGATGCTTGTTTTAATCCGTATAATGACTTCTTTATCTTGCAAACCAAATGCTCACCATCACTAGAGGAGAATCCTTCAGGTTGTTTCATGTAAACCTCCTCCTCTAGATCTCCATTGAGAAATGCCGTTTTCACATCCATTTGATGCAATTCCAAATCAAAATGGGCTACTAATGCCATAATAATGCGCAAGGAATCTTTCTTAGATACAGGAGAGAAAGTCTCCTTGTAATCAATTCCTTCTTTCTGAGTGAATCCCTTTGCAACGAGTCTAGCCTTGTATCTCTCAATGTTGCCCAATGAGTCTTTCTTTGTCTTAAAGACCCATTTACATCCAATGGCTTTTGCACCATTAGGAAACTCAACAAGATCCCAAACTTCATTACTCTTCATAGAATTCATCTCTTCCTTCATGGCATCGTACCATAATTCTGATTCTTTGCAACTCATGGCTTGTGAAAAAGACTGAGGATCATTTTCGGCTCCAATGTCGTAGTCAGATTCTTGCAAATACACAACATAATCATCAGGAATTGCTGATCTCTTTGGTCTAGTAGATCTTCTTAATGTTGTCCCACCATCTTCCTGAGAAGTATGTGGTTCAACTCGTTGTTCAAAAGTTCTTGGCAATTCTTGAACTATCTGATCTACTGGAATATCGTCAGCAGCTTGTGGAACTTCAACAATTGGTTGTTCAACACCAGTTTGTACTTGAGGGGTGCTCTGAACAATAACCAATCTTTCACTTGAGGTGGAAGGTTGAGATTCTGAATGATCCTTCTCAGAAACTATGTTCCTGGTTTGATCGCTCCCACTGATCAAGTCATTTTCAAGAAATTTTGCATTTCTTGATTCCACAATCCTAGTGCTGTGAGATGGACAATAAAATCTGTAACCTTTAGACCTTTTAGCATATCCAATGAAATACCCACTAATGGTCCTTGGGTCCAGTTTCTTCTCTTGTGGATTATATATTCTCACTTCGGACGGGCATCCCCAAACGCGCATATGTCGCAAACTCGGTTTCCAACCTTTCCATAATTCAAATGGCGTTTTAGAAACATCCTTGGTTGGAACTCGGTTTAATATATACACTGTCGTCTTAAGTGCTTCAGTCCACAAGGATTTAGGAAGATTGGAGCTGCTAAGCATACTCCGCACCATGTCCAATAATGTTCGATTTCTTCTTTCTGCTACACCATTCTGGTCAGGTGAACCAGGCATGGTGTATTGGGCAACAATCCCATGCTCTTGAAGAAATTTAGCGAATGGCCCAGGTGCTTGTCCATCTTCAGTGTATCTACCATAATATTCTCCACCTCTATCTGATCTCATGATCTTAATCTGCTTGCCGCATTGATTCTCTACTTCAGCCTTAAATATCTTAAAGGCATCTAATGCTTCGCTCTTTTTATGAAGCATGTAGAGATACATATATCGTGAGTAATCATCTATAAAGGAGATGAAGTATCTATGACTATGTGAGTCCATGTCTGGACTACATATATCAGTATGTATGATCTCTAATATGTTTGAACTCCTATTGGCACCTTTCTTTGACTTGTTGGTCTGCTTTCTCTTTATGCAGTCCACACAAGTCTCAAAATCAGTAAAATCTAGAGTATTAAGTACCCCTTCATTTACCAATCTTTTAATTCTATCTATGGAGATATGACCTAGTCTCCGGTGCCATAATTTAGAGGAATTTTCATCAATAACACATCTTAAGTGAACATGCATTGAATCATAAGTGACATTGTTTTGTAAATTAATGCAATAAAGACCATTAGACAATATACCATTCCCAACATAATCAGATTTATAAAATAAACTGAATGATGTTTCTGAAAAGTTAAAGGAATATCCAAAAGGTACAAGCCTTGAAACTGAAATCAAGTTTCTAGAGAAACTTGGTACATAAAAAGTCTTTTCTAATTCTAAAACAAAGCCACTGCTTAAAGTTAAATAGCATGTTCCTATAGCCTCCACATGCGAGCCCATCTTGTTTCCTGATAAGATGCTTTGCTCACTTCCCACCGGCTTCCTTCGGTTTTGCAAACCCTGCAAGGAATTCGAAATGTGAATTGTTGATCCAGAATCAATCCACCATGTGTTAATATTGACATTAATCATATTAGATTCATAACAAACAAACGAGATTGGATTACCTTTGTCTGCAAGCCATTTCTGAAATTTGGCGCATTCCTTCTTCATGTGTCCCTTCTTTTTACAGAAGAAACACTTGGAATCCTTCTTGATATCAGCATGGGGAGGTATTTTACCTTTCCCTTTCCGATTGGCTTGAGATTTTCCCTTTCCTCGCGTTGCCAGCATTGCACTTTCTCCCATTTCCATCACCAGTCTCTATTCCTCTTGAACACACATGGTCATGAGTTCATTAATTGACCATTTATCCTTATGTGTGTTGTATGAGATTTTGAAAGGTCCGTATTGGTGTGGAAGGGTGTTTAGGATGTAGTGCACCAGGAAAGATTCTGATATTTCAACCTCGAGTTTCTTCAATTGAGCCGCAGTGTCCCTCATTTGCATGATGTGCTCGCGCACACCTTTTACACTGGTGAGCCTCAGGGATGAGAACTTCATGATTAGGGTGCTTGCAAGTGCCTTGTCTCAAGTGACGAATTGATCATCAATGGCTTTCAGCAAGTCTCGGACTTTGTCATGTTGTTCAACAGAACCACGGATACCAGCTGAAATTTTAGTCTTAATGAACATCACGCTTAAACGATTAGATCGTTCCCATCGTTCATAAAGCGCGATGTCTGTTGTAGTGCTGGTATTAGTGAGTGCTGGTGGTTCATCTTTCCTAATAGCATAATCTATGTCCATCCACCCCAAATGAAGGAGAACTCTCTCCTTCCAGACTTTATAGTTATCTCCCTTAAGTTCAGGGATATCAGTACGAATTTCAGAGAAATTTGCAGGTTGTACAACTGCATAATATTAAAAAACACATGCTTATGTTAAAATTGAGACATAAATAAAATTTCATGCTTTACCAATGTAAATCATGCTTTAAAATTGAATCTAATGACATAAAATAGTCTGTGGACTAAATTTTTAATTCAAGCAGATTCAATTAACTTTTTGAACTTTATGATAAAACTTATTAATTCATAACCCCTGTGGGTAAGTTATGAATATTTTATCCTAATTAATTATTTAAATATAATAAAAATTCCTGTGGGATAAAATTTATTATATTTAATATAATTAATTACAATTAATGTCTATTCTTTATGTTATTCTAATCAATCATAGTATATAATTTTATTTGATTTGAGATGCTGTGGCTATTCTCTAATCAATTAAAATTATATGAATCACTAGACATTTTTTATTTTTATTTTTAATAATAAAAATTAACTGATAAATTTACATGAATGAAACTACAATATTCATGCATAATATTTAACCATAGATCTCATTTGCTCATTGTTAATAACATGTTTTAATTAAATCTCAAATAATTAATTCATGCATAACTAAATATGAGCATATTTTCCAAAATTACATATAATTAAACTAAATATTATAAGCATAAAAATTAAATAAAAATAGACATATTTCTAAATATATACTTTAATTTAGAAAATCTAAAAATAGGACATTTATCCAATTATATTCATAAATTACCAAGGCAGAGATGTAAAACTTTGCTCCGATACCAAATGTTAGTATTTAATTACTAAATAAATACTCATGCATAAACAATTTTATGCTCAGAAAAATAATATAAAATGTAAAAAGCTTTAAGCAATTTTTACTGAGATGTAAGCTTTAATAAAAACTAACTTAATAAAGATTCTTTAAATAAAAGCTTTAAAATTCTTAAATGTTTTTAATGCAAGCAATTAAAAACAATTCTTAAATGCCCAGTAAAAATATATGCAGAATATAAAACAATAATATCCAGTAAAAATTACATACCTCCAGCCATTGGTTTTATTCACACTCACAATGAATTTTGTACACAAAATTCCGGCTATATAGAAAATCTGGTTTATTATTCTTCTCAATCCCACGCACATTCAACTCACGCGCACTGGAATCTGCTATAGTCACACCACAATAGAATCATCATGATTCTATTATTTGTTTATTAACAGATGTATTGTCGCCTTTTGTCATGATTTCAATCGCTAAATAACTTCTCCATGTCTTAATAATCCCAAGGATAGAACATAATGGCATAGTGCTAATTCATTTGGGAGAAAGACTAAATGAGAAACTACTCTGCTCAGATTTAAACGAGTACACTATAATCAACTGTTAAATAGTTTGACTTGGATTTTCCAACAAAGGGGCCACCTAAGTAAAATCAAAGGAGAGAGTTGCATAGAACAAAAATACAAATAATGCAAATCTAGAAACCCGTAGGACAAGCACAAACAACAAAAATTCAGCACTTCCAAGCTCTGCTAATTCTAGTTGATGGTGAAAAACTGAAGGATTGAATTAGTGAGCTTGGGGACCAAACAGAAATTTTATAGCCTAGCTTCCATCAAGCTTCTATTGGCTATGTGTCAAATGCTCCACTGATCATGGGAGAGAACTGCAGTGGGAGTAATGGACCACTTAGAAGCTCCTAACAAGAAATAAATGAAGTGCAGTTGATTTCCATAATTTAAGGAAATTACTGCAGTTAGTTTCCAAAAATTAAGGAAATCACTTCAGTTATTTTCCAGATATTTACTCCAGCTGTTTCTAGAAATAAATGGAGTAATGCTGAAATTCAGCAGCGGATGAGGGAGCGTAACATGCTTTAGAGATGTATCCTATATGTGGCTTCCCGTCGTGTCGGGCCGTGTTCCCCATTCATCTCCTATGCCTCCTATGCTATGTTGATGATTTGATAATTGACCATTGGGTCTTGGACACTGAGGACCTAGACTATCAGAATTGGTCTTCCTCACATATGTTGATTGTTGGTTGCCCCAAATGAAGACCCCTTCACCATGCTACTCTGATTCTCACACTAATTTGGACCCTTCTACCTGGCCGAGTGATCCTACATTTGACCCTTCCACCCTACTTTGGTCCTCATGAAAATTACACTGGCTACGAGCAAGTTCAATTAGCGCTTAAACATATATCAACTCCGCAAACTCAAAACTCACAATAAAAAGCGTATACATAAACCCGGAATTCGATCTTGGGACTCAGGGGTTATGCATTTCACCGTTCTAATTAAATGAAAATCGATTAAAGCCAAACAACGCATATAAAAGGTTCATTAACTTAAATCCCCAACCAAATCTCATATACGGTTTTGTTTCCTTTAATATCATTCTTGGGTTTAAGCCTTCTTGTAATTATTCGAATTACCATTAAACCCAAAATATAAATCACGGTTTCGGCCAAGAATTGCTCACGGTTTCAACAAATTTAGAAGACCTCTGCACATTCACTTCCGCATCTCGAACAGAGATTTAAATTCTCTGCATACTTGCTTCTCACTGCGTCATTTACCTTCGATTCTGCGTTTCAGTTTCACGCCTTCGAGTCAAGTTTGTGAACAGATTCTACGCTTTCTTTGTGCTGGTTTAACGCCTGCACGCCAATCTTGACGCTGTGCGAAACCGGTGGTTCGCACCAGTGCCCACATTACTGCATTTCTTTGAATTCGACCACGTATAATACGGATTTTCCCAGGTTTGCATCAAACCACGGTTTTTCCATGTCTGCTGCACTCTGCCGTAGTTTCATTTCGCTGTTGTGTAGTTTTTAAACCACCGTTCTGCCATGTTAAAATTACAGGTTTAACTCAACACATAATCGCACAATTTTCATTCAACAATATCCTATATTGCGCTAGATCGCCTCTATATCGCCATCGATCCTCACAATATCACAACGTTTAACTTATGGAATTAAACTATGAAAAAAAAACACAAATCGATACAAGAATCCACATAACCAATATTCTATTATATATATGAATCCCATTTCTTTTGACCCATCCTCTTCACCTCAAAGCTCTGTTGGCAGTGACGTTAGGTTCATGCTGAATAATCCAGAGGTTGACCTTGGGTCGCTAGAGGTCCACTATTCTTGACCAATCTCACCTCCCATCATAAACTACCTCACATATGTATCCAATGTCACCATTATGAAGGGAAAGGGTCGCCCGTGTCTTAAGAAGAGATCTCTAGCATCCATGATTAATGATATCGACTTAAAATATGGAAAATTCTGTGATATCCATGTTTCACAAGCTATTGATAGGGTGCTTAGAGAAATGGATCCCCAGCAAGCCGATTCCTAATGATTCTATGTACATTGAATATCAATTGTCTAGAAGGGAGGGACAAATTTCTATCATTGTGGGAATTTTTTAGACGTATGGACCCATTTTTTTTTTTTTCAAGAAACAATGATGATAGCTGCTAAGCCACTGTCCTATTTCCGTTCTATGTTCCCAACCTAGAATGTGGTGGTTAAAGATTTCATGGCAAGATCTGGAGGGTTGGTTGTGTTCTGGGACCCCAGGTGGTTGAAATTCTCGGCATACAACTTTTTTAGTGGCATAATTTCGACAGGATTTATTTGGGGCCATAGGAAAATGATAAATATGATTAATATTTATTCCCCTTATGGGGAGCGAGAACAATTCTAGAGAAGAATGGAATCTAGTGGGGTTCTCTCCTTAAAAATCTCTATATTTTCGGGTGACATGAATTTTATTCTAGAGGTGGGGGAAATTTTGGGTAATGGGGGTCGATGTGATCCTCTTTAGACTATCTTGGTGACCTCCTGAGGAGCTAGAACCTCATTGATCACGAGTCTAACAAATATTTTATAATGTGGCATAATGGGCGCACTGTTAATTAATATATTTCAAAAAGGATTGACATATTTTGGTCAATGAACTAATACTAGAGAATATGGGAAGGACTAAGTATCAGGTGGAAGCACTCGACATTTTAGATCATATACTGGTGACCTTAGAGTGGTAGTTTGAAAAAAAGCTTAAGGGGTGCCCTTTTAAATTTAATAGAACGTGGCTTGAGGATAGTGATATTAATGTATTGGTCAGAAAATTTCTTCACAACCATAGGAGGGAGGCAAGGTCTTTGACCATGTGCTTTCTATCGAGAACACTAAGGAAACTCAAATGGGTGGTTCGTGAGTGGGAAATGAAGAAAAAATAGAAGTTATCATAGGACCTGTGGGAGATTGCTAGGGAGACAAAGCATATTTTTGCTAACATTTTCAGTGGACCTTTTTCCAAAGAGGATTGGTCTAGACTCAAAACATTGGAGGAGAAAAAGTGCAAGATCCTTCTTCTACAGGAGAAGATGTGGAGGATGAAAAGTAGAGCCATCTGGCTGAAAGAGGGTGAAGGTTCATGCTGCATAATCTGGAGGTTGACCTTGTGCTGCTAGAGGTCCACTCTTCTCAACCAAACTCACCTCCCATCATAATCGGCCTGACATATGTTTCCAATGTCACCATTAGGAAGGTAAAGGGTCACCTACGTCTTAAGAAGAGATATCTAGCATCTGGGATTAATGATATCGTCTTATAACCTCGAAAATTCCATGATATTCCTTTTTCACAAGCTATTGATAGGGTCCTTAGAGAAATGGAGCCTGATCATGCCGATTCCTAATGAATTTTTGTACATTGAATATCTGTTGTCTGGGGGAAGGGACAAATTTATATCATTGCAGGAATTTTGCAGACGTATGAACCCATTTCTTTTTTTTTTTCTCAAGAAACAATGACGAAAGTTGCTAAGCCATTGTCCTATTTTTGTGCTATATTCCTAACCTGTCATGTTGTGGTTAAAGATGTCGTGGGGAGATCTGGAGGGTTGGCTGTGATTTGGGACCCCAAGTGGGAAAAATTCTTGGCATACAGCTTTTTTGGGGGCATAATTTTGACTGTATCTATTCGAGGCCACAGGAACATGATACATCTGGTTAATATTTATGCCCCTTATGGGGAGCGAGAACAATTTTGGAGAAGAATGGAATCTAGTGGGGTTCTCTCCTTAAAAAGCTCTATATTCGTGGGTGACATGAATTTTACTCTGGAGGTAGGGGACATTTTTGGTAATGGGGGTAGACGTGATCCTCTTTCAGACTATCTTGGTGACCTGCTTATGAGCTTCAACCTCATTGATCAAGAGGTTACCAAAGATTTTCTAATGTGGTATAATGGGTGCACTGCTAATGAATATATTTCAAAAAAGATTGACCATATTTTGGTTAATGAAACATTACTAGAGATTATGGGAAGGACTAAGTCTTGGGTGGAAGCACTGGACATCTCAGATCATAGACCCGTGAGCTTGGAGTGGCAGTTCAAATAGAAGCTTAAGGGATGCCCTTTTAAACCTAATAGAACATGGCTTGCCGATAGAGATATTAATGTATTGGTTAGAAACTTTCTTCACAACTATAGGAGGGAGGCAGGGTCTTCGGCCATGTTCTCTCTATCGAGAACACTAAGGAAACTCAAATGGGTGGTCCGTGAGTGGGAAATGAAGAAAAAATAGAAGTTATCACAGGACCTGCAGGAGATTGCTAGGGAGACAAAGCATATTTTTACTAACATTGTCAGTGGACCTTTTTCCAAAAAGGATTGGTCTAGACTCAAAACACTTGAGGAGGAAAAGTGTAAGATCCTTCTTATACAGGAGAAGGCGTGGAGGATGAAAAGTAGAGCCATATGGCTCAAATATGGTGATAAAATTAAATAAAAAAATCCACAAATATGCTAACGGCGGGAAGGACTAGAATGCTATCTGGATTATTTAAATTGATGGACTGAACCACTTAACCACTACAACCATCCAGTGGGCAGCGTTCAAACACTTTGAGACTTTATACATGGCAAGAGAGATGGTACATACAGAAGAATAGATGTGGGCGGTCTATGACTACTCGAACATGTTTACTGAGAGTGAAATCAAAAGATTTAACTGGAAGATCACCCAGGCAGATGTGAAAGGAGTTTTGAGGTCCTTCACACTGGGCAAGGGTCTGGGCCGTGATGGGTGGACGCTCAATTTCATTTTACATTTTGTTGACTTATTATTGGATTATGATACAGATTTGGTTGAAGAATCCCATAACACGGGGCTATCAACACAACTTTCATGGCATTTATTCCTAAGAATAATGGTATGAAGACGTTTGAGGATTACCAACCCATCTTCCTTTGTAAAACATTATATAAATCCATCTCTAAACTCATTGCGGATAGACTCAAGGGAGTCCTCTCCAAACACATCACCAAAGAGTAGTCTAGATTCCTTAACAATCGTATCATACACGATGTTTTCGCAATGACAGAAGAGATTCCTCATACGATACACAACCGACATATGGAAGCAGCCATTATAAATATTGACCTAGGTAAGGCATACGATAGAATCAATTGGGTTTTCCTGATGATGGTACTACATAAAACTAGAATGGGCAGAGGTGTGATTGACTGGATCATGGGGTGCATATCCAATGTACACATGGCTATCATCATCAATGGGAACACATCAATTTTTTTTAGAACTGGAAGCGGGGTGATACAAGGTTGCGTGCTATCTCCTCTTTTGTTTATCCTAGTGATGGATGCATTTAGCATTAATTTTAATAAGTTTGTGGTGGGAAGCACCTTTCGTAGGATAAATATGACTTAACACAGTGATATCTCACACAGATTCTTTGTCGATGATGTATTGATATTCAGCATGCCCATCCCTCGATGTGGAACTATATTAAGAACATATTTATAAGGTTTTATGAGGCAAGTGGTATGCTTGCTAACAAAGAGAAGTCATGTTTGATCTTTTCTAGGAGGGATAAGGTGGTGAGTGATCAGGTGGGAGAGATTTTCAATTACATGATTAGGAACATTGAGCATGTATTATAATATTTGGGTTTTAGACTTAAACCCACAAATTATAGGGTGGCAGACTCACATTGGCTCATTGATAAATATCGGAGGAGAATTAACGGTTGGTCCTCAAGGTGGATGTCGAAGGGAGGTAAGTTGGTCTTGGCACAGGTTGTTCTCCAACAAGTCTCTGTATATTGGGCACATATTTTTCTCATTCCCAAGTCTATCATCCATGTAATTAGCTCTATCATGGCCAACTTAATCTTGGAGGGGGGTCGGGACAAAGGGAAACACCATCTGACCATGTGGGGTCAAATATTGAAGCCAAAGGAACAATGTGGGTGGGGCATTCTAGATGTTAACATCTTCGGAAAATATCTACTTATCAAGTGAATTTGGAGATGCGTTCATACTTCGAGGGTATGGAGAGACATCATTCATTTTGAATATATAAGAGTACAGAACTTTGAAACAATAGTGGTGGATGGATGGGAAAAGGGGAGAGGGCGGTCATATATTTGGTCTGGCTTCCAGAGCGTATGGCCTATTCTTGCCAAAAACCTACTATGGACATTTGGAAATGGTAGGAAGATTATTATTGGTAATGGAGGCATTAGAGGACATCCTGGTATGAACCACACTAGCATTCAGCTGAATAGTTTCTTACAGAACAGAGGGTATTTTTACCTTGGACAGATTATTAAATGTTGGGAGGAGGGCACTCCGAAGTGGATGGAGACACGGGAATTATCAATTACAGATCACCTCATTGAGGAATTGAGGAATTTTATGATGGGATTAATTTCCACGGATTTCACACATGACGCAAGAGGTGATTACATTTCATCGAGAGGTCATCTTCATAATGGCAAAATAAGGTCGAGGGAAACATGCATATTGCTGATATCACAACATGGGGAGCCCACTGTGTCATGTTAGTTCAAAGACATCTGGAAGATGAAGGCGCAGACAAAAAATCATATTTTTTTGGCTGGTATGGAAGAACAAGAACTTAACTTGGACGAACCTAAAAGAAATGGGCTAGAGCAGACCAAGCATATGTTGTTTGTGCGAGCAAGCCGAGGATGATAATGATCATCTCTTTTATCATTGTAATTTCACCAGATGCATATGGGAACACTTGAGGAATGAGTTAAATTACATGAACATGTATACTCGAATGCCCATGAATGCTACATTTGGTGGACTGAGAAAGGACATAATTTCATAAAAATACCAATCATTTCCCACTCGAGGATTTGGTGTTGTAGAAACAAGGGGATCTTTGAGGAGAAAAAATTCACAGCACAGTGGGTTGCAGAACAGATTCTTCTGACTTGGAGGGGAATTAAGATTATAGATGGACCACCGAGAGATCTTTAACATAGGATTAGACAACTGGAAATACACTATCTAACAGGTTTCTTTGATAGGGTAGCACAACAAGAACATTGCGGATGTGGAGCATGGCTTATGATAACTACCCTTGTGCCACTAGAAGATTCATTGGTTTGGAATAATGGGGACCAACACCAGGGCAGAGGTGTTGGCTCTTTGGGGACTCCTTTGGTTCACCAAACAACTCTATATAGACAAGCTTTGGGTCTTTGGGGATTCCAATGTACTCATTGAACACATGAACCATCGCAACACATTGGCATCGAGGAATCTCACATACTAGCTGGATAGGAATAATGAACTCAACAGTACATTTTCTTTTATATCCTATACACACATTTTTCGGGAGAAAAATAATATTTTTGATAGATTGTCAAAGAAGGGACTGTAGGGTGTTTTCGGAGAGATGAATTACACTTTGAGTAATGCTTCTGGGTTCGGGGCTACATGTATGGTAAGATTTTTCTCATGTTTGGTTATGCCTTGGAGAATATGTTCAAAAGTTTACATGGAATGTTTTGTGACACTAGGTGATCGGCTATCGATCTATGGGACCTTTTTCCATTTCTACTAAATTATGTTTCACACTTTGTTTGGTATGGCTAGTACCTTGATGCTCAATGGAACTTTTTTTCTGATACTTTTTCTCGAGCCATGAAGATGTTTCCTGTCATTTTCGATGTCTTGTTGTTATTTCGTGGCACTTTGCTATTGTAGAGGTGACCATGTTTCTAATGACTGCAAGACTCTCTTGTATACACATGGACTGTTGTGAAACTATTTTTTGGTTTCATACTGGAATTTTCTAACCTCTCTTTAATTTTCTCTCGTAAAGTTACACTATATAAACCTAGTTTTCTTCCTGCGAAGATAATAAAAAATAAAAAAGTAATACAATATTGGCAACTCCTAACTCAAATCAATGAATTAATAACTTGTAACATATGAAATAAATACAAAAGAAATATGAATAGGAAAAACAACCACTGAAGAGATTTCATAACTTAAAAACTTATTTTTATGTTTTTTGTAGTTTTTTTCTTTTGAGTGTTATTTTTTTATCCATTTCTTTAAAATCATGTAAAAATTTGTGCAAATCCTGATATCACACTTTAAAAAACAACTCTTTTTATATTATATTTAATATATAATAAAAAAATTCACAGCTGTAAAAGTTAGTTATTTTATTATATAATTCTTTCTAATAGTTTTCATAACATTATTTTATTTTTTAATATTTTTTTATATATCATTGCTTCATTGCATGATGTAGTTTACTTGAACGGAATACCTTTTTTTATTGGAATTCGATGGTTCCAGGCAAAAATATGATTTCATGGGATATATTGGAATTTTTGGTTGGTGGATTTTCTAGCAGGAATCTTGGTTAAAAATTTTGAGTTAAAATTTAGATTTACACATCAAACTTGTGATTTCAATAAATTCTTGCGAGATTTTAAACAAATTAAATAGGAAAAATTTTCAAACAGTAAGAATAAAAACAAAAGTTTTTTTGGACAATCAAATTTTACCTATTAAATAACTTAAATTCAAAATTTTTAATTAAAATTAACCAAAAAGAATATCCTAATGTTTTATAATACATTCAGACATTAATTATTATTCATAATTAAATATTATTTCTCTATTAATGTTAATTTCCCAAAATAGTTGGTTTATTAAAAAATTATTTATGTTACTGATTGTAAATTCATTTAAAATCTCTCATATCTCAAGGAGGTAGGTGGAATACCCATCTTTCTCGCATCTTCTTGGGCATCTTCTATTACTATATATGGACACTCTTATGTATTTCTTATCAAGTAGATCTTATGTATTCTATAGCTTGGTGAAAATTTTTAATTTTTTTTACAGAGGTTATCCAATTTTTTTTTGTTGACATTACTTTTTGTTAGTTGTTTTCCATATTCACAATACTATTTAAAAGCTTATCGTCTTTCTCTGGATCTACTTTATGTCGCCTAACAAAAGCACCTTTGACCACTATACTCAGAATTAGGATTTCCTACTTATGTGATGAATGAAAGGCAATGGCAGATACGTTTCCGTTGGTCGTTGGAATCAGAGGTAGATTTTCGCTCAGCAGTCGCAATACTTTTCTTTTGCTCAAGTTTACCTGTACCGATCTTCTAACAATATTACTTTTTCCTTTCCCTTTTTCTTCTCCTTTTTCTTAAAATTTTTCTTCTTCTTTTTCTTAAAAATGTCATAATATTAATGAGTTTTACATTTGTTGACATTAATGTAAAATCTGGCAATTTAGATTAGAGTTTAGATTTAAGTAAATTATGAATTAATTATTTGGTTAGTGATGATGCAGACCTACATTTTAAAGGCGTGGAAATGGAAATCGATTTCTGGTAAGCCCTCGTGTTAGATTTCCATTCCATTTCCACACTTTGAAAAACTACCCTGCATAATCACCAACCAAATATCCCATTTATATTTTTCTTAAAATCTTAACTTTAATTTAAATAACCAGTTTCTGCATTAATATCAAGAAATGTAAACCTCGTAACTATGAAATACCGCAAATGTCTAGCCAAAACCTTCCTATGATTCCCACCACCAACCGAATTGTATCTGCAATTGCTATTTCTTTGTAGGAAATCTCATAACAAGAGTATGGGGTGATGCTTCCTTGTTGTGCAGAGATCATTAGTTGTTAGAGTATTGGTCTTATACATTTATCAAAAATCATCATAAAACATCAAAAAAATATACATCAATAATAGATGATTAATGATTAATATACATCACTCTTTTTAATACAAAATCATGACATGAATTGATAACAATTTAAAAAACCATTACCAAATTTGAAAGATGATTTCTGGATACCATTTATATTTATATTTTTTATTTTTTAAAATTTTTTCATCTAACCACTTTATGATATTCCTATTTTTTTTGTTATTAAACTCGATGAAAAAGGTATTCCCTCCACTATATGTGAGTACCTTTTCTTTTTCACGTTATTATTCCCAGTTTAAAAATCGACTTTAACCGAAGTGACAAAGTCCATTGAATAATTTTACATTCATCATTCAATTCCCTTTTACCATTTTTCTTTATTTCGAGTGGCTTCCCATTTAATTTAAAAATCATTTTAACAAACTAACGAACACTATTCAACTGTTTTAGATCAATCATTTAAATCCTTGCCAAAAGACGTGGGTCGAGATTGGACCATTGAAGAAAATAAATGAAGTTGTTCATGGATGGAGTAAATTGGTTAAAGATCTCATGATATTATGTTGATGTTAGTATTTTTTGAATTTAATTTTTTTGGTGGTAGAAATAAATGGCCACCATTAAAAAAAAAAAAAAAAAAAAAACACCTAATTTTTAAAACTTCAACTATCCTCCATTATTTTCCAAGAGAATTTTTTTTTGAAGTCAAAGCGAAAAAGATCAGAACAACAGAGATATAGCGTGTCCTATTATAGTCCGTCTCACGTTGTAAAGTACATAGAAGGGTGCCCAAAACGAGGTCAAACGTTAAGATTTTACAGACTGGCATGACCATAGACGGGGTTGATTCAATTGATTGAGCCTTCTATATTTACGTAATATTGTTCACTATGTGGACCTAAAGTGGTCTTCGTAAACTCTGAATTCCAAATGAGTATACGCCATCTTCAACTTCAACGCGATCAACTCTTTTCCCCAGTTTTAACCACTAGGCTCTGATACCAATTCCAATTATTTACTTTTAATAGCATGCAGTATGAATTCCAATTATTTAATTTTAATAACATGTAGTATATATGAAATAAATACAAACAAATATGAATTGCAGAAGGAAAACAATGGTGTACAAACCTCCCAAGGGAAAATTTAAACAATTATACTATTTATTTTTATTATATTTAATGTATAAATAGTTTTCTATATTTTATTAATGATCAAAACCGTTGGCAGAAGTAAAAATTAGTTATTTTATTGCAACCAAATATATAATTATTTTTCTAATTTTCTCATAACCTACAATATATTTCATAATAAGTTTTAGGTATTAATTTTTTTTTTTTTGACTTTAACGGTTAAGTTGTATTGAAAGGCGGCAAAACAGCTGCCGCGTACTTGGAAAATACATCGCTGTTTGACCAAGAATTTCTTGTTACACAGAAAGGGATTTCTCGCTTTGAAACAGAAGGAGGAGTCGCCATTGAAGTCGGACCACGATTGAAGGTGCTGCTTTGATGCTTGCGGAAATGACTGGAAGCCCTTTGGAGGAAATGGGTCGCTAAATCCATGATTGGAGGTGCTTTGAAACTTCAGGGATTGACAGGACCGCCATTTGCTGTCTGAGATTCATCCAATTTCCCGGAATAGGAAATGCTCTGTTCATTGTGCTGCTCTGAACATACGTTTAGGACCAACGCCTGCTCCTCGTCCTTCCACTAGATCCATGGACAATGGCAAAACATACCAACTTCTGGGTGAACCAGAGATGCTAGCAATGAAAAGTATTCATAGATGATCCTGCTCCACTGATTGGAGGTGAGGTTTTGAGTTAAATTGGTTAACAGCTCTAACAGTAGAACATTCAATCCACTAACACAAATGAATTGCCTTGTCTCTGGTCTGGAATCCAAAGCTTATAATACTACAGATGTTTATAATGATGGCCAGTGCCCTCACGCACAGTCCAAGAAGCCTCCAACCGACCTATGCCCAACATAGGTTGAATCCATTTCGAATTACAGGATGGTAATCCAAAAAGCTACAGCAATGCCCTCGGAGCTCATACCATAATCATCAGCAACTATAGTGCATACATAGAATGAATCCTTCATGCCTTTAGAACAAACCTGGAACTTGTTGTCAACTTGTCTTCAGACATTCACTCTCTGTAAACTGCATCTAATGAGGACTGAGCTTCCAGTGCAACTAATGGGGACTGAGCTTCCAGAGCATCTAATCATTTCTGTATTGATTGCCTACCAATGGATCCAGGTGCTAATGATGGGCAAACTGTGACAGGAACAGTCGATCGGAGATTGGAGGAGAGGAAAACCTGAGAAAAGCCTGTGGCAGAAGTCCATTGTTACTAGTACAGGTGCGATCCCCCAGAGCAAAAGAGTGAACAGATTTGCTGAAAGTGAAGGTCTTAAGAAGATTATGGAATGATGCAAAGAGACTCTTCAGAATTGACTGAAAGAGTTCTTTGGCTACGGGCTGAGCCAAGATTGGCTTCGAGATCAGCTTGTGAATTCAGATGTCTCATAATATGATAAAAGGATATTTTCCGAAACTTGGCCATAATGAATCTATTTTTCTTGAGAATGAGGACAATGTGGATCTGCGAAGGGTTTGAAAGGGAGTTCAGCGCTTGGATGATAAGTCTGGAGTCACCGAAGACCGTCAAAGAGTGAATGTTCTGATTTAGAGCCAGAGAGAGCCCCTGCCACAGAGCCAGAGCCTCAGCTCTATTATTTGATTCGATACCCAGACCCCAATGATACCTGAGCAAAGAAGAGCCATCAGGATTAGAAGAACACCGCCCCCACCTGCAGCCCCAGGGTTGCCTTTAGAGGCCCCGTCAAAGAAGAGACAGTGGTCATCCAAAGCAGATCCCCACTTTATAAACTCCTATTCTTCCAAGCGAATTTCCCACTTAGAATGGGAAGAGGCCGGGGAAATAGGATTGATTTGATAATTTGGAACAATATCTTTCAGCCGGAGCTCCTCCTCACTGTCCAGAATCGCTTCATTCCTTAAAGCCGGATTAGCATCCAAAGTTTCTCCCAAGAGTGCTTTAATTTTGGAGATAACGTTGTTTGTAGTGCAGATTTCACCCCTGAATAATCTGTTGTTCCTTTCCAACCATAACTTCCAGCAGGTGTATTTAGGGATCCACATCCAAGCAGTCTTAAGAAGGTTTTTTTTATTGAGACAGAACGAAGATAACTTGGCCCATTCGTGAAGCAGATTTGGAATATTTCTTGGCAGCTCAACCTTGTCAGCCCTTGACCTCAGAACCCCCTTCCAAACAGCTTCGGCAAAAGGGCACAGCAACATCAGGTGATTAGATGTTTCTTCCTATGACATACACAAAGGGCATCTGGAAGGCCCTTCCATTCCTCGTTTTCTCAGATTATCTCTGGTGAGAATATTGTTGTGAGCTAACGTCCAGCAGAAGAAGTCTACCTTTGGGAGCGAAGGGAAGGCCCAAATAAAATTCCATTGCGTTGGGTCAGGAGGAACATTAGGAACAACAGTGAGACTTTTATAACCTTCAGAAACCGAGAAAGAGCCAGAATGGGAGCCCCACCCTCTTTTGTCCTTAGCTGTTGCTGAAATGGGAGATTTTCCTTGGAGTTTGTCTAAAAGTGACGAAGCTTCAATTTGCAATCGAAGTGGAACCTCTCCTAGGTTCCAGCTGTCCCACCATCTACCAGAATCCTCCGTCCAGGTGGATATGTCCCAAAGGGTGTCCATATTGTTGGATTGTAGCCAAATTTTAATATTTGCAAGGCCTTTTATATGGTTCAATGGCTGATCTCCTAGGATCTGGTCTTCCCATATTCTCATTTTTTTTCCCATTACCTGGGATCCAGTAGAGATTGGAACTGAAATGCTCCAGAGCAGAGAGACATAGCTTGAAAACTGGGGAACCTTTGGTGGTTTTTGGCGGGTGATCCAAACATCTCAACCGCTGGCCTTGAAAATACTTCTTCCACAGGACTTTCTTACTCCAGCTAACTTTCCCAGCTACAATATCCCACAGGATTTTAGAGCCTAGCGCTAGATTTTGTGCAGCCAGATCTCTCATTTGCAGACCTCCTTCCAGGGTTGGCCTCTTAATGGTGTTCCAATTGACTAAGTGAAGTCTTCTTTCATTATTTTCCCCCCCTTCCCAAAGGAATCTCCTCAGAATACCATCCATTTTACTGAGGAAGGTTTTGGGAGCAAGTAGAATGGAGTGCTGAAAAAGAGGCATACTTATTAGAACAGATTTCATAAGAATTATTTTCCCAGCAGGGTTCAGCCAGGATGCTCCCCGGGCTTGTATTCTGAGCTTAAGCTTGTCTAAGAGGGGCATCCAGTGGGCAACTTTAGGTATGGATTTGAAGATTGGTATCCCAAGATATTTGAAGGACTCCCAGGTCTGACAAACTTTCATCTCAAGGAGCCTAGCAATATCAGCCAAATCTTTGACCGAACAGTTCCAACCATAGATTGTGCTTTTTAAATAGTTTATCTTGCTACCGGAGGCCTCTTTATAAATGTCCAATTACTTCTTAAAAGATCTGGCCGAGTTAATGCTTGCTCCTCCAAGGAGCAGAGTATCATCGGCAAATTGGGCATGGTTTATGTCTTTAACATTGTGCACCATTCTGAGGCCTGGCAGAGTTTGGACTTGTTGACAAAGGTCTAGCTGGAAACTAAGCACTGAGGCTTGAATAGCATAGAGGAGAGGGGACAACGGACAACCTTGTCTTAATCCCCTAGATGCATTAAAAAATTCAGTAGATCGGCCATTTACCAGCGGTGCAATCCAAGGAGAGGCAATGCAGGCTTTCACCCAATTTATGAAGGTTATTGAGAAGCCCATTTTCTTCATAACAGTGAGCAGGAAGTCATGCCTCACCCTGTCAAAGGCATTTTCTAGATCGAGTTTTATCACCATTCCTTTCTCTTTTCTTTGGAAACTTGAGTGAACTACCTCTTGAACCAGCACAATATTATCCAGAATCTTTCTCCCTTTAATGAAGCCTCCTTGATTCTCCAGGATGATGTCCGGCAGAATATTCTTGAGTCGGATGGATATGATTTTGGTAATCAGTTTATAGCTAGTATTACACAGCGAAATGGGACGGAATCTGCTAAAATTTGAAGCTCCTTTCTCTTTCGGAAGCAATGCAAGGAAGGCTGAATTGGTATTGCCTCCTATCTTAGAGAAATATTGGGACTTCCTAACCATTCTCAGAAGGTCTTTATTGATAGTTGACCAGCAAGACTAAATGAACCTAGCAGTGAACCCATCAGGCCCTGGTGCCTTATCCGGCTCCATGCAATCTAAGGCTTTCTTGAGCTCATCCATGCCGATCGGTGTAGTCAGCATAGAGTTGACAGAATCTTGAACACAGAGGGGGATTAGATTAATCAGATAGGCATGAGGGTCTATAGGAGGGTCAGTAGGCGTTGAATAAATCTCTTTGAAAAAAGTGAAGGCAGCTCTCTTGATGCCTTCAAAATATTTAACCACAGCATCTTGGGAGCGGATTTATGAAACATTTTTGAATTGCTTGTGAGCTTCGGCATGCTTATGGAAGAAACTGGTATTTTTGTCGCCGGCCTGTAACCATAAGTTTCTGGATTTTTATCTCCAATACTCCTCTTCGTCCCTACTAGCTTTATGGAGGGCTTTTTGCAACTCAACTTCTTTTTGGAGCAGACTTTGGGTAACAGCAGAATCCTCCATTGATGATTGGAGGGCAGCAAGGTTTTCTAAAGACTCTTTTCTCTTGGTAGCTGGAGTTTTCAGAGATTTAGCCCACTCCTTGAGTCTTCTCTTAAGAGCCCGCAACTTTTCTTCCCACACAAAGAAAGGGGATCCCAGGACATGCCGGTTCCAGACTTCAGAAACCACCTCTTGGAAACCTTCTTGCTGAATCCACAACGGGCTAAATCTAAAGGGTATGGGGCCAAGAGAACCATCCATGGAGAGCTCGAGACTAATGGGTTTATGATCGGAAGTGCAGTTAGGTAGGATTTTGGAAGAGGCCATTAGACCACTAGTAAGGAAGGAGGTTTGGACGAGGAATCTGTCCAAACGAGCAGCAATGTGGTTGGGACCTAACCTTTTGTTAGACCAAGTGAATTTCCCTGTTGAAGGCTTGATATCCTCCAGATCCCAGCCAATCATTATATCTTCTACCCATTCTCTAGCTGGGTCCCTTACAGGAGAACCCCCTTTTTTCTCTTCAGCGGCTAGAGTAACGTTCAGATCCCCTGCAATAATAATGTTTTCTGGATTGTGCAATAAAAGAAAAGACTGGAGCGAGTCCCAGCAAATTTTTTTCTCCGCTGGAGAGACCGGAGCATAAAGGTTGAACATACTTACTTGTTGACCAGAGTCTTTGTGGTGGAGCTGAGTGAAAATCCAGTGATGGCAACTTTCTTCGTGAGTCAAGTCATATTTGGAGCTGTCCCAGAAGGAGGCTATCCCACCAGAGGCGCCTCTAGCACTGACAGCTCTACCGGGGCCTTTGCGCCAGAATATTTTGCTGGATTGGAGGAGAAGAGTGTCCTCCAGCTTTATCTCCTGGATGAGAAGGATTTCAGGTGAATGCAGCCTCACAATGTCTTTCAGGGCATCTTCTTTCAGCCTGCTACCTAATCCTCTGCAGTTCCAGGAGACGTACTTCATTATTTACTGGATTGGGAAGGAATGGCTCCTTTTGGAGCCCTGTTGTGCTTGCGCCCGGATCTGGTGTTCATCATTCCTTTGAGAGTTTTCTGGGAGCCTTATAGAACATCCAGATAAGTTTTCTCCTCTCTCTGTTTCTTCTTTGATTTCCAGCCCCTGGTCGATTTGATAGGAGTAATTTGTGAGCTGTCTGATTCAGAGTCTTTTTCTTCTGATTCTTCCCCTGAGTCAGAGGCAAGACTAATGTGGTCGTCATTGCCTGCGATTCCCCCTTTAACAACCTCTGTTAGAGGGACATATTTTTCTTCTTCGGTTTCTTTCACTTTCTTCGACTGATCTTCAGTTTCTTCTTGGTGCTCTGAGGCATCCACCTTATCACCTGAGGAGAGGCCATCATTTGAAACTGGTATGGTCTTGGAATTGGTCTGGGGATTCCCCATGGGTCCTGATTTCTTCTGCTCATTGGGCTTTGAGACTACCTTGCCCTTCTTTATTTCTTTCCATCCTTCTTCTTCCCCTTTGTCCCCTGATGGGGCTTTGGGGCAGTTTCGTTGAAAGTGACCGTGCTCATGGCAGATTCTGCACTTAAAGGACAGTTGCTCGTAGTCCAGCTTTTGGAAGTGGTGCCAATCTCCAACTGTGAGTTTGATGGCTTCCGGCAGACCAGCTTCCAAGTCAACTTCCACGCAGATTCTGGCACAGGTGTATTGGCCCTTGTTATCAGCTTTGTCGATGAATCTGCCCAGTCTGTTTCCTATCTTTTGCAGGGATTGAAAGCTCCAACAGTGTATTGGTAGGTTGGGAAGCCGAACCCATACAGGAACCTCCTTTGGGACATCGACTGAAGGGTCGAAGTCGGGGGCCCATTTATTCAGAAAGAGACCTTGATTTCCCATGAAATATGGACCATTTCTGAACACCAGATCTCAGTCTTCCTTGGTAGTGAATTCGAAAATGAAAAAACCTCTGCCGACAGCATAGCAGATCACGTTGTTGGGCAGCAGAGGCCTCCAGTTTCGTTGAACCCATTCATCAGTCGATTTTTTTGTTGGCCAACGACCCATAAATTGCCCCACAAGACCTCTGTCAACCAAGGCAAGAGCGATTTTTATCGGTTGATCTTCCGGCAAAGCAATTTCTGGAATTTCCTCAAGCTTTTTGATGAACTTCGGGATTTCGGGATGGGACCGTTTTTTTCCCTTCTGCGATAGCAGACCACGAAAGGCCTCTGCAGATGAATATGGAGGGGTGGGAGAGGGCTCCGCACCCCCTGGCGCACCCATGGCGGCGGGACAGTCCTCGCAGCTCTCGCTGACCTAAACGGAAGCTCGCAGAGGAGCAGAGCGCACGCAAAGATTAATAAGCAACCTGCTAGGTATTAATTATTATCGTTATTAAAGTTTAATAATTATTATATATATTTTTTTACTAGTGTTATTTTCGCAATGTATTTTATTATTTATTTGGAGAGTCACATTTCCTTTGAGGATAAAGGTACATCCTAGTGAAGAAATGGGGTTATATTTAGTGACTAAGAAAGGGAAGGAAGAGAGTGAAGGTTTCCTGAGATGGTAGAGACATTCTTGAAGATTTATAGAAAGAAGACTCGACTTGGGGTCCCGAGGTGTCTCTAGAAAATATCTGTCCACCTATAATTCTCAGGTGTGAAGATGAAGACGTAATTCCCTCTCTTACGGTTGGGAGGACATCATCAACAGAGGTCGAAACTAGATAAGTAAACAAATTTATTTATTGCAAATTCGATAGATAGACAACCTCATTACATGAAAGAATTAGACCAATTTGTTTCAAGATTTGGGAAAATGTGTATTACAGTAAAGAAAGACTGTATATATCTTGTATGAGTCTTACGTGTGTATTATATTTAAAAATTATAGGTTATTCATTGAACTATCAAATGTGGATGGATATGTAAAAGAATTCTATATAATGGGTGAAAATGTGAAGTTGGGAAACACTTTTTGCCCTTTTTTAACATTGAAAATTGTAATTTTTTATGTTTTTTCAACTTCAACTCTACTAAACTCATATTTTTAATGCAAATTATGCTTTGACATAAAAACAAGAATTGTAGAAAATTGTCTTACCTCCATACTCATATTTCTTTTAAAAAAAAATATTGACATATAGAGGAGTAAATTTGTTGTTTACTAACTGCATATACTTGAAATTTTCAGGCAAACATAAATAGTCACTTTTTGAACCCTAACTTTTTTTAGGGAAGGTTATTCATTTTTTGGAAATAAACCATATCATCATAATCTGCATATATTGCACTAGTGCACTAACTATTTTTCGGTAATTTTTCAGATTAAATTACTATTTTTTATTATTTTTTGAAATGGACGAAGACAAAAAAATGGTGATGTTTCAATACATTTTGTGAGCCATAGATTTTCTTTTCAACGTGATTGTCAATAAGAAAACTGAAAGTACCCTATTGAAGTAGACAGGGAGAGGAAATGCAATATGATTTTTCTGAATTTTTTTGTGTCATCATTTCAAAGTTATTGAATTTTCATTCAGTGCAATTTTCCGAGCAATGAAATTCCACAATGACACAGTTTAGTAAAAAATTAATAAAAATTGAAAATTTTCATGAAACTCCACAAATCTTACATCTGAAACTAGACTCAAAGATGAATCTAATGGTACCTAGTCCAAAATATAACATTTTGTTTTTGTAGGTGTTCCTCCCCTCCAAAGTTGCAGGTTCTTGAAAACTGCAGAATTTTCTAGGTTTTTCGTTGACCAGAAACTCTCACCCAAGATAATGTCTCAGAGCAGAAATTTATTAAACTCTCGACTGAGAAATTTAAAACTCTTGACCGAGATTTTAACCCACCACAAGTTACTTTTAACCGCGTGGGCAAACTCTCGACCGAAATTTCAAAAAAATCTCAGCCGAGACTTTGCGATCGAGAGTTTACCCAAGGAAACTCTTGGCCGAGAGTATAACGAACTCTCAGACGAGAGTTTATTAAATGTTTTAATCCAAATCCGATGCAATATTTCAGGCGAGAGTTGTATATAAATACTCTCGTTCGAAAGATTAATTCCATACACAATTCTGAACCAACGAAAATTTCGAAGGCGCAAGGGACTGAATTCTTTTTCTGTAAATGTGTGAATATTTTCTGTGTGCAAAATTTTTTTTGGAAAAAAAAAAATTCAATTTTTTTTGGGTGAGAAATATTTTTGGTGAAATATTTTTTGAAATTTTTTCTGGGTGAAAATTTTTTTTTTTGAATTTTTTTTTGGTGCATGCATCCATGAAGTATTTTTTCATAATGTCTCTATGAAGACATGCATGCATGAAGTATTTTTTCATAATGTCTCTATGAAGACATGGAGTATTTTTGCAATCTTGCAATATATGAAGGATGAAGTATTTTTGCAAAATCTCTTTATGATGTTTTTTTTTTTTTTCTCTCTTATTGAAAGCATGAAGTACTTAGTCTGAAGTCTTTATGTTTTTTAGGTATTTGGTCCAAATAGAATTGGATTTTAGGTTTCCAATTTTGTGAACATTGGAAACAAAAGGAATTGCCTATCAAGGCATGATCGAAAAAGAACTGATTCAGTGGATAAAATTGAGAGATTACAAAAAATAAGGCAAGAGGAAAGGAAAATATTACGCCATGAAATAAATGTGGAGGTAGAGCATCATGAAATAAATGTAGAGGTACATGACAATGACGAGGAAATGAGAAATGTTGAGGAACTTGTCAACGAGAATATTGAAAATAGAAATGTCCAAGAGAATATTGATATCGATGTCACTGGTGAGTCAATAGTTTCTTCAATTTGAATTTTGTATTTTTTTTAAAAACATTGTAGTTCAAAATAGTTTTAAAATTAAAAATATGTATATGTCAGTTTCAAATTAGAAGTTAATATTGTTTTTTATGCAGGGACAACATCAGAACTACAAGAAGATACTACCACACCTCGAATTTCATTGTAATTAACTGGAAGTTCCAAGAACGCTGTATACAACTACAACTTTCTTAAAAATATGGATCCAACTGAAATTGAAGAATTGGGACCACCAATGGTTGAAAGGACAGTTCGAGATAAATTAAATTCTGGATTGAAACATATTTTTGAAGGTAAATCTATCATAGCACAAGCTCAAATGTTATGTGGATTTTTAAAGCACAAATATCTCAAAAATGTTGTGGAATTATTGGGCATTAAAAGTGAAAAGGAGGTTTTAGCAAATGAAATGGTAACAAAAAATGTGACGTCGGTGCTCGCCACACTACCCAAAAATTTATCTCAAGTTTAAAAGAATGCTCATAGAGCACCTTTAACAGGTGCAGTCGTGAAAAAAACTTCATCAAGTCAGTTGATGTCAGCAACTTCAAAATTATTTAAAACATCAAGAAAAAATTTATGGAGGGATACAAAATTTAGAATTCAATTAGACGAGAATGATGAACTTGCATGTTGGGCTAATATTTGCAAGCATACATATCATGATAGACTTCCTGATGATGTGAGGGATAGGGTAAAATAGTTTTGGGATTTGAATTCTCGTGTGTCGCCAAATGAAAAGGATCAAGTGCGACACCGTATATATAAGGGAGTTTATAAATCTTGTTCCAAACATTTTACACAGGTCAGTCAAGTAGAATCATTCAAGAACTTTATGGAGAGTAATACTGATGTGAATATTTCCCTTAGCACATTTGTGAAGCTTAAACCATGGTATGTCAGGCCTATCACTGTCCGAGACACATGTTTTTGTCGATACCATGTAGAATTTCAATTATTTTATGAGAAATTTGTAAATATTGGCATAGAATATTGGTCAAATTACCCCCTTCCTTCAAGTGTTCCTGAATTTTTATCGAAGATATTATGTCCATGAGAGAATAATAAAGTATTTTATAAAAAGGAAGTGTTGGTGGAAGAAAATGAAAAAAGTGTTCTAATTTGGCACTCTACGATGCAAAGTATCCCATTGATCCTAATGATCCTAGACTGTCAAATCTCAGTCTGAATTGGAAACAATATGAAAATGTTACTTACACTCCTGTTGCAGATTCAAGCACAACATTAGAAAAGATCACTTTACTTGATGACGACATTCGAGTGCCATCTTTTATGGAGAAGTTCAAGGTGCAAATATACAAATATATTAAGCATTGTCATATAGCACGATGACAGGATTTACAGTTCAATAAATCACGTGATGTGTTCCCAAAAGGAACAATACTATCAGTGGTTGATTTCGCTGAGAATTACATGTTTAGTCCACAAAAGGAGATACAAAGTGAGTATTATCATTCAGACCAAGTATCTATATTTGTGCATATTTTGTATAGACACAGAGAGCTTGCTATTGATGGTTTTGATAGCGATGAAAATAATCATGAGGTGATTAAGGAGTACCATTTCTACATCAGTGATGATCGAACATATGACACATGTTTTGTTCAACATTGTTTTAATGTTATTTATAATGACTTGTTGAAATGAAGAGTCACTTTTAAAGAACATTGGGTATGGTCAGATGGTTGTGCTGGTCAAATTAAATCAGCAAGATCATTCTTTTGGTTGTCTCCTCTTCATAAGAGAACCAACATTTGACATACATGGAATTTCTTTGAGACAGGGCACAGAAGAGGAGAGCATGATGGTGTTGGGGCATGCGTAAAACGTGCACTTAGGAGGCATCAATTGAATCACTCAGCTTTCCAACTTGCAAATTCTTTAGATGTTGTTAATTGGCGCAAGGAAAATTTAAGTCATGTATCGAACCCAAGGATGGCTGATGTGCACAGGTAGGTGTACACATTTAACTAATAATATATTATACATGTCTAGATATATATATATATATATATATGTGTGTGTGTGTGTGTGTGTGTGTATTTTGTTATCAAAGAAATATTAAATATTGTTAAAAATTTGACTCATACATGTGTGTGTGTTTTTCTCAAGTAGGTACTTTTGGAATATTGCAATGGGTGATGTTGATAGATCATTGACATTTAATTGCATTGGAATCCCTCACACAAGAAGTTTACACTCAATTAGGAGTAAGAACATGAAAAATATACATTGCATTGAGAAACAAAAGTGCTCTTGCTTTTGTTCTGCATGTATTGATCAGACAGAGTCCATCGATGACTGTGAAAACCAAATTACGAAATTTGTTAGACCATGGAAACACGAAGAATTAACACCATTTCCCCCATTTGGAAACATGACTGACAAGGAAATCGACAATGAAGTGGCTGTGATTGACAATGATTATGATTGTGTTTCTGGTATGGTTAGAGAAGGTGATGTCTTCGATGTCATTGCACCAGAAAATAATCTACAGAAAGTGCATTATTATTTATTATGATGCACTATGTCTAAATCCACATTGTTGCAAGAGTATAATGATCCATCAAATTATACATACCCAATCGGGTCAGTGGTGTTAATGGGACATTTCTTTGAAGAAGTAAAGAAATGTAAAGATCATATTATTTTTCAAGATTACCAGCCAGAGGTTATTTATGCCCAATATAGTCACTTGGTCATAGCAACTCGACTGAAGTTGAAGCAAGTGAAGAGTAAAAAAAAACAACGACAATATAGGTTATCGATAGATGATCATGATGCCATTCTGGAAAATTTTCCACTAGCACATTTCATATGAGTGGAACACATTGTTCAAGATGAACAATGAACTTTGATTCTAGGGTTAGAACATATAACTACTACAATGCGTTGGAATTTATATAGTTTAAGAATATATTGTGGATTTATTTCAAATAAATTGAAATGTGGATGATTAGATGTGTGTTGGTGCGAACAATATATTATGATCTATTGGATCAGGGTGCTTTGCTAGACAATTAAGTTATGGTGATTTAATGTGTCCATCATGTTTACTCCTAGATGATCTTAACTCACCCCTTTTTTTTCATGGATATGATGGTGATGAATAAATATTTAGTTAAATTTATATAAATAATAATGGATTTAATGGTGATTTAATGTGTCCATCATGTTTACTCATAGATGATCTTAACTCGCCCCTTTTTTTGCATGGATATAATGGTGATGAATGAATATTTAGTTAAATGTATATATATAATAATGCCCAAGGAACTCGTGCAGTCACAACTTAGCAAACTTGATACAGCTGCCCTCAAATGAAATGACCCGACCTGAACTCGTTTCATCGGGCGCCCTCCCAAGGCGTGACGCCCTCCACCCGACCAAACGAACGAACAAGGGAGAAAATGGAAAACGGCCTGCACGAATGTACACAAGGCAACTGTGTGGTCACAACTAAGCAAACCTTATACTGGTGCCCTCAAACAAAACGACCCAACCCGAACTGGTTTCATCTGGCGCCCTCCCAAGGTATGACTCCCTCCACCTGACTGAATGAATGCACAAGGGAAAAAATGGAAAACGGCTCACAAAAACGTGTACAAGGCACCCATGCAGTCACAACTTAGAAAACCTTATACGGTCGCCGTCAAACAAAATGACCTGACCCGAACTCGTTTCACTGGGTGCCCTCTTAAGGCACGATGCCCTTCGCCAGACCAAACGAACACAAAAGGGAGAAAACGATAAAAAACCCACAAAAATGTGAACAAGGAACATGTGTGGTCACAACTTAGCAAATCTTATACGGGCGCCCTCAAACGAAACGACCTGACCCGAAATCATTTCATTGGGCACCCTCCCAAGGCGTGATGCCCTCCGCCCGACTGAACGAATGCACGAGGGAAAAAATAGCAAATGGCCCGCATGAACATGGACAAGATACCTGTGCGGTCACAACTTAGCAAACCTTATACCGGCACCCTCAAATGAAACAAACCGACCCGAACTCGTTTCATCGAGTGTCCTCCCAAGGTGCGATGCCCTCCACCCGACCGAATGAACACACAAGGGAGAAAACGAAAAATGGCCCGCACGAACATGCACAAGGCACTCGTGTGGTCACAACTTAGCAAACCTTATATGGGCGCCCTCAAATGAAACGACCCGACCTGAACTCATTTCATCGGGCGCCCTCCCAAGGCATGATGCTCTCTGCCCAACTGGATGAACGGATAAGGTAGAAAATGGAAAATGGCCCACAAGAACATGAACAATAAACCTGTGCGGTCACAAATTAGCAAACCTTATACAGGTGCCCTCAAAAGAAACAACCCGACCTGAACTTGTTTCATCGGGCACCCTCCCAAGGCGTGACACCCTCCGCCCGACTGAACAAACGCATAAGGGAGAAAATGAAAAATGGCCTGCACGAATGTGCACAAGGCACCCATGTGGTCACAACTTAGAAAACCTTATATGGGCACCCTCAAAACGAAACGAACCGACTCAAACTCGTTTCATTGGGTGTCCTCCCTAGGCGCAATGCCCTCTGCCCAACTGAACTAACCCACAAGGGAGAAAATGAGAAACATCCCGCATGAACGTTCACAAGGCACCCGTGCGATCACAACTTAGAAAACCTTATACGAGTGCCCTCAAACAAAATTACCCAACCCGAACTCATTTCGTCGGGTGCCATCCTAAGGTGCGATGCCCTCCGCCCGACTGAACGAACGTACAAGGGAGAAAACGGAAAATGGCCCACACGAATGTGCACAAGGCACCTATGCAGTCACAACTTAGAAAACCTTATACAGGTGCCCTCAAATGAAATGACCCAACCCAAACTCTTTTCATCGAGCGCCTTCCCAAGGTGCGACGCCCTCCACCTGACCGAACGAACACATAAGGGAGAAAATGGAAAATGGCCCACACAAACGCACAAGGCACCCGTATTGTTTTGAATTGTTTCTTCAACAAATGATACCTGTAATTAAATCAAATATCTTCCATAAAAATACAACGATCACTATGAATCCCTGGTACAAATAATAGAAAAATCAGATTTATGAGGATATTTCTCCTTGCCAAGCTCAACGATCTTTTTCACTATGAATTAAGTTTATCAAAGGATCCCACATGAATCAAAGTCTTCCATCATCGACTTTTTAACTCACTCTGAGGGGCGAGAATGGTGGAAATAGTGAAAAAGAATATTTCAAAGTGGTCAAGTCTAATGGCGTCAAACTCTAGAGTCATGTGCTAACTACAACAGTTTAACTTGCATTGGTGGAATATAAATATAAATATTCATACCAAGTATGCGATAAATGGAATTAACTACTCTTTCTCATTACCACAAGGCAAAATTCATGTAAAATGTATAGTTACGTGTTTCAATGCAATACTTTAATTTGATGGCCCACCTTTACAATTCTATATTTCATTGTAAAAGTCTGTGACAGTTGTTACACCATTTTTTGGTCATCTAACCTACTATCATTAGATGGACCCAAGTAAACCATGTAAGACCAATTTTACCCTAAGTAAAATTTCTTTCACTATGTAAAATAACTTAACAAAACACATTTATTAGGTTCTTTATGGTCTAAACAGGAAACCCCAAAAGGAAATATTAAACAAACCAATATTTGTTTGATTTTCCTCATGGAACAATTAATTAAACAATAATTCAATTATTATTCCCGGTCATGTTTAACCCAAAACAAAGGAATTAATTAGATAAATCTTTATTTGTCTTATTATTTTCTAGGAATAATTATTTAAATCTTATTTAAATAATATTCCATGTCAAATATGACTAAATCACCCATAAATAATTAAATAAATCATTATTTATTTGATTATCTTTCAACCACTTCGTTAAAATAATAAATAAATCATTTATTTATTTATTATTAACAAATAAAAGGGATTTGACCCAAGTCAAATACTTTTTCCCTCCAACAAATATAATAAAATATTCCATAAAAGGTGGATCTAGATTTGGTTAATGTTATTTTAATCATGCACCAAGATCTAGAATGACCCAATATTTTGTTATAAATAGGAGGGTTTCTCCTACCATTCTTCCCCTTTTGTTGCCTATTAGATCACTCTGGATCTATACTCTTGGTCTGACTTTGAGCCATTATCATTGTCATATTTTTTATTATTTTCTATGTGAGCTCCCTTTGAGTTCTATCTTTGTTTGGGTTTTCTACACCAACAGGGGAGAGAAATGCTAGATCTGAAGTGCTGAGGACTTCCAAGAACCCGTCCCATTGAGGAGAATTGGAAACACCTTCTTGTTTTCCTCCCAGGTGCCCTTAATACAAAAATTCTTTCAAAAAAAAATATTGTTCTTGTCTTGTCTATTGGATGTATGGAGCAAAACCTTATTTTTACTGCTTAATGTCTTTCTATGCATAGATCTGGTTTTTTGCAGCACTTGTACTCTTGATCAACCAACTGCAGATCTGAAGATATTGGCAACCATATCTGATGTTAGGGCTATAATTTATGCGTAGCTAAAGTGGTCTTTTTTCGTACACTTCGACAAAAGATTCATACTAATAACTGGAGACTCCACAAGGGTTTTCAATTACGACCGCTGTCGTTTTTCATATTCCTGCATATCCAGCTACTTCAGTCCCTAGGGTTTCTTTTTAGCTTTTTTTTTTTCATATTTTTATGTTTTTTTTCACCTATAAAACCCTAAAACATTAAAATTTCTAACTTCCGCGTGTTTCTGGACCTATTGCGTAGGTGACAGACATCAGCCGCAACTGAGACGACAACTTTTTCGGAAATCTGCTGTCGGGACACCCGGAGCTTCAGGTCACATTTTTCAGCCCAGAAACTATGACCTGGCCTCCAGGTCGCACTTTTCAGCCCATTATCTGCAACCTGCACAGAAAACAGGTCAGAACCTGCGACCTGCCAGTTTTTCTGCTATTTTTCTGCAATTTTTCTGGGTTTTTCTTAAGCTTCTGTCAAGGTTTTCCAGCCTCTGTCTCAGCCCGTTTTAGACCTGTTTCTAAATTTTTTTCCCATCTAAGTGGGAACATAGCCCCCTAGGGCTTTAGTACCCTCCACTCTTGGTGGAAGAGTTTTAACTGTTTCAGGTGTCTGTTTTTTCAGAGTTTCAGCCACCCCTTTTTTAGATCTAATACCTCCTTTTTAGATCCCTTTTAATCAGCTCTTCTCCCTTTCAAATCACCTCCTGAAATTTTGTTTGGATATACCTTTAGGGCCTCCTCCTTGTTCCTTCTGCTTTTTGCTGATTTCCTCCTTTTTTGTAGCCACCTTGCCTCTGCCTCTTGGCTGTGTTCTGCAACTCTTTTCAGCAGATTTCTCCTTTAGATCCCTGTCCCTCCCGACCTTAGATCTATTGGCCTCTTTTTAGTGTGTTTTGACTAGATTTTTTCCCTCTTTTCAACTAGTTTTGAGAGACCTACCTTTTTGGGTTAGATCAATGCATTGTTAGCTGTTAATTTTCTATTATTTCAGCATTATATATTGTTCTCTGCAGATTTATTTTCAGTTATGCAGCACACTTTTTCTTTTGCTCTCAAAACGTCAGGGTTTAAAAATTAAAATTAACACACGCCACACACTCACCCTAAGTGAAGAAGAGCCTGGTTCACACCGCCAGGCGAAGACTTTAAAACATTGTAAAATCAATTGACACTGCACCTTTCTGCCCTTGTTTCTACGTTGTAATCACTTGATTCTGCACCTCCCTGCCTTTGTTGGTCATTCTTCTTCCCCTTGTGTTGTGTTTGTGTTGTCACCATTGCGCCCCCGAGGCGCACATCCCGGAGAATTCTTGGCCTTCACCCTCAGTTTTCAATCGGTCAACCTACTCCTTCCCACCGTCGTCGAGTTAGTCCTCCTCCGAGTCCGCGCTCCGAATCCTCTTCTAATTCATTGGGTTCTCCTTTTACTTCTGGTTCTCCCCCTGTCACCTTCACTATGTCTGGTCCAGGGCCTAATGCTAGCGGTACTCCCAGCCCTAATGTCGGGACTACTACTAGCAGAATTGCCACAGGAACTACCTCAGCTGCACCTTTGCTCCCTTACATGGCAGGCCTCAGTCTCCCCGATCTCAATCAGTTGACCAATGACCCTATCCGCCATGATGTTGGTTGGCCTGCTATGCCAACCAAGCTCCCCTCCGACATCCCTAAGTTCGAAGGCCTTGTTGGAGAAGATCCAACCAACCATGTCCGATCTTTCCACATGTGGTGTTCCTCCAATTCCATTATTGATGATTCCATCCGTCTTCGGTTGTTCCAACGCACGCTTACGGGCGAAGCTTCTAAATGGTATGTTGACCAGACCACCTCTTCCCATACCACCTTTGCAACCATTGCCCAAGCCTTTTTATCTTATTTCCAGCTCCCTCTCCGATACGACACTGGTATGGAGCTTTTGACTTCTTTCCGTCAAACCTCTTCAACCTACCTTTCCACTCATGTCCAAGAATGGCGGAGAAGAAGGAGCTTATGTTGAGCTCCCACCTTCGAGGATCGGGTTTATATGGACTGGTTCCTTCACACTCTCTTACCTCCCATTGGCAAAGATGTTGCCTCCCATTTCCCTCAAACCGAAGAAGCCGCCCTCCACATAGCCTTGAAATATGACCTGATCTATGCTCAGTCTAGTTATGTTTATACCATCCTTCCTGACCTCCCCAGGCTCGGTGGCGTTAACGCACTGGGGGCATCTCATTTTTCCGACGGTATCGTTGGAGCCCTTTCTCATCTGTATGCTCAACCCCCTATGGGCTATGGTCTCCCTCCAGGAGGGGTCAGTACCTCTAGCAATTTTCCCCCTCTAGGTAACATGTATCTAGGATACGGCATGCCTCATCCTTGTGCCCAACCTCTTGCTTACCTCAATGTTTCCCAACCTAACCATTATCCTTATCCGCAGCTTGGTGCTCCAACTCCTCCAGCATATGCACTCTCACCTCCCTTGCCTTCTCAACCCCAGCAACAGCACCTACAGCCCCCTCCAGGGCAATCATTTGCACAGCAGGGCGCGAATAATACCCCTTCCTTTGAAAGAAGGCAGAGAGGCAATCAAAATCAATCTGCGCCTGGTACTCGTGGACCCAATCCTCAAGGTACTGACCCTAACACTACTAACCAGCAACAGGGCACTCAGCCCAAGCCGGACAGGCCTATTTGCACCAGTAAGTCTTGTTCGTGTTGCAGTGTTTACGGTCATTACACTCACGATTGTCCCCTTCTACCACAAATGTAGTAGATGTGGGAGTCTCAAGCCACATTGTGAGAACAACATGCCTCCCCTCATACTCCCCCTAATGTGGCCACTACTCAACCGGCTGTGTTTACTGATCCTTTCCCCTAGCAAGGATTCGTGGCTACCCAACCACCTGACGGATAGGTCGCCACTCAACCTTCCCATTCTGGTTCCTCTGATTACCAGATCCTCATGATGAACTCTGATCCACCCCCAACCGTTGACCTTAACCTTCAAACTCGGTCTCACCAGTACCCCAAGCCTCCCGCTCAGTCTGCCTCCAAGTCCCCTTCTTCAGGTTCTACCGAGCCTCTTTCGACATCCAATGGTCCCTTACATATCCCTCAACCCAAAGCTGAGGTTCATACCAATATTCCTAAAGGACCATTACGCCGAAATGCTGCTCCTGGTCGAGCTGCTCATTCGTATAGCATAGTAGATGATTTGGCGCAGTCTCCTGATGCCATTTCCGCATTGGAACTCCTCCAATCGTGCCCTTCCCAAAAGAAGGCTCTACTATCTACCATGGGCGTTGTGGATCCTGTTGATGACCAAATGATTGTTTTCGATGCCCATCAATTAGAACATCCTCCCCTTCCTGCTTCTGTAGCCTTCCAAATCGCAGTCAAAATCCGGAACGCTATCGTTTCTCGGTGTATAATTGATGAGGGGGAATCCACCACTCGGATGTCCTGAGTTGGCCCCTTCCACGATCACCCTTCGAGCGTGGGATGGCCACACCTCCCAGCCCATTGGCCTCTTCCATAATTTTCCTATCACTCTTACGGGCAAGACTGTTTGCATTGATGTCGAAGTCATCGACGCCCCTCTCAATTACAACATTCCCTTGGGGCAACGCTACACCTATGCCATGTCTGCTGTCCCATCCGCGGTTTTTCGCAAGATGTGTTTTCCTCAAAATGGAAAGATAGTCACCATCGACCAGTTGACTTATCATGAGCCAAAGTCTCAGACCGCCCCTAAGAAGACCATCTATTCTATAGCCCATAAGCGAACCATTGATTCCTTGACCAGTGTCTCTCCCGACGTCTACAAAGACTCCTCTTTGCTTGGTACTTTCCCTAGTCTCCCTCCTCCTCCTATATCTGATCCCAGCTTATCGAATGTTTGCATGATGCAATTGTCTTGGGCTGCCCTTAAGCGACCCACTTTAGCTAGCCAGCAACCTTAGAATCAACCTCACCCACCGCAACCCATGCCTAGCCATTCATCTCAGCTAGCCGGACCTCCTCCTTCTGGCCCTTTTCCTACAGCTGGTATCCCTGAACCCCTCTATCCTCCTGGGTCGGTTCCCCCAGGTCTCAACCATCTCGGAGCCATCCCCCCTTGCCATTATCCTACTGGTCATATACCTTTTCTGGCTCCCCCTCCCAGAGTCTATACGATCCCTGTCATGGCCACCCTCTCTCTCCCCAACCTGACCCTGGGCATCCCCGTCTGGTACCTTGACCCTCCAGCCGCTACCCCACCTGGTCACCCCAAACCTTATCTTGCTTTGACACCGGTTCAACCAGTCCCCCTCACTTCGTTCGTTGCCACGATGCCCCCCGCACCCCCCTAGGACCCTGCCCATGTGGTGACATCTACAGGAAAGAAAGGCAAAGCTTGCAAGGGGGCAGCCAAAGACAAGGCCACCCCGACTGACTCGGATCCTCCTCCACCCGCAAAGCCTTGCGCCTTGTGTGATGTTGTCGGTCATGCCACCCATACTTGTCCTGAATTGCCCTGTATTCAACCCGTGGTTAAAGTCGCGTTCCCTGAGTCTACAGTCCCTGACCCCTCTATTCTATCCTCATCCGTAACCAAGAACCCAAAGATTATTCGCACCAACAAACCATGTGCTTTATGCGGTGTCCATGGCCATTACTCCCACCATTGTCCTCACCTGACACATTACCGCACCTCTTTAGAGGTAGTTCGAGAGTATGAGGTTGAACAGAATCAGTTCGCCTCTCCCATACTTGCGCAGTATGCTTCAGGTCAGCTTGAGGATCCCCCCCTCCCCTGATGTCCAGATGACAAAGTCTATTCCCACCATTCTCTACCTATCATCCTCCGTGAGACCTTTGAAGAACATTCCCTTTGAATCCTCCCCTTTTGTTTTGCTCGATCCTCCTTCAGCAACCACCCTGGGCGTAACATCATTTGACCATCTATTTATCTATTCCTCTGTCATCCCCTGTGACGATCCGTATGTTAGCCTTTCTTCCTATACAGGTGATCTAGGTAGCTTTGCCGTGTCATGTGGTTTCCCTTCCTCTTGTCATCCCCTCTTTTCCAGTCAGGATGCCCTCTTGGAAGCCTTCTCCACCCATAACCTCATCCTTCCCGCCCATACACGGGATAACACCACACCTATCTATGTAGACCTCCGCAGCCTTATTCCCAGCCATACCTAATATAGCCCTCATATACCACCATCTAGTTCATATATGAGTCATAGCCATCCTGACCATTGCACTCCCTCCTGCAGTTGCCGCTCAATGTATATTATCCACTCACGTTGCCGTCATTGTCCCTCCTCCTCTCATTTTTTGTCTTGTAACACCATTCTGCAGGACCTCCCATCCACACCCTATATTGTTTATGTCGATGGTGCAAGTCGTTACTCCTGGAATATAGCCTTGGTAGGTTGGGCCATTTTCACCCCCTTGCATGCCCTTGTTCTCTCGAACGGGGTCTACATTGGTCCTGCCACCAATAATCGGGCCAAATATGATGCAGTGCGTGGTATTTTAGTCGATGCCCTCTCTCATTACATCCTCCATCTGCATGTTCGTTTAGATTCCCTACTTCTTGTCATGCAACTAAATGGTGTCTATCGTTTGCATAATCCTGTGCTGTTTAGATGATATTTACGAGTGAAACTCTTGATACGTGAATTTGAAACCATAACTTTCAACCATGTACCTTGAGACCGGAATCACTATGTAGATAGCATTGCAAACCATGTTCTAGATTGGCATTTATCAGACGCATTTTATACAAGAAAATAACATTCATAATCATTAAAAAAAAGATTCATATCCATAATATGTGTCGCAAAACATGTGTTTAGAGCCCATCTACTCTGATACATATGACATGCCCATAGCATGTTACAAAAAAATAAAAACTGGGGACACCACCTATCCCTACATACACACTCGGGGCATCACCTATCCCATACCTAATCACTATCTAGCGGATCCCGAGCCAATGGCTCTACTCCTGCAACTTGTATATCACGTATCCCCTGATCGGCCATCGCCATGCGCCGCATGACACCCCGCCACTCCAAGGGTAGACCAATACATGGCTCTATGTACTGGTCGTCTAAGTCTTGCCACCCGCGCTCTGAAACACTAGTCAGCAACCTCTCGCATCTACGGCAGATGTCCTCCAGGAGGGCGGCCGCATCCTCATTCTGCGCCGCTCTCGATCCACTTGGGCCTGTAGCTCCTGACGCTGCCGGTCATCCCATATATCCGGCCAGTTTTACCGGGGCTATATCTGCATACCAAAAGTACATGAATCAGTACCCTATCTACTGTTCAATAACTTTAACATGCCCAAAAAAGAGTAGTCACTTGTCACTTACCATCGAGTCCCCATACTCGACCAAGCGGAAGTGGTAGGTCTGGATCCCCACAATAACTCATCCCACTCTAGGGATAGTCGTCTATGTATAACGACATCTGATCCCAATGGGCAAAGAACTTAGGTTGAAACACTCGTCCGACCACCCCTCCTCCTCCTCTGCACAGTGGTCGCTCCCACCGACGCATCCTGGGCTCTCTCGGGCCCCCATCTGGGAGCTGTATATGAGGTCGTAAGGTCGGGATCTTCTCAAAAAAGAAGGAGCATAATAAAGTCCCATACGAGTAATCGTGGTTCACTTGCCACTTGCAAAGCGACAGCTGTCATTTTAACGACACCAGCATAATTTGGGGCCACCCATAGTAGGTCCCACTCAACACACTCTCCACAATCATCATCTTCCCCCCAGTGATGTGATGGAGCGCCTAGTTTCCCATGTTGACAATGTCGCTCCACAAACTCCATGATGTTCCGCCCTTGCAGTAACACTGGTTGTGTATACAGATCCTGGACTGTGAATTCGATCCTGTGCCCCTGCTCTACAAAGACCTCATGATCTGGATCCCAATAACTAACAATCCGAGCCAACAAGGGCTCCCCTGCTCTCATCAAAGGGTTCTCCAAAAACTTCAGAACACCAAATCTGGCCAATACACGACTGACATCCTGATCTGCCTAGATCTCTGACTGTAATGTACCCAGGTCTCTCTCTCTCCAGTTGACCCATATATCTGCCATATCTGCACAAAAACATCATCTTTGTCAGTATACAGATAGGAAACATTGTAACCAATCACAAAAACCCAACTCTTAGCCCTAAAACAGCACTGAAATCTCATTCATCCTCCAGGTCACACTTTTTCACCCAATCCCGGGATAGGTCGTAGTTTTTTTCTCAAAACCTGCTTCCCAAGTCCTAGTTTTTGGCCCAAAAACTGCGACCCGACCGTAGAGGTGAAAGAGGGTTTGTTCCTGAGATTCTGGGCCCTAATCTCAACTTTCAATCCATCAAAATGAGATATTAAGGTTAGGCCTCTTACCTGCAACTGACGGATCTCGATTCCAACATTCGGTTTGTCCGCTATGCTCGCCGCAAGATTTAGGGCCTTCTCTCCTCTCTACATTCACCACAATAACACTAGCAAATGAGTGAATTTGGAGGGAAAACTGCCTTATTAAAAGAGAACCTTTGTTTTTTCTTTCGCCTGCTGCGACCACACCGTAGCTCCGTTTGACAAACCATCTACACCATTGGAAAGCTCTCACTGAGCCCTCAAATGGGTATCTATTAGTTTTTTGTGATTTTATACTTCACTAGGACACATTTTGTCCAAGATGAGTCACTTCACCTTCCCCCAAAATCGAATTTCCTCACTTAAAACACTTCTACTTAGGGCACCACTTTGCCTCCATACTTTTCTTTGTTCATGTCGATTTTCATCATGAGATACCATCTTGTACTCATGTTTTTATGGTCCCCCATGGGACCTTTTCTATGTGGCAGCACCATTGAGTTTCCCTTGTTTAGAGCATCCAAGTTGAGTCATCATCGCATTCATGGAGTCTACCCCGAGTCCGTTTGTACCCCGCTATACTCCTCCATCCTTCATTGCTTGGTCTCTCTCTTGTGTCGCACATTATGGCTGTCAGTCCCACTATCCCCTATCCCTTATGATACTGTGTCAGTTGCTGCCATGTCATTCATGTCCTTTATGCTCTAGCAAGAGAAGTCGTCCATTTGCTACTCAATCCCCTCCATTCCATCATCATCATTGGTATTAGTCTGTCCATCACTCTATTATTTTCTCTTGTGCCTTAGTTGAGGATCTCTCATTGCCTCACCTATGGTGGACCTCCTTCTGTCGACATCAGGTCATTCATTCTAGAAGAGAGGTCTAGAGGGCAGTGTACCTTGGTTCCAGCTTCCACTCTTGTTCGGTGCCTCGGATCAGGAAAAGGGATCTCTCATTTCCCTTTGACTTGTTTGTTTCTCCACTCCAGCTCCTTTCAGCATGATTGAGATCTGTATGATTGATGGTTTAGTGATGCAGCAGTTGCTTTTGGTGATTCCCGGGTATGTGTGAGATGTCTCAGCCCTCATGAGGGGGTGGCCCTGCAGGTAGCCCCCCACATGCCCAGATGACCTCTTCATTGCAGCCTTCGATGCAGCTCCATATATTTGATGATGTCGGCCTTAGCTGCTTGTAGCACTTCTTTGATTTACATATATCAGTCAGATTTTGTGAGCCCTTCCCCGCTTATAGGGGGCATTTGGGTTGTATTTGTCTCTCAAGTACTCAGATATTATTTTACAAGTCCTGGCTGTTATCCCAGGCACCGCATGTATATGGGATCCCTCATTGTATTGTTATTTGGCTCATATTTATGCCGGCTGTACTTTATCGTTTAGTCCGTTGTTTACTGGACACACTATTCTTTTGTACTTTGTCTCGGCGGGCATAGGTATGCCTCCCCCACCACCTTTAGCACAGGTACCCTCTCATAAAAAGAGACTTGTTGCACCTATAAGTCTTGTCTCCTCAGGGTCTATTTCTTCAGCACATTAGTCTACCTCACATTTCTGTCTCTGACTTCCCTTTTGATGTCTGGTGATTGAGTTCTTACAACGTACTTCGGTCATACGATTTTCTCCTAACACTCGCACGCTGGGGGGCAATATGTTACACCATTTTTTGGTCATCTAACCTACTATCACTAGATGGACCCAAGTACACCATGTAAGACCAATTTTACCCTAAGTAAAATTGCTTTCACTATGTAAAATAACTTAATAAAACACATTTATTAGGTTGTATATGGTCTAAACAAGAAACCCCAAAAGGAAATATTAAACAAACCTATATTTGTTTGATTTTCCTCATGGAATAATTAATTAAACAATAATTCAATTATTATTCCCAGTCATGTTTAACCTAAAAAAAAGAAATTAATTAGATAAATATTTTTTTATCTTATTATTTTCTAGGAATAATTATTTAAATCTTATTTAAATAACATTCCTTGTCAAATATGACTAAATCACCCATAAATAATTAAATAAATCATTATTTATTTGATTATCTTTCAACCACTTCCTTAAAATGATAAATAAATCATTTATTTATCTATTATTCACAAATAAAAGGGATTTGACCCAAGTCAAATACTTTTTCCCTCCAACAAATATAATAAAATATTCCATAAAAGGTGGATCTAGATTTGGTTAACGTTATTTTAATCATGCACCAAGATCTAGAATGACCCAATATTTTTTATAAATAGGAGGGTTTCTCCTACCATTCTTCACCTTTTTTTGCCTATTAGATCACTCTGGATCTATACTCTTGGTCTGACTTTGAGCCATTATCATTGTCATATTTTTTATTATTTTCTATGTGAACTCCCATTGAGTTCTATCTTTGTCTGGGTTTTCTACACCAACATGAGAGATAAATGCTAGATCTGAAGTGCTAATGACTTCCAAGAACCCATCCCATTGAGGAGAATTGGAAACACCTTCTTGTTTTCCTCCCAGGTGCCCTTAATACAAAAATTCTTTTAAAAAAAATATTGTTCTTGTCTTGTCTATTGGATGTATGGAGCAAAACCTTATTTTTACTGCTTAATGTCTTTCTATGCATAGATCTGGTTTTTTGCAGCACTTGTATTGATCAACTAACTGCAGATCTGAAGATATTGGAAGCCATATTTGATGTTAGGGCCATAAGTTATGCATAGCCAAAGTGGTCTTTTTTCGTACACTTCGACAAAAGATTCATACTAACAACAGTGATGGTGAACCAACTTTCTTTTAGTTGTAGAACTATTTTCTTTTCTCTCATCTGAATTTGACTATTCATCATCCATCATGGTTGTTAACTCTTTACTATAACTTATTTACTTTTCTCCCATCTGAATTTGACCATTCATCCTCCATCACGGTTGTTACTCTTTATTGTACCTCTACGCCTTCGACCATTTCATGCATAGGCTCTCTTGTATGATGTTTAATTCCATTTCTGCACTCTGTTCTTGTATTTTCCTCCATTTTAGTTGTGCATTCTTTTTTTCTCTCATTATTTGATATTTAATATTATTTTCATTTTCTATTTAAGTAAATGAAGTGATATGTTAGATCTCTACTGCACTTTAGTTAGAATAGCATTGAAAATGAAGTATTATGTATGGTGAGATTTCAGATTCAGTTTTATTTACTTATTTTTGGAAGTACTTTACCTATGACTTAAATTCAAAAGGATTCAGAAGGTACAAGGAATTGCTTTTAGTGACTTCCATTCAAAAGTTTGTGTGGGTAAAGTCAAAATTGTTTTTAAATTCTAGCACTTTTTGTGTAGATGATGTGTATGCAGAGTTGGTGCCAATTCTCAGATCTACTTTGGATGGCCACAATGTATGTATTTTTGCATATAGGCAGACCAAAACTGGCAAAACTTACACAATGGTGTGTGTCTTGATTTAGGTTCAGTTATTTTTTTCTCAAATTTGAAACCTATTATTTCACTCCCTTTCAAAAATGAGCCATTAACACCAGATTGAGAAGGTCATCCTTAAACTGACTGTAGATTCGAGTCATTGGAGGTTGAATTTGTGGCTCATCCTTCTGATGACCCATATCTAAAATTGTGTTAAGCTCAGGTGATTGAGAGAATTCATAAGAGGCCACTGTGGACCTCCCAAGCCGTGGCGAAAGCATGGGTGCCTAATAAGCAAGGAGTTAAGTTCAAGCCTTGATATTTTCTAGCTCAAAATCAAAATCCTTACAATTTCCTTTTTAGGAACTTGAGCTAAATGCAAGCCATGGTACATGGTGATCTAGATTCTTTACAGTATTCACAATGTAATTTTCCATAAGCTTTCCTAAATTACCTCACGAAAACCATGCCGGTAATGTCAATTTTCCCTTCATTATCAAAAGGCAATAATCAACTACCCACTACCCTCACATTTGCACCAAGATTTTGGGAGAATCCCATGCATTGAATGTGTAGATTTTAACCCTGAACAGAAATTATCTACACACGAATCTTATAAAAGAAAATAAACAATAGCGAGCGCATAAAACATAAAATAGATAAACACAAAGATTTTCCCCTGGATCCCAAATTGGGATGACTAGCTTGATTTTTTTCATTATATTCCTTTCAGTGTTACAACACATATATATACATGTTGAAGCATACATAAACCCCAATCCATTAACCCTGGATTAGAACATAACCGTAGTTCCCTTGACCGGATCTATAAAATACCAGGTGTCGAAAACCATTGTACCCCAAAAACCCATGTGGAAACTCATGCACAAAACATGGGTGGGTCCGCTTATGAGTGGGACCACACACCAAAAAAAATTTCATCGGGGCACTGCTCCAGACCCCAACAGGGGGGGCTGTTGCCCCCCCTATGACCCCCCTGCTACGCTCGGCGCAACGTACAGCGCATGGGGCTAGTATTGGAAATAATATAACACACACCCAACATTCTCCCACTTGTTGTTTTCTTTCCATAGGGAACCACAGGAGAGCTTAGTCATTTGGCCAATTCTTCAACACCCATTGTTTCTCTACACCAAGAGAACTTCTGAGTTCTTACAGACTTCGTCAATTCATCTACAACATTATTCAAAGTGTCCACATTTACCAGCAACACCCTTTTAGCCTCAACCATATCTCTAACAAAGTGATATTCAACATCAATGTGCTTTGTCTTTGAATGATAAGCAGGGTTCTTAGCCAAGAAAATTGCAATTTGGCTATCATAGTCTGTCCTTATAGCTTGCTGTACCAACCCCATACTTGAACACAATCTCTGCAACCAAACTTATTCCTTGCTTGCATGAGTGGCTGCTCTGTATTCTGCCTTGTAGTTGAAAGAGCCACTGCAGACTATCTTTTACTCATCCAATTGACTGCACCTCCAAATAGGCTAAACACATAACCACTTGTAGATCTTTTTTGGTTCAGATCTCCAGCCCAGTCTGCATCAACAAAACCATGAATTTCCAACATTATTTCTAATCCTAGTCTTCCTTGGTAGCATAAGCCATAATCATTAGTGTCACGTAAATATCTAAAACCCGCTTCACTGCTGTCCAATGCTCCTTCCCTGGGTTTGACATAAACCTGCTCAATACTCCCACTGCATGTATAATGTGTGGTATAGTACAAACCATTGCATACATCAGGCTACCCACTGCACTTGCATATGGAACATGGGACATATCCTCCTCTTCTTCTTGTGCCTTGGGACACTGTTCAGCAGACATCTTTGCACCTACACGAATAGGAACACTCACCGGTTTACTATCCTGCATATTGAACCTCTGCAATATAGTCTCGACATAATTCCTCTGGTTTAACCAGAGCTTCCTCTTTGCCCGATCTCTCTTAATTTCCATGCCCAAAATATAGTTTGCAGCACCAAGATCCTTCATGTCGAATTTGAAGAATAGTTGGGTCTTCAAATCTTGGATAATTTCTTTCTCATTTCCAATCAACAACATATCATCCACATACAAGACCAAATAAATAACACGGTCACCAATTAATTTAAAATAAACACAGTGATCCCCCTTGCTTCTAGTGAAGCCAAGTCCCCGTATATAGGTATCAAATTTCTAATACCACATCCCTGGTGACTATTTTAACCCATACAGGGACTTCTTCAACCTGCACACCAGTTATTTCTTACCCTTAACCAAAAAGCCTTCAGGTTGCTTCATGTAGATCTCCTCTTCTAGATCCTCATGAAGAAATGTTGTCTTCACATCCATCTGTTCTATCTCAAAGTCAAACGCAGCAGCAATAGATAAAAGTAATCTAATAGAAGTAACTTTGGAAACAGGAGAAAACATATCACCAAAACCAATTCCCAACACCTGGGAATAACCTTTGGCTACCAACCGAGCTTTTTATTTCTCCACCTTGCCTTCTACATTCATCTTCTTCTTAAACACCCATTTTCTCTCGATGGGCTTCCTTCCAGCCGACAACTCCACCAAATCCCATGCCTTATTTTTATGCAAGGATGCCATTTCATCAATCATGGCCTCCTTCCAGAGTTTTCCATCCTCTGAATCTACTACCTCATTGACAGTTCTAGGATCATCATTAATTATAGTTAAGGCAAAACTTGAACAGAAAGCAGATGGACTATACCTTTCTGGTTTTCTTCTTTCCTGAACTGATCTTCTCAAAGCTGGGGTTTGTGGCTCTTCCTCTTCTGAATATTCTTCTATTGTAGTGTCTGATTCATACTCCTTTAGCTCAAACACTATCTTCTCAGGTTCCTTTGGAAGGACTTCATGTGTAACAACATATTTCACCTCTCTAAACACCACATCTCAGTTGTACACAACCTTCCTTGTTTCTGGGTTCCAAAGCTTATAACCCTTTAAACCATCCTTATATCCAATAAAGTTGCACCTTTCACATTTATTATCCAACTTGGTCCTTTTCTCCTTTGGAACATGTACATATGCATCACATCCAAATACCCTTAGATGTGAAAGAGAGGGTTTCTTACCATTCCATACCTCATGTGGAGTCTTATCCTCCAACACTGATGAAGGAGATCTATTAACTAAGTAACATGCAGTCTCCATTGCCTCTGCCCAGAATTCTTGTCCTAGCCCAGTACCATTGAGCATGCTTCTTTCCTTTTCCATCAGCATTCTGTTCATTCTTTCTGCAACTCCATTTTTTTGAGGTGTGTATGGAGTAGTATTTCGCCGTGCTATACCACACTTCTTACAGAACTCTTCAAATTACTTCTTGCAGAACTCCCCACCATTATCTGTCCTTAGTGCCTTTATCTTCTTCTCTGTCTGGTTTTCCACCAGTGCCTTAAATTCTTTAAATTTGTCAAAGACTTCATATTTCTTCCTCAAGAAATATATCCATGTATTCCTTGAGAAGTCATCTATGAATGAAACATAGTACACAGACTTCCCCAGTGATGGAACTGATATGGGTCCAAACACATCACTGTGCACAAGTTCTAATATCTTGTTTGCCCTCTTAGCACCAGAAGGAAAACTCACCCGATTCTACTTCCCATATACACAATGTTCACAGAAATCAAAATATAGAGAGAAATTAGACATACCTTCTACCATACCATTTATTTGTAGTATCTAAAGGCCCTTCTCTCAAATATGTCCAAGCCTTTGATGCCATAGCATGGTATTTTCTCCAGAGACAGGTAGGCTTTCTGCGCCACTTTCAGGAACCAAAGAAATATTACACCCATCAATAATAGTGCTACCTTGTAGCTTGTATAGAGTTCCAATCCGAACTCCCTGCATTAATACCAGTGCTCCCCGAACCATCTTGCAGGCAGCTTTCTCGAACACTGTTTTTACACCTGCATCATCCATATTGCTTACAGAAATCAGATTTCTAGCCAATGCAGGAATATGCAAAACACCAGGAAGTGTTCTAATCCTTCCACCTTGCAGCTTTAGCTTGACCTTTCCACGTCCGACTATTCTGGCCTTCCTATCATCCCCTAGGAAGACATCACCGCCATCATATTTCTCATACTCGCAGAACCACTCCCTATGGGGAGTGAAGTGAAAGGATGCACCTGAGTCAATCAGCCATGACTCATGATCTACATGTGTACTTTAAAAAGAATCCAAATACACATCCCGACCTTCATCTGAGCTGGTTTTTTCCTCTACAGAAAGAGAATCATCAGATCCCTTTCCTTTCTCAAGAGCTTTAGATTTGCACTCATTTTTGTAGTGCCATTCCTTTCCGCATTTCCAACATACCTTTACAAACTTTCCAGGAGATTTAGATCTCCCTCTATATTTATATCTCCCACTCGAAACCTTATTCTTGTTTCTATTTTGGGACCTTCCTCGTACAGATAAGGCATCTCCATTTTGACCCTCCATATTTCTCCGTCTCATTTCCTCCGACAGCAAAGATGAGATAATGTCATCAAAATTCAAGGTAGTTTTATTGCTACCTATTGCAATAACCAGACTGTCCCACGAGTCTGGTAGATAACACAAAAAATTGATGCACTTATCTTCATCTGAGATTTTAATATCAACAGATGACAGCTAACTTACCACAATATTGAAGGTGTTCAGATGCTCTGTCACCGAGTCTCCATCCTTCATCCTCAGGTTATACATCTTTTTCCACAAGAACAAATTATTCACCAGAGACTAATATTGGTACAACGTCCCAAGTTTTTCCCACAAATTCTTTGCCGTAGCTTCCCTAGATACATTCAACAATACTGAATCTGAGACACACAACCGTATTGTGCTCCTAGCCTTCCAATCCGGTATCTTCCACTCTTCATCTGACATTGCCGTTGGTTTAGTACCTGGATCTACCGTGATCCACTAATCTTTATCCACCAGTAGATCCTCCATCTTAAGCTTCCATAACTCAAAGCTCTGACAATTAAATTTCTTGATCTCTATCTTCCCACCGCTCGCCATCTTCTTTCACCGCAAGAATCGATCCCGCATATCTCCCATTGAACAAAGTCTACCTCAGGCTCGAGCAAAAAACCCTTAGTAGCAAAGGTGTCCCCTTGAATCCGAAATAGATCTGATACCAAATGTAGGTTTTAACCTTGAACATAAATTATCTACACATGAATCTTATAATAGAAAATAAACAATAGCGAGAGCATAAAACATAAAACAGATAAATGCATAGATTTTCCCCTAGATCCCAAATTGGGACGAATAGCTTGATTTTTTTATTATATTCATTTTAGTGTTACAACATATATATATATATATACATGCCGAAGCATATATAAAACCCAATCCATTAACCCTGGATTAGAACATAACCATAGTTCCCTTAACCAGATCTACAAAATACCAGGGTTCAAAAACCATTGTACCCCAAAAAACCACATGTAAACTCATGCACAAAACATGGGTGGGTCTGCCTATGAGTGGGACTGCACACCAAAAAAAATTTCGTTGTGGCACTTGTCTTGGAAATAATATAACACACACCCAACAAAATGGGAAACTTTTTTGGTTCTTGGTTCAAAAACACCTGCCCACTACCTTGTAATAGGCACTGTTTTTGTCAAGGATAGCTTGTGATACCATCTGAGTTTACAAATCTGTAAAATGCATCTTCTCAACTGTATAAGATCATAAATTTTAAAGTATCATCAAAATTTCCTAAAACCTTTCACATGAAGATTAAAAAAGTAATTGATTTCATCTTGATAAATATATTGCAGGAAGGAAGACTAGATAGTCCTGGTGTTTTTCCTCACACATTCAAGGAACTCTTTAGACAGGCTGCCTTGGAAAACAGTTTAACCTTTACCTTTACAATTAGCATGCTATAGGGTTACAAGGGATCTCTGAGAGATTTTCTTGTGTGTCAACCTACAAGGCCAAAAGAACCCTCCACAAAATGGTATGACATCCATTCTTATGGTCCTCTGTTCTTAGGTTTAATACATCAACAAAGTTCTAGAACCAAGGAATGATACCATCATTTAAATCTCATTAATCATTATGTGTTGTGTTTAGGGAATTGCTCATTAATGAAAACTAGAATTGAAATGTCCTAAACACTGATGAAATACTTATTTGAGGCACAGTACAAGATAATAGATTATGAAAATAATGTCGACAGAACTATAACCACGAGAGAATTAATTTAGTAGTGTATTCCAAATTGTAAGATTATTTCAAACATATAAGGTGTTGTGCCATGTATCCATAAAACTTCAATGTTATGGCACAATTGTCATTGTGTGTCTAGAGCAGATTACTAGTTTTTGAAGTGAGATTAACAACATAATGAATTAGAAACAATAACCTACCTTAAGTTTTGTAGGACTACAATAAAAGGTATAATAATAGTGAAGTGTCAAATTACTAAGTGTTTTGATATGTATTAAAGTTACTTTCCAAAGATATCATAACTCTATAGTAAGGAAATGTTGAAGTACCTCAAAATCAATTGTGAAAATACTTTGACGTTGCCATCATTCATCAAATCATTGGGTTATCCTTTTTATCAATTTTAGTTAGAATTTATTCGAGATCATAAATGAGTCTAAACGTTGCAAGATAAATGAAGCAACAAGTCTAAAAAAAACCCCTTATGTAAGCCACAAACCTCTGCCCACAAGGATAGAAAAATAGCATATGCATTCAAGTTCACTTAGGTGAGAACTATAAAATTTTTCATGCCATATATAACTTAAATATCACTGTAAATCAAAAATAATAACCTCAAAAACATGACGTCAAGACTAAATATTGAGATTAGGTGCTCAAAGTTCCACCACAGTCTAAGGTAATATTTTTGATGACACTATCTGAAATTAAGAAGTCTGAATTTATGTTGTCATTTTCCTAAGCTATAGCAAGGGACACATAAATACATGTCGATAGCAGAAAGGGCCAATAATATGCAACATGTTGTAATTTTAAATAAATACTTGTCTATGTAAATCTCTCTGACTATGTAAACTGCTCGCATCTATTCAATTTGTTCTTTGCAACCTCCAACATCATTTCTAGTAGCATCTGGCTTTTCTTCAACAGTCACCATTGTCACACTGGGATCAATCTTAGGAGGCAAAGGGATCTGAATATGATACTTTGCAATCAACATTACATAAAGAAAGAAGACGATCAATCATTACATTCCAGACAAAAACCCACAAGGTGTGACCTGAAGCAATCTCTAAATTTTTTTATGACATTAATGCAAACAACATAAAACATTATAGTAGAAAACATGGTAATGCTAAACACTAAGATACTTTATCACCCAGTCCAACCACAAACTGCATTCCAAAGAGACAACTTTGTAAATAGGCATACCTTGGCAATTTCTTTAACATTTATGACATACTTGGAATCATCCGTTTTTGCATTAATGATCTGCGTGCACCTCGCTACTTGGATGAAGAAACAAAACATATTCAGATCAATTAGATGTGACAAAGACTGATATGCTTGAAAATTTTTACAAAAAAAACATTCTGATTAATCAAACATAAAGAAAACTGATTTGTTTAACATAAGAGAAATCTGAAACAAACCTTTGGCATATTATTATGTACCATTCCAGCTAGCCTTAAAAGGCTTACTCAGATTTTTTGGATTAAGAAGCCAAATAAAGTCCACTCCATAGATATTACCATGGTGATTGCGATGGCTAACCCACTGGTAGATCAACAGCTCATTAATTAGAAATTTGCAGTTCACCACAAGTTAATTTCATTTTTGTTCCATTTTCAAGAATAAATACCAAGAGGAAAAGGATTGTAAAACCTACAAACCTATGAACAACATACAGATAAATGGTACAAGCTTTATTATCATCATCATCACTGTCTGTGTAGTGGTGAGCAGTATCAGAGGAAGAAAAAAAACCTTGAGACCGTAGGAATTTGTAAACATGCCCCCGTTTGTTTCTGTTCCAATCCCTACATGGTACTACTACTTTAGAAACTGTAACCAACATGGTTGCTGTTAAAAGGAATAAAGCACAGACCTTACCCACATATAATAATAGGGAAAAAAGGAAGCTTATATTCTTTCTTGTATGTTTCAAAAAACTCTACGATTTTGTATACCTGTTATAGGTAAATTAATCATATTAACACAAAATTAAATTACAAAAGTAAATTACATAACTTTAGCAATTGGCTCAAAATTGGCTCTATTTTTGTCCTCTACAAGTTGGCCTATAAATCCTTCATGTCGGCTCAAATTACATGTAGAAAGAAGTATTTATACCCTAGTAGACTCAGCTCATTCGGAGGATGACAGTATTTGTTGTCTGAAAAAAAAAAGTGTGAAGTACCACTACAGTTCAAAGGATATCATTGCAATTTGAAGCTATAGTTCAAGGGATGAAGGTATGTTAAATAAGAGAAATCAATTAAATAAAAATCCTATATTATTTCCCTAATATATTTCTCAACATGGTTTCAGAGCTTGGTCAAGGATTAGGAAGATGGAAAAAAATCATTTTTCCTGTCTCCTTTATGATTAGTTTGAAGGTTGAAAAGTTTAAAAGCAAGACTGAATGAATACAATTATTTTCTAAGCATCTTCCTAATAAGACAATCTTATGTAAAAAGAACCAAAAATCATATAATTTTATCAAAGTTCCAGTGATCAAGAAGAGTTTTATCTATATGAATCTTGACAGATATGAAGTTCTGAAGTGTGAAAACAATAGAAATTTGAATAACATATAAAAAATTCTTCCCATAAACGAAACTAATAGAATTCTATTTACATTGAAGATACAGTATTTCAGAGTCCCAAACTTGTAGTGAATAGGTTTATCAACATCTCAGAGGTTCAAAGGTTATAGAAGATTGTAGTGACATCATGATGGTCGGAAGGTGAAAGGCACAATGACATATCAAATGTCTAAAGACACATGTATTAATCATAATAGTAAACATTTTCCAGGATACATGAATCAATATGTGTCAGGTTATGAGGATGATGTGCTCTCAAAGTTCATCTAAGTATTGAAACTTTTCCATAGTCCCAAAGGGGAGATGACTTAGCAATTGAACACAGGTTGAGATTATTGGCAGCAGTAATGGGACCCCAAAAGACATATTCTAGAAGCTTTGAGCTCATCATTGTGACTAGAAAATATAGAAAAGGCTAAAATATGACCAAGCTACTAATCCTTGGGATAGCACTGAAATAGCATCTAGATATTATCCTTGGGATAGAACTGATCTAGCACTGAGATCTTATCCTTGGGATAACACTAATATTGCAGAAACACCATGACTTGGATAGAACCGAGATCTATGAGCATCATGGCACCAAGACTGTAGAATCATCATGACCTAGATAGTAACCAAACTGTGATATCAATGAACTGTGGTGGCACAGAATTACACCAAGATCCTTACTGTGATATAGTACCAAGACAGTGAGGGAATGTCACTGTGGCATCACCAAAACTTTTCCTAAGTTCTATGCTCTAGTATGAATTGCAATCTCTACAGTTACACTGAGAAACGATAAAAAACTATGACCCGAAAACCATAGCATGAAACCTCTAGCATTATCTTTTTGCAAACAAACAATATCAAAATCCTTCAATATCTGGCAAACCATATAAAATTGGCTTTACAGTAGAGGCTTGAGAGACCTTGCACATTCCAAGAGAATACTTTCATTCAAGAGGGAAAAACCCTACCTTGGTTCCTTTCCAGTATCCATACGACCATATTCCTCATCAAATGCCCCAAATGAATTGAATACCATTTCCAGAATCAATGGATACACTTTGTGTAGCGTCTTAATTTTCTTTGGAATTGCTTAACCTTCATTGTTCTGTCTGTGTGCTGATTCAGTAGGTTGGGCAGATATGGAGCATCACTTTCAATGTCACTGTGGCTTTGAGATCTCTAAGGGCTAGAAGCTGCACATTCAAGTGCAACGATAGTAGACTGGGAGAGGCTTTTATTGCCTAACATGGCTAGCATTTGAAGCTAGAGGGACCAGTTAAAGAATTTGAGGTTTGGGGATTATAGTCTGCAACTTAACCATAAGGGTGTAATCTTTAATATATTGCTTCAGGCTTTGACAATGGAAATAGGTGTTGGTGAAATTAACAACTAGGTTATTCCTACAAATCCAGGTCTTGTAGCCTTGCACTGCATTTATAACTAGTTTTTTAGCAATTCATTACAATGAGAATTAATTTTTTGTAAATAGTCTCCCCCATCTCTGGACGTTGTTGGATGTTTTTGAAGACACCCTGAAGTATTGCTTGATACTTTTAGTGTAGCTTGTTGGAGACTATTGATTGTTCCTAATTTAAGAGAATTTATTTGTGATTAATTTTTCCTCTTAAATTTTGTGTTGTTCATGGCTAGAAATTGTCAAATGAAAGCGATGTTTCATAATTTGAAGATGATATAATTTCCTTGAATTAAGTTGTAAACAATATCTAATATATTCTTGATAATTTTCCTTCATTAGAATTTTGTGAAATCAAAATTATGTATTTATGGACTACAAGTGATTGATGGTTGTAGCTTGATAATTCTGACATTGGTTTTCATTATGCACTTGAGAAAAAACTCATTAAACCATTGCCTCTTGGACCCGATATGCCTACAATAGCTTTAGGTACTCGTCTTGGTTTCCAACCACTGAAAAAATTATATAATCGACCTCTTCATTTATGTTTACAAATCTAGCAATTACAACTAGAATACCATATTCCATATTTTCCTCAAGTCTAAGAAAATCACCCAAATACATAGCTTTCCACAAGACTTGTTTCTGATTCTTAGATATGGAATTTAAGATAACATTTGCACATATAAAAACCATATCCAATCTAAGTCAAGTATCCATTTCATATGCTAAAATTAGATTTCCTTAGGGACTCACCCCTTAAGTTGGATAGCAGCCAACCTAAAGAGCAGGAGATGGTTGTATCTAGAATTTAGCCCATTAGGTGTTCTAGCATTTATGATTTTGTTTGATGAATTATTACATGTACGTATTATGGACACTGACTGATGAATATTGAGATCTGTTAACACTTGAAATCATCCAGTTTCAAATATCAACTCTAGAAGAGTTAACACTTGAAATTAGAAGAGTTAAAAGGTAACTGGAAAATGTGAGTTACTGCTTGCTAAGCATGAGGAGGATCCCTATGCACCCTATAATTTGTACTCAATCCTTTTCTTGTCTAAAATTGGACTATATATTCCACAAATCAAAGGAATAATTATTCTTTTAAACATTGGGATCAAATAGACCTAGACTAGATCATATACTTAATCACATCTCTCTCTTCGGAGGCATCGAAGCATGGGAGCTGCTTTGCCATCTAAAGAAAAAAGGTTTCTCATTAAAAGACATTATTCAATGCATACATTTTGGATCTGTGAGAGTATGGCCACCTAGGTGGAGCAATAGCTAGAGCAATCTTTGGGTCAGGTTGACTTGCTATAAGCATGAAACCTCTAGCATTGGCTTTTTGCAAACAAAAAATATCCAAATCCTTCAATATCTGGCAAACCATCTGAAATTGGATTTATAGTAGAGGTTTGAGAGACCTTGCACATTCCAAGAGAATATTTTCATTCAAGATGGAAAAGCCCTACCTTGGTTCCTTTCCAACATCCATACTACCATATTCCTCATCAAATGCCCCAAATGAATTGGATACCATTTCCAGAATCAATGGATAAACTTTGTGTAGCATCTTACGTTTATTTGGAAGTGATTCACCTTCCTTATTTTGTCAGTGTGTTGATTTAGCAGGTTGGGTAGATATAGAGCAACCCTTTCAATGTCACTGTGGCTTTGAGATCTCTAAGGGCTAGTAGTTGCACATTCTCATGCAACGATAGTAGACTGGGAGAGGCTTCTATTTCCTAACATGGAGGCATTTGGTTGAAGGATGGCTTTAGGTTTGGATGTTGCTTGCTAGATTTGGCACCCTTTTGACACATCTACCCAATCATCTTGGCTAGAATTTCAAGCTAGAGGGAACAGTTAAAGAATTTGAGGTTCAGGGATTATAGTATGCAACTTAACCATAAGGGATCAATCTTCAATATGTTGCTTCAAGCTCTGACAATGGAAACAGACATATCTTGGGGCCTTGCACTGCATTTATAACCATTTTTTTAGCAATTCATTATTATAAGAATTAAATTGTTGTAAATAGCCTCTCCCATCTCTGGATGTTTCTCAATATCTTTTGACATTGAACTTTAGTATAGTTTTTTTTGAACAAACTCAGATATACAACATAGGCTAGCGGGTAAGATATATCATTATTTTAACAAATTTTCAAATAGAACTTAACAACCTTGCATCTCTGTGGTAAGTACTTTCCAATTCCTTATTTCATTTTATTTATTTTCAAAATGCATGACTCCATAATTTGAACACTAATACTATAAGAAGACTTATCTCTCATTCCAAAAGAACCAATAGAGGATGAGATACCAATGTTTTAGGATATTCCTCGCACAATTTTACAATTATCCCATGGAAAATTTTGCAGCCAACCTTGCAAATATTATCCTTCTAGAGGACTTACATTTGAAGATAACCCTAAAGATACTGAAGAAATGCCTAAGGGTATGGATTGTATGATGAAAATAACTTATTTGCATGAACTGAGAGTTTTGCACAAAATTCAACTAGATATGAATTTGATGAAATTTATGTCAGTAAGTTATATTCGCTAAGTTATATTGATAAGAAAACTACAGCTCAAGCTGCAGTAGATGTTACATCACTCTATTATTAAAAAAAATATATTTAAGCTAACTACTCTACAGGCCTCACTCAGCTTCTACATTTTCTAATTTCTTTTTCAATATCATATCAGCTTGGAGTATAAGTAAGGAAAAAAAAATATTGAGAGTTAATGACGACAACATAGATCTTAATAATATATGATAGTGTCTCTTAGGCGATAGTTCACTACAATAAGTAGGTTGGATCGGATATGATAGTGGTAGTAATAGATGATGATGAACTGAGCAAGTGCAAAATTCACTAAAGGAACTGCAACCCAAGAAATTTGGAAATCCAGTGGTAACAATTGCTAATCGTGTAACTCTCAAAAGCTAAAGGAAAAGAGATAATGAAAATTCCAAAAGAGGTCGGGGTTACAAAAGGAATTGCAGGGGGAGAAATGGCTTCATATACAGATCACATATTTCTATCTACAACTAATTTTAGTCAAAATACTTTCAATCAGATATAATTGATTCTAGATCTACTTCTATTAGAGAAAAAACACTTGAAACAAGAGAGAAGAAAGGATTACCCTTTATTGTAGCTTCAAGAGCTCTGTTGAAGGTGAATTAGAGCTTGAAAATTTATTGCAATAATTTCCATCAGGAGTCTCACAACTGCCATAATTCTATATCATCAACATATATGATTAGTTGCGGGAAGCTATGCATCTCTAGCTTTTAGTCATGATAAATCATTTTTGGAAATTTTGACTTCCAACAGTTGTTTAGTCGCGATCCATTCAACATATAATTTGAACTCCCATATTTACGTAGGATGTTTGGTATTTTTTCCAAAATGAAACTCGTTTTATTCTATAAAGAAATACTGAGAGAAACATATCCTTTTTTATTACTAAACATTGCACTCTACTTGATAAATTATGCCAATATTTATCCCATATTGGTCGTTAAAGAGTCATACTAGTTCTTATGTTTCAGTAGGGGTAGTGTCTTCTTCGTGTTCTAGGATTTCTTCTACCCTTAATTGTTTTTTAGGAGTAGCAGAGGTTTGGGTGGTGGTAGGAATGTATCATGTCCTCTTCTTTCCTGGAACATAGCGGGGCCTATTTTGATTCCCTCTCATTCTCTCGATGGTTTGTTTGCTACTAATTATCTCAACGTCAATATCACTATACTTCTATGGTGTAATAGAATTTGTATTTTCTTCCTTAATATGAATTAGTAGGTACTTTGTAGCCAAGGGATTCATGACAATATATTCTTCGTCCTTCGCAATTGCAATGGGTTGGGTCACACAACATTGGGCTCATCCAGTGAAGTTGCAACCATTGGAGTTGCAATGACTTCTTCCAAGGATTTTATTTCTTTGTTTAGAGCTTGTACCATGAGTAACCTGATAAGGCCATGGGGATAGATGAAATATCTTGGTATGTTTGATTTTTGTGCATGGGCTTCCTTATTTTGCAGGGACTTGAGTAGGAAGCATAATATTAAAAACTGGAACCGGTGGACCTAATGAACTGGTAACCAGACCGGAAACCGTAAGCATCCTTGCATTTTGGATGCATGATGCCTACTATAGTCTACTTAGCTCAGGCGGCAAACCTCCAAGATAGCTCCAACTCCAACTCCAAGCCTCTAAGATCGCTCCTCCGACAAACACTCAAAACTCTCCAAGCTCTCAATCAAACTCACAAACAACAAATGAGTTGGTGTGAGACAAAAGAGAGGCTGCCCCTGCTTATAAAACATTGGGGAGGGTGTTTTTGGAGGGAAACAACCCTCCCCTTACCAACACGTCAGCCCTAAAATACCTTGCTGTCCGTGCGTGGGTCCGCGGAGGTGGAGAGGAAGTGAGCGGCTGGTTAAGGACAGAACCAGCCGGTTAACACCGGTTAAATGGAAAAGCTTTGTGAAAGGCATGTGTAAACTGGGCTGCAATGGCGGTTTGAACTGGTGGGCATGCTAACCAGCCGATTTGACTGGCTACCGGTTCAAACTGACCAGTTTTTAATACTATTGTGGGAAGTACAACATATTGACATTGTGACGATGTCTAAGATGGTCAAGGATACAAATTTTCATATTCCTCTAAGCCAAACGAAGTACCTATACTGTCAGTAACCTAGTGAATTGACTATGGCTCAAAGTTGAATTAGTGAAAATTAAATATAGTTTTAGCATTCACTAGATACATAAAGGAACCTCTCAACTCTCTATAAATTCACTAGATAGCATGTTTATAATGTGGCAATGATACCAACGAAGAAAGGGTAAGAGGTTACCATGTTTTAATGTAGACTCTCTGACCCAAAGACTACACGATCTCCTTGACACTCAGTCTGCATCATGTCAATATTATCTATAGCCTGAAAAGTAGAAACCAAAGTTAACAGTCAAGTTTGCAAAAATAAATATAATAAACATTATAAATATGTTTAACGAAAATTATCGATACCTGTGTCACGACTGGAACCTGATAAGGAATAATCTCTTCAGGCAGCCCTTGATGTGTAGCGCTAACCTAAAAGTTCCATAATGTTAAGACTCATTCCATATAAATTTATGTGACATAAATTCAATTTCAATTGGACATACAAAAATATATATAGATAGTGATAAGTAATGACAGTGGCATATGTACATGATAATGTCCAAAATCTACAGAATGAGCACTAGGGGCAAGGCAATGTTGTTCTAAGAATGTTGTAAACTGCATAAGTTAAATAAATATATTGGCATCAGTTTTTAGAGGCTAAATGTATATAAACCAAAAAAACATGTTAGATCAAAACATGCTTGTACATACCTTGCCCATGGTGTGCATTCGTAATGTAATGGATCTCTTATAGAGGTCTCTATATGAGGATGCATACTCCATAAGTTCATCTTACTCCATCTCCCTCAACACGTCATCTAGAATACTCACAAATGAATGCACTCCTGCACTAGACAAAGGTTGGCTCATCCCTAAGCCAACTTCAACCCCTCCTAAAGTAGCTGAAATATGTTCTTGTATCTTATCCCTCATTTGTGATGCAGCACTGGAGATAAGGGCTAACTCCTCTGGAAGTGTAACTACCCTAGGTGAACGAGGTGCTAAATGAGGTGTTGGAGACCTAAACCAAAAATATCACATAGCATCAGGTCATTCATATGTACGACCTTTTCCAACTCCATAGAATTTGGACCCAATATCTATATAGTTAGGGTCCATGTGCTCTCGGAATTGAAAAAACAACATCCTATCAAAATATTGTGGCACCTCATCATTATTTGGGAACTTCCCGTATGCATACAGGAACTTCTCATAAATATAAGGTGCAATATTGGGATCATTGAATCTTGCAATCTTCAGACTTTTTTTGTCTTCAAGCCGCAAGTCAAATAGTAACAAGGCCATTTCTTTAGTGACCCTACTTTTGAATTCATTGTATGAGTGGATACCAATCACTGATGATCTCCTCCTACACATCATGTCAAAAAAAAACTTGGGTTGATGGTCCAACCCCACGATAAGTCTCTATCAAACTCTCCAAATTGTGCAAAACAATTTGGAGACAATTTCGACTAGGAGCAGAGATATTGCAACTTTGCAATTCATTGTGCAATCTTGTGGAATGCTCCCTCATCCCATCAACAATAAGTAAGGAGATGGTATCTTCCCAACGTATCTGATCAGGAATATCACCGTGATGGGTGTAAAGGGGATCATAGCTCATATTTCGAGAAAACTCATGAACTCTATGACCTGTACCCCTAGGAGGGCGACCACCACCACCTGTAACATGTTAATTATTGCAAATATTAAAAATTAAATAATTTATAAGGAAAATTTGTATTTAAAAAACTTGTTTGGTAATTTGAAAATACCTCGTGGAAAATCTATCTCTTCCTCCTCACTCATACTAGGATGGTTCCCTTGCGAGGAATGAATGTCTCTAACACCCACTGTACAAAACATTAAATTGTTAGAATTTGTGTACATGAGTACCACAATCAGTTTGAAATTAAACATACATCAAACAATAAATTTTCATTTATATTTTACCCGGAGAAGTATCCAATTGTGGGATGAATCCCACAGGCTAAGACATTGTTCTCCTTTGCCCCTCACTAGTAATAGGGCCAACCCCAACTCCAACATTTTCACCTATCGAGAATAATGTTTTCACATTAAAGACATGTCATTTGAGAAAATAAATTGACCTGTTCAACATTGAATATAACATAAAATTTAACATTTTAACTAGAAATTGATCTAATGTGTACCTATATTGTATATAAGAGAATCCTTAGAATGGGCTCTATGAAATTGGGGTTCCTCTTGTTCGATTTACTATCTGGGGGCACGAGTCATATGAGTGTGTCCACCTGTGCAGGACAAAAAAAATTCACGTTAATCAATTTTTCACAATGAACACTAAATATAACCTACTTGAAAACATGACATAACTAAACAACCAATGTACCTTATAATCCTCCTCTCATGGAGGGGTCTCTGTAGGGCTCACCTTCCCCTCATAAACAAATTAGAAAAAAATTTATCAATCGACAGTTGAATGTCATCAACCAATGGATAACAAGTACTATATATGTAGTATGTGTGAACACATAGGCATGTTGAAAAGTATAACTAGACCAGTCTTCATGTTGAGTATGTAATTATATTATTATGTAAAGAAGAAGTCAAAGTAATATGATCTAAAGACTAGGAACCGATCTTTCCTAGTACTGGTATAGAAGAGTGCAAAAAAGAAGGCTTTATCATCATTACAACCAATATATAATCCTTACCCTTGAAGAAGATAATTCAAAGAGAAATCACTAACACATCTTTTCTCCACCATTGAAGAAATCAAGATGAAGACTTTATCTTCACAAATCAAGTAAGTATCTTTCAGTCTATAATCAAATTTTGTTTAAATGACTTTGTTTTTTGCAGGGAGATCTATAATCTAGTTGGGTTACTAAGATTCGTTGCATGAGGATAATATTGACAGTCCTCGAAGAAAGTAAGGTTAAATGTCACTTAGACCAGATTTATACAAAATTAAGGTATCAAATAATGAAGGGATATCTTCATAATATCTTAACTGTGAGATATGGAAATGACGATAAGGTGGACAACGTAATAAGGAGAGAGATTCTATATAAATTTAGCCATAATTTTCAAGGTTCCTCCTCTAAATCTATAATTGTTTTGGAAAAATTTAGACATGTTTCTCCCATTCATGAAAAGAATCCCACAGTTTCACTTTCAATTCCACAAACGAGAGAGTATTGTTGGTTTTATTCCACCTTCCTCCACCACTAATAGTTGCACTCAACACACCATTGAAACCATTTGAATAAGTACAAGGAATATGCTTATGAGTACATGGCCAAATTGTGGTATGATGAAGATATCCCCTTCAATAGTTCCTACTCAGCTTATTATCAATCTACTATAGAGTTCAACCAAGTTCAACCAAGGGTAATCTCATGAGTTTTGGTGTTGTTTTCTTCTCCACTATGGTGACCGGATATGTTGTTCTTCATGTTATTCCTTCAGACACTAATAAAAAGAAGAAGTATCAAAACGACGCCAAAGCCATAAATGCCATCAATGAAACACTTAGTGAGAATGAGTTGATAAAATTCATGCATTGAAAATCAGCTAAAGAAGTTTGGGAAAAACTTGGGAATATATATAAAGGTGATCTGAAGGTCAAGAAAGCGAAGCTCCAAACCTATAGGATGAGGTTTGAGAGCTTGATAATGAAGGAAGATGAAACTATTACAAAATATTTGAGAATGTTTGAAACAATGACCAATCTGATCAAGAGCATCGATTTAAAATTTGAATATGAAGTCATTTTTCAGAAAATAATGGGGTATTTACCAGCAAGATTTTACCCCAATGCTTCTCTTATTAAAAAATAATTGATTTGAGCACTCTCACTATGTATAAATTTCTTGGAATTCTTACAGCTTATGAAATATGTATTGTAGAAGAGAAATATGAATCTAGTGAAGTTGCATTCAAAGCCTCCAAGAAGTTCAATGGTATCACCAAAAATCTCAAGAAAATTCCAAAGAAAATAAAGGAAGAGGAAGAATACTCTAGTACTGAATTTGATGGAGAATTTTCTTAGTTTTCCATTAAATTAAAGAGAGGTACTCAAAAGTATAAATGCATGTTTTCTTTTAAGTGTTTCGAATGTGGTGAATTTGTAAATTTTGCTACAAAATTTCCACACAAAAGAAGTAAAAAGGAAGAAAATAAGAAGGATATGAAGAGAAAGGAAAAATCTCATAAATTTTGAAAAGTTAAAGCTCAAAAGAGAAAGAGATAATACTCCAAATAAGAAAGTGATATTTAGGATGAAAGAAGTGAGAGATATTCATCATTAGAAGAATAAGAGCCCAAGGAATGTGTTCTTATCAACTAAATCAACCAAGAATCATCCTTAAATTCACCATAGACTCAAACCCTTTTTTCTTTCTAGGGTTTGCAAATGTATAGCTTTGAACCCTAGACTTTTACTACTCTATTTTACATCCACAAATTTTGTAATATGAAATCTACCTTGATTGAGAGCTCAACTTCTTCTTTATAGGGAGTTGTACTTCTTTTATGAAGATGCATATTTCTTATTGTCAGTATATGCATCTTGCAATATGTCAATATCATGCTTCTTATAGAAATGTGATATATATATATATATATATATATATATATATATATATATATATATATATATTTGTGTGTGTGTGTGTGTTACTTAAGCTTTTCTTGCAATGGATGATGATGTCTTAATAGATATCAAGCAAGACATATCACTAGCAACTGTAGCATATTACCTTTTACACTCGCACAGGTTCCTTCCTATCAAGAAGGTTGTCCTTAAGAGGTTCCTCAAGGATATCTTTGTCAATTTTATTGAAATTCATGAGGTTTTCAAGCACATGACTCATACTTCAAGCACAAAGCTTTAGATTTATAGCTGATTTCTTTTTCCAGTCCTTATATTCATCATTGCAGTGTGATTATACTTCAATTCTGTGACTTATCTTTTGACACATGACATTAGATTAGATTATAGTTTTGAGTACAATGCCTTTACTAATGATTAAAGTGATACATTTCATGAAATAAGGTCTCCAAGGTAACAGGAAAAATAGGTAGCAAATCTCTCTCAAAATTCCCACTCTATCACACAAAAACTAGTTTGAACCACCTTTGCACATAGTATTCAATTTTTGCTTGTTGACTTGATTCACCCCCTTATCCCTCTAACCTTCTTGATTCAACCCATTTTGATAGTGTTTAAATTTTCCAAACACCATAGTTGTTAATGTTTCAATCGTGGATATTAAGAAGCCTTTATCCTTAGTTTCTTCAGGAATGGTTATTTACACCTGCTTGATGAGTCAGGATCCCTCTCATAGCCCACCTTTGATCTCTAGCTCTTCCAACTCATCTAGTAGTTCCCCATACTGTAGCTATACTCAATTGCAACCCATTACCAATATGACATATGTAAACCTCGACAACAACATCAGCCCTAATGTGGGTGTTAATAATGGAGGAAATGATGGTGCCAATGTTGGCACTAAATTGGGTACGAACAATGGAACCAATCCTAGAACGAACATCACCCAACAATTATTTTTTTATATGGCTAGTTTGAACCTCTATGATTTGAGCCAATTATTAAATGATCCTCTCCTTCATGATTTGAATTAGCTCCCTATGCCAAAAAATATTCCCATGAATTTCCCCAACCTTGAGAGGAATTTAGGAGATGACTCCACCGACCATATTAAGTATTTCTACATGTGGTATTCCTCAAGCTCCATAATGGATGAATTAGTCCATATTCATCTCTTTCATCTCTTCCGTGGCACCTATCTAGTGTTCGCTACTATTGTGAATTTTTTCCTCTCATACATTTAGTTACATGTATTCCATGATATGGGCATTGAAATTCTAACAACCTACTATCAAGCCATTTCCACCCACATTAATAATCACTTTTAGAAGTTTTATAGATGGTGGAGCTTGTGGAAAGCTTCAAAACGTAATGATTATTTCTTCATGGATTGGTTCATGAAGTCTCTCCTTCCTCCCATTTTTAAATATGTCACATAACCATTCCCCAGAACTAAGGAAGATGTCATCTAGAAGGCCATGTAGTATGACTTGATCTATGCCGAATTGGGCAACCTTTAAATTTTCATCCCTAAGCACCACATTCTCACTCAGAAGACACTTCAACACCTAGGGAGTTACACCCAACCATGATGGAAAGGGGGGACGAAGCATTAAAATAGAGCAGAAATGAAAATTGCTTCACATATTTAAAAATTCATTCAAACACATAGTAGATGCTAATATAGGCGGGTGTTAGGTTAACTATGTCTGTGTTTCATATTGCAATAGAAGTACGCCTTGGGACGAATTCATGTCATGGATAACATACATGGTACTTGGGATTTGTTTTGAGGAAGCAGGAGCCCAACTCAGACAAATACAAAACCATGAGAGACTCAAAGAAAGGGGCTAATCTAAATATTTATGAGGTGTCAACCTCTCTCTCATTTAGCCATTGCACACAGTTACAAGTTCCAAAACGAGGTCAAGCCATGGCGTAGAGACTCAAACAAAATTATATACAAGAGCTTGTAAATCAACTTGCAAATCCGTGTTTAGAATACCATCAACCTCACCTATTTACAACATCAGAAATAGGCTATGCCTAGTTCAAGGCTAAGGATAGATGAAGGCTTACCTGGATCCTCGAATGCGCGATGACAACTCCAGTCCAAAACCACAACAAATCTAATTGAAAATGCGAAAACAATAGTGTGGATGAAAACGACAGTGCATAATTCTGGGTGAAATAAAAATTTTGGGATTTTATTATAACAATAAAAATCTTGGACGAGAGTTAAATAACTCTCGTCTGAGAGCTTTTTTAACTCTCATCCAAAAGTCTTCCCGAGAGTTTATGTCAATACAAATCTCGGATGAGAAAATGCATAACTCTTGTCCGAGAGAATTTTAACTTTGGTTAAACCCAATCAAACTCTGAGGCGAAATATTTAAAATCTCTCGACCGAGAGTTTTTAAAACTCTCGTTCAAGAAATAGAGTTGACTATTTTCCCGGATGAGAAATTAAAAATTTCTCCCAAATTCTAACCATCCGCCAAAAATTGTTTCCCAGCTTTGGGATTTCACCCATATATATAGTGAAAATTTACCGAATAAGGAAAACCATTTCCAACATTAAAAGGTTCAATAAGTTCAAAACAAAAAATACTGATCAACCCCATAGGATAAAAAAGATATTGCAAGGAAGAAAGACTGTATTTAGAACTGCTTGGTAAAAAATCACATTAAACCAATAATTTACACAGTGGGGAGGATGGTAAACTGCCAATTAAATCCCATAAAGGAGAAACAGAGTCTCATAGTAAAATCCATTAATATCCTTCAAAATCAATTGGGACCGGAGACCCAAAAAAATGATACAAAGATTGAATATGTTTTCAATTATGTCAAATAGATAGAATCATGACAAGAAGAAACTATACGGACAGTTTGATGACCTCGTGATCAAAGTCAAAATTCTAGTGAGCAAGATTTTGCTCAAAATCCTGAAATTTGGCTAGAAATCTCGTCAACCAGAGAAGGAGTAAAGAGAAATTACTGAAAGGGTAAAGAGAGCTTTAGGATTTTGTATTAGACACCAAATATTGAATGAGGAATAATGCACGTTGAGTAACCCTCGGCCTTCAGGCTAACGAGTTTACTACCTGCATCAATCAAAATGCATGAGTAATAGAAAAAACCCATGTTTTTTTTAAGACTAGCTATTGTCAAGAATTTATCTGAGTGAAACCATAAATGTTACGAACCTGTGAAAACCTTCTCCGCAAACCTCAGACCCAAGATGTGGGGAGATAAAATCAATATAATTTTAAACCTTGCGACAGTGACTGTGTAAGCAGTAAGATCAACTTGAGCTGACATGGATACAAGAAAACTAAGTCAAGCCTTTCGTTTACCTACAACGATGGAGGAAAATCCTTCAATAGGGAGCTGGAGCACTTGGAGGTAGGAAATGGCTCCTAAGCCTCGCAAAAGCCAAGAAAACTCTTGTGAAAGCACTGTAACATGGAGGTAGCATAAAAACGGGTTCTAGTTACAAATGCAAAGTGAACTTACCCTAGATGAGTTGGGCCTTGACATAAGAGAATGAAAAACAATGCAAAGAACCACAGATTACATATACTAGCACTTGAAAGTGGATGGTAGCATGGATTCTACTTGACCGCAACACCATGTCACCATAGAGGTTGCAAACAAGTCACCAGGCGAAAAATGCACAGCGAAATGAGGAAAAGTAGTTAGGTTTTGCAAGGGTAATACCCTAATCCCTTCCCCCTTAATCCTTCGTCGTTGATCCCGAACTCCAAATCGAATGACGGACAAGTGGGTAGGTGGCCTCATAAGGTGAAGGGAGATCCCAAGTACATGTATAACCGAATACCTAATAAATGATAGAGATATCTGATGAAATCTAAAGTTAATTGATTTAGTCGACAAAATTAGATTTCCATAATAAATTGTACTACGAACCTTTAATAGATGGCTAATAAAATTAATATATGCACATATATCTATTAGAGTCACATGGAAGGCTCGGGTAGTGCTAAACACATGGGTTATAAAATAATCAAACAAATGCATATTATAATGTTGTATAAGTTTAAACATTCATATGTATGATTTCCAATGTGTATAAAAATTTCGTGAAATGGATAAGTAGAGTAAGATTATAAGGGTAATAAAGTAAGAAGTATTTTTCTTTTTAGTGATGTATGTTACAAGTTGTATCAGAGCAACGTTTGCACGCTAGGACCCTACGGGTCACCTAACATGATAAATTGTGTAAATGATGGACATAAAAGAAATAATATTGTAGTAGACAATATGAGAAGGGGATCGAAACAACAAACACCTCAGAATACTAGGGAACCTACACCCCAACCAAAACTGAAAATGAATCTTGAAATGTGGATTCAGCTGAGTGTGGATCCAAAACAACAGACCAATAGACTGTTGGAGGAGAAACACCACCAGACCATTAGACTAATAGAGGAGCAACACCACCAGACCAGTAGACTGTTGGAGGAACAACAACACGAAACCAATATACTGCTGAGTATTGTGCAAAAGTTGCAAGAGTAAATGGTCTGGGTGAGGAGTGACAATGAATGTCTGATGCAAGAACAAGAAAGGACACTTAAGAGCCTTTATGACAAATAAAATTAGGGAATGTTACAACCCATTTTCGGTAGGGACATGGAGGAAGAAAATGAATGACAAGATAAGGAGCAAACCACTGACAGAGTGGACAGAAGCCATTCACAACAAAGCAACAAGAACAAAAACTACAATGAGGTTGAGTCTGGTAATGTGTCAGATTAGCAGGAAATTAAGAAACAAAAGGTGGAACTACAAGGTGAGTTCGAGAAGATAAAACCACCTACGTTTTATGGAGAAGGGGAAGAAGTGGCTGAGGCCTGGTTCATTAATATGAGAAAGTACTTCAAATTATATGAGTAGATCAGCAACCTTAAAGCCAAATTGGCCATCGACTAGTTGAGAGAAAACACCACTCTATGGTGGGAGGAAATAATGAATATCTGCACCATTTAAGGTCAAAATGTGACATGGGATTCGTTCCAGCAATACTTTAAAGAAAAATACTTAACAAAAATTTTCGATGATGAAAAATCTAGAGAAGTTCATGATTTGAAGTTGGGTAAAATGATGATGGATGAGTACATAACCAAGTTCACTTCCCTACTAAGATATGTTCCTTATCTAAGAGATGAAAAGGCTAAGGTTCAACAGTTCTTAAGTATTTTTCCAAACCACATGAAGGAACGAACTGAATTCGTGAATCCAAGTACCATTGATGAAGCAATTCGGAAGGCAAGAATGTGTTATCAGAATTCCATGGAAAAAGGGAGAACTGGGAAAAAATTGGCAGCCAAGAAAATGATAGGAAAGAAGTTCAAATTTCAAAAGTGCTAGGAATAGTAACTTCAAGAATTATGTATCGAATACAGTGAGAATTTTTTTTCGAATGAACCACCAAAGAACCCGATGGCCTGTAGAAGAGAGGCCTAGAGAGGCCTCCAACAAAGCTGAGAAAGGACAAGCCTCGAAACCACCTCTGCAGTGTTGGTGGTGCGACAAAGCTCATTACTACAAAAATTTCACATGGCGAGGGAGAAGTGAAACAATTTCTAATTGCAATAAGCTTCTACAGTGGGAGACGTAGCTCGGAATATACCCAGAATCAACGCAGCATTGGAAGATAATCAGGAAGATTATCAACCAACGATGATAGAGTTGGAAGATAAACTACTTTCACAACCTGCTTCTATTTTGTTTGACCCACGTGCAAGTTTAAGTTATATAAACCCCATAATAGTAGAAATATGTAGATTACAAAGTCAGAAATTCAAAAATCCCTCGCTGGTACAACTACCCACTGGTGCAAAAAGAAAGTTAAGTGCAAAAAGTCCAAATTGTACATTGGAAATTGGAAACCAACAGTTAAATGTGAGCTTGAATATAATACCATTAGGGTCCTTTGATGTACTTCTGGGCATGGATTGGCTGGAGAAACATTGGAAATTGGTGGATTATAAAGAAAATATTATATATTATAGGATGCAAGATGGAACTCGCAAAGAGATCCAATGAATCAAGAAACCACTACAACCACGTCCTATTGTAACATCCCAAATGATAAATTTACTAGGAAAGTATGTCATATATATGTCATTCAACTGGGCTTTGCTAATTCCAAGGATAAGACTCCTATAATGGAGAATATATCGGTAGTACAAGAATTCATGGATGTATTTATAGAAGATGTACTAGGTTTACGTCCAAGAAGAGATATTGATTTCACTATTGAGTTAATTCCAAGAGAATCATTAGTATCAAGGGCCCCATACTGAATGAGTATTCTAGAGCTAACAAAATTAAAAATGAAATTGAAGGAGATATTGGACAAAGGGTACATTCGACCAAGTGTGTCCCCTTGGGGAGCACCAGTGTTGTTTCAAAAGAATAAGGATGGAACCATGCAAATGTGCATGGATTATAGACAACTCAATAAAATGATAGCAAAAATGATGCAGGGACATTAGATAGTAGCCAGCAATGTAGGAGGCTTTGTCCACATGTTGTGGCAAGGAGAGTTTGAAATCATCTAAATTGTAACAGCTAGGTGTCAATACCTCAACTGACTGTATCATTTAGAGTAGTTAGAGTTGTAGAAGTCAAATAGTTTAGTTATTCCATCTGTCATGTTTCAGTTAGTTGAATAATTGTAATTAGGCTTTTGATTTTCTAAACGGTCGTCACAGAGGAACCGAACAGACACATTTTAATGTATATAAATTGTATCCCTGGGATTTAGTGAAAAGGGGAGAAGGGAGAGAAGAGAGATTTTCTGTAATAAAATCTCTGCGTGTTAACAATTGCTTCCAACTAAATAATTTCAGTACGCATTGGCCATAGAATTGTCTCGAATCCTTATTTGTGAAGAAATTGTTTAATTGTGAGGCAATTGAACTTCGTTCATGTATGATTATTGAATTGAACTACGATATAGATTCTGCATATCTCTGTACATTTTTTTCTCAAGATTATTTGAATAACCCCTATGAATTAGACCCGCCGCAGGTGAGGCCTGTGTAGAGAATCCATGGTCGTGAACACAGTTTAAATAGTAGAACTCTCGAGACAGAGTTGTTGCTATCGGAACCCTGACCGACGATTAGACGTGGGTTAAGGAATCAAAGAATAGCATAACTCGACTTAACCTTTGGTTGATCATTATTCTGAAACCGCGAGTGGATTTACGAAGCGGGATTGCCCATATTGCACCGCCTTTTGGAGATAAGTGGTATTTCCTGGTTGGGGAGCGATTCCATAGACTATTCGACACGTAGCAAGGTGGACCCAAAAAATACCATCGTTGCTATGCACCATCGCACGTTATCATTCGACTAGGGAAGCCAAGCGATATCGTGGAACGTTGTTGATTTGGGAAGGAGCCATCGGATGGTGATCGGTTGATAAAGATGCGCGGACGATAACCAAGGTACTGTGCATGCATTTGATTGGGCTATTGATCATAGAGGTGGGGCCCAGAACCAAAGTTCTATTAAGCATCATTTATTCAAAAAGCGTTGGTTATTAATATAAAGTTTGGTTATATAATTTAATTTCGAAAGGTTGTGGATAATGTGTATTTGTCAAATTCCTCGAATTTGACAAATAAAACTCAAAGAAATCAGAGAAGGCCACGTGGAAGTAAATGAAGCTAATGGAGGGGAAAATGCTGACAGAGCGATTACAGTAGACTTGCTATCCTTAGGGGTCGACTTTCAGTTTTGTTGCCATCATGAGCCATTAGACGGTGATCGGTTGATAAAGATGCGCAGACGATAACCGAGGTACTGTGCGTGCATGTGATTGGGCTATTGATCATAGAGGTGGGGCCTGGATCCAAAGGTCTGTTAAGCATCATTTATTCAAAAAGCATTGGTTATTAATATAAATTTCGGTTACATAATTTAATTGCCAAAGGTTGTGGATAATGTGTATTCTTCAAATTCATCGAATTTGAAAAATAAAACCTGAAGAAATCAGAGAAGGCCACGTGGAATTAAATGAAGGTAATGGAAGGGAAGATGTTGACAGAGTGATTACAGTAGACCTGCTCTCCTTAGGAGTTGACTTTCAGTTTTGTTTCTGTCATTTGTGGTATCAGAGTTGTTGTTTCCGAGTTGTTTTTGCAGAGAGCTGACATGGAAATCCGAGTTGGTAGAGGTGCTGGCAGAAGGAGACCTGTTGCCAACGTAGAAGTGCTGGAGATTTTGCAGAGGTTCAGAGCCAGAATGGATGTGATGGAGTGAAGACAGTCTAGAGATCCTGAAGAGATCAATGAACCTGAAATAGACGAAGCTGAAGAAAATGTTGAAATTCCTCCTGACATGAGGCTCCTCAGAACTGTTCTGGGGTCTTTAGTTAAGCCCAGAATTGAAGTGTCAAGTTATACAGGAGGGCTGAATCCAGAGGAACTGGTGGACTGGATAAATGAAATGAACAAGTGCTTCGATTATGAAGAAATAAGAGAAGCTAAATAGGTCAAGTTTTCGGTGACAAAGCTGAAGGGATATGCTGGACTTTGGTGGGATGGAGTGCAGGCAAAAAGGAGGAGAGTTGGAAAGCAACCTATGAAGAGCTGGACCAGAATGATGGCTAAATTAAAAGGTAAATTCTTGCCTAGTGATTATCAGCTAACATTGTATAGGAAAATGCAGAACCTAAGACAAAGGTTGCTGACAGTAAAAGAATACACAGAGGAATTCTACAGAGTAAGCATAAGAGTTGGGCAATTCCAGGACACATGAGAGAAGACTGCTAGATATGTGAATGGTCTCATGCTAGAGATCCAAGATGAGATTGGTCTTATGTCTCCTAAGATAGTGGAAGAGGCCTATTATATGGCCTTGAAAGCAGAGGAGAAACTCCTGAGGAAACAGTCTGCCAAGAAGAGAGGTAATTTCCGTGGAAAGGGAATTCAGGGTGGTAGAGGAAAGCCTACTACAACCAAGGATGGAGCTAATAGTAGCTCACCTCAGAATGCATCTATAGAGGATGATGCAAGGGGCAGAAGGGGTTCTTACAGAGGAAAAGGAAGAGGAGGCAAAGACAGAGGCAGGGGTAGAGAGTTGAGGTGTTATAGATGTCAACAGGTGGGACATAAGCACTATGAGTGTCCAGAGAATGTGGGTGCTGGTCCAAGAAATGTTGTTGTTTCCCAGGTTGGAGAAGAGGCAGAAATTGAGGAAGAAATTCTAGCAGAGAGGGGAAAGTCCTTGGTGGTTAACAAGGTCCTGTTGAAGCATACCAAAGAGGCCACTGAGCCTACACAAAGGAAGACTTTGTTTAGGAGCATATGAAAAGTCCAACGGAAATGCTGCCAGCTAGTCATTGATAGTGGCAACACAGACAATCTGGTTTCCACTGAGGTGATAGAGAAGTTTAATTTGAAGACAAGGGAGCATCCAACTCCCTATAGGGTGTCCTGGCTACATAAAGGGCACCAGCTGGTTGTAAAGGAATAGTGTGAGATAGAGCTGCAAATGGGCAAATACAAAGATAAGGTCTTGTGTCACGTAATGCCCATGGATGTGTGTCATATACTGCTGGGTAGACCTTGGAATTTTGACAGAGCAACAGTGCATGATGGCAAGAAGAACACTTACAAGTTCTTCAAAGATGGGGTACACCATACATTGATACCCATGGAGGAAGGAGAGCCATCCAGCAGAGTGATTGATCTAAAGACCTTGTTGCTGAGCGGGAAGGAATATCTACAGTAGATAGAAGAAGAAGAGGTAAGTTTTTCTTTAGTTTAAAAACCTAAAATAGTTCTTACTTCTACAAAGATTTATGATTTTCCAATAGAAATCCAAGAGATGTTAGATAATTATTGTGACATTATTGTGGATGATTTACCTGATGAGCTACCACCTGTGAGAAAGATCAGCCATCAGATAGATTTTATCCTTGGTTCAAACCTACCAAATAAGGCAGCCTACAAAATGACTCCCAAATAAAATGAGGAAATCAAGAGACAAGTACAGGAATTGGTGGACAAAGGGCTGATTAGAGAAAGTTTGAGTCCATGTGCAGTACCAGCAGTATTGAGCCCAAATAAAGATGGGGGCTGGAGAATGTGTATTGATTCCAGTGCAATCAATAAGATCACAATCAAGTACAGATTCCCTTTGCCCAGAGTTGAGGATTTGATGGATTGTTTGAGTGGTGCTAAATATTTTTCAAAGATAGATTTGAAAAGTGGATACTATCAAATTAGAATAAGAGAGGGTGATGAGTGGAAAACTTCCTTTAAAACGAATGAAGGACTATATGAATGGATGGTAATGCCTTTTGGGTTATCAAATGCACCTAGCACTTTTATGAGACTTATGAATGAATTATTGAAAGAATTCATTGGTAAAATTGTGATAGTGTATCTGGATGATATATTAGTTTTCAGTAGAAATAAAGAAGAACATTTAAGGCATCTCAACCATGTCTTGAAAAATATGCACCAAGAGAAACTGATGATAAATTTAAAAAAATGCTCATTCATGAAGGAAGAGTTGGTGTATTTGGGTTTTTTTTTCTACAGAAGGATTGAAGATGGACCTAGAAAAGGTTAAGGCAATTGTGGAGTGGCCTTCACCTAGGAATGTTTTTGAGGTAACAAGTTTCCATGACTTGCTAGTTTTTACAGAAAGTTTATAAGAAACTTCAGTAAGATCAATGCACCCATGATTGAGACAATAAAGAAGAGAAAATAGCCATTAAATTGGACTGCTAAAGAAAAAATAAATTTTAAACTTTTGAAGCAAAAGATAACTGAGAAGCCTGTTTTGATCCTGCCTGATTTTACTAAACCATTTCAAGTGAAGTGTGATGCCAGTGGGGAAGCCATTGGAGCTATGTTGAGTCAGGGTGATAGGATTGTAGCCTATTTCAGTGAGAAGCTAAATGAAACCATGAGAAAGTATTCCTCTTATGAGAAGGAATTCTATGCAATTGTTCAGGCACTGAAAAAGTGGAGACATTATTTGATGTCCAGGGAATTTGTATTATATTCTGATAATCATGCTTTGCAGTATATTGTACAGAAGTCCAAGTTGAAACATAAGCATGAAAAATGGGTTGAGTATCTCCAAGGTTTTAATTTTGTTTTGAAACATATAAGTGGCCAAGAAAATAAAGTAGTTGATGCTTTGAGTAGGAGGCACATGCTTGTTCAAGAAACTAATTTCGAAGTTGTAGGATTTGATTTTCTCAAAGAATTGTATAAAATAGATCCAGATTTTAAGGAAGCATTTGAGGCATGTAGTAACCCTGTTTTAACAGATAGAATCCAGTGGCTAGATTATTTCTTGCAGGAGGACTTGCTATTCCGAAGAAGCCAACTATGTGTACCAATATGTTCCATGAGAGAAAATTTGATCAAAGAGAAGCATAATGGTGGACTTGTTGGACACTTTGGTACTGATAAAACCTATGAGCAGCTGAGTCACTTATATTACTAGCCCAGGATGAGAACAGATGTTGATAAGTTTGTGAAGAATTGCAAAATCTGTCAATATGCTAAAGGAAGGAGACAGAATGCAAGATTGTACACTCCCTTGCCTATTCCAGATAGGCCTTAGGACATGGTGAGTATGGATTTTGTTCTAGGATTGCCCAAGAATCAGAGAGGGAATGATGTAGTCTTTGTTGTAGTGGAAAAATTCTCCAAAATGGCACATTTTATTCCATGCTATAAAACTAGTGATGCCACCCATGTTGCTAACTTGTTTTTCAAAGAAGTTGTTAGATTGCATGGGTTGCCCAAGAGTATTGTTTCAAACAGAGACAATAGATTTGTGTGTCATTTTTGGAGGACACTGTGGAAGAAACTTGGTACCAAAATAAGATTCAGCTCAGCTTATCATCCCCAGACTGATGGACAAACTGAGGTGGTGAATAGGAGTCTAGGAAATTTGTTGAGAAGTCTTGTAGGAGAGCATCCCAAGCAGTGGGATCATATTTTCCCCCAGGAAGAATATGCATATAATGACTCACCAAACAGGAGCACAAGGTAGAGCCCATTCCATATTGTTTATGGAATTCACCCCAGAGGAATATCAGAGTTAATAAATCTGGGAAAGGCAGAGCTAAGGAGTGCAGATGGTGAGGAATCTGCTTCAGAGATCCAGGCCATACATGAACAAGTGAAACAACAACTATAAGCCAGCAGCATCAAATACAAAAGCAGAGCAAACTTGAGTAGAAAATAAATTCATTTTGAAGTAGGAGATCTAGTTGAGGCACACTTGAGAAAGGAGAGATTCCCAAAGAAGCAGTATAACAAACTGAAGTTCAAAAATATTGGGCCATGCAAGATACTTAGAAAGTTTTCTGCAAATGCTTATGAGATTGAATTACCTTGTGATGCTGGAATATCTCCCATTTTTAATGTTGCAGATTTGTACAAGTATGAAGATGATGGTGAATGAGAAAGATCAGCAGACAAGGGATAGATTGAGTCGAAAGAACAGCTACCTCCAGTGCAACCATTGCAACTGGAGAAGATATTGGACAAAAGAGTGTTCAGGAAGACCAGAGGACAAGAGTACTTTCAATACTTAATCAAATGGAAGGATAAGCTAGAGGAAGATTCCACTTGGATGACTGAAGGAAGGTTGTAGAAGATAGGCAGATTAGTGGAAGAGCTCATGGATAGGAGCCCATGAAGAAAATTGCCCTCGGGAGTCTGATGCAGGGGCATTAGACACTAGCCAGCAATGTGGGAGGTTTTTTCCACATGTTGTGGCTAGGAGGGTTCGAAATCATCTAAATTGTAACAACTAGGTGTCAATACCTAAGCTGAATGTATCATTTAGAGTAGTTAGAGTTGTAGAAGTCGAATAGTTCAGTTAGTCCATCTGTCATGTTTCAGTTAGTTGAATAATTGTAATTAGGCTTTTGATTTTCTAAATGGTCCTCATAGAGGAACCGAAGAGACACATTTTAATGTATATAAATTGTATCCCTCGGATGTAGTGAAAAGGGGAGAAGGGAGAGAAGAGAGATTTTCTGTAATAAAATCTCTGTGTGTTAACAATTTCTTCTCATTAAATAATTCCAGTACGCATTGGCCATAGAATTGTCTCGAATCCTTATTTGTGAAGAAATTTTTTAATTGTGAGGCAATTGAACTCCGTGCATGTATAATTATTGAATTAAACTACTGTAAAGATTCTGAATATCTTTGTCCATTGTTTTCTCAAGATTATTTGAACAACCCCTGTGAATTAGACCCGCCGCAGGTGAGGCCTATGTAGAGAATCCATGGTCGTGAACATAGTTTAAATAGTAGAACTCCCGAGACAGAGTTGTTGCTATTGGAACCCTGACCAAGGATTAGACATGGGTTAAGGAATCAAAGAATAGCATAACTTGACTTAACCTTTGGTTGATCACTATTCTGAAACCACGAGCGGATTTATGAAGCCGGATTTCCCATATCGCACCACCTTTCAGAGATAAGTGGTATTTCCTAGTTGGGGAGAGATTCCATAGAGTATTTGACACATGGCGAGGTGGACCCACAAAATACCGCCATTGCTGCACGTCATTGTATGTTATCGTTTGACCAGGGAAGCCAGGCGATATCGTGGAAATTTTTATCTGGGAAGGAGCCATCAGACAGTGATCAGTTGATAAAGATGCACAGATGATAACCGAGGTACTATGTGTGCATTTGATTGGGCTATTGATCATAGAGGTGGGGCCCAGAGCCAAAGGTCTATTAAGCATCATTTATTCAAAAAGCGTTGGTTATTAATATAAAGTTCAGTTATATAATTTAATTTCCAAAGGTTGTGGATAATGTTTATTTGTCAAATTCCTCGAATTTGACAAATAAAACTCAAAGAAATCAGAGAAGGCCACGTGGAAGTAAACGAAGCTAATGGAAGGGAAAATGCTGATAGAGCGATTACAGTAGATCGGCTCTCCTTAGGGGTCAAATTTAAGTTTTGTTGCTGTCAATAAAATAAATACCCCTTACCTCAGATTGGTTACTTGCTTGATCAAATGAACAGGGCCACAATATTTTTAGAAATAGACTTAAGGTCTGGGTACCACCAGATCTAGATAAAAGACGATGATATCTACACGTCTCCTTCCTGTACGAGATACGTGCATTACAAGCTTGTGTTACTACTCTTCAGTTTAACTAATGTAATAACAACATTGATGAGGCTGATGCACATAATATTTCACCCATTTTTGGACAGTTTTGTGTTGATATTTATCGACGATATTTTAATTTATTCAAGGAATATGGAAGAGCACAAGGAGCACTTAATAATAGTGTTGGGGATGTTAAGAAAACATCGGCTATACACCAAGCTTAGAAAATGTGACTTCTTCAAGGAATAAACCAAGTTTTTAGGCCATGTTATTTACGTTGAGGGAATAGTGGTTGATCCCAAGAAAATTAGGAAAATTATGGAATGGTGAGTTCCCTAAAATTTAGCAGATATCAGATACTTTATAGGATTGGCTGGATACTATTGAGGGTTCATTGATGGGTTCAACATAGTTTCTTTCCCAATTACTTCCTTGTAGAGGAAGGAAAAAGTATTTAAATCGAGTAATTAATGCTAGAACAATTTTGAAGGATTAAAACATCTTTTTACCACTTCCCCAGTGTTGAGGGTAGCTGACCCCAATAAAGAGTTTGAGGTTTGTACTGATGCTTGTAAAGAAGGAGTTGAGTTTGTTTTATTGAAAGAAGGAAAAGTGGTTGCCTATGAATAAATGAAGTTAAAAAAGCATGAATAAAGATATTCAACATTTGATTTAGAGTTGAAAATGGTAGTGCATGCACTCTAGGTATGCAGGAATTACTTGCTAGGAAAGACATTTGTGTTACACACTAACCACAACAAGCCTAATGAGCTAATTTAAGAAAGTTTATCTAAACTCTCATAGGGAAATATGGAATGCCTTCCTAAGTGAGTTTTACATTGATATGCAACAAGTAAAAGGTAAAGGAAACTGTGTGAGGGATGGTTTAAGAAGAAAACTACATTGTGTTTATGAACTTTTCTATAACCATCTTGAATGTAAATTTCTAGATTAAGTAAAAGAGGAAGCCCGAAAGGATCCTGAATACCAAATTTAATGGCAGCAAATGGAGGATGCCAGAGGGCAAGAAAAACCTTTTGACTATCGAGTTAGCAAAGATCAATTGCTAACCTTTAAGGAAAATATATATTTTCCAAATCGAATTCATTTCAAGGAGATGATCATGAACGAATATCATCATAGAAATTATTCAGGACACCCAAGATACCAGAAAATTTTGACCACAATTAGAAAGATCTATTTCTGGCCTAATATTAAGAAAAGCATTGTATAATATTTAAACAAATGTCTGGAGTTTCAACAGGTTAAGGTGGAGCATAAACATCCAGTGAGATTGTTGCAACCCATACTAGTACCTGAATGGAAATGGGAAGTAATATCCTTAGACTTCATTATTGGTTTACCATGATAAAAAAGGCATAATGAATCCATTATGGTGGTGGTTGATAGACTTAGCAAGGCAACATATTTTATACCAGTACAATCTACTTATAAAATTTACAAACAACGGATATCTTTATGAGAGAGACCTTCACACGGCATGGCATACCAAATACTGTCATATCGGAAAGAGATGTGAAGTTTACTTCAGAATTTTGGAAGACCTTATTTACAGGTCTGGGAACCCGAATAAATTTCAGCACTTCTTATCATCCTCAGACAGATGGAAAAACCGAGTGGGTAAACCAAGTCTTGGAGCGTATGATGTGAATGTACATGATGCAACAACCAAAAAAATGGGAAGAATATTTTCACTTGGTAGAATTTTCCTACAAAAATTATCAGAAGCCTCTTTAGATGATTCATTTCAAAAATTTATATGGACGACCATGTCGCACTCCCACCAATTGGAGCAGCCCCAAAAATAAGTTTATGCTTGGACTGGAAATGTTGGGTGAGATGGAATCGGAAGTAAGAAGGATCAAACAAAATTTAAGAGCTACTCAAGATTGGAAGAAGGTATATGCGGATAAGAAGAAGACTTATAAAGAATTTGAAGTGGAAGATCATGTGTATGTAAGGATTAAATGAAAGAAGAACACATTAAGGTGGGCCTCCTGTGCCAAGTTGGCTCCCAAGTTCTGTTGATCTTTCTAGGTATTGGAAAGGGTGGGGTATGTGGCATACCAACTGGCTTTACCCAGCCATATCGGGCTGCCCATGTGTTCCATGTTTTCTTACTGAAGCAATTCGTGCATGACCCGAAGCATGTAATCCATTGGAAAAGCATTCAGGTTGAGCCAGACGGAAAATTTCTGGTCGAACCTCAACATATACTTGACCGGAGAGAAATCATGCTCTGGAGGTGAGCCATCACCTAGGTTTAAGTGCAGTGGAAGCACTTCATCTTGGATGATGCTACCTGGGAAGACAAAGGATTTTTTTGTGAGGCTTATCTAGAATTGTTTGCTGAGTTGGAGTGAAGAAACGAGGACAGTGTTTACTTCCAGGGGGGAAGTTGTGACAACTGGCTTAAGTGCTAACTAGTTTATTAAATAATTGTTATGTCATTTTTTTTTTTGGAGAAAATAAAACATTTTATTCCTTTGATAAATATTACTTGATGAGCATGAATTAATTTTTCTCTATTGAAAATAAAAGTAGTTATGGAAAATTGGTTCCATAAAAGTAAAAAAAGTCTGTTGGTAAAAGTATTCCAAGAACTGAGAAGTAGTTGAACAATTTGGGCAGTTACCTTTCCTCTGAGAAAAAAGGTACATCCAAGTGAGAAAAAGGGGTTTTTTTCAGTGACCAAGAAAGGAAAGGAAGAGAGTGAAGATTTCCTGAGATCGTAGAGACTAGTGGAAATACTTAGCATTCCTGAAGATTTCTAGAAATAAGACTGGAATTGGGGTCCTGAGGTCTCTCTAGAAACTTTATGTCAACCTATACCTCTCAGGTGTGAAGCATGGGGGAAGATGAGGATGTAATTTCCTCTATTATGGTTGGGAGGACATCATCAGTAGAGGATGAAATGAGATAATTAAATATTTTTATTTATTGCAAATGTGATAGACAGACAACCTTATTATAGGAGAGAATTAGACCAAGTTATTTCAAGATTTGGAAAAATGTGTATTGTAGTAAATAAATAATGGTTGTATATTCTATATATGTTTTATGAGTCTTATCTGTGTATTATATTTAAACATTATGGCTTATTCATTAAACTGTCAAATGTGAATGGATATTTAAAAGAATTATAGGAGCATGTTGTAGATAAAGTGTGACTATTAGGTAATGCAAGAAAATAATGAAATTACATTTCTAAACTATTAGGTTGGAAAATGTGTTTTTTTAATCAAAATTAAAACTGGAATTGAACTATTGGTTTAGGGTCCAGGGTGTGAACCCTAAACCCCAAAAATGATCATTTTTCCATGCTTATGATATAAACTAAAAAAGGTTTATATGGTTCGACCATCATTCTAATATGTAAAAGAATATACATAATTTACTATTCTTGAAAGAGGAAATAAACTCTACTTAAAAACCTCAAAATCTCCCTTATAATTTATTTAACAGAAAAATCCTGAACCTAGCATGCATGGTTGAATCACAGGAAAGATGACTATGCCAAACAGTTAGATTACACTATAGAAGTAAAACACAGTGAATAAAGAATAGAACAAAGGACATTATATACTTATCAGCCAAGGGCCATGAAATTAAACTACACATAATCTATATATATATATATATACACACAATGAAAATTTACCAAAAAAGGAAAACCCTTTTCAATATTAAAAGGTTTAGTATGTTAAAATAAATAAGTACTGATAAACCCCGTAGGGTAAACATGATACTGAAAGGAAGAATGATTGTATTTAGAACTGTGTGGAAAACATGCACATTAAACCAATAATTTACATAGTGGCGAGGATGGTAAATAGCCAATTAATTCCCATAAACCATGGAAATAGAGTGTCATAGTAAAATCCGTTAATATACTTCAAAATGAATTAGGACCGAAGACCCAAAAAAATGATACAAATATTGAATATCTTTGCAATTATGCCGAACAGGAAAAATCATGGCAAGAAGAAACCGGACGGATAGCTCGACGGCCTTGTCATCAAAGTCGAAATTCTGGCGAGTAAGATTTCGCTCAAAATCCCGAAATTCTGTTAGAACTCTCAGCAACTAGAGAAGGAGTGAAGAAAAATACCTGAAAGGGTAAAGGGAGTTTTAGGATTTTCTATCAGGAACAAAATAGTGAGGAGGGAAGAATACGTGTTGAGTAACCCTCGGTCTTCGGGCTAAGGGGTTTACCTACATCAATCAAAATACATGAGTAACAGAAAAGACCCATGTTTTTTTTTAAAAGATCAAATGCTGTGAAGAATTTATCGGACTGAATCCAGGAAGGTTACAAACCTGTGAAAACCTTCTCCATAGACTGAGACCCAAGTTATGGGGAAATAAAATTAATATATTTTTAAACCTTGTGGCAGTGACTATGCAAGCAATAATATGAGCTTGAGCTAACATGGATACAAGAAAACTAAGCCGAGCCTTTCATTTACGTACAGCGGTGGACAAAAATCCTTCAGTAAGGAGCTGGAGTGCCTGGAGGTAGGAAATGGCTCCTAAACGTTGCCAAAGCCAAGAAAACTCTTGTGAAATCACTGTAACCTGGAGGTGGCATAAGCATGGCTTCTAATTACAAATTCAAACCAGACAAACCCTGGATGAACTGGGCCTTGGCAGAAGAAAACAAAAAACAATGTAAAGAACCACAACTTACCTATACTAGCACCTGAAAGTGGATGGTAGCATGGATTCTACCTGACCGCAACACTACGTCACCGCAGAGGTTCCAGATGAGTCACCATGCAAGAAAAACACAATGAAATGAGGAAAAGTAGTTAGGGTTTGCAAGGGTAATACCCTAATCCCTTCCTGCTCAATCCTCCGTCGTTGATCTTCAACTCCAAATCGAATGACGGAGAAGTGGGCAGGTGGCCTCAAAAGGGAAAAGAAAATACCAAGTACATGTACAGCCGAAGACCTAATAAATGATAGAGATCTCTCATGAAATCTAAAGGTAATTGATTTAATTGGAAAAATCAGATTGCCATAATGACCTGTACTGTGAACCTTTAATAAATGGTTAATAAAATTTAAATATGCACAGATATCTAGTAGACTCACGTGGAAGGCTCGAGTAGTGCTAAACACATGGTTTATAAAACAATCAAATAGATGCATATGATAAAGTTGTATAAGTTTAAATATTCATATGTATAGTTTCTGTTGTTTATACAAATTTAGTGCCATGGATAAGTAGAGTAACATTATAAGGGTAATAAAGTAAGAAATACATTTTTTTTAGTGATGTATGTTAGACCCAAGTATTTTTTAGCAAGTAGTTTTTCTTTGTAGAGGTTATACATGTTTTTTTTTCATGAGTTTAGTTTTTTTCCAGTTGATTTATAGATTCAGAATACTATATTGAAGCTTCTCATCTTTCTTTTCATCTACTTTATGTAGCCAAAAAAAAGCACCTTTCACCTCTATCCTTAGAATTGGGATTTCCTATTTCTTTAAATGAAAGAAGTATATTTTTTTAAAATAAAGAAGCGGGTTTTTGTTGGTTGTTGAAATGACAGATAGGTTTTCACTGAGAATTAGCAACACTTTTATTTTTATTTCAAGTTTACTTGAACTGATATCTCATGATCTTTTAGAAATATTAATTTTTTTGTTTTATTTTTCCTATAAAATTTCATTTGTTGATTTTTTTCAGAGGTAGAAATATAGTGGGTTTATATAATGTACCAGGGAATTGTTAATATAATCAGAAATTGTCAAAAATTACACATAAATACTGTATCGTTACACCACCTGTAGAAAACATCATAGTTCTTGAAAGCATTCCCAAAAAAAGTCCTGCCTGTGAAAATAATGGAATGATAAAACCAAAAGGAAACAGTAACAAGCCCCGGGAAAGCCAGGCCCAATTACAAAATAAAACCAAAAATTAAAATAATCAATGATATCATTCGAACACTAGAAATAACAGCTGGTAATTTAGATAAGGGTTAATATTTAAGTAAATTATGAATTGGGTATTTGGTTTGATCATGCAGGCCTACATTTTAAAGGTGTGGAATTGGAAATTGATTTCCAGGGAGTCCTCCATTTCCACACTTTAAAAAATGAGGGTTGCATCATCACCAACCAAATACCCAATTTATATTTCTATTTGACTTCAAATCTTAACCCTATTTTAAATAACCAACTTCTGCATAATATCAAGATATGTAAAACTCATAGCTATGAAATGCCACACTAGAGAGAGAAGAGACAGAAATAATTTTCGTTTCAGAGAAATAAGTATTAAGCAATTGCCAGAGATTTGTTCATGTAAACTTAAAAGAAAAAGAAAATATCATGATTTTTCAACCAAAACTGACCTATATTCCAACCAGCAAATGAACCGTATTTGCAATAGCGACAACCACCAAGTTAAAGGTATTTTTAATATCCATTTCTTTCATCACAGAAGTAGGAAATCTCCTAATAGAAGCATAGAAGAAAAACTGTCTCACTCTACATCGCTCTAATCTGGACGAAGGAAAGTCGTGAGTGATTTTTCTGGTGACAGGACCAATAATTACCTATAGAATAGGATGAAAATTTTTAAAATAGTATTCTTAATCTGGGAAACAACGGACAACAAGTATGTGGAGAAAAACATGAAAAAGTGTTTCAAAATTTGGGAAAATTCAAATTTTTTGATATCCAAATTTCTTTTAACATGTAATTATTTTTGAGTGAATATTTTTTTTAATAATAATTATTTTAAGTAAAATTTTATAGAAATAGTAACCAATTACAAAACATGTGAAAAAACAATTTGGGCATGCTTATACCTATATATTATTTCTAGAGAGACCCCTTGATGAGACCTTAGGTTTTTATCCTCTTGATTGACTTTTTTGTGGAGAGGATAGATTTGGAGAGATTTGATGTCTAGATTAGAGGCCCATTTTATGCTTTTGGCCGTGATTTCCTTAACTAGTGGAAATAAAACATCATCATGATTGAGGATTATGATATGCAGCTATGGTTCTTTTTGCCAAGACTTAAAGAAAAAATCATCATTATTGAGGATTATCGATATACAACTATGGGCTTGGTAAGAAGGTTGAACATAAGGTGTGCTTTTTTATTTCTCATTTTATAGTTTTTTTCTAGTAATTATAGATTTAATTTTAAATAATGTATCTGATCAGTATTTACAATTAAAGTATAGTTTTCAATTTGAGATGACCAAAACAATATATGTAGGGCACTATCAAGCATAGTATGCGGATTATATGATGATGGAAGTGACAATGAGGATACTCATGAGTTGCGGGGGTCTTAACATAAGGTTCCCCAATGTGGATGGATGACATATAATCTGATGTCCATCATCATATCACATATTTTGGATAATTGAGTGGGTAACCATGGTGTGCTGCCATGATTATGTGGCACCTCAAGAATATTACGATAGTGATGAAATATGGGCTAAAGAGCCCATAATATTTTAATCACACAATTTTCTATGTCATTGACACTACAAGGAAAATACCCTCTAGTGAATGTTTTTGAGGAAGCCCTTATAAAAATACCCAACACATCCATTTCTACTGGAGGTTACTAGAGGGGGTTGGCGGTCGGAGGGTTTTGCGGATGTTTTCCTCTCGGTGCGCTTATCATCCAAACTCGCACTGGTGCAATCAATAAGAGAAAGCACCAGTGGGCACAAAAGATTGGCACACTTGAGACCGTGCACTCCATACACACCCACTGGGTGCATCGTATTACTGTAAAGCACCGATGATTTCCAACCCTTCTGCACTGGTGTGTCATAAAACACCGCACCAATACCGAAACCACCCAGTGCGGTATTAAGAAACCACACCGTTGCGCCTATAAAACCTTGCGCACCAGAATAGGGTTAAATAAAAAAAAATTACGGCTAAAAAACCACATTTTTCACTTTTCTTAGTGCTCCAGAGCTCTCAAAAACCAGTACAATTTATCCTTGTCTGAGCCACCTTGACATCGGTGCTCCCAATGCACCCATTGCATGCACTATTGCAGTGCATTGCCCACCAATCTCCAACTTGCATTTTGGAAAACGGTGGTAAAATTTTCTTTTGCATATTATATAGCCAATATGCCTCCTCGATAGCCAAATTTACAGCTATTTTTCTTGTTTTTCCATAATTAAGAATTTTAGCAGATTACAATTTTAAAAAATCCTTAAATTAACCATTTAAAAGGGAAAAAAAATTGTGACATGGTGTGCTTGAGCTGTTCAGTTCACACTGATAAGCGGTGCTGCCTGTAAAATTTATAGACCACACCGCAACTGGTTCTAATGGTATCCACACCATTTCCAGTGCGGTATTGAAAGGCGCACCCCATTATTTTAAAATTAAAAAAAAATTGCAGTGTGGTCATTTAGCCGGGCGCACTGTTGACCATGTGGAATAGAAGCAACACGGTGCGTTGATTGAAATATCCACCCAGGTGTTTGTCAGCGCATCGCATTCGGTATTCTGACAGGGTCAATGGTGCGACCTGGTAAAATACTGCACCATTGACAATAATTAGTGAGGAGGTCGGTACACTGACACAACTACATGCGTTGGGGTGTAGAGTTTAGTCAGTGCATCGCACTATTGACATCGTACATAGTCAATGGTGCTTTGAAAATTTTTAGTTGCATCGCCTATGGTGTGTTGAATTTCATCTAAGGCATTGCCTATGGTGCGTTGAATTTCATCTAGGGCATCGCCTCTAGTGCGTGACAAATAAAATATAAACCAGAACTAGTTAATGACTGTTTTTTATGGCGCACAGACTGCTTTTTTTTTGTTTTAAAGAAAATTGTATATGCATATTCCTAAATACATGTCTCATTTAATAAAAAAAAAATATTTAATATGTCAATCATTCAGAGAGAAGAGGTGGAACAACAAAAAAAACTAGAGGAAAAGTATGACATGGTTCGCCTGTGGGAGGAACGAGAGAGGGAGAGAGATGTGTACCCTCACCCTATTACAACAACTACACAAGGGGTCCTAAGGTAGGTAGGCCTCCTAAAGTTCTATGAGGAGGCTACTTCCCTAAAGGGCTATGGTGTTTTTTTGAGACATCTTATCCATTGGTGGAATGCCCATCAACAGGCTTTCCAGGTTGGTCCTAACCAATGGTACACGCCAACTTAGGAGGATATATATTTCATCACAGGGATATCGAGGAGAGGAGTGGATTTTCTCTCGTTCCTAGAGGTTCTAGCTGGTTGTGTAGTAGGGATTCAGTTAGTGTACTCCTAGAGATACATTGGAGAAAATGTATTTTCTCCTTTCGATTTTCAGGTCGCGAGAGGTCAGTTACGTATTGCTGCATTTGGTAGTGAGAAGGTGCAGTGCCTCTCACTTCTCATTTTGACCATTTCACACAACACTAGTGATGGGCAACACATTAGTTTCTCACTTCTATATTATTTGGATTCTTTAGTATAGGAGCCATGAGTTGTCAGGTGGTCTGCCATTTTTTTAAGGCAGTTCGGTACAACCTTAGATAGATGTCGTGCTCATGCACAAGGGAGGGTCAACTTACCTTTTTCTTTAGATATTTTTTGTTTATTTTTTAAGAGGTTTCTAGAGAGGAGGCCTACTTCTGTTCGGCAGCCTTATAGGTCAATGTTCGAGGCATGGATGCACATGTGGAGGCAGATGATGCCCAAGAGGGGCGAGATTGTGTTTCCAATGAGGATATCACATGATGCACTGGAGTTGCTAGCCAATATTGACGAGTTTCATCCCTTCATTATGGTCCGTTGTCCTTATGCTGGATTGGATTGGTGAGGGTGTCCCAACATCCTCTTCACAGATGATGAGATGCCATATGATAGAGGTAATATTACTGTTTTATTTAAATTTATTCTAACATGTTCTTTAACTTTTTTTTCATTAAATTGTTTAATGAAATTTTCTAATTATTTTGTACTTGTATATATTTTGCAGACATTGGGTATTTTGATGGTGAGGACATGCCGACACAACCACATGATCCAGGTGTGGATCTTGATGATGATTGGGGCATGCCACATGTCTAGGATCATCAGGAGGCCAGTGCAAAGACAATTTTTCCTGCTGGTGCATTGGTACCACCTTTTTCTAGGCGTGGTCGACTTGACACTAGATACAATATGGATCTGGGTGACCAACTCACTGCATTGATTATTGAGGCAGGCATCAGGCCCGCTCATATGAGAGACATACAAGCCAATGGAATTCTATTACAGATGTGGAAAGGCATGTTGTGTTACATGTACAAGATAATGAAGCATGTTGCAGGAGCTACAACCTTAGTTACGCGGCTGAGGAGGACTGTTGCATGTTATAGGCGTGGTCGAGACGTAGGACATGATCAAGAGTCAGTGATCAGCGACTCATCCTCTTATGATCATTCACCTCATGTGTTCTAGATGAGCAACCTCCACCAGGATATAGCAACATTCATCATGGAGATGAGGATGGACCATCCACCACGTCCAATCAGTAGCCTGCAACATGCAGCAATACTCATGATCACAAGCAGGCTGGAGCATTGACCATCGAGGATGCACCATTGACTGAGCATACCTCGACTAGTACTGTTATTGATGTTGTACCACCAGCTAATCCATGACATTTATATTACAGTTGCATATTTTTAACATTATTCAGTTTTATATATATATATATATATATATATATATATGTGGTCCATGTATCTTATGTTCATGTTGCAGTTGTACTTAATTTACATGTTGGTGATCATCATGATGTGTATATTGTTAGGTCATATTAGATATGTTCATTTAATGTGCAACTTGCAGATAGATGTGTATGTGATAGCATGAGTTATTTGACATGAGATGTATATTTGATGTTTGTGTTGTGATGATGTTATACAATGCTAATTCTGTTTTGTTAGATGATCATGATCATGATGATGTTAGAGAATTTGAAAGTGTTTTTTCGTCGAATATGATGTTTGTATGATGGTTATCATGATCATGATGTTTATTAATTAATTTAATATTAAATGACCATGTATTTGTTAAATATTATGTTGTGATTGCAATTGAAATTTAAATTTTAATTGTATGTAAAATTGTAAAATTGTATTTGTATTTGTAATTGTAATTTTAACTGTAATTGTATGTAAAATATCTAATGTAAAATTTTAATTGTAATTGTAATATTTAATTTATTGTGAAATGATTGTAATTGTAATTTTAATTGTAATTGTATATATGCCAAATTGTAAAATTGTAATTGTAATTCTAATTGTATGTAAAATTCTAAAATAGTAATTGTAATTTTAATTGTAAATGTAATTCTAATTATATGTAAAATATTTGTCAAATTTTAATTTTATTACTGTGAAATGATTGTAATTGTAAAATTTTAATTTTAATTGCAGTTGTATGTAAAGTTCTAAGATTATAATTGTAATTCTAATCGTAATTGAATGTGAAATTGTAAAATTGCAATTGTAATTGTATGTAAAATATTTATAAAATTTTAATTTTATTAATGTGAAAATTTTAATTGTATTAATGTGAAATAATTTTATTAAAATTTGTAACTTTCTAAATTTGTAAAATTGTAAATAATAGAACTTGAATAATATGAATTTTTGTAACATAATAAAGTTTAGAAAATAATGCAAATAAATTCATGTACTTTAGGATTATCATTATTTTATTATGACCTTACATACAAAAAAAGGGAACTTTATACAGTACGCCATTTCTAGCTGAGATTCCTGGTTTTTCATTTGGTGCGCTTATAATCATAACTCGCACCAGTGCATCTTAGTACTAAGATGCACCGGTGCTTCAAAACTCTTCTGCACCAGTCCGTCATAAAACACCGCGCCAAAACATAAACCGTGATCTTATGAATTGCACTCGTGCACCTATAAAACCCCGTGCACCAGAACAGGGTTAAATAAAACCTTGCGGGAACTAGGTATGTAATTGAAATATATCTTCTAAGATGGAAAATTTATTATGTAAAGTGCGATATTGGAGCAGCGGAGGGTTCGAATCTCAGGCAATAATTTTTCTGAGGAGATGAGGGTTAGAATTTTGGCTAAGAAGTTTATAGTAGAGAAAATGAGCGATTCAAACAGAAAGATGGACAAAGACACTTATAGGGATGAAGAAGGTTACAAAGATCGACAAATTACAAAATGAGAAAAGGTTTATGAAAAATCTGAGATGCACATAAGAGAGATCAAGTGAGTCTCTTGAACGGGCTAAGAGATCACATGAAGGTAAAGATTCTCATTCTTACAAGAATGGTGGGAAGACATTGGATAATAGAGAAATATCAATCAAGGCAGTTGATAAAGCCAAGAGGCACCATGAAGGGAAGGATTCTCATTCCCTTAAGGGCAACAGAGAAAGATCAATTGATGTTGTTGATTAGACTTGTAGGTCCCCTGAAGTGAAATATTCTCCAAAATGCATTTAAAAGCAGTTGGGAGTATTGTCCAAGCTTTGGTTTGCTTACATAAACTTTTACCGGCAAAGCTGGTGTTGCATAAAATCACATCAATTGAACCTGAATGGCATCTCTAACTTGTCTGAGCTGTGGTCCTATGCATAACGAGGAATATCGCATGGAAGGTACCCAAAAGTCCAAATTTTCGAAAGTATAGGTGAACTAGCACTTATCAAAGAACAAAATGTCGAAAAAAATGTGAACGAGATGCACTTAAGGATTCCCTGGTTCCATTTGTTATTGAAAATGATGCTCTCTCTAGATGAAACCACTAAAAATTCTTCTTGTATTATAAATGGAAATCCAGTGACCATTTCTGTGGGAAGAAAATCATAGATACCTACAGCTACCATATTTCCATCGGCAAATCGATTTCCCATTGTAAAAAATAATGTAATAGCCCTTTTGGCAATGTGTCTCCTCTGCTCAACTCTATACTCATTTTCTATGTGAAACCATTTCTTCCACATGTAGTAACTACATTGTCTAGTCGAAAATCGGTCTTCTTTTGCTAACAAATGCAGAATGAAGGACTCATTGTCATTGTTCCTAGAACATTCAAGGTCAGTTTCTCGTAAAACAGAGATAGTATAAGCTTTTTTAAGATCAAGAAAAAAATCACAAAGGAGAAAAGAGGAAATTGGCTACCAAGATGGAGGAGGAGCTTACAAATGAGAAAGAAAATCATGGGTCAGCAAGCAGATTATGGGGCACCTTTTCTTGTTGCAGGTTATGGAAAGGTTCAAATTTATTTTTTCTGAAAGAAGAGGTGTAGTTTTGAAAATAAATGGCTCAAACATTTTCACAGCAAAATGTACATTTCCAACATGTCTAATTTTTGTGTACACATGTAAAAATAATTTTGGTGCCTCAATCGCAAATTGGTGCTAATGTACAGATAACCACACTGGTGTGTTCTAGTTACTACACACCGATGCGTTTTAGTTACTATGCACCAGTTCTGTGTTACAAATGGACACACATGTGCGGTGCTATTAAGTGACGCACCGATGATGAATAAACACAAATAAAAAAAACACGACTCTATTTTCTTTAAGTGAAAAAAGTGGCAAATTGAAAAATGGGCAGAAAAATATTTTCAAAAATCTAATTTCATAAAACAATTCTTTAAATACTAAACACTTTTCATTATTTCACTACTTTTGCTAAAATTTTCAGCCAGATTTTTGCAGGAGAGATACCTGGAGCAAGAGAGCATGAGAGCACTATGGAGCAGCGAAATATGTTCGAACAGAAGTATTCAGACAATCATAATCCAAACCTCTCTTGATTCAAATGTTGTACCATAGAATTTCAAATGATCTCATGATTAAATTTGATTTTTTTTTAAACTTTTTTTTGCAGTTTTTTTACTTTTTTCTGCAGTTTTATCCATTTTTACCTTAAATCCTTCATTTTTTTTGTTTCTTCCATTTATTCTCCCTATTTCTATGATTTTAGAATTAAGGCTTTTCATTTTAGATTGACATCCAACCCATGAGACAACTTGCATAGTCAGATACCAATCCATGTGGGCTATTGCGTGAATTTCTCAAAGAAATGGATTTGTTTTTATCGATGCGCCTTGCATAACTGAGTGCACAAGAGCATTGTATTATACAGTGCACCACACAAGTACTATGTAATAAAAAATTTAAAAACATTTTCTTAAATCAGTGCGCCATATCTAAAATAGGGCACCGGTGCTGTATTTTACAAGGGTAGCATTGTACTGTCTATTATACTATTTGTGTGGTGTGTTTATAATACCACCACACACAGTATGATCTATTATACTATTTTTACAATGCATTTATAATACCCCCACACACCAACATCAGTGCGTACAACATGAAAGGCACACCCGTTTCTTGAGATTTATATTTTACTTGAAAAATTGACGATTTATTTATAGATATAGTAATGAATGATATGGTACAGGTCTCATATTGATAAATAAATAACTAATAAGAGATCAAGTAACAAAAATACTGATAACACATCAAGAAAATAAAAAAATTAAAGTTCTTTGTAAATTCTTTACAAAAAATATTATTTTTGAACAATATGTAAGTTTAACTAATATGTATTGTTTACTCTGTATCATGTAGAGCTAGAATATGATAAAGCTCGATAAGATTATTTTTGATCTAGGACCAGAAGAGCTTAGAATATTGATGGAAAAATTGCAAAAGGATGAATTAGGTGAATGAAAAAATACTATCGATCCAATATGAGGTTCTTTTTTTAATTTTCATTAATAATATACTTAAAATTATTAGATGACATGTGTCAAATAGTCTATTAATTCACACATGTTTATTGTTCTATAGGTACCAACAACTTAGAAAAGGAATTTTGTTCTAAGAAAAAGAAAAAAAATAGAACATGCAAATGAAAATGAATTTCTCCTTAGCTCATCTGGAGTGGTGCTGGAGGTTAACAAAAGGGGGAAAAACTTTTAGAAATTTTGGAGGGATCTAGTGGAATGAATGTGTAGACGTTCTTTCCACTTACGATACAAAAACCAATCCAACGATTTCAAGAACCAAATTTTATCTAAACTACAGGAAGAGTTTCCAGAGAATTGGTCAATGAGACATGTCAAACTTTTAATAGAAAAAAATTACAACAACAAAAAAAGAAGGAATGAAAAGGCAATATTCCTTTAAATGTTTGTATAGAATTATTTATAAATGTCAATTTTGTTATATTTAATTTTCATATATCAAAATAAAAAATAAATATTTTATTGTCATGTTACACTTTCTAGAAGATTATGAAAATCTCAAAAGATGAACGAGCTGATATCAGAAGCATTGCAGTAGGAATGTACAAAAAGGTGTAGAAGGAAATAGTCAAAGAAATGGAAAAAATTACATCGCAGGAGGATCCATATCAACAACAATGTGCTTAAAATGTAATATGTAATGATTGAATTTTTCAATCATTAGGTACAATAAATAAACAATTTAGCATTAGATATTAATTTTCAAGATTTTTCTTGCAAAAAAGAAAAGAAAATGGAACCCATTCAACACATAAAACAGGACGACAAGGAAGAAAAGGGTTGATATCTAAGTTTGTGAGTAATTGTTACTTCCTTATAGAAACTTAACTAGATTTCATTTTTGTATTTTTTAAGTTATTTTACAAAAATAATCATTGAATGTATTCAAACAGGTGCTAACATAGAAACAAGAACCATTAGACGAATTAATTGAAATTGGGTTAAATATGGGTTGTGAGTATATGTTGGCGTATCAGAAATTAATTGTGGAATTTGTAAGCATCTATCAATCTTGTTTTAGTTAAATCCGTTTATAATTAATAGAACAAAAAGATCTTTTATATTGAATATATGATTTTTTATGGGGTATAAAACTTGCAGGAAACAAAGTATGGAACTGCGCCAACAGACAAAATTTTGAAAGATGGCATGGTACATGGTTTTGGAAGAATGTGCATAGTTTATGAGTCAATTGTTGCTATGGTACGTCATTTTTATTTTCGATTTACATTGATGTATATTATTTAATATTTCAATTTTCATTATTCTCACCAATGTATACACACTCATTTTAGTTTATTTTTATGTTTGTAGATGGAATGTGAAGAAGAAGAAAACAATTAACACCGTGAACAAAACATTAATGAAAATAACCCAAGTCATGGAAGTAGCTCTAGTAGTGAAAACAATTCAAGCGAAGAATGATGATCACTATGTTTGGATCTCAAAGCAAGCCATTGTATTTTTTGAAATATTTGTTTGTGAAATCAGAAATTTTATTTAATGTAATGGACATAGTGTCACAATTGAAAGACAAAGGGTTACCAATAACTTTCCCATTTTGTATGACAAAGGCTGTCTTATAATAATAATAATAATAATAATAATAATAATCATAATAATAATAATATATGTTTTAATTTATTCTATTGTGGTCTTCATTGTCACTATTGCATTCTCATTGTCATTCTCAAATGCACTAATAAAAATTGCATTCATATGAATATTGTTATAAGATATATATGTGTCAAATTTTGATGAATAATGAATTTTAAAAAATCACAATAATTATGATATAAAATAACAAATTAATTGAAACATCACATTCAAATGCATTAATAAAAATTTAATTAATATGAATATTGTTATAAGATGTGTCGACTTTTGATGAATAATGAATTTAGAAAAATCACAATAATTACTCAGTCACAGGTCAATGTTTCTAAAAGATACAAAATGAACACGGGTGCATGTCGGTTACTGTACACTGGTGCGTTTGTGTGCTGCAGTGCACTAATGCATTTCTACGACCTATGGGCACCGCAAAAATACCAAAACTAATTAAAAATCTCTGTGTGTTTGTGCGATACTGTGTATCGGTGTTTTTTTGTGAGTCTATGCATCGGTGCATTTGTATGACATATGGGCACCACACAAATACCAATACCAATTATAAATATCAGTGCGTTTATCTGATATGGCACATCGGTGCATTTCTATAAGTCTACATACCAGTGTGTTGATATGACCTATGGATACTGCACAAATCCCAAGACCAATTGGTACGGCCCCATACGTTTTATCACTAACACTATGCCTAGTGTGGTTTTATAGCTTGACGGCCCGATGCAAGAACCATTGACCACCCCGAGACCATCGTCTAGATGACATGCAATGGTGTGTTGAAACCTTAATAGCACACCGATGAAAAAAAAATCCGTAATAACTTTTGGCCACCTAGTTTTTTATTTGTGTTGAGTTTCCATTAAAAGCTCCGCCAAAACCTGCGTAACCATAAACGGATGTTGTAGAAAATGTTTTTTTGACAATTTTGGTCAATTTTAGAACACTAAAAGCCTCCTTTATAACCTCCACTAGAGGGTATTTTCCTTGTACTGTGCAGAAAAGTACACACTTTTTTTTACTTGTTTATACATGGATCTTTATTTAGTTTGTACTTATGATGTGTAAGAAAATTACGTGAATTTTTATGTTATGGTATATATAGATGTTTTTTTGTTTAATTATGTAGTAGATGTAAATTTAACAAATAGATAGCTAAAAAGTGAATCAATGTATTAGCTTTGGGTCCTATGTGTTGATATTCAATAAATTCAGACTACCTTTTAAGCAGGTTTATACTATCAAAAAATTGCAATAAAACATAGGATGTCAAACCAAGTAGACATTAGTCATTGTTGAGACCACTAGTTGGGAATCTATCCTGACAACTAAAAAGTAGATATTCACAATAAAACCTTCACACAAGAGTTCAATATTTATATACTACACTCTACAATATTATTGGTGGAAAGACTAAGTCATGTGCCACCTGAACTCACTGGTTCATCAATTAGCTAGAAAATCACATAAAATTGATAATAGGGTGTTGGTGCTATGTTTGGCACTAAGTACAAAACCCATATATATTGATGTAAATATCGACATATGAAAATCAAGGAGAATTATATGTAGTGAACTAAAAAAAATCCACAATAAAGAAATAAAGAAATGCATAAGAACCTACAATAAAATTAAAAAACACACAATAATGTAAAAAATGCATAGGAACCTACAATAAAATACATAGCATCATCACCAACCGAATATCCAATTTATATTTGACTTCAAATATTAACATTAATTTAAACAACTAGCTTCTACATTGATATCAACATATGTAAAACTCATAATTATGAAATGTCACAATGGAGAAAAAAAGAGAGGCGGAAATAATGTTGGCTGCAGAGAAATAAGTATTAAGTGAATGTCATAGATCATTTCATGTAAACTAAAAAGAAAAAGAAATTGTCACTACTGTTCAATAAAAACATGCCTATGATCCCAATGACCAAATGAATTATGTCTACAATCGCGATTTCTTTCATCATAGAATAGGAAATTTCATAACAGAAGTATAGCGGTCGACTGTCCGCATCTCTCTAATATGGATGAAGGAAAGTCCCCAGCGCTTTTTCTGGCGACAGGAAGTACATGCAGAATAGGATCAAAAATTTTAAAATAGTATTCTGAATTTGGGCAAAAACTAAGAGCAAGTATGTGCAGAAAAATTATTGAAAATTTTAAGAAAATGGTTAAATTTTTTAAAACCATAATTTAAGTGAAAAGAAATTTAATCAAAATAGTGATTAATTATAGAAAAGGTAACAAATTACAAAACATGTGGAAAAACAATTTTGGTATCCTTACATCCATATATTATTTATGGGGAGATACTCTTAATGTGGCCTTAGGTTTCAATGCCCTTGATTTATTTTTTGTGTAGTGCTGGATAGATTTCGAGAGATTTGATGTCTATATTAGAGCCCCATTTCAGGATTTTGGCCTTGATTTCTTTAAGAACTGGAAAGAGAAAATCATCAAGGTTGAGGATTATGCATATACAGCTATGGGTTTTAGATTTTGAGAGATTTGATGCCTAGAGTAGAGCCCCATTTCAGGCTTTTGGCCTTGATTTATTTAACCAGTGGAAAGAAAAAAATCTTCATGATTGAGGGTTATGCATATACAACTATGATAATAATGATGAAAAACTTAATGTGTGTTTATTATTTTTCATTTTTTAATTTCTGGTAATTATAGTTTTTTTTTTAAATAATGTAGCTAATCAATATTTACAATTAAGATATACATTTCAAGTAAATAGGACCAAAAAAAATATCCCCATATCATCATTGAGCATAGTATGGGGATTATATGACTATGGTGATGAAAATGAGACTACTCATGAGTTGAGAGGGTCTTAACATAAGGGTGAGAGGGTGTTAACATAAGGGTTCCCTCAATGTGAATGGATGCCATATTATCTCACATGCAACATCATATAGTTTGGATAGTTCACTCTATAATTCCAACCATACTGTGCTACCATGAATATGTGGAACCTCAGGAGGACTATGGTATTCCTATCAGCTTTTTGTTATTATTTACAATATTTTATAAGGATATTGTAATGAAATATCAGCCAAAGAGGCCATAATTTTTTAACAGACAATTGTTTATGTGATTGAAAAAAAACGCACAAATTATTTTTGACTTGTTTATATATGGACATCTATTTTTTTTGAACTTATGGTGTATAAAAAATGATGTCATGTTTATGTTATGTTATACATAGATAGCCAAACAATGAACTAACATATTAGCTTTGTGTGGGATGTATCGATATTGAATAAATTCAGAGTAACTTTGAAGCAGGTCTATACCATCAAAAAAATTAAATATAACATAGGATGTCAAACAAAGTAGACGTTAGTCGCATGTGAGACTAATATTTAGGAATCCAACCTAACAAGTAACTAGTAGGTGTTCATAATAAAAGCTTTAGATAAGATTCCAATGGCTATACTACACTCCACAATATTTTTAGTGGCAAGACTAAGGCATTTTCCCCATGAGCTCACGAGTGCATCGATGGGATAGAAAATCACATAAATATAGTAATAGGGTGTTAGGTGCTACGGTTGGCCCCATCTACAAAGCCCATATATATTGATGTCTAAACTGACATATGAAAATCAAGTAATGAGCATGATATATAGTGAACTAAAAAAAAACACACTAAATAAATAAAAAAAACACACTAACTTCCAATAAAAACCAACTTGGAAGCCAATTCATTCAAAATTTTGTCACAAAAGTAAGACACATGGTCTAGCACAATAGTGGGAGGTGCATTTAACCTAAAAATGGTGTGGTTTAAATAAAAAAGGAACTAGCGGTTCGATCATTATAAAATAAAGTCTTAACCTTGACCCACTTACTGAAGTAATAAAAAACCAGTATGATGTAGTTATGGAAATTAGCTAAGGAAGTCCTACATATCATTAGAAAAGAGACCAACAACTACCACATTGAGATGAGGAGAGGCGGGATTTTTATACATCATTGTAGAAAATATTTGATAAGAATGGGATTTATGGAGTGAATTCATGCAATCTCTAAAGATGGATAGCCAAAAGTTTCCATTGCATCATTTTTTCATTGTAGTGACAATCCTATAGAGATGACTACAACATGATCTGACATGGAAATAATGAAAAGCTTTCTAAACTTCCTAGTGGAAAAGAGAACCATGAAAAATCAAATCAAGTGCCCAGTGATAAAGAGTATCATCAATGATAACGTGGTATTTGGCATTGACGCATATATGCTTACTCTAATCCGAGGATAAGTGAGGAAAAAGCCACTGGGTTTGGACAAATATCAAAATGTCATTGTATTAGGCATTATATGATTTAACAAGGGATAAATACTCACTAAGAAACAAGTCATTAACCATTTACTCATCATTGACTTAGGAAAAATCTAGGATTAACTTTGTATAAGCCATAGGTTTCTTTAATCTAGTAGTAACAAAATTAAGGTCAAATTCTTGTAAAATAATGATCCACTTGGAATACTTGTCGCCAATTACTTTAGAGCTTAATATGTAGCACATGGGTTTAAATGTTTCTACAATAATGTATTTTCGAATGAGTATGCAATGTCATAAACATTTGATAACATATATAGCTCCGAAGGAAAGTTGGTCGAAATGGAAATGGAGTTCAAGGCCCAAAATATCTTCACTAATATAATATATAACATGTATCCATCACAATTCACCCTCTTGGATAAATACCATACCAATGGTGGCTATAGAAGCTATGTGATAAAATAATAAATAATGAGTGTAATCAAGAGGGCTCAATAGTGGGGTAGATATCAAGGCCTTGTTTAAAGCATCAAGCAAGCATTGTGCTTGATTGTCTCAAACAAAAAGTACACCTCCTTTTTATATATGCATGAATCCATTAGTAATATAAATATGCTTAGGAATGAATTGATGCAAAAATTTTACTTCCCCTTGAAAGCTTTGAAGTTGGATCAAGTTGCGAGGAGGTAATTAAATAATTTCCTTGAACTTTAAGGGATAACCTACAATCTCATTCTTTTACATAGTAAATATTAATAATTACAATCTCATTCTTTTACCAATTCCAATTATTTACTTTTAATAGCATGTAGTATATATGAAATGAATACAAATAAGTATGAATTGGAGAAGGAAAACGATGGTGTAAGAAACCTCCCAAGGGAAAAATTAAACAATTACACTATTTTCTTTTTATTATATTTAATGTATAAATAGTTTTCTATATTTTAAGTAGGATCAAAACAGTTAACATATGTAAAAATTAGTTATTTTGTTGCAATATTTCATAATAAGCTTCAGCTATTAATTATCATAATTATTTTTTTATTAGTGTTTTTTAGGAATGTATTTAATTATTTTTTATTAAAAATTGCTATAGTTTATTTGTGTTATGTTTTGGAAGGATTTATGGCATATTTTCTAGTTTAAATTGTTTATAATTTGGAAAAAGCTTATTAGAATAGCATGTTTGAGTTATACCAATTCAATGCTCTAAAATTTTCAAAGAACTAAATTATTGAATCATATATATAGTCAAAAACTCATTTTAAATAACAAAATAAAAATAAATAGAACTTTGGCCCAAAAAATCACCAGAGCAAAATTCTAAAAGCTAGTAAATTAAAAAAAAACCTTAATATCTCTTATCTCTCAGATTAGGTGGAATACCCATCTTCCTGGCATCTTCACGGGCTTCCATTACCACACATATATATATATATATATATAGACACTCTCATGTAGTTTTTACCGAGTAGTTCTAATACATAATTATGTAATCTCTAGCTTGTTGAAAATTTTGATTTTTCTTTAAAGAGGTTATCCATGTTTTTTTTTCCTTCAGTTTGCTTTTTTTCTAGTTGATTTACAGATTCAGAATACTATATTAAAGCTTCTCATCTTTCTCTGCATCTACTTTCTGTAGCCAAAACAAAACGCCTTTCACCGCTATACTCATAATTGAGATTTCCTACTTTTGTGATGAAAGAAGGGCCATCACAGCGACGTTTCCGTCGGTCTTTGAAATCACATATAGGTTTTCGTTGAGCATTAGCAACACTTCTATTTTTCTTTTAAGATTAGGAATATTATTTTTCCGCTGTAAAATTTCATTTGTTGGTATTAATTTAAAAGTTGGTAATTTAGATTAAGGTTAGTATCCAAGTAAATTATGAATTGAGTGTTTGGTTAGTGATGATGCAAGTCTACATTTTAAAGGTGTGGAAATGGAAATCGATTTCCAGCGAGCCTTCCATTTCCACACATGGAAAAATTAAGGCTGCATCATCACCAACCAAATCGCCAATTTATATTTCACTTAAAATCTCAAGTATAATATAAATAACCAGCTTCTACATTAATATCAAGATACGTAAAAGTTTAAAACTCATTACTATGAAATGCCACAGTGGAGAGGGAAAGAGAAACGGAAATAATATTCGATGCAGAGACGGAAATAATCTATTAAGAGATTGTTATAGATCAGTTCATGTAAACATAAAAGAAAAAGAAAATATTGCTACTGTTCAGCCAAAACCTGCCTATGATTCCAACCGCCAAACGAATCGTATCTGCAATAGCCATTTGTTTCATCACAAAAGTAGGCAATTTCTTAACGTAAGTATAGCTGTCAACCCTCTCAGTTTATGGGATTGAAAAAAAATAGACCATTTTTTATTTGTTTATATATGGATCATTGTTTAGTTTGTACTTATGGTGTGCAAGAAAATTATGTGAAAGTTTATGTTATATATAGCTACATCTATTGTTTAATTATGTAGTAGATGTTAATTTAATAAATACATAGCCAAAGAGTGAATTAATATATTAGCTTTGGGCGGGATGTGTTAATATTCAAACTACCTTTAAAGCAGGTTTATACCATAAAAATCTTGCAATATAACCTAGGATGTCAAACCAAGTAGACATTAGTCATTAGTAAGAGTAGTAGATGGAAATCCATAGTGACAACTAAATGTTCACAATAAAAGATGTACAGAAGAGTTGAGTGTTTATATTGATGTAGACATTGACATATGCAAATCAAGTAATGAGAATGATAAATAGTGAACTTGAAAAAACAAAAAAGAAAAGAAAAGAATAACCTACAATAAAAATACATAACATCATCATCAACCAAATACCCAATTTATATTAACTTACAATAAAAAATACATAACATCATTACCAATCGAATACCCAATTTATATTTGACTTAAAATCTTAACCATAATTTAAATAACCAGCTTCTACATTAATATCAAGATATGTAAAACTCATAATAATGAAATGTCAGCGTGGAGAAAGAAAGAGAGGCAGAAAAATGTTGGCTGCAGAGAAATAAGTATTAAACGATTGTGATCAGTTCATGTAAACTTGAAAGAAAAAGAAATTATCGCTATTGTTCAGCCAAAACAATCTAATGATTCCAATGACCAAAGAAATTGTGTCTGCATTCGCCATTTCTTTCATCGCAGAAGTATGCAATTTCATAACAGAAGTATAGCGGTCGATCATCAGCATCTCTCTAATCTGAACGAAGGAAAGTCCCCAGAATTTTTTCAGCCTACAGGAAGTACATGCAAAATAGGGTGAAAAAGTTTAAAATAGTATTTTGAATCTCGGAAACAAGTGAGTGAATGTACGTGCAGAAAATATGAAAAAGTTTAAGAAAATGTTTATAATTTGTAAAATTGTAATTTGAGTGAAAAGAAATTTAAGCATAATAGTAATTAACTAATTTTTTTTTATAGAAAAGGTATCAAATTACAAAACACGTGGAAAAACAATTTGGGTATGCTTACATCCATATATTATTTGTGGAGAGAAACCCTTAATGAGGCCTTAGGTTTCAATGCCCTTGACAGATATTTTGTGCACTCTCGATAGATTTCGACAGATTTGATATCTAGATTAGACCACCATTTCAGGCTTCTGGACTTGATTTCTTGATTTCTTTAACCAGTGGAAAGAACAAATCATCATGATTGAGGATTATGCATATAGAGCTATGGGCTTTTAGATTTCTAGACTTTTGGACTTGATTTCTTTAACGAGTGGAAAGAGAAAATCATCATGATTGAGGATTATGCATATAGAGCTATGGGCTTTTAGATTTCTATAGATTCGATGTCTAGAGTAGAGCCCCATTTCAGGTTTTTGGCCTTGATTTTTTGAACGAGTGGAAAAAACAAATCATGATGATTGAGGATTATGCATATACAACTATGGGATATTGGCCAAGACCCATTATAGCTTGGTATAGCTTGGTAAGAAAGATGAACAAATTAATGTGTCTTTTATTTTTTATTTTGTAATTTCTGGTAATTATAGATTTTTTTAAAAACAAGGTAACTAATCAATATTTACAATTAAGATATATATGTACCAAAAAAAATATCCCATGGCACCATCAAGCATAGCATGGTAATTAGATGAGGATGGTGGTCACAATGAGGCTAATCATGAGTTTAGAGGGTCTTAACATAAGATTTCCCTTAATGTGGATGGATGACATATTATTTCACCTGCAACATCATATAGTTTGGATAGCTAACTCTAACTCCAACCATAGTGTGCTATCAAAAACATGTCACGCCTCAAGAGGACTATTATATTCCTATGAGGTTTTTGTTATTATTTACAATATTATATAAGGAGGTTGTGATGAAATATGGGCCAAAGGGCCCATTATTTTTTAATAGAAAATTGTTTATTTGATTGAAAAAATAAACACAAATTATTTTTGACTTGTTTATATATGGACCTCTATTTAGTTTGAACTTACGGTTTTTAACAAAATGATGTTATGTTTATGTTACGGTATACATGTATTCTTCTATTTTTTAATTATGTAATAGATGTCAATCTAATAAATATATAGCCAAACAACTAACTAACATGTAAGATTTTCGGGAAATGTATTTATATTGAATAAATTCAAAGTACCTTTGAAGGATGTCTATACCATCAAAAACTTCCAATATAACATAGGAAATCAAACAAGGTAGACATTAGTCGCTTGTGAGACCAATAGTTGGGAATCCAACCTAACAACTAACTAATAGATGTTAAAAATAAAAGGATTAAAAAAGATTCCAATGATTATACTACACTCCATAATATTGTCGGTGGCAATACTAAGACATGTGCCCCGTGAGCTCACAAGTTTATCGATGGGATAGAAAATCACATAAAAAAATAGTAATAGGGTGTTAGATGCTACAATTGGCACTATCTAGAAAGCCCAAATATATTGAAATTGAAATTGAAATATGAAAATCAAGTAATGAGCATGATATGTAGTGAACTAAAAAAAACCGACACCAAAGAAAGAAAAAAAACACTAACCTATAGTAAAAACCAACTTGGAAGCCAATTCGTTCATTATTTTGTTAAACGCGTAAGACACATGGTCTAGCACAATAGTGGGAGGTGCATTGATCTAACAATGGTGTGGTTGAGAATAAAAAAAGAATTCATGGTTCAATCATTAGAAAAGGAAGTCTTAACCTTGACCCACTTAGTGGAGTAGTCAAAAACCAAAATGATGTAGTTATGGCTATTAGCTAAGGAAGTATTACATATCATTGGAAAAGAGACAAATAACTACCACATTGAGATTAAGAGACGTGGGATTGTTATGCATCCTTGTAGAAAATATTTGATAAGCATGCCATGTATAGACTGAATTAATGCAATATTTAAATATGGATGGTCAAAAGTCTCTATTGCATCGTTTTTCATTGTGTAATATTCCCAAATGGGGAAAGCAACAATATAGCTCACAATAATGGAAATAGAAGAAAATGTTAACACATTACATATGATCCAAATGATAGATCCATGGTATTATGTATAACAACAATAAATAAGTAGAATATCTTGGGGATCAATCCCTCAAGGTACGCAAAAGAAGCCGCAATGCCCTAAAGCACCCCAAAGATGTAACACACTACTACACAAAATATGAAGCAAGTACAACACAATTTTAGTGACTAATACTGCACTTGGGAAGCAAATATAAATGGGTCTAATAATATCCTACTCATTCAAAGAAAAAAATCGAGATCTATGCTCCCAAACACATTTTCTAGATAACTCAGGAATGATTTTTGGAAATACACAAAATACAAATGGTGATACTAAAGCCCTAGGGCTGAAGAAACTCTGCAACTGAGGAATGAAGAGGAGGTGGTTGAAACTGCTGTAGATCTGAATGGCACTCCTCCAATTGTCTCTCTCAATGAAGGGCTGATCCCTTCAATGAATATCCAGCCTCCCAAATATGGCACTGAAGCCTCCTTTGGATCTGCTCACTTAAATAACGCAGTTAGGGAGTAATACTACATTGTAGGAGATGAATCTTCCTTGGCCTGATGCTAAAATGTGATATGAAGCAAAGGGACCTTCTTTATTGATCTCCCAATCGAAATAAAGCTTCCTCCACAGAAGACAAGCTCAGAAATGGCCCAAATAAATCCTCCACTGCTGCACCCTACAACTCATCACATGTCTAAACAAAATTTGTGCTGTAGAAGAAATTTGTAGCTTGGGAAAATTTCATAATGTGGAAATAATTCTCAAGAACTTCTCCTGAGTAGGCACTTTAAGTCCCTCAAGAAAGAAAGTGGGATTCCCACTGAGGAACGCCCTTGTGCTAAACATCATTGGAATATTAGCTAAACAGTTGAAGAGAGCCAAAATTCTTAACATACCATAATCAATTAATAATCCAAAAAATATCCCCTATGGATGTCACCCCCTTCCTTATATAAGTGGCAAGCTTCCTCACCCTTGGCCCCACTCATTAAAGGCACTACTTCCATGCAAAGGATCTCCCTCCTAAACTACGTTGTCCCTCATTGAATATCCACTACTTCCATACCAACATTGTCGATTTGGTCAAAGTTGACCCAGTCCACATGCTTCTTCTCTTGTTAACACATAGGGGAGATTGATCCTTCTCTTTCGATGCCCTCCATTCACATTTGGAGTGGTTTTGTTCCTACTAAGGAGATTTATGAGTCTCCCTGCCCTCTTATTATTCTAACTAAGAAGCGAAATTAGATTTTAATATTCCAATTAGTTTCATGATAATTTATGAATATTACAATCCTCCCATCCCAAATGTTGATTATCCTCAAGAAACTACTAGGATAGATCTGAAAAATGTAGGGAATTTTCATTCCTATGTAAATCTCCAATCTCCAAGCTATCATCCATATAAAATGAATCACCCTCCACAATGGTAATTTATAGAAAAACTCCTCCAATATGAGAGGATCCTCCCAAAGGCTCAAATCAACCATATGGTTCATCTCGTAAGGAGACAAGTGATATTATGTAGCATCCATATAATTTCCCATGCTCCTCCTAAAGCATGAAGAAATGTGGTAAGTTTCATTCCCAATGGACACATCCAACCAATTTGTCATCCCTCCAATAATTTCCCCAACAATAATAAGAACATCATCAACATATGGGATCACAATCAAAGTCATGCTAGCTGCAATGTGTAGTAATGGAGAATAAAAATGGTCCCTCATGTGAAACCAATGTATTTTTGATCCTAACTGCATCATAATATAGCATGATGTGTGGTTTCCCAACCACTTGTTTTCTGCCCCAATCTTCTCACATGCTTGGAGAAGGTGTATGATGAGTGGTGCAAATTGAGCAAAACTTGAATAAGATATCTTCTCCCCAATATCTCCTAGGGAGTGGCCATCATTAATACATGGCTTATGGCCTCCAGTAGACCATGAATTCTAGAAGGAAGAGTCACCCCTCTTGGAGCAATGTCATGCACATGAATGGTAAGGAAATACAAATACATAGTAAATGAATCATGATGTATAGAAAAAAAATCTTTACCATGTACTTGGATAAAGCTAGTAAGGTGGCTCATAGTTGGACCTCCCCTCACTCCCAATGAAAAAGGAAGTGGATGATATAACTCTACCAAAGAGTCATGTCTCTTCTCATCCTCCAAACAATCCATGCATCTCCTCTTTGAAGCCTTACCAAATGAATCCCTCCAGGATAGTATGGTGTGCTCTTATAAAACCAGTGGGTTGGGAGAGAAAACCCTCATATGCTTCATCTAGTAGTTTCTCCTAAAATTTAGAGGCTCCTGTTAAGAATATCCTTCTCTGAAAATATATGAGCACATCTCTCATTTCATATCTCCCATCTGATAAGTGCCCATCAAGTAATCTTCATGAAAAGAGATCCTTGGAGTATTCCACTAACAACTGGGATCTCCAATATGGGTCAATACTGAATAATGACAACATTGTTGATCTATCATGTGAAGCACCTGTCATGTTGTTGCTATCTTATTTCACATATCCCAAGCCAAAGTCATACACTGGGATGTTGTAATATTTCCTCTATTTCTCCTCCTACAACTTCTCATGATCTAGTCATGGTGGAATTTTTTGGAGGATAGCCTTCCATGGGAGGCTATTACTCATAAAAAAAAAATTGAGTTTACCCAATGTAAGCATAAGTGGCCATCAAACTCTACCATATATGGAATATTCCTTCCAATGTGGAAGTATATTATGATTCTCCAAAGCCATGGAGTGATCTCCTTGCACCATGATGGTTCCATCCATCCCTGAAACATCTTTTCTCAGTGTAAGATGTTTAGTGAGAGTAGGAAATACTGATATTGGGAGAATTTCTCCCTCCTTCTTGAGCCTACCCCAGACTCTCTGTGCGATGTCAAGTCCTCTCAAGGTTCTCACCCCTCCGCGATCAATGAGTGCTGTAACCGGATGTGAAGGATATTTCACCATCTCTTGATCTGGTGGTCTCCCAAGTGGAATGCCTCCACGCAATGAGACATCAATGTCAAGAGTATACTGCATATATTAGTGGACTATTTTTTCCTTGCTCTCACTACACAAATCCAGCTGCCTCCTTTTTGAATCAACATTTTGAAATAGATAGGGGTGTGTGCTCCTAATTATATGATGTTGGCCATCCTCCCTATCTTCTCCTTTCATATGCAAAGTTTCAAAATCTATCAATAATGACACATCCTGCTCATGGATTGTTCCTTGATCTCCACATATGACATTCTTTGGAACTTCTTGCAAATATATAAGGGCTCCTCTCATCGGAGAAATTTCTCCATCTTTCTCTCCATGAGGTACCAGATCTGCTCCTGATATGACAATGATGTTACTTCTTTCCTTCTCTTCCCCTTCATCATGAATGGAGGTTACCTCATCATCATTAAGAGGCTCTTTGTCTTCACACTCTTTTGAAAAAGAGATATCCATGTCTTACTTTTGAGAAGAGAGCTCTTCTTGAAGTGGGGATCTTGCCTCAGGCAAGGTATTCTACATGTTTTTAACCCTCTTAATATAATTTTGGGATGGAGTTGGGTTTATAGATCCTTCCAACTCATGAAAAGGTTTTTTTTTTTTTTTAGGCTTGGGTAGCTCAAGCAAGGATGTTTCAGAATTTTTTACATCAAATATTTTCACTAACCTCCTAGTGAACTTTGTAGAAGTAAATACATTTACATGATTCAAGGAAGAAGTTTCATAAAACCACCAGGCATAAGCCTTACATTCAATATTTAGTGTTGCTACTCTAATGGCTTCATCTTCTGAAACTTGGTGCTGTTACAAATAGGTGTCTAGCTTTTTCACCCAAGCCCTAGCTGTACATTTAGGTGACCCATCAAAAGTAGATAGAAAGAATCTACCCAAATCATGTTGCTTGCACCTATTGCTTCTATTGTGATTGCTAGGTATTCTATTCTCCTTGATCTTGCAGAACCCTTGGAATTTTATATGATCTCTGAACCTCTAAGACTGAGGTTCATACTCTTGAAGATAGTCATCAAGAGTTTCCTCCTTTGGTACATCTCCTTCCTCCATCTCCCTTGCTATGAACATAGGCATGGTATAGCATTGTAGATTAGATTGTATGGATGAATTCTCACACCCATAATATGAATACCTAAAGATTCCTTCATGTGCAAATATTTTTTAGGGACCTTCTTGTATTTCCCTCCTCATTCCCTTCATTTCTCTATTAAGCTCATGCATAGTTTGGAGAAGAAGTTTTGAAAAAAAATTTCCCTCCATTTCTCCAAACGAGACTTGCCTTAGTCTCTTATGTGATTCTTCCCCTTTCTGTGAGAAGCTTCTTCTTCTTTTGATAAAATATATGAAATTTCCTCGCAGGCTGAGCCAAGATTATGCTCTGATACCACTGTAACATTCCCAAATGGGGAAAGCAACAATAGAGCTCACAATCGTGGAAATAGATGAAAATGTTAACACATTACATATGAGCCAAATGATGGATCTATTGTATTATGTATAATAGCAATAAATAATCACAAGTTCTTGGGGATCAATCCCTCAAGATAGGAAAAAGAAGCTCCCAATTCCCTAAAGCACCCCAAACATGTAATACACTACTACACAAAATACGGAAGGAAGTATAACACAGTTTTAATGACTAATACTGTAGATGGGAAGTAAATATAAATGGATCTGATAATATTCTGCTCGTACAAGGCCAAAAATGGAGATCTATGCTCCCATACACATTTACTAGATAACCAAGGAAGGGTTTCTGGAAATACACAAAATACAAATGGGGAAACTAAATCCCTAGGGCTGAAGAATCACTGAACCTGAAGAACAAAGAGGAGGTGGCTAAAACTAATGTTAATCTAAATGACACTACTCCAATAGTCTCTCTCAATGAAGGGCTGATCCCTTCAACGAAGATCCAACCTCCCAAATATGGCACTGAACCCTCCTTTGGATCTGCTCACTAAAATAATGCAATTAGGGAGTAATACTATGCTGTAGGAGATGATTTTGCATTGGCCTGATGCCAAAATGTGATATGAAGCACAAGTACCTTCTTTACTGATCTCCCAATGGAAAGAAAGCTTCCTCCACTGAATACAAACTGAGAAATGGCCCAAATAAATCCTCCACTACTTCACCCTACAAATAAGCACATATCTAAACATAATCTGTGTTGTAGAAGAAATTTGTAGCTTTTCCAAATGCCAGAATGTGGAAATAATGCTCAAGAACTTCTCCTGAGTAGGCACTCTAAGTCCGTCGAGGATGAAAGTGGGATTCCTTCTCGGGAACACCATTGTGCTAAACATCACTGCAATATTAGCTAAACAGCTGAAGGGAGCCAAAAGTCTTAACATACCATAATCAATTAATAATCCAAAAAATATCCCCTATGGATGCCACCCATTTCCTTATATAAGTGGCAATATTCCTTACCCTTGGCCCCACTCATTAAAGGCACTACTTCCATGCAAATGATCTCCCTCCAAAACTACATTATACCTCATTGAATGCCCACTACATCCATACCAGCGCTATTTATTTGGTCAAAGCTAACCTAGTCCACATGCTTCTTCCTTTGTTCACACATAGGGGAGCTTTATCCAGCTCTTTTGATTCCCTCCATTCACAATTGGAGTGGTTTTATTCTTACTAAGGAGATTTAGGGCGACCCTCTTATTCTTCTAACTAAGAAGAAAAAATAGATTTTAATATTCCAATTAATTGCATGCTAATTTAGTAATATTACACATTGTAGTGACAATCCTAGAGAGATGAATGCAACATGATATGGCGTGAAAATCATGAAGAACTCTCTAAACATATTAGTGGACTAGAGAACAATTAAAAATCAAATCAAGTGCCTAATGATAAATAGTATCATCAATGACAAGGTGGTATTTTTCATTGAGGCATATATGCTTATTCTCATATAAGGATAACCAAGGAAAAAGTCACTAGGCTTGGAAATATATGAAAATGTCATTGTATTAGGGATTATAGGATAGAATGAGCATTAAATACTCACTAAGAAACAAATATTTAATTATTAACTCATCATTGACTTACAAAAAATCTAAGATTAACTTAGTAGAAGCCATAGGTTAATTTAATATAGTAGTAGCAAACTTAAGGTCAAATTCTTGTTAAATAATTATCAACATGGAATACTTGTCTCCAATTACTTTACGGCTTAAAAAGTGGCACATGGGTTTACATTTTTCTACAATAATGGATTTTCAAATGAGTATGCAATGTCATAAACATTAGATAACATATATAGCTTCCAAGGCCAGTTGGTCAAAATGGAAATGTATTTGAAGACCCAAAAGACCTTCACTTATATAATTTATAACATGTATCATCCTCTTGGATGAGTACCATACAAATGGTGGATTTAGAAGCCATGTGATAAAATAAGAAATATTGAGTGTAATCAAGAGGGCTCAAAAGTGGGCTAAATATCAAGGCCTTGTTTAAAACATCAAGCGAGTTTTAATTTTTTGTCTAAAAGAAAAGTATACCTCACTTTTATATGTGCATGAATCCCTTGGTAATATCAATATTTTTACGAATGAATTGATGCAAAAATATTACTTACCCTTGCAAGCTTTGTAGTTGGATCAAGTTGCAAGGAGGTAATTAAATAATTTCCCTGACCTTGAAGGGATAACCTACAATCCCATTATTTTAAATAGTAAATCTTAATAAGCATCTAGACACCATATAAAAGATACAATCATGTGGATTTAACTAAATATTATAAAATCTCAATAAAAGCTCTTCATAGATGGGCACAATGGGCATAACATCACTTGGGTGAGCTATATTGTCATCTATACATGCTTCCCCAATATGTTTAACTTCGTGAAATATGTGTGATATGTGTTATAGGTCATTTTTTCACATCCAGTAAATAGGAATCCTAATGGGATTAATCAACATCCTTTTCTCCCTTGTCACTATCATTGAACAAATCCATAATCATGCCTCTTTCATTCCCTAAAGTTTCTTCCTGAAATTGCATCATCTGAGGAAGATTTAGGGCCAGCGCTCCCTGGCCTCTTGTTGGAATGCTTTCACCTACAAGAATTAGAGGAAAATTTAACCTAAAAGTGCCCATGAAAATTTCATGTAATTTTCATGTCATAATATGTAAACCAATCAAAATACTTTAAATTTAAAAATAGGGACATGTAAATATTTTGGAAGGAAAAGAAGAAAAACTATATTTTTTAATTGTATTTTGGGCTTATCTCCTTATAGGTTTGCTTAAATTTCAAGTGTAGACACATTGGATGTGGAATTAAATTCCACATCCAATTAGTACCCATTATCTATACTTTTGAGAAGAACCACATTTATAAAAATTGAAGATACATTAAAGAAGTTTGTTGAACATGTGTTTTTAATGTATCTTCAAAATTTACCAATGTGGGTGTTATAAAAAGTATAAATAATGAGCACTCATTGGATGTGAATTCAATTCAGAATCTAATGAGTGTATACACATGAAATTTGAATAAACAGATAAGGAGATAAGCCAAAAATACAATTAGAAAAAGTAGTTTTCTTATTTTCCCTCCAAAATTCACAATTATTTTATTATTTTAATAGCTATTTTACTATTATTCCTTAGGAGGCCACTTTTAGGATAAATTTTCCTCTAATGTTACTCCATTTTTGCCTGCGTTGATCACCCATAACTTTCTCCCCTTTCCAAATGTGTTGGTTCTGGAAATTTAGGAAAAAGAGGGAGAATCCAAAAGCCTCCATTTCTAGAAGCTTCTAGGATCTGTTGTAACCATTTACCTCTGATAAAAATATCGAATCCTATCCCATCATACCTTGGAGTTTCCATCACTTATCCTTAGATCTCGCCCTCCCATCAAGGGTGGATCTCAATCCCTAGATTGCTAAAAGGATAAGATCTCCCAACTTAACCCACTCCTCTATATATTTACAACCTTCCATATGTAAGGAGTTGGGTTTTCGAGAGTGATTATACACTTATTTTTTTCTTGTGAGAGACATTATTTGATGCATTTAGGGTCATTGGAGGTGCACTTTGTGATAAGGAAAGGAAAATTTAACCTGGAGGAGCTCTTCTACAAGATCAACAGCTATTTTAGGTTGTAATTCACTCCATTTCTATTAATGCTAATAGTTATTTTTTTCCTATATATGATTTTTTTTATTTCATGTATTTTAATACCATGTTGATCTATTGAATAAAGTTATTTGATGACGTTGCATATATCCTGTAGTTTCTTGGCTTGTATTGTTTCACTGTGCAGGTTCTAATTTTTGCAATCAGAGCTAGGATTGGAGCATTCAAGATAAAGAAAGAGAAAATCATGTGAAAAAATCCAGGTAAGCTTCATCTCGTCATATATTTACTTTAAGGAAAACATTGGGTTACTTCTCTCTCTATTTTACTAGGTTAGACCACCAAATCTAGGCGAGATACTTTTTTCCGCAGTCATAAATCTTGCATAAAAATTTGGTGATTGTACTACTAAAAAAATTATTCCCTTGGTGGTTTCTTTGTTCATTATGTTTGTTTTCTTATTTGATAGACCTTTGTTTCCTTAACCAGCATAGAAAAAACCAAATAAGTGATTTCATTGAGTCTCATTTTCAATTGTTTTTCTAGGATACTCTATCTGTGGACCAACACACCCCTTGTGCCTCTGATAGAACGTTGAACCCCACCTGGGCCCTCTTTGTACCTATGTTGCAAAGAATTGATGCCTCTCCTACACCAACATTGGCCCATGTTTTTTCATAAAATTTTCTCTTGTTTTTAATTTCCTCTTTGATTAGCATACTTCAAGCTGACCTTACTTGCATCTTGATTGTCTTGTGGTCTCCCTGAAAACTCCATTCGGTTTGCATTTTTTTTATTTCCTTTGGTAAGGTTTGGTTTCAATTTTTCTTTGTTCTTAAAATTACCTCACTTGTAAACTAATTTCATTTTTTCATTGATTGTTTGGATGAATTATTGTTCCAGTCCTCATTCTAAAAAAATTATATGAATTAGTGATTAAACTTTTGGATCTTAGTCTTCCTCATTTTGAAAATTAAGTGTGTTGAAAAGAAATTTTTTTGCATTGGCATTTAGGGTTTTGTATGTGCATTGATATAGTATTACGTACATTCAAAGGGAAATTGCATGTTACATCTTGTTTGCTACATGTTGTATTCTATATACTGATATTTACTTCCCTTCCTTAGCTATACTTTGATTGAAAGAGAAATATTTCCATTTTCTCTTCCTAGATTTGTATTTTGGGATATTCAGGTGACATTCGTGGTGAGCCAAAAACTGAAACTTAATAAAATATCAACCTAAAATTTACTGAATCAACCTAAGGATCATTTCTAACATTAACGCAAAAATTTATAGGTATAGGTTAGAGACATGTTCCGTCGTCTTTAAACGTAGGAGCTTTCATTGTTTTCCAGTGTTGCATCTTGAGGGTGAAATCTCGTTCCATGTATGTGAGTGTATAGGATTTATCTCCATGTACCTTTGGGTATATTGTATGGTGCTCCGCACACGTAAATTATAAATGAATTATCTCATCCAATGGTTATGTATTAGAAAACACTACTACAGACTGCACTCCCACATACCATCGAGTATATTTTTGGAGTCCCCTATAGGTTTCTATCCATCCATATATAATTGATTCTACTTCCTTGTATACAATGATACACTCAAAAAAAATTTCAACGAGATTTTTTGTCATACGTCAAACCATTGGTCGGCCAAGGTGTATATTGCATTTCATGGTTTCTTGCTAGAAGGTGATTGGTTTGCCTCAACTGATTCAATCACCCACCACATTGAAAGCCTTTTATGAAAGAGCGTACAAACCTTGTGGGATTTTTCATTCCCTTTAAGTATAATTAAGGGGGAAAAGCATCACCATAGAAGTTGAAGTCATTGGTGTACCTCTCAAATATTATATTTTATTAGGAAATACATGGGTTTATTCCATCGTTGTCTTCGTTTCAAATTACTTCTTTATGATCTAATTTCATCATAAAGGTGAGATTTTTGTCATAGTCCAACTCACCTTTTTCACCTCTCAGTCTCACTTTACTAGAATTTTCCCTCTTGTAGGGAAAAATCTACACTCCTATTAACATTTTAGACTTGGAATTTTGATGCATTTTTGGCTTATGGGAACCTTTTCACTCCCTCCTCCTATCCTTCTCATCAACTCAACTTCGGTGTCATATATCAGCATGATATCATATTCTACTACCCTATTTGATCCATTTATTGTACCAGATGAAATTAACATCCAAAGTTTTGACGACCGAATGTTGCTTAGCTTGATTGAGCTAGATTATGAAGTCATATATTTGGCTTGTGCAACTTATTCCTTCTATTTGATTAATTGGGTATATAAATCATTGGATTATAACCCGTCTTTCAATATTTTTTCTCATGTATTCGCTAATGATGAGATAATAACGAAGATCATGGTGTTGGATGACGATTCATGTGATGAAAATCACCATCATTACTCCTTACAATATTCCATTGAGGATAATCTCAGTCATCTATACTTAACGGATTTTGTAGAGCCTTCTATGAATTTCGTTTCCATTCATGAGGTTGGCTCTAAAAATAAACTTTTTAATATAGAGGAAATTATACCTCTCGATATCTCTATTAAATCAATTATTGTCGAAAATCTATATAGTGGAGAATATTTTTCTCCATGTGAGATCAAGATTTATAGATACCTATTGATGAGTTTCAAGATGTATTTTCTTAGGATTATGAAGAAATTACAGGCATCAAACCAAATATATTAGTGCACGAAATAAAGACGTATCCTAATACCAAACCCATCACGAAGCGCCTCCGTCTAGTCCATCACAAGAAAGCTAGCGAGATTAAGGTTTAATTTGAAAAGGTTCTTTGAGCTAGTTTCATATACCATGTTCCTTTAACTAATTCGGCATCGAACATTGTCCTTGTCATGAAGAAATAGAGCATGATCCTAGTATGTGTCAATTATCAGGATGTAAATCGTGCTAGTCCAAAGAAAACTATCCAACCTCGTTTATTAACCAGATTATTGATGAATGAAATGGCTATGAGATTTATTCATTTATGGATGGATTCTCAGGATATGATGAAATCAAAAATCTCCCAATGGACCAACCTAATACTGCATTTGTTTTTCCTTTGGGTAATTTTTCCTATCTGAAACACCCATTTGGTTTAATGAACGTTGGGGCCACATTTCAAAATTCTATGGTTTATGTTTTTCACAACATTAAAAACATCATGCAACCATATTTGGATGATCCCCCTACTCATTTTAAACATCGGGTTGATCACCCGATACATCCTCAGGCCATTTTCTTCTATTGTAGACATTATAACATTCAACTTAATTCAAAAAAATGTGTGTTATGCATTAGTTCAAGTCAAATTATGGGTTTTTTCATTTCAAGACACGGAATTTGTATTTATCCTCTGAAAGTACACATGATCCTTAATTTTCTAGCACCTTCTTCTCTCATTCTGTTACAATGACTCCAAGGGAAATTAACTTCCTACGAGGGTTTGTCCCTAATTATGTTAATTTGACGAAAGGATTCACTCGCCTGCTGAAAAAAAGGGGTCCCCTTCCATTGGGAGGATGATTTCCAGAAAGTACTTGATTCCTTGAAAGATGTGTTGGTTTAGGCATATCTTTTATACACCCTTGATTCATCGTGACTATTTATTGTATCTCACTACTGCCATTTATACTATAGAAATTGTATTGGTCTAGGAATATGATATAGGGATTGAAAATCCCATTTATTATTTTATTCAGAACCTTAATGATACTGAAATAAGGTATAGCGATGTTGAAAAGTTGGCTTTGGTTGTCGTTCAATCCATCCAAAGGTTTCACCATTATATCTTGCCTCATAAAACTATAGTGGTTTCATAATGCAACCCTATCACATATATTTTATCATGTGAATTACTAGGGAGAAAATACTCTAAGTGGATCGCTATTTTTCAAGAGTTCAGCCTAGAATTCATGGAGTCCTACTCGAAGAAATCCCTATTTTTCGTCAAACTAATGTGCGACCTTCCTTTGCTTGTTTCTAGATCTACATTAGAATATTTTATCCCTCACGAGTCATTTTTATGATTTCTTCATCTGAACTATGCTATGAAGATTTTATAATGTATCTCCAGACCCAAACTTTCTAGTCCGATAACTCTCACTCTCAACAGTGATGTATTTGATTCCAATCCTAAAACTATGTTAATATTAGTGACACCCTTTACCATTGTGGTATTGATATAGTTTTACAGAGGTTCCTCACCCTTGATGAGGCCAAGAAAGTCCTTAATGAATGTCACTCAGGGGCATGTGGCATACATCTATCTGGTTACGTTATAGCAAGGGAGATCTTACAAGTTGGTTACTTTTGGCCAAATATCTTTCATGACCACATTCTCACTATCTACAAGTGTCATGCATGCCATATATACAATCGTAAGACCCATTATTCACCCACTCCATTACATCCTATTATTTTTTTTCATCCCTTTATGAAATGAGGTATCGACTTCATGATATTTATCCCTCACTCAGGTGGGGGGCATGGCTATATCATTGTCGCAGTAGATTACTTTACTAAATGGGCTGAGGTGATACCTACATTTAACAAAATTGGCAAAATGACTGCATATTTATTCTTCAATCATGTTATTCCTTTGTTTCGCGTTCTACAATAAATAGTTACGAATCACAGAAATAATTTATCAAATCATATGTTGATCGAACTAGCTGGTAATATGAGACATTCCGATGAAAGTCCCATTCCCTACTATCCTCGGAATAATGGAAAATTTGGGGCTATTTACAAATTTCTTAAGAATATGCTTCAATGTATGGTATGGGTCCCTAAATTGGACTAGAATTTTCTTATTTACGTTGAATTCTAGGCATAACAAATATCATTTAGGATTGCTACTGGATTTACACCCTTTCAGTTGGACTATGGTTTGGAATTAATCCTCCCCATTGAATGTGAAATTCCATCATTAAAACTAGCTAGTGAACTTCTTCCTACCAGTTCCATACAGAAGGAGTATCTTTTGAATCTAACTCGATGAGATGAAACTAAACCCGATGCTGCTTTATACAATGAATCTCATAAAAGATGCATGAAGGCGCAATAAGACAAAATTTCAAGCCTGATGTCTTCTTGAAAGGAGACATTGTTCTCTTATACAACTGGGAGCCCAATTAGTTAGGTCTAAAAATGTTCCAACCTATGTGGCTAGGACCATACATTTTCAAGTGAGTCCTTGCAAAAGGTGCCAATTAGTTAGTATATTTTTTTGGAGTTTCACTAGTGCAACTGAGGAATGGGTTGTACCTCAAAAAATACTAATCTTGATCTCATGCGTAGTACATTATGTACATACTTGTTTAGTCAATTTAATGTCTTAAATTTCTATTTTAAATTATCAACCGGAGTTAGTAATCATGTGAAGTGCAGGTGCACTATATATGATGGAAGCCTATTTTTCTTACTTCGTTGTGTAGATTTTATATGTAGTTTTTAGGCGGTTTTTATGTTTTATCTCCAATTTTAAACTAAGAACTGATATAAGGAGTGAAATCTAGATTTAATTAAAAGCCTATGATGAAAATTAAGAAGAACAATTGATTTCAAAAGAACTAGAAAATAAACTTCAATATTTTTGTATTTTCAGTGATTTTATATGAATGAAATTTAAAAGCAAGAAAGCAACTGAATCTAAAATATTTTTAATGCTTTAAAAATAAATTTAAGAAGGAGGAAAAGGAAATGTTTAATATTAATCTAAGAAGGAAATTGATTCATGAATTATTCTAAATAAAATATTTTAATAATTAGAAAATGAAAATTACAAGAAGGAAGAAAAGGAAAAGTAAAATTAAGAAAGAAAATTGATGTAAAAGAAGTCTAAATTGAATAAAAAGAAACCATGTTTAACTCTATATTATATTATCTTATGCCATAAAATAAAATAAAATATTAGGTACTTAAATTTATTCTAAATTTGTACAAATCATCAATAAAACTATTATAAAATCGTATCATGTAGTTGAGAACCTTTCTCTACTTATCAAATGAAAATTTTCAAATTAATCCTATGAAAAACAGTGTATTAAACTAATTTATAATTCTATTCACTACGAAAATGAGTTATTCTATTCTAAATTATATGAAATGAAAATATTAAACCTCTAACGATCTTATCTAAATGACTGCATTGTGCAAATTGAAAGGTCTAATTGAACTAAGAATGAAAACAGAGTATTATGCCTACTGCACAAAGGTAAAATGATTGTTTATTATGAGATGTATGCTTACTGTGTAAACAAATACAAAATAGAGATTCATTCCATACATTAATATGATTAAGGCATCAATACAATTAAATAAATTGAAACATTAAAGCATTAAAATTATGCGAAAGATACAAAATTCATTTTATGAAAAACTAAACATTTAAGTAATGAAAAACTCAAGAATTAATCTATGCGGTAATGGATAATTAAAATAGAAAGCAAAAAAAATAATGCCATGAAACCTTTTCTGTGTAGGGGCCCACTGCAATAGAATGTATTGAATAATTACATGACACTAGTTACACATCAATGGTCTTGAACTTCGCCTTCTCCTTGCATTGATAAAACATATTTTTTTAATGTAGCAATATTACAGCAATTGAACTTGTTTCCAGTTTGAAACAACTAGATATTTATAATAAATTATATTAAACTATTTTGAGATGATCGTGCCTAAAATTATTAACAAAAATGAGAAGTATAATTCTAAACAGGACTATGGTCTTCATATCTTTCACAATTTTCTACGTGGAGAGAAAATTTTGAAGCTTCCAACTTCTCATCCATTTTCTCAACCTTCCATTTGACTAATCCTTTGGTCGTGATTTTAGGTGTGATTTCTCTCGATTCTGGACAGGTGAGTAGGAAAATATCCATGTATGGATCATTTCAAAACTACCCATATTCTTTGCTTCTCTCTTTCATCTTCGGAACCTATCGAACAATGTCAGTAGTTACAGAAACAAATATTAGCTACAAAATTGGATGAGTTCTTTAGCTAAACACAAAATTCATTCAAATAATAAGAATGTTAGGTCCCTATATTACTAGTATAGTCCCTTAATGTTGTTAGTATTACCCTCTTATTTTTATTATTGTACCCTTGTAACCCCCATTTTGTTATTATTGTGCCCTTAAATTATTATTATTAGGTCAACTAGGATTACATTATGGCCCCACGGACTCCTATATATAGAAAGGAGGTTTTGTAAATTTTATCATCCAAGAATTGTTCATTATGTAATGTATTGGAGGTTTCCCCCTCGAAGTGGCTTATTTCTAAGGCGTTGATATCTCTTTTCTTCTATTTTTGGAGCTGGTTTCACAACATTTGGTATCAGAGGTTTGGATTTTAGGGTTTTTCTACTCTAAACAGGTCATCGTGGAATTTTCGCTATAAAATTTTTTTCTACGAAGGTTTAGAATATGAAAATTTTTTGGTGCGAACCTGAAATCATGAGGAAACTCATCAAAAAATTTTAGAGCTTGGTTCACAATATTTTCAGAGATATCATCTGTGGAAGGTAGTGCTTGTTCAGGCTCCCAAATTTCATCTCAAAGAGGTGATAATAGGAAAATATTCATAACTCTCTCTCTGAGCATCGGATTGGAGTGACATAAAAAGTGGTCTCAATTACATGGATTTTAGTTTCTTGGCTATCATTTTTAGAGCCGAAGGACGAAACAATGACACATGGAAAGTCGTACAAGTTCACTCTACTGAACCATTCCATAATTATGTCATTGTGGGAGATTGGACACAACTTTGTCTTGGAGAATCTAAATCAGGTCATATCTATGGTATTTGAAAGAGAATTCATAGGGCTAATTTGGTACCAAAATTCAAATATTGAAGTTTTTCAATCACAGAGATAATCTAATTTCAATATCAAGCTCCTCAAAAGGAAGAAAAAGGTGTGTATTTTTTTCGAATTGCATAAGTCTTGTTTGAAGAATAAATTTGAATTGATTCCAAGGGCATATTGTAGAATAAATATCAGTATTGGGCTATAAAAGATGCCTCGTAAAAATAATTCAACACCCATTAAGCCTTCAGAAGTTTCTACAATGACTCATGAAGATGAAGAATTGCAACGTGATCTATCAAAATTACAAGAGCAGGTGCACCAAATTTCGCTCTCGCAAAGATCAAAAACAAAATGAAATGGAAGTTTTGAAGAAAGGTGTGGAAGCGAATATGGATGGTTTGAAGAAAGGCATGGAGGCTAATATGGATTGAATGGAAACTAGCATGGAAGCAAAGATGGATGACATGAAAGACAACATGGAAAACATGAAGAATGATCTAAAAGCAGACATGGAAGGCTTGACAAAGTTGATACAAGAAATGTTTCCTAATGGTGAAAATATAGTAGAAGAACCTCATGATGAGAAAAAAATAAATGTTAATCGTGATTTAATAAACTCTAATGCTGGCGGGAAGAACCACCATATTCCAAAAATGGATATGACGAAGTTTGATGGAAGGGATCCTGTAACATGGATACTACAGATGGAGCAATATTTTGATCTCCATAACATGCAAAACACAGAAAAGGTACGCATTGCAAATTTACATTTAGAACAAAATACATTTGTATGGTATCTATGGCTTTTCTCTCATAAAAAAATTGTCACTCGGTTAATTTTACGGAGGAAATGATAGCACATTATGAGGATACAAAGAGCAACACCTTCTTTAGCCAATTGATAAATCTCAAACAAAAGGCTTTAGTGGGGCAACACATTGAGGAATTCCAAAAATTGAATATAAGGGTAACTGATATTCCAGAGGAACACAGGATTGATCTCTTCATAGGCACTCATGTTTTGGAACCTGATTAATTGGAGAAGGCATTCAGGTTGGCAAGAAAATTTGAATGTAAAATTATGGCGACAAGGAAGCCTACCACTCAATTCTATAAAGAAGGAAGTGTTGCTATGCCTAGATTTCCACAACCTACAAGGTTGACAGCACAACAATTGGAAGAAAAAAGAGCAAAAGGGCTTTGCTACAGTTGTGATAGCAAATACACTAAAGGTCATAAGTGTGCTGAGAAGAAATTATTTTACATAGATTGTGAAGAGGAAGAAGAAAATGAACAAGAAGAGGATATACACCGGGAACCAACCCTAGAAGAGGAAGAAATGAATCCGACCATATTGTGTAATGCACTAGTAGGAATTACCACTCCTCAAACTCTCAAGATAGAAGGACAAATCAAGAAGAAAAAGGTAATAGTGTTGATTGATTCAGGTAGCACCCATAATTTTATTCATTGTAAGGTAGCCAAGGAATAAAATTGTTTCCTATACCCAGCACCAGAATGTCAAGTGATGGTTGCAAATGGAGGAACTATAAATTGCTCTGGAAAATGCCATAATATCAAGCTAACCATGGGGGAATATGTATTGACTAGTCAAATGCTTTCCATTCCTATGGGAGGTGCTGATGTTGTACTAGGAGTACAATGGTTACAATCTTTGGGGACGGTAGCTTTTAATTTTCAAGAACTTTTCTTGAAATATTTTTCAAAAGGAAAGGAAGTCAAATTATGGGGTATTGAAGGGAAGCCAGGAAGGATAATAAGCTCTAATGTCATGACAAAGCTTCTAAAGAAAGAACAACGAGGCGTAATTGCACAATTATGCTCACTAGAAGTTCCAACATCAAAATCATCTATTCTTGCAGATCTCCAACAAGTCTTGGACAATCATTCCAAGGTGTTTGAAACTCCCAAAGGACTCCCACCTATTCGTGATCATGATCATGCTATTCATTTGATTCCAGGAAGTGTTCCTCCAAACATTAGACCTTATAGATATCCTTACTTCCAAAAGAGCGAAATTGAACATATGATTGCAGAAATGTTAGAGGCGGGTATAATTCAACCTAGTCAAAGTTCTTTCTCTGCTCCTGTAGTATTGGTACACAAGAAGGATGGATCATGGCGCATGTGTCCGGATTATAGAGAGCTCAATAAGCTCACCATTAAAGATAAATTTCCCATTCCCGTGATTGATGAATTATTGGATTAATTACATGGAGCAATTTATTTTACCAAGTTGGATCTTCGTTCAGGATATCATCAAATTAGAATGAAGACTGAAGATATTCCAAAAACAGCATTTCGAACTCATGAGGGTCATTATGAATTTTTGGTCATGCCTTTTGGCCTTACCAATGCACCTTCTACATTTCAAGGGTTGATGAATTCCATTTTCAAACCCTTCCTTAGAAAATTTGTGCTAGTATTTTTTGATGATATACTAATCTACAATACATCTTCGAAGGATCATGTTGAACATGTTGACAGGGTGCTCAAACTATTGCAGGAGAAACAATTATATGCAAAAATATCTAAATGTTTTTTTGGAGTACAAGAGGTGGAATATCTGGGTCATATTGTATCTCACGATGGTGTTAAAGTAGACCCTAACAAAATTAAAGCCATTCAGGAATGGAAAGTCCCCACAACCATAAAGCAGTTGTGAGGATTTCTCTAGCTAATAGGGTACTATCGCAATTTTGTTAAGAATTATGCGAGAATAGCAGCACCTCTAACAATATTATTGAAGAAATATGCATTTTCATGGACTCTTGAAGCAACTAAGGCCTTTGAACATCTCAAAGAGGCAATGTGCCTAGCACCGGTCTTAGCTATGCCAGACTTCACAAACACCTTTATTATGGAATGTGATGCCTAAGGAAATGGAATTGGTGCTGTTTTAATGTAGGAAGGAAGACCCATTTCTTTTGAAATTCATTCAATAAAATGAAAGTATTTACAGAAACCTATTTATGAGAAGGAAATGTTAGCAATACTGCATGCACTAAAGAAATGGTGTTTACCTAATGGGAAGACACTTCAAGGTAAAAATGGATCATGATAGTATTAAACACTTTTTGGAACAAAGAATATCTTCAGAAGAGCAACAAAAATGTGTCACAAATATGTTGGGTTATGACTTTGAAATAATCTACAAAAAAGGAAAGCTTAATGTTGTTGCAGATGCACTCTCAATAAATAATGAAGAGGTGGAAGCATTGCTTTGTGCCATTTCTATTATCCAACCAGATTGGATAACTGAAGCAAGAGATGAATGGAAGAAGGAAAAAGATGTATGGACACTCATTCAAATGTTGCAGCAAGATCCTAGTACATCTGATACATTTAGTTGGAAAAATGAGTCCTTATGGTACAAAGATTGCTTATATCTTTGTAAGAATTCCCAACTAAAACAAAATATTCTTCTGGAATTGCACACTTCTCCTTTAGGAGGACACTCAGGATTTTTAAAAACTTACCACAGGGTGAAGAAAGAATATTTTTGGGATGGCCTTAAATCTGATATTCGAAAGTTTGTGGCGGAATGTTTGGTTTGCCAGCAGAATAAAGTGGAAACAATTAAGACCCCAGGACTTCTACAACCTTTATCCATTCCAAGTCAACGTTGGGAGGAGATTTCAATGGATTTTATCACCGGTTTACCTAAGTCCGAAGGAAAGAGTGTCATCATGGTGGTAGTTGATAGGCTTACCAAGTATGCACACTTTTGTGCATTATCTCATCCATTTAAAGCAAGTACAGTTACTACTACATTTATGGACAGAATTCAAAAGCTACATGGAAGCCCAAGGGTTATTGTGAGCGACAGAGATCCCATTTTTACTGGAAATTTTTAGACGGAGTTATTTTCTTGTTTGGGTACTCAATTAGCTCATAGCTCATCTTATCATCCTCAATCTGATGGTCAAACTGAGATAGTAAATAAATGTTCGGAAGGATATCTTCGTTGTTTTGTATCTGATAAACAAACACAATGGGTCAAGTGGTTACCTCTCGCTGAATGGTGGTATAACACTTCCTTCCATACTGCAGCAAAAATGACCCCATTTATGGCACTTTATGGATATCATCCACCATCCATAACATCATATTTAAGGGAAAATTCGAAGGTTCAAGCAGTGGAAGATCACATCGAGCATCAACAAGAAGTTCTCCAACTCTTAAAGGATAACCTGAATTTGGCACAAAATCGAATGAAACAACAGGCAGATCAACATCGCAGCGAGAGAAGTTTTGATGTAGGAGATTGGGTATTTTTACGGCTGCAACCATACAAACAAATGTCCCTCAAGCAAGCTAAGAAGGATAATAAATTATCGCCAAAGTACTATGGTCCTTACAAGGTGTTGCAAAAGATTGGTACTATGGCATACAAATTGGATCTTCCTGCTTCTTCACGAGTGCATCCAATTTTCTATGTTTCATGCTTAAAGAAGGTTATAGGTGAAAATCTTCCAGTTCAAACAATATTGCCAGAACTTGATGAGGAAGGAAAAATCATATTGAAACCTGAAGCGGTCACGGAAACAAGAACTCGACAGCTACGGAATCGATCAATTTCGGAGTATCTCATCAAGTGGAAGAACTTACCCACTGAAGATTCTACATGGGAGGATGAGAATTTTATACAGAAGCACCCAGAGCTACTCAAGCGTTGAGGACAACACTTTTTTGAAGGAGAGGGGCACGTTAGGTCCCTATATTACTAGTATAGTCCCTTATTGTTGTTAGTGTAACCCCCTTATTGTTATTATTGTACCCTTGTAACCCCCATTTTGTTATTATTGTGCCCTTAAATTATTATTGTTAGGTCGGCTAGGATTACATTATGGCCCCATGGACTCCTATATATGGAAAGGAGGTTTTGTAAATTGTATCATCCAAGAATTTTTCATTTATTTAATGTATTGGAGGTTTCCCCCTCGAAGTGGCTTATTTCTAAGCCGTTTGTATGTCTTTTATTCTATTTTTGGAGCTGGTTACACAACAAAGAAAAATTAATATAAAAGAGATATCATTTAAATTCCTTTTCTGAGTGAAAATATATCAATTAACACTTATTGGGTTTGTGAATTATGTCAAAATGGAAGAAAAAGTGGTGAAATAGATGTCAAAATAAAGACAGTCTTGAGGCTCAACATAACCCCACTAAGAGACTATTGCATGTCCTTGTAAAATTTCAAAATTGTGAGTCTTCACCTCATTCCTACATATGTTCTAACACCTTTGCTAGGACATACAGTTTCAGCTTATTTCCCCTCTTTGAAGTTACTACTACTCTTGGTTTTTTCATCAAAATTTTGTACTTCAAATTTATGATCTGTCTGTCCAAGCATCTGTTCCTCTTTTTCAATTTCTTGTTCTTTTTGAACCATAACCCTAGATCCAAAAGAGTGTTGTCATTGATGGTTTTTTCAATTTGGTTATGAATCTTCAGAGCTTCATTTTCCTACTTTATAAGAATATTTAATGTCTCTAACTCAACAATTTCTTGCTTTATAGTATTCACTAGAGGTTCTTGTGGTCTAGAAGGTTGTTCATCATGAACTGATGTCTTCTCTGTATCTCTTCTTTCCAAATATTCAATATAATCATAGATCTCTTGCTCAGCAGGGTCAATATCTAGAGTTCTTCTACTTAAATCCTGTATAGGAGAGGAAATGATAGGTGATGGTACCTAAAGGCTTTATTTTATATCAATAGGTTTTGTAACTTCATGGAGTGGATTTTTGGCTACTTTGAAAATTCTTGAGCTTCTTCTTACTGGTTGTGGAATGTTTTGAGTTTCTGGTTTTTCTGCATGTATGAATTTTCGTTTTTCTTTTATGCTAACCCTTCTCTTTTACTGATTTGTTCCTTAGCCTTTCCAAATAAATGCGCAATAGGAATTTCATATTCTGATTTTCATTGAGGTGGTTGTTCATCTACTACAAGATTTTCAGTTTTTCTCTTTCTTCCTCCTTTCCCTTTGTTATCACTAGGCTACATTTCTTATTTTTCTTGAAAAATGATTTCTGGTTAGGAAATCATCCCAAGTATATCGTATGTTATTTAAATGAAATTTAATGATGATTTTTATTAGCGCATGATGGTGCATTATGTTATCTATAAATTGAACCCTCTTTTGAACCATCCCTTCCATCTTCCTTAGACTATTCAGCAAAAAATAAGGAAGGTTCATTTCTTTATCCTCTAGAAAGTTCATTAGTAACGTAACATGATATAAAAACATGCAACTAAATCTTCTTTCACATGTAATAAATTTACAAATTATCAAAAGCATGTTTCTCCATTTAATCTTAAGGGTTGTGTTGGGAATTCATTTCTTAAAAATACATGTGTCCATACTTGGGTTTTTCAAGACGACTTTCATTAGGGGAATTTTTAGGTCTAAAATGGGCCTCCTAAGAAAAATGTATAACAAAAAAACAAATTATAAGAACAAATAGAATTCAATATGATGATGTCAACCATGGGGGATGATTCACTATTTTTTAAGTAAAAGGGTAAAAAGATTAAAAAATAATAAAATAATAAAACTAATTTTTCAACTCGTATTTTCAACTTATCTCTAAAAATTTTTGCCCAAATTTTGAGCCAGAGTACTTGTTGGATGAAAAAATCAATTCCTTGTCCGAGGAGTACCCATGTTGCATACTTTCAATGGACCCTGCTACACGAATAATGGGAAATGCGTAACAAAATGTATTACAATCATGTTTTTCATGTATTTCTCACTTTTCGTGTAATAGGACCCATAGAAAGTATGAAACATGGTACTCCTTGCATGAAGAATTAAATTTTGAATCCAACGAGTACTCCCACTTGAAATTTGAGTGAAAAATTTCGGAGATAAGTTGAAAATATGAGTTGAAAAAGTAGTTTTTTTCTTTTTTCCCTCTAAAATTTGATGATGTAATCAAATATATTTTTATTATTTCCACTATTATTTTATAATCTCCTTAGGAGGCCCATTTAGACCTCAAAATTCCCCTAATGCCATTCCTCTCTACTAATTCCTCTATTTTTGAACCACCTTTAACCTATTTTTGGTCCACCTTTTGCCTGTTTTTCGAAGGATGGTTGCCTCTACCACCAAATATTCTATGACTGCACATTTGATGTAACCAATTTCGACCTCAAATCTATTGAACGCTCTGTCAAAATATTTTGTAACTTCCTTATGAAACACGTCAAATTTTTCTATGAAATTAAGCCACTACGCCTTCCAGTATCTCCTTTAGTTACATATATCCCTCCATGAATTTCTTGCCTACAGGCTCTATTCTTACCATCAAACCCATCTCTTTGCTGAGAATTTTTTCCTTCAAGGTTGTCTCTACCTGACTAGATAAATTGAGGGTTTTAATCTGAGCTTGGAAATGTGGAGGAACTATTTCATAAAATATTGGAGACGTGCAGGTAGCAAGTGAAGTGAATGAGTGAGGGTTTATGAACATGAGCAAGGCTTTGGTATAAGTGATATTTCGGCGTGAGACATGACCATTGAATCATTAATGAATCAAATAAAATTGATCGTCAAGGAGATTATGATATGGGTTAGGTGGCGAATCATGAGATTTTGATTTTGATTCGGCTCAATTACTTTTAATGATGATATTTTTGAGTTGGGAAATACATGATTATCTAATTTATATATATATCAATGTTTTGAACCTTATTATTTAAACTAATTTGTATCATACCTTGGATATAGCTAACCTTATTTTATTCTTCTTTGTTCTTGATTCCTTGAGTGTCCTTGAGTGCATTTTTCAGTGTGATCTTCAATCTTCTCTTCAGCTACTTTTGTCAATCAATTATGTTCATATGTGTTGAAGAGATATGTAAGAGTTGTTGAATGTAATAATAGCTGCAAAAATGTAACAATTCTGTAGCTAATATTTATTTTTCAGAAAGGAAAGGGAAATGCAAAGAATTTGGGAGAAAAGAAAATATAATATGTTAGAAATAAACTCTGATAATCACCTTGTATTTTCTGTATAAGGATGCCAATCATTGATCGGTTTTCATTCTTACACAATTTTATTTATTATTATTATTATTATTTTGAATTATATATATATATATATATATATATATATATATATATTCTTTCATTTATTTATTTATTTTTTAGATATAAAAAGTGAAAAGAAGACTAAGTTGGAGAAGAAGAAGGATTCTTCTTCACCAACTTCATATCAGCATTGTGTTGAAATGTTTTGACAAATTTCTCCTTTTTGATTGGTTTATTATATACCTTTAGTTGATGCCCATTCACAAGAATAGGAAAATTTCATTCATCAATAGTCCTTATCATGACTGCACCATTATCAAATACTCTTTCAATCTCATAAGGCCCAAGCCAATGAGTTTGAAATTTACGTTGGAAGTCTTTGAACTTTGAGTTAAATAAAAGTGCCCAATATCCTTCTTGAAATTTTCTTTCTTTTATTTACTTATCATGCCATCTAGATCTTTGTTGCACTACTAGGCTGGTCTTTTGAAATACATATTTCTTTATTTCATCTAGCTCATTGAGTTGCTCCATTCTATGCTTTTGAGCTTCTGATAAGTCAAGTACCAATTTGACTAATATTTAGAAGGTTATGATTCGGAATTCTATTGGAAATATGACGTGCTTCCCATAAACAAGTTCATAGGGAGTATGTTGTGTTGAATTCCTCCATGTAGTCTAGTAGGCCCATAATGCTTTAGCAAGACTTTCTGACTAATCCTTCCTATGTAAATGTACAGTCTTTGTGAATATTTATTCAATCACTTTATTGGTGGACTCCACTTGTCCATTTCCTGTGGATGGTGTTTGAGTATATATATCACTTATTAATGACTGAACAACACACATTTAATTGTCAATCCAGGGACATCTGTTATTCCAATGACAATAGCACTGTCTGTGTCAATACATCAACCAGAAGCAATCTTAAAGAAAATAAATCATAGCTTAAGTAAAATTCTGGAAATAAATCACTCATGCAGAAATAAAAGAATCCAAAAGACTGAAATCACACTTCAATTGATTTGTTAACTTGCCACACAGTAAGTACCCAACTGGTGTCTTTATTATTAAAATGTGTAACAACATATAAAGTATAGAAATCGAAGCATATATATTCTCAGCTGAACCGTCAGCAACAAAATGCTAACTATACATAAAGTGAAATCCAATTACATAAACAAACAACTATTGTAACTGTTGCAGTCCCTATTAAGAAGGAGGGCCCTTCCTCCCTAGCAGAGCTCAGGTAGAAAATAAACTTTAATAGAACTTGAATGGAATCGCACATGTAACAACAGTGACAATATGATTTGTATTAATCTGAATGCAATTAAAGAGACAACACAACATTGTTCTTCACTAGCCTCTTGACCTCTAGGGTCGAGAGATATATAGTTGTTACATCAAAAAATTTAGGATCAGATCAGTCATGAGAATATTACCATTCTCATGCTGATCGAAATAGAACTCATATATTTATAATAACTCCATAATAAAATTCTGATTAGGAATTAAAATATTACAATCAGAACTTCCCTGAGGCTATTATCCCAAAAATATAATGTTGATAAATCCTATAGCTATCATAAAAAAACACAGTAGTAGTGCAACTGCCAAGGAACATAGCAACAACAATATATACAAGAGCGTTCAATGGTACAATTGCATCAGTGATTCGCCAACGATTCTGTAATAGCAGGGTGTTACAACAATTGTTGGCAGGTCTGTAACAGCGCGGTCTAACTGCATTGCTTTGCTGTAATAGCACCATCCAAACTGCTTCTGTGAACTCCATGTTCGGGATATTTGACATCTAAAAGGAAAAAAAAAGAACATAATCCTTTTTTGAAACATTCACCATCAGTTAGTCATAAAAAGGTATAATAGATCATAATAATTTTTCAATTGGAAAAATAACAATATCAAGGTGAAACAACACAATTCAGGGTAAAATGGTGGGAAAAAGGGTAAATATAATCCCATAAGTTAAGGTTACAAAGCAAGATAAGGGAGATAAGTGTAGGAAAAAATGTGCAAAACCAACACCCAACATCTCCCCCCAACTGAAATACATGCATGTCCTCATGCAAGCTCATATTCCATGGGAATACCTTTCATTCACATCTATAAGATCATAAGCAACAATTATGTCTTCGTCTATAGACTCGTATCCCTAATTGGCCATCAACTGCTACACCCAAGATTCCGATTGATACTTGCTTAATTCATAATTGATCTAGTAATCCTCACTGGGCAACTAGATCAAAGGAAACCTAAAATTTAATCCCAACCATAGATCTCTAAGAGATTGTACAATCTGTGCGTAGGGTGGTACATGTGTAACAACCACCAATTTTTTTTGGAATGAGAGTGGATCTCCCTTTAATAACACATCAATGATGGCTTCCGTATGTTTTAAGAACCCTTAAAAAGCTCGAATTTTCATCATTGCAAATTGATTCGGACAGAATTCCAAAATTCTTCTTCTATAAGTGTTTGTTGGTCCTCTAATCCCAGTGGTAGTTAGTATTCTCCTGAATTCTCTTCTCAGCTCAGCAGCTCGTCCGGGTTCCTCCCGAACCCATAATGTTGTCTCCTCCTCATTAGTTTCCATAGATTTAATGGGAAGATGCCATTCAATATGATTCCTTATGAAGGATACAAAAAACCTAAATTGAAGATCTCCCATATAAGAGAAGATTGTCACAATCATTTGCATACAAACATGTTTAGAAATAAAATTGTATAAAAACAACTCACACAGTAAACTTCTCTTATCAAAGTCCGAGACATGAAAAACATCCAGAAATATACAAGTGGAGGAACCTACATAAGGTCTGTCCTCCAAAATGGCTTTCAATTGAAACAAGAAGTAACATTCCCACAGAAAAATATAATATGATGGAGAAGGTCGCCTACAAGCCAACAAGTTGAGGGTCAGATCATGAAGTTTCTATTTATCAATAATGAGGTCTTGAATCTGATCCTGTAACAACAACAACTGTTCTTCTTGTTTCTTCAGAGCCTCTTTCTTCTTGTAATCCTCCCACTTTTTCTTCAATTCTGCTTCCATCCATTTTTTATGTAAAGTGTCTATTTCCCTTTGACGTTCTTTTATCGAAATCATCCCATCCTGAAGGGAGATCGCTTCTTGCTTCCATTTTTGCAACTCAGATATTAGTAGAAGTTTCTTAGAGTTCCCTCCCGAGGCGGGATTTGGTGTTCTCCTGGATTCAATATCTTCATCGAAAATTGGTGTGTAAGTGTGTACTTCATGGGGTTGTTCCACCTCTGCTGGTGGTTCTCGTGTAACAATAGCCTCCTTTGTGGGTTCTTGTGTGTCAGCCCCCTTGTTTTTACCTAGGGTTGCCTCTGCACCCACTGTTATTTCTTCTATAATAGATGTGGCTTCTGCAGGTTCTTGTGGGTCAGCATCTAGGTCGATTATTACAAGAGGCGTTTCTTTAATTGCTATTTCTTTTGTAACAGTCGTATCATCATTAGGTTCTTGTGTAGCAGCATCCTGCTATTCTTGTTGCACTTCCGTAGGGCTGATATTTTCTCTATGGGCATTATACCCTGCTGCTATTAGGTTCTGAAAATAGGTTATGCATACTGACACCGGAATTTATCTTCCCTCAATTAACCTCTGCTTCAATTCCTCATTTTATTTTCTTAATTTCTCAATTTCTAAACATAAGAAATTGGTTTCATCCTTACCTAATGAGGAAGGTTTCCATTCTTTTTCTGGAGCTTCTTCTTCTATCTGCTTCTTAGCAGTAGGCAAGGGTTCCACAGGTATGCTGACCTTCACTCTTTTCTTCAGTCCTTTGTCCCCAGTTGGTTTATCAATAGGATTTTTCCCAATTATGACTTCACAGGGAGAGTCTGGGTCTCCTCCTTTGACTTACTTTCTTCCGAGATTGTGGTTTGTTTCCTTCGGCTTGTCCTTGGTCTTTTCCTTTTGAATTACTCCCAAGTCTTTCCATGCTAACCCATGGCATCCAACAAAATGAGCTTAATAAGTCCATGATTATTCACGGATGCCTCTGGGTGTGTTGCTATTTTTACTGCTGCAACCATGTGCTTGATGTTTCCAAGTAAATATAATGGGAGATTCATTCTTTATTGATTCCAAAGGTGGTTGAGCAGAGGAAAGTGATAGTTGAATGTTATCATAGACCTCCATTTGTAGGTAATATATTTTATCAAACCTAGGGCAACATCTTCCGAAGGGTGGGGAAGTGACATTCTATATATTCCTCTTCCTTCCTTCTCTAGTTTCTCTTCCCCTACTAGGAAATCCTCTTTCAAGGAGGGGTCATTGATTTTGCTATTAAACCACCTCCACCGTTCAACTGGTAATGAGGTTACCCTAGAAATCACCTCCTCAGTCACCTCCATTTGCATACCTCTTACTCGTGTTTTATTATCATTCAAGTTCTAAGAAAATTCAATTTCTACGGCCTCGTCCGAATCTTCAAGATTTTGGAAAAATTCAACCCATCCAGCCTCTCTAATTATGTGGTAAGCTTTAGGGAAATTCTATAGAGCATCCATAGAATTTGGCTCATGCTTGACCGCTGCTCCACTGATTTTTGCTATTTGTTCCTAAGTTTACTTCTTAATTCTACAAATACTAAAATATTACTGAGTTTTTGAGTTCTCTTCTTTGTTTTTCAATCTTGCTGTAACATCAATGTATCTCTAGTTGCTTCTCAACACCTCTAATAATCCCAATTGATGAGTCTACAAATAAGAATTCAAGGTTTGGGAATAAGGTTGATGAAAGGTGGTAGCTTTCAAGGATTTACCAAATCATACCCTACACAAATGCTTATAAATAGCTTGTTATTGAAAGTGATGGGGTTTCATACACACGAAACTTTTCCATCAGATTCGGTCATTATTGGTAATTCTGTTATTGATTGGGTGCATGCTAATTTAATAGGATTTTTATGGTTAAAACTTTTTTACAATAATTTCAAATCATTTCAAGTCATATCCCCTCTCTCGCTTTAATTGTGATAGCCACCCATGGCCGTCACAAGAGCGTCACTATTTTTCCAATTAATCACCGAATTATAATGACAACCACTTACGTTTTTGATGATGTCCTTGAGGTGGCATTGGGAGAATAATTTCATTGACGGCATCCTGCATGTAGCATTTATATTGTTGTGTCCAGCTTGCATTGTTATTTCTTTTTATGAAATGAATTACAAAGAATAGTAAACTTTTGGATTATTCTCAGACAAATAATGGTCAAAAGAAATTGGTACAAAAAAAGAAATTACATGAATACCATCATCCTATCACCTATATAAAAAAGGGAAGATGATTTTACAGGTAGAAAAACATGGGTGTAACAGCCGGAACAAGAGTGGTTTTTGATTGTTACTAGCTGTCTAACTGCACCCTTAAAAAGGAGTTTTCACTATTAGATTTATTTTTGTTTTTATTTTTATTTATTATTAATTTTATTTTATTTTCTTTTTTTCCTTTTTTTTAACAAAAACAGGTGTAACAACTGCCACACAGGTGGTTTTTAGCTACTACACTTATTGGAATTTCAACATTTTAAGGTTGCAGAGGAGAATGCCCCCCTGTTGTCGTAACATGAAGATCAGATACTGTGACAATTTTGACAAATAATTCCTTCAAAGTGGGTTGATGACATAACCTTAAGTAGTTCCCATTAACTAGTAACAATGTCATAACACTGTCAATGGTGACCAATTGTACATTCCCATTATCAAAGATTGTATCCACTTCATAAGGACCTAGCCATCTGGTGCAGATTTTACCTTTAAAATATTTGAACCTTGAAACATACAAAAGAGCCCAATATCCTTTCTAGAAACTTTTCTTCTTAATAAGACTATCATGCCATTTGGATCTTTGCTGCTAAATGATTTATGTTTGTTGGATGGCAGCCAACCATTTTTCTTCTAGCTCATTGAGCTCGTTCAATCTTTGAGTTTGTGTTGTACTCAAATCCAGATCAACTTGCAATGCTATTATCAATGTCTTTATTTCAAACTCTATGGGGAATAAGGGATTCTTACCATACACTATTTCATATGGTGAGAAGCCTGTAGTATTCCTCCATATTGTCCTATGAGCCCACAGTACCTCTAGAGGTTTCTTCGCCCAATTTTCTTGGTGGCTGACTTTTGTATTTGTCAAAATTCCCTCAATGACTGTACTGGTGCTTTCTACTTACCCATTTTCTTGTGGATGATAGGGTCTGTTGATTCTTTGATGGATTCCATACTTTTCAACCAACTTCTTGATCAAATGAGATGTGAATTGAGGACCCCCATCTGTCACTAACTCTTTGGGTATTCTGAAGTGAACAAAAATAGCTTGAAATAGGAAGTCTGAAACAGTCTGCTCTGTTGCTCTAGTTAATTCCCTTGCTTCGACCCATTTTGTGACATAGTTTATGTAGACAATATGTATGATTTTTTCTTTGATGAAGGATTGATTGGCCCCACAAATTACAGGGATCATTTCTGAAATGGTTCTATTACTATTTGAGATTGTAATGACATCTCATCTAATTTGAGAGGCTGGCCCATCCTTTCACAAACTTCTTGGCATCCTAGAATATGGTTGGCGAATAGTACCCTGTTGAGAGTACTTTATGTCCTATCCTCTTGTCAGTAAATTTCCCTCCACAAGTTTCTTCACGACAAGCCTATAGGATCTCAAATACCTCATCTTTTCTAAGGCATCGCCTAATCTAGAAATCTGGCCTGGTGTGATAGATATTTCCTTCTATCGAGGAGTAGGTAGCACTTTTTTGTACAATCCTCCTTCTTTCCTTGGAGGACAATTGGTCTGGGAATTTCCCTGCAGCAAGATAATTGGCTATATCTGCATACCATGGTAAGTGAGTAGAAATGGCAAAAATATAGTCATCTGGAAAATAATCCTCAGTGGCAGTGACGTCATCAATTATAGTTAATATAGAAAGGAAATCAACAACTACTTTAACTTTTCCCTGTTTATCTAAAATAGTAATATGAAATTATTGTAACAGCAATAACCATCATGTAACTCTACCATTAGTAATAGGTTTTTTCATCAAAAATTGAATGGCATCATCATCAGTGTGTACAAATACTTGATACCCGGTGATGTATTTCCCAAATTTTCTGATAGCGTGCACTACTGATAGAAATCATTTCTTAGTTACAATGTAGTTAAGTTCTGCTAGAGTCAAATTCATGCTGATGTAATATATAGCATAAGGTTTCTTATCCTCCAGCTGCCCGAAAACAGCACCCACAACTATGTTAGATGCGTCTATAGAAATACAAAACCGTAATTTCCATTTTGTTCCTCATAAAATAGGTGCTACAATTACACAGTTCTTCAACTTTAGAAAGGCCTGCTCACACTTTTATGTCCAAAAAAAATCTGCATCTTTCATTAGTAATTAAAATAAAGGAGCTGTAATCTTTGAGAAACTTTCTATAAACCTCCTATAGTATCCTGCATGCCCCCAAAAAATACATACCTCTTTCAGAGTCTTAGTGGTTGGGATTCTCGAGATTACCTTAATTTTTGCAGGATCTAGCTTGATTTCTTCTGCTGAAATGAAATGTCCCATCACAATTGCCTCGGTCATCATCATGTGGCAATTTTCTGTGCTTAGAGAAACATTAGTTTGATCACAACTTTCCAGCACCTTTTCAAAATTAGTTAATGTTTTCTCAAAGGCATCCCCATACAGTGTAAATTCATCCATAAAAATTTTAGGACAATCATTCAAAAGATCAGAAAAAATACCTAGTATTGCCCTTTGAAAGGTTGCTGGTGCATTGTAGAGACCAAAAGGAAGGACTCTGTATGAAAAAGTACCCCATGGGAAAGTAAATGTTATCTTGTCTTGGTCTTCTCAAGAAATTTGTATTTGATTATAGCCACTAAACCCATCTATATACGAAGATAATATTTTTCTAGAAAGAGTTTCCAAAACTTGATCAATAAATGGTAAGGGAAAATGATCCTTCTGAGTGGCCTTGTTAATTTCTCTATAGTCAACACAAACCCTGCGCTTGCCATTATTTTTTGGAACTATGACAAGTGGAGACACCCACTGACTGTCAGAAATCAGATAGATAAAATTAGCGTTAAGGAGTTTCCGTAATTCTTCTTTTACTATCTCCTTAAGTGCGAGGTTCATTTGGCATTGAGGTTGTCTAAAAGTTTGCAATATTCCTTAAGGTAAATGCGGTGAGTGCATAGGATAGGATGGATTCCTTTCATATCAATAGTCCCATGCAAATGCCTTTTTCTATTTTTGTAAAGCTATATCAACAGTCTATTTTGTTCAGCAGTCACGTTAGTATTGATATTTAATATTTCCATGTTCGATCTCAATGGGACTGGTGGTGGTAAGCAGAGTCGTTTTCAAATATTCAATAATGACATCATCTTCCTCATTTTCTTCTCCCAAATATCTAATGGAGGAAACATGGAATGAATTGCTGATAAAACCATCGATAATATCGTCCTATGTTTCATCCTTAAAGTATTGTGCTTTTCCAAGTGTGAGAAGGGGTAGGGAAATATCAGATTCAATTTCAAATTCCTCCCACCAGGGACTATTCGAATCCATGCAAGGTTTTTCCGGGGGATAAAGATTTAGGTTCAAAGTCACCTACCTGTATGATATCACCATAGATCCACACCTATATCCAATATATGCATCTGTAGTGGCTATCCACGGTCTCCCAAAAATTACATGATGACCCCCCAGATTGGATTGGTTTGGAAAATAAGAAAATCAGCTGGATAATTCTAGGAGGCCATAATGATAACCACATCTTCAATCATCCCTTTAGGCTTAACACGGGACCTATCTTCTAGTTCAATAACTATAGGTGTAGGTATAAATCCATGAAGTCCCACAGAGATGGAGAGGTCTTTAGTCATAACGTTGACAACTGCTCCTAGATAAATCAAGGTATTAGTTATAGGATGATTGTTACATAGAATTTTGTCACCGTCCCTGCAATCCCTCATCCTTTAAATTGGAGGACTGTTCTCGTGACTTGTGAGTAGTAAAATGTCCTGGAAACACCTTAATGGCATCCTTTTGTATAAGGGAAAGAATATTCTTGAAGAAAATTTCCTCTAGAAAACCCTAAAAATCCATGTTTTGACATTACCGCGGGTAGCCAGTTCATCCCTCATGCCAATGGGAAAAAAGAACAATATTGGGTGTGCCAGTTAGTGCTCTGTCCATGTGTCTTGCTCACGCAAAGCCTATTAAAGAATGTTTTTTAAAAATAAATGGCGGAAGTTTGATTCTATCAAACTCAGAATGAATCGTTAGAAAGAAGTTGGGTTGTTTGCCTCCAGATCTCCTTGATTAGGAATTGGTTTTCCACCTCTCATGGAACCTTCCTAAGAGATAGAGCCCTATCCCATGATTATATGGATCCCAACCTCCCTTCCTCATCCTATAAAAACCTACCCTCTCCATTAACAAGCTTGCTGAATTCTTGGAAGATGAACATTTGAGAAGAAAATTATAGCCATGGAGAACCCCATAAGGGAGAGAGCTTTGTCCAAATCCCCAACAGGCTTTGTTGAGACACGCTCTGCTGCAAGCCCTGCCGAAGGAAGATCATAGCATTAGAGAACTTGGTCTTAATCTCCCTTTTTATCATCTATAATATAAACAACTCTGATTTTGGTTCCATTCGTGTGTCTACTCTTTTATGTAATGCAACAAATTATATCTTCTCTGATTGATATATAGCTACATGCTTTAAGTATCATGTTGTATGTCATCGTTTCTCTGCATGTGTATAAGTGTCCGGATGTTGTGAACAGAGGGATTGTGATTTTTCAAGCTAGCAACGAGGAGCACCGCTTCTTCTTCGATAACAACAATGTGGGTTTTAACGTAGGCTACTTATTGCAATATTTGTCTTTCTTGTAACTAGGAACCAACGTTTTTGTGTGATTTTATTGTTGCTAGACCCAATCTAGGGATAGTGGGATTGCCTCTGTCTGCAGAGGGGATTTACCTCCACAACAATTTGGCGACTCCACTGGGGATCAGTGCAAGCTATTCCTTCCTCCTTTGGGTTGTTTTTTTGTCTTTTCATTGATTTATTTTATTTTCTAGTTCATCTTCTCTGGTGCTAAGACCTTATTCAACCCCCAGAAGACCAGATCCAGTCTCTGTTTTTCCATTTTCATCATTTTTATAGGGTAAACTTGATTGGTGTGGTTTTTCCCCTGACAGTTGTGCCAACTGGCGCTTTTTGCTAGTTAGGCCCTTGAACCAATGCCTTTTTGGTGCAAATTACAGCCAAACAGGCGCGCCAGCTCTGCTTGGTGTTAGGGTTTTCTTGCTTTTGGGCTCTCTGAGCTTAACATTTGGTCCTGGTTCATTTTTTATGATTTCTTGAGTGCTTTGAAGTAATTTTTTGCTATTTTTAGCCCCTGTCCTCTGGTTGTTATGTTTTTTCTATCAGTTTTTCATTCTAGCCCTAGGACTTCTAGGTGCTTCAGTGTGCTGAGCATCCTGTGGGAGTTTTGGGTCCTTGCTTGCCCAATCAGTTTTTTTTTGGCTTCTTTGCACTCATCTTTCTAGATTACATTGAATCATTGGGTTTATTGAGTTATTTCCTTCTCTTTCGTTAAATTTCACTTTGTATTAATCCAAGCCTAGATTACATGGTTTGTTTGAGTCTCTTTCAAGATTCTTCTTTTCTTTGAGGGATTTCGTCATCGGTTTGAGTCTTGATTGTGTGCGTTTGAATTGAGTGAACTTTTGTTGTTTCAACTCTCTCTTTCTCATTTCTCGAATTGGTGTTTTCATTAGTTTTTAATCCATTTAGTGCATTTTCTCTAATATATTGAAAAATTCAAAAACAAAATCTTTTTCATTTTGATTGGCATACTAAAAATTGAAAGCTCTTTCGCATTACTAGTGTTATATAACTCTAGAGAGAAGTTTTCTAGTTTCATTAGCTTGCATCGGAAACAGTAGTTGATGTTTTTGTGTGTTCATTTTGTTGTCATTTGAAAGCTCTCAACTCTCTCGTAGATAGCTCTTAACTGAACAAAATGATATTTTGTGGCATGTAGTTTTTCATTTAGAGGTTTTATGAGATCCAACATTCGATAAGGCCTTGAAATTGAAATGTAAATTGAAGATCGACTTTCAAATTTACCAAATTATCCCAAGGCAACATTGAAACATTAAAGAAACATCTAGTAGTCTAAGGTAGAGATGTGTTCTATTTTCTTTAAGCCTAGTTGTTTTTGCTCACCATCTGGCTTTAGACAGCACTAGTATGGACTTGTGCTCCCCGTACCGTCGCGTATATAAAGGGAGACCCCATTAGGTTGCAAATCCTTTATCCATAGGAAACCGAATCTGTTGCCTTTTACCTATGTTACACTGGAAACAACATTCAGGGAGATTACCTGCATGTATGTTAAGTCCTTGGTTGATTTCTCTTTCATTTTTACCAAGGTGTATATGGCAGTTCACGGATATCTAGTACACTCATTTACCTAGATCACTAGAGCAGTCACATTGATCTTTACTGATTCTTTCAACTAAAAAGATCATAGAGCTCTTTTCCTTTCAAGCTCATGTCCAACCTAAAATCAATAGAGTCACCTTTTTCCTATTTCTCGATTGTTAAAATATGAAACAGTAGAGTTTGGTTTCATTGTATGCAAAATTAATCACCCATAGAATATTCCTGGTTAGAATTTTTGTCCTTAGTGTTTTATTTCAAGGTTATTCCTGATGGCAACTTTTCTGGAGTTTTCCAATCAAGGAGTCCCCTCTGAAGGGAGTCCTAGTCCTTTTCCTACTTTAGGGAATGTTGGTGCTCCTTATCTGGAAACGTTATCCCTTCCTAGGTTAATTGTTGGGTTGCCTCTTTGGTTATTTTCAACCTCTTTGGTCCCGAATTTCCTGGCTACCATACCATCCACTCCTCCGCCTGAGCAACACCATGTTGATTCAAAGGTGGACCTTTACCCTTCTTCACTTATTTCTTCATCCTCATCTTCTACTTCGATTGGTGAAATTTTGTATTCTAGTACCCAGGTGACTAAGAAGAAGAAGAAGAAGACTAAGAAGAAGAAGTCAGATAAGCAAGAGGCTAAGTCTGCAGTTGTTACTTCTAAAAAAATTTCTCCCGATGAGCCTTCCAACCCTCCATGGAAAGTTAATTTCCCTTGCATGTTGTGCCAGGGAAACCGTCTTCTTCAAGATTTCCCCAGCATTCCCAAGGTGCTCGAAGTATGGTCCAAGAGTCTTCCGTCGTTGCCCTTGGCTTCTAGGAGTGAGGTTGGGGGCATGTCTTCAGCTACTGCTGGTAAAGCTCCTAAGAGGCAGGGTAAGCTCATCAATCCCTGTAAGTTGTGTGAAGGGAATCATGCCATTCACCTTTGTCTATGTATGGATAAAGCCAAGAGAGTTTTGGACAAATCAACTTTTTCTGCATCGTGCCTTCCGGCTAGTTACAAACAACTTTCTTTTAGTCCTTCACAAGTTGATTCAATAATCAGTCAAGAGTCATCCTTTCTTGATCCCGCTCCCCCAAAAATTCACCATCATGAATCCATCCCTGACCAACAATTTTTCGTGGGATCAGTTGAGCTAGCCCCATCAGTGGTGCACCAGGTCTTTTCTATTGAGAGTGGATCTCACATCCCTCAGTTTCTTCTTGTTTCTTTAGATTCCTAGGACTTGGAGAAAGGTTCTACTGTCCCTATATCTCAGGACCCTACTCCTCGACATCCAATGATGGAGGAACCAGAGGATAATCCTTCTGCCTCCATGATAGAGGTGACGAAGGATGCTACTTATTTTCTTGTAACACCAGGGGAGGACCATCTCGGTTTGATGGTAGCCCCTCCAAGTATTTTGGTCGCTTCCTTCGATTGGGGTTGATTCGTAGGTTATCAGCTTCCTTCTTATGTGCCTTTTTAGATCATGGTACAGGCCTCCCATCTGGTCGTACCCAGCACCATTATAGATGAAGGAAAGTCTGTTAGTATTTTATCCTCAGCTACATGGCAAGCTTTCAGTTCGTCGTCGCTTGTGCCTGTTACACAATATCTTTTGGCGTTTAACAGAGGAACTAGTCAACCGTTAGGGATCCTTCCGAAGTTTCCTATTACTTTGGGAGGGAAAACTGTCCATATGGAAATTATGTTTTTTCCTGGCCCCTTAGACTTTAATTTACTCTTGGGCCGCGACTATACTTATGCCATGGGAGCGCTTGTCTCCTCCCTCTTTCATGTGATGTGTTTTCTGCACCAACGTCGGATCATGACCATTAATCAGCTTGCATTATTTGGTCCTAATGTGGCAGTTAGTACATCAACATCCCTGCTGGATCTTTATCCACTAGCTGGGTCATCCCTACCACATGTCCATTATGTGGTTACCTTTCTTGTGCCTGTATTCAGTGATAGTAATGTTGTACATCGTGTGCTGGGGGAATTAGGTCCTGACCTCCAAGATGTTTTCCTTCCATCGGACGGGAAACCTTTGGAAGCTATGACTTCTTATTCATTATTATGAGGTTTTCTGGAGCATGATTCATGTGCTTGTGTCAAGCTCCTTAAACCATGAAACAAGGTCTCTCAGAGCATGGTTCATCTTCTTGTGTCAAGCTCCTTAAAAATTAAACAAGGTCATTATGAGGATGGTTCGTTTGCAATGTCAACCACGTTAAAAAATGAATTTGGATCCAAGGATGGTTCATTTACTATATCAACCTCGTTAAAAAATGAATTAGCTCATGAGGATGGTTATTTTAATGTGTCAACCTCGTTAAAACAATGAAACACGGTCCCTTTTCAATTCGAGTATTTGATTAGATCTCGTAAAATCTCAGTTGAGTCTTTCACTTGAACTCATAATTTGAACCTTCACTCCATTTTTTCATATGGACTGCAACTTGGTAGGCACATACACCTCCAATTGAGTCACCATGCTGGGGGCATACTCAGTTTCCCTTGTCATTTCAAGCATAGTTTATTTGGTGTTTTCAAGCTTGCGTAAAAATGAAAACTCATTTCAAGCATACTTTAATTTGTGTTTCGAGCTTGTGTAAAAATGAAACCCATCTCCAAGCATAGTTTACATTTGTGTTTTAAGCTTGCATAAAACATAAAAGTCATTTTCAAGCATAGTTTGCGTTTGTGCTTTTAAGCTTGTGTAAAAAATAAAATATGTTGGTGTGATGCATTTTGTGAAATTTTAACTTTTCCATTGGGTCGTTCGTTGTGTAGATTATTTAGCTGATACATTATATAGAATTATATTAGACATTTGCATAACGTATAAAAAATCATCATACGTAAGCAATACACATGTAGAAATAGATAGATATATATATATATATATATATATATATATATATATATATATATATATATATATATATGTCGAGTGTTTGCAACATGTGCATCATATAAAATCCAAAAAATATACATGTTTGTTTTAATTACATCTAGAGATGACATGTCTCTCAAAAATAAGAAAATAAAAGCCTAGGAAACTAATCAGTATGATGCTCATGCTAGCATGTCACTGCTCACACCAACTGCCTCAGTAAGCGATGGAGGCGACTTGGCACCCCTACGGCGTGCCTCTGGTAATCCATAGGGACATCATCTAGGCGAGCATAGTTCGGAACCCCACGAGAAATCCCCTCGAGGTTCTATACTACTGCGTCCCCCTCGCCCCCTCACCTTGAGGGTTGTAAGTGAGCGGGGTCCTCCTCCCTATCAGTGACATCCTAGCAGGCCTCTCTAGGCCAACAACTGCTTACACATAGAACTAGCTGTTAGAACATACATGTATACCAAATAATCATAAAATCCATAAAAATCAAAAAGAGTCTTACCTAGCTCCTCATCCCATTCCTTTCCTTTCGGGAGCGGAAGGTCTGGGTCTCCAGTGAAATCAGTGCCCGCATAGGGCTAGTCCTCTACAACTATCAACTGTCGTCAGAGCCATCCAAAGAACTCGGGCCGCCATGACATCTGTTGGCTACCCCCTGCCCTAGGCATCAATGCTGCCCATCGAGCCATCAATGGCTCTCTCAATGGTGGATCCGGGACTATAGCCCCCTGGCCCTAGAAGATAGGTAGTCGTTCTAGGAAGAACGATACCAAGATTGACCCATATCCAAACTGCTTCGGTTTGGTGTTTTTTCATTTGGTCAATTTCCCTTTGATGTTCATATTCACGGCTATGGCCCAGTCAAACACTGTGGGATTCATGAACTCTGATGCAAGAAGGAGTTGTGTCTTGGTACCCTCATGCGGTGCTTGTGACCCTATAGCCCACGTGATATTATGTAGCACCACTCTGAGTGTTAGGTCAGGAATGGTATGGATGTCAACTTTGCCACTACATGATCCCTTTTTTGCCCCTAAGCACACCCTATCCATGACCATAGACATTTTTTCACCAAAAGGTCTAGTGCCTGTCAAGATAGGAATTGGACCTCTGCATGAAACTTTACTGATAAAATACATGTTTGGCACTTTAAGCTCAAGTACTTGATCTCGGATTTTAAACATCTCCTCGTCCTCATCCTAGATACTAATCAAATATTGCAGTAGTTCAGGCAGAGCCTCGAGACATGGTGTTAGGAATAATTTCTTCAAACCACAATTTCAGAGAGCATTCATACACTTCTTATTCTCCATTGCCATTTTTCCTTCCTCACTATGCTCTCTTTCCTTCCATTCAATCACCATTTTTGGTGAGTACCTACACCAAATCAAACATAGGAGTGTTAGAAACCTTGTCAAGTATTCAAATTTTCTTTTCATTGGTTCATTTTTGAGAATTTTTGGTTGGAATTTGTGTTGTGCCATTCGCACGGCTGTCTGGATGACATTCGTGCCAGCTAGCATGGCCTCTGTGTAAAATAGAGTAGATTTGTGGGGGTCTGTGCCTGGTACTCACACCAACTGTGGAGCCCTATATTTTGCAATTCCTCCCCTCAGGGAGGCCAAATGACAATGAAAAACTATGAAATGTGGCTTAAAAATGGCTAATGGAAGTGGCTCTTACCTAGGGAAGACAGAATCTGAATTCGTCCATTGGATCTTCCACAATCGTCACCTCAATATCACAAAGGAAATGGCTCACTGTCACTCTGCAAAGAGGTAAAAAGGTAAAAGTGAATAAGTTTTTACTATTTGTGATATTTATAACTTTCAAAATCAAAATTAGTTTTTGGGACTTATTTTTCTGATATTTTATCATATTTTTGTCGAAAAATGGGTTTTACACTTGCTTTCTGTGCAGTGACAGGTTTTCACGCGACTAGGATGATGAAACGAGTTTCATTTTATACTTTTGCGGACTCAATAAAAATGCGAAACAGTCACTACTCGAGTCTTCTTTCAGCTGTTTTCTGACTCTCTAAACATGAAAAGAATGCCAAGTCACTTGTCATTTTGAGCTCATTAAATTGGCTACGAAACGACATCTACCCAGTATACGTTTACCCCTTTTTTGGGTTGGGATAGATTATTTATGAAAAATGAATACCCTAGCCTATCGTGACTAGGAGGTTCTCTCAAAAATAGTTTTCTACCTTTTCGGATCTGTGAGAATACCTACGAAAAGGGACTGCTAGAGTTTTCTTTTCTGTTGTCTTTTCGAACTCTCTAAACATGAAAAGACACCAAGGTCTTCCTTTGTCAGACTCGTTAAAAACTGACGACATCAAACTTCATCATAATGATGTTACTTGAGTTCCTCCTTCCTAGGGCTTGTTAAATGTATTAGGTTGGATTTTTTCGAAGGATGAACTTATATCGTAAGCATATGTTATACCCTTCAAGCTTATTTTAAAAAATAATTGGGGTACTAGCCAGAAATGGTGGGGAAAATGGAACCAGTATCATAGTCGTGTCGACAGTATGTCACTCTTGAACATGGCACTTGTCTGCATTCGTGTCGGGTTGGGACCATCTCATCTCGTTATCTGCTTGCCTTCATGGGATTGGGTAATCTCTTTTGACCACTCATATACTCTTTGCCATGTCACCATGACCTCAGATCCTTTGATGTCAAATACTGCCAAATCCAGTGTCGTGCCACCGATATGTTCAAGAGAAGTTGGCCTCTGCAATTTTCAACCTCCCTCTGATTCTCTTTTGATCTTGATTCACAAACATCACATTCCTCTGTCTCCTGTCGATGATGTGGGAAACATTATGGCCCACCTTCGATCAAGGTCACTTCCTTTCGACTTCAGCTCATTATTGAGGAAGCTGATTTAGAGACTCCCTTCAGGTACCTTGGAGCCTACATGCCTCAATGCCAGGTTCTTCGCATCCGACGAAAGGTTTTCATTATTGGCCTTCGATCACATGATTTCACGAGTGTTTGATGCCAGCTCACTGTTCATATTCTGTGGATTGTACCTATAGTACCTTGAGGGCCATCCTCATTATTGGTGGTTTCTCTCACGTCTGTTAACGGCTTTCATTATTGGTCGGTAATCAGACGATGTTCTTGCACGTTTGACTTTAGCTCACCTATTCGCATGCTCGGACTTGTACTCTATTCGGGTCAAGATGGAGCGTAAGACCCTTGATCTTTTCTGATAAAATCTAGGCTACAAATTCTTTCTGGATTATCATGGTTAATTACATGACTTATTTGATTGGATGGCTGCAACCATACCCAAGTCTACTTGTTGATCCTTCTTTGTTTGATGATTGTGTCCATACCTCAGATACCAGTTATTGTACACTCTATTATGAATGGCTGCACCCATGCCACATACCATGTATCATAGGTATGAGTTGTATTTGTATTTACAGGTCTTCCAACAACAGTGTTTTCAGTTGGATGTGTTCTCATAAAGCATTTCACCCCTCCCTCTCTCTCAGACCTCATGCTTTAGGGGGCATCTGTTACATAGCATTTTGTCACCGTCCTTGCAATCCCTCATCCCGTACATTGGAGGACTATTACAGTGACCTGTGAATAGTAAAATGTCCTAGAAACACCTTAATTTCATCCTTTTGTATAAGGGAAAGAATATTCTTGAAGAATATTTCCTCTAGAAAACCCTAAAAATCCATTTTTTGGCATTGGTGCGGGTAGCCAGTTCATCCCTCGTGCCAATGGGGAAAAATCACCATAGTGGCACTCTGTCCTTCGTGCCAGTTGACGTTCTGTCCATGTGTATTGCTCACTCCAAGCCTATTAAGGAATACTTTCTAAAAATAAATGGCGGAAGTTTGATTCTAACAAACTCAGAATGAATCATCGAAAAGAAGTTGGGTTGTTTGCCTCTGGATCTCCTTGATTAGGAATTGGTTTTCCACCTCTCATGGATCCTTCCTAAGAGATAAGGCCCTATCCCATGATTATATCGATCCCAACCTCCCTTCCTCCTCCTATAAAAACCTTCTCTCTCCATTAACAAGCTAGCTGAATGCTTGGAAGCTGAACATTTGAGAAGGAAACTATATCCAAGGAGAACCCCGTAAGGGAGAGAGATTTTTCCAAATCCCTGACAGCCTTTTTTGAGACGCACTCCGCTGCAAGCCCCACCGAAGGAATATCATAGCGTTAGAGCACTTGGTTGTAATCTCCCTTTTTATCATATATAATATAAATGAATCTGATTTTGGTTCCATTCGTGTGTCTACTCTTTTATGTAATGCAACGAATTATATCTTCTCTGACTGATATATAGTTACATGATTTAAGTATCACATTGTATTTCATCATTTATCTGCATGTGTACAGGTCTCCGGACATGGAAAATGGAAGGATTGTGATCTGTCAGGTTAGGGATGAGGAGCACCACTTCTTCTTCGACAACAATAGCGTGGGATTTAAGGTAGGATACTTATCGAAATATTTTTTTTTCTTCTAACTAGGAACCAACATCATTGCGTGATTCGACTATTGCTAGACCCAATCTAGGGCTAGTGGGATCACCTCTGTCCACATAGGGAATTCACCTCCACAATAATGATTTTCAATACAGAAAGTCACTGTGGGGCCCCATGGGTCATTATACTTAGTCAACAATGGCTGATTAATCATAATATCAGACAATTTTTCCAGAACATGGATGGTAGTAGGGTCCTCAGGTTTCCTTCCAAGTCTTTTAACACATAGATCCCTCACTATTTTGGCATATATAGGCACTTATTTAAGAGCTTATAATAATGGAATCCACACATATAAGTTTTGCATCTCCTTAAGGAATTCAGATCCAGGTTGTAAGACCACCCCTGTTTCAGTTAATCATTGAGGGTATGGAGGATTCTGAATGCTAACAGTTGAATCAGCTACCACACATGTACCAGCCTTACTCAGATTGGTTGTTGTAAAAACAACAAAATTTCCTGAGATGGCTGTTATAGGTGTAACAACGGGTGTTGTATCAGTTGTTACATGTGTAACAACTGCCTCAGAATCATCCATATCCTTCCTGGGTGATTCACTTTCTGCGAAAATAATGGGAGTGTGTCCAGATCTAATTACTTTCCCTGATCAAAGTTGAACCTCATTAAGTCCAATAGGATTGATAAGGTAAGTCTGGAGGGTAACCAGAGCATCCATGCTTTGAGCTTCCTTATTATTTGGATTGGGGTTAGGTTGTACAGGTAATTAGGGTTGGACAGAAGCTATAGGATTTGGAATAGAAGGAAGTTGTAATTGTTGTTGTTGTTGTATTATAATTGGATGGGGTACTGGACCTTGGCCATTACTTCTCTAGTTCTGACCCCAAGGATTGGGTTGTAATAAAAGATATTGCATTACTGGAGGATATTTCCATTGGTTCCATGGTGAAGGAAATGTGTTAAATAAGCAGTGGGATACTACCATGGATATTGATGATTGTTATAAACACTATTCCAAGGATAAAAATAAGAAAATTCTTCAGGCATACCTATAGGTCATGGCTTCCATGGTCTCTTTGATCTGATGAAGTAAGAATATCGGACGTCCTCGCTTGATTCTTGAAATACAACCTTTAGTCTGGGCAACTCAAGACACTGATTTGTAGAATGAACCAACTCAAAAAAATTTCACAAGATGACACTATTCAGTCCACATTCCCTTCTAAATTTTTCTTTTTGCATCAAGGACAGAATATTTCTAAGGCTGCTTCAACTTTTTCTTGTGCCTTCTTGACTTGTACCATAGTGATCTAGGAAGAGATAGTGCTAAGGAGATCGGTTTTGAAATCTTTGAATAAATTCCTGATTTCTTCTTTGTTTACCCCTCCACCTATGGAATTCTGTATTCAGAGTGAAGGGTCCTGAACTGAAATCCTTCCCTTGACAGATCCTCTTGAGCTACCCAGGCATAGTTTCGTTATCTCCTTAAACTTTTCTTACGATATATCTCCTTTTCCTATTATATTCAGATGTTCCAGAAAATCATATATTAATCCTCTTAATAATATCAGCTTTAGGATCATTGGATCTAAGTTATTGAACTTAGACCTCTATAAGTTATAATGGAATCACTCCAGATAATCCTCCAAGATTTTCTCTTCCCTCTATGCAATTTCGAAAATTTCATCCTTTAAATCCCTAGTTCGATGGCAGTCCTAATACATAAAGAGAAAGGATTCTATCATGGCGTACCATGTTCGAATCGTGCTAGCACCCAATCTCATAAACCATCTTAATTGGTGACGGGGTAAACCCACAGTCCTGATTTTTGAATTATTTCAACCTCAATCTGTGTGTAAAATGCATCGAAAGTTTCTTGCTCAATCAACTTCAGAATCTGGGAAAACTTAACATGCTCTTGTTTCGGGGACTGGTAAATTAAAAAAATAAATCTGAGAGCTTTAATATCTCAAATCTCAGAGATTTGAGATATTAATTAAAATTCTCTTGTCTAAGACATCACCTGCTCGCACTTTGTACTCAATCCAATTGACAAATTCTTCTAGCTACGGGAGTTTCCTTTCAAGGGTCATAATCCTCTCTATATATATAATATCCCCTTTTTTCAAGTCTTCATATGCACAAGAAGCCTTATTACAAACCCAAGAAGCCCATATCCTAGGTTTTCATTCTATCGCGCCCTTCACCTTGCAATAGGCCAAAGCACATTATTATAAAAATGTATAATTACAACTTCTTGTATGTAGGCCCACTACAATTCGATGCGCCCTTGTTATAATTAATCACACCATATAACCCCTCATCATATTCACGCTATAACAAATATAAAGTCCATTACCTTTTAACTACGCACTTACATCACTATGGAACCCTTTCATTGAGCACCATATCAGTTACAGTCTACCCGATGTTCAACCTTTTCACACCATTCATTATTGCGCCAACACCAAATATTCAAAAATTATATGTGCTCTATATCAATAAATATATCATGACATTCTGCAATTATTGGAAGCGTCAAAATGAAGCCCAACAACATCAGAGATACCTCTATTAAACTCGCAGCCTTAGTTTGAATAGTCCTGATCAATATAAATTAGAACTGGGGCCCAGTGCCAATGACCCTTCCACATCCAACGGTGGATAATATGTTTTGTTTCCTTTTCTGATTGGATTTCCTCAATTGAATCTCGCGTGATTCAATTTCTTGCACGTTAAGTCCTGATGTAAGTGGTTTCTTTGGACTGCTTGTGGCCACGTGTCGGCCTCTAGCATATATCGTGTTCAAATGGGAAATATAGCTTACCGGTTGAGACTTGCGTGAAAACAACATATGAATCATGAATACTGCTACCACTATTCATTATTGGTTCATCGTTCTGCCTCTTCATACACCATTCTGGTTCCACAAGCACCAATGTATAGTTTCCATACCGTGGCTCACAGGTCCCTTCTTTCTACCTGCATCGACATAACCATTCAAGAGTTGCAATCATCAATTCTATTCCAATCTCGTGGAATGGAAATTGACCCCATCATTGTAACCATAATGGAACCCCTATGTAATTCTGGTTTCCAGCTTCCTTGCAATTAGATGATGCTCCAACGCACCTCTACACCTTTCATATATATTCACCCTTATGCAAGCAGTGTTGACTCTTATCCAAAGTTACCCTATCTGAATGATTACAAATTTCACAGTAGGTGTTCAATTTATCATTCGAACAATATTGCACCCTTCCTAGTGCTGCTCCAAGTTGTAATAACTCAGTTCTAATTCATATCGATTATTCACAATCTTCAAGTCAGACTTGTTGTGACCTCTGAGTCAAGAGTCTGCATTCAACATTTGTAGGTTCCAAATGCATTCTATGCTTATATAATTATTATAAACACATAAAAACCAATGTGATTTCAGCCCTGGTTTCTGGTTCATTCCAGAATCAACCCTTATAACATAAACCTTCAATGCATTCAATTGCCTATGAATCAAATATTTTCATTAACATCGATCTCCTAATGATAACCAGAATACCATTTAAATCCCAGTTTCAGCATTCCACCACACTATTTCTTAATGGAAACCCTATGTAATTTTGGTTTCTGACTTCCTTGCAATCAGTCGATGCTCCAACACACCTCTACGCCTTTCATTTATCTTCACCCTTATGCAAGCAGCATTGACTATGAGCCAAATTTACCCTATCTCAATGATTACAAATTTCGCTGTAGGTGTTCAATTCATCATTCGAACAATATTGCGCCCTTCCTAGTGCTACTTCAAGTTGCAATAACTCAGTTCTGATTCATATCGATTATTCACAATCTTCAGGTCGGACTTGTTATGACCTCTGAGTCAAGAGTCTACGTTCAATATTCGCAGGTTCCAAATGCATTCTATGCTTATATAATTATTATAAACACGTAAAAACCAATGTGATTCCAACCCTGGTTTCTGGTTCATTCTAGAATCAACCCTTATAACATAAACCTTCAATGCATTCAATTGCATATGAATAAAATATTTGCATTAACATCGATCTACTAATGATGACCAGAATACCACTTAAATCCCACTTTCAGCATTCCATCACACTATTTCTTACAAAGTTGCTTATGAAGTTCATAGCCCAATCATACAAAAAGAAAATCAACCAATACTCATGAATGCTGAACAAATTCTTTCATAAAAACAAAGATACTTACAGAACCTCGTTGTTTGGGACGGATCTTCTATTCGGTGGCCTTCTACTCTTACTACTCTGTCTCTAACAATTCTGAGCTCTCTAACCTCTACACTTAATGCCTTTTTTCTTATAAGATAATGAATAACTTCATTTTCCTCTAACAGCTCGACAACTCTAACTTTAGACAAAATCCCTAAAGTAATTGAACTGATTCTAGTCTCTTCACATTCCTAAATACTCATTTCTCTCATGTTCTCAAACTGCAGAGAACATTACAATTCCTTAAATTTTATTCAAAATCACTAATAATTACATGAGAAATTAAAAGCATAAGACCTCCTATGTCTACTTAGGTACAAATTATTTTATTGTGCCCAATGCTCCCGCATTAGACTCCCAAGCTTCAATTTGTTCATGATCTCCTAATCATGGTTCTTTAACTTCCGCTTCCTGGATCCCATACTTTGTTTTGTAAACTGCCTCCAGCTATACTTTCACAACCTGCCTTTGTCTTTCCTTTGTTGAAACTCCCCTGCTCTTTTGCTGCTATCTGCTGCTCCCTAGGCACCCTCATCATCAATTCTCTGATGTTTTTAATTTCTCTGTCTAGTTCCTCTTCTATCTGGGAAATTCTCTATTCACTGTTGCTGCCTCCAGTCTCTGCTACTACCAATACTTCTATTGTAATCGCTTTTATTTCTGTAGATATAATCCCCCATGTTGCTTCATCTGCCACCATGGGTGTTGCTTTAATTGTTTCCATTTCTACAGATGCCATCCCCAATGTTGCCTCCAACCAAACATCCTGAGTATCCCTTGAGATATCACCCTCTACAACATTTTTATTTCTCTCTTCATCTGGAGACTCATTTTTAGGAAACAAATCACCATTGAATTTCCTACCAGTAGTACCATACTCATCTAGTATACTAGTAAACAAAATTTGATTCTGCAAGCTAGCATTTGCTCCTCTTTTCTTCTCTTCTCCAATGGCCTCCAACAAACATTTCATCCATCTCTTCTGTGTTTGTTTTATATCTTCAGCAAGATGTGGTTTAGCAGTTTCTTCTTCTTTGTGCGTAAACTTCAGCAATTGCCTCTCATCCTCTTGATGGATTCTGGCAATCCAATCAAGTTCTTGAGGGTTTTATTTCTCACATTCTGTCAACATGGAATGCTGACTCTCCCTCACTTTAGCAGCTTTTAAAACCTGTCCTCCAGTCTTCTCTTGGCCCATCAGAATAGCAAATTCTTCACTCGGCAATTCTATGTCTAGTTCAAGACTCAAAAATTATTCATAATCTTTCTCTTTAGCTCTCAGAGTCATCTCCACTGCTCCAATCACCATGTCCAAATGATTATCCTTCACTATTTTTCCATCCAACACAGTTTTCTTCTTGTTCGCCTCTCTGACAACTTCCAACTGTTGTTCTTCCTCCTTCTCTGTATTATTAACACATGAATCATCATCAGTAAAGTTCCAAGGCTTCAATATCCTTTTTTCCTCTGAAAACACATCAATATGTTGTTCATAACTCCCCTTTAAGTCCTCTGCCAGCATCTCAGTATGCTGACCTGCATTCCTTATGAGACTGTCAGCTAGTCTCACTTTCCTTCCATCATCTGCTCCATGAACTCTATTCATGAAGACCTTCCTATCTTTCTCCTTCAGCAAATCACCTTGGGCACATGTCCTCTGTCTCTCTAATTATCTTCTTTGAAAATCGAATCTCCTATACAATTCAACAACTTCAATAGCAGTATATTTTGGAAACCTTACACAACCTTTTATGCCTATGCTTGTTCTTGAACAATCATCTGCTGGTCCTTCTCTCTCAGCCTCAACACTCTGTTGAATATCTTCATTCGATTCTTCTTTCTTCATCTCTCCCTGAGATCTCATTATCTCACCATCGATCTGAACAGATTTCAGATTCAATGTCTTCTTCTCATCAACAAATTCTGAAGATTTTTCATCTTCCAGTGGTGTACCTGCAAACACACACAACCTTTTAGTTTTCAAATTACAAGACTTTTCAGTCTTAGTTGCTCCCTCAAGCACTTCTTCTTGAACAGGTCTGCCCATGGAATCTTCAATTTCCATCCTTGCCTCAAGAACTTGGGGTTCTTCTTCCTCTATGGAGTCTGTCATTACCTCACATTTGTTAGACTAAAAAACATAAGCCCTCATATCACCTAGACTGGTCCAATAACTCAGGAAATCCTCAATGATTTCCTCTTCAACAAGACAAGCTTCTTATTGCCTCGAGTCTTCACCATGTCTCTCAAGACATATTGTAGATCTCCACTCTCCATCTGTGCTTTGTTCTGCCTCACAAGCAGATATTTCTTCTTTCAACTCAGCTGCTCTGAGTTCTTCTCTCAATAAGGCAATCTTATTTTTCCTGAATCTCAACTGTAATGGTTGCCAATTCACTCTCCTTTTCATGAGCCAACCAGCTCTCTAGATTTATTCTATCATCCTCTCGAATTTATAAAGCTATTCTGTAATCTCACCTTTCTCTTCCCACCATTCTTCATCAGTGGATTTCCTCGTCATGCCATTTGCTTTGGCATCTTATTTCCCTCTTCTATTGTGGCCTTCCTCAAAACCTTTGCAATCTCTGCTATGGCTCTCAATAGCCATTCTCTCCTCCAGGATTTTTTCACTTACAGCTGCACTAAGCCTCTGCAACAACAAGCTCTCTTACTGTAACTCACCTCACCAACCCCTTCCTCTGGATCTGGCTTTTGGCAACTACTGGTCCCCTCTTCTGCTGGAACCTTCTAAGCACTCTCTTCTGCTCTTTAGGCTTCACTCTGCAACTTCTCTCAAGAACACCTATGTTCTTCCTTCATCCAACCGCAGTTGGGAATATTTCAGGTTCTGCCACACTCTTATCCACTCAGAATCCCTCACTGGATTTTTCTATCACTGCTTTCAAGCTTGTGATGTCCTTCTGCTGAGATCCCTCCTCAATTTCTTGCACCCTGAAATCTGCAAAAAATACCTTCCAACCAGAGTTAAAATAAGGCTCATCATATTACCTCTCAAGATCCTTGACTGATATTTCTTCTTTCCTCACCTGCACTGCACCTCTATCTACTGAAATCTTAAAGATTCATTTTCTTCAACTCCAGATACTACACACTTGGAGATCTTCACTGCATACTTTATCAAATCTGCAACAGTGTTAAAAATATTTAAACATCAACTTCTCATTTTTCAATACATGTGCATTTCAAAATAAGCTTTTCAAAGAGCTAATTAAATTCGAGCCCTGATACCACTTGGTGACAGGGTAAACCCACAGTCCCAATTTTTGAATTCTTTCAACCTCAATCTGTGTGTAAAATGCATCCAAAGTTTCTTTCCCAATCAACTTGACGATCTGGGAAAACTTAACATGCTCTTGTTTCGGGGACTAGTAAATTAAACAAATAAATATGAGAGCTTTAATATCTCAAATCTTAGAGATTTGAGATATTAATTAAAATTTTCTTGCCTAAGACATCACCTGCTCGCACTTTGTACTCAGTCCAATTGACAAATTCTTCTAGCTATGGGAGTTTCCTTTCAAGGGTCATAAACCTCTCTATACATATAATATCCCCTTTTTTCAAGTCTTAATATGAAGAAGAAGCCTTATTAAAAACCCAAGCAACCCATATCCTATGTTGTCATTCTATCGCGCCCTTCACCTTGCACTAGGCCAAAGAACATTATTATAAAAATGTATAATTACAACGTCTTGTATGGAGGCCCACTACAATTCGATGCACCCTTGGTATAATTAATCACACCATATAACCACCAGGTATATTCACGCTATAACAAATATAAAGTCCCCTGCCTTTTAACTATGCACTTACATCACAATGGAACCTTTTCATTGAGCACCATATCAATTACAGTCTACCCGATGTTCTAACTTTTCACACCATTCATTATTGTGACAACACCACATATTCAAACATTATATGTGCTCTATATCAATACATATATCATGACATTATGCAATTATTGGAAGCATCACAAAGAAGCCCAACAACATCGGACATATCTCTATTAAACTCGCAGCCTTAGTTTAAACATTCCTGATCAATATAAATTAGAACTGGGGCCCAGTGCCAACTACCCTTCCACATCCAACAGTGGATAATACGTTGCGTTGCCTTGTATGATTGGATGTCCTCAATAAAATCTCACGTGATTGAATTTCCCACACATTAAGTCCCGATGTAAGTGGCCTCTCCAGACAGCTTGTGGCCATGTGTCAGCCTATAGCATATATTGCGTTGAAATGGGGAATATAGCTTATTGGTTGAGACTTGCATGAAAACCACATACGACTCACGAATACCACTACCACTGTTCATTCTTGGTTCATGGTTCTGCCTCTTCATATGCCATTCTGGTTCCACAAGCACCAATGTACAGTTGCCATACCATGGCTCACAGTCCCTTTTTTCTACTTGCATTAGCGTAATGATTCAAGAGTTGCAATCATCGATTCTATTCCAATCTCGTGGAATGGAAATCTACCCCATCATTGTAACCATAATGGAACCCCTATGTAATTCTGGTTTCTAACTTCCTTATAATCAGTCGATGCTCCAACGCACCTGTACGCCTTTCATTTATCTTCACCCTTATGCAAGCAGCATTGAATCTTAGCCAAAGTTACCCTATCTCAATGATTACAAATTTCATTGTAGGTGTTCAATTCATCATTCGAACAATATTGTACCCTTCCTAGTGTTGTTCCGAGTTGTAATAACTCAGTTCTGATTCATATCGATTATTCAAGATCTTCAGGTCGGACTTGTTGTGACATCTGAGTCAACAATCTGCGTTCAATATTTTCAAGTTCCAAATGAATTATATGCTTATATAATTATTATAAACACATAAAATCCAATGTGATTCCAACCCTAGTTTCTGGTTCATTCTAGAATCAACCCTTATAACATAAACCTTCAATGCATTCAATTTCCTATGAATCAAATATTTGCATTAACATCGATCTACTAATGATAACCAGAATACCATTTAAATCCCAGTTTCAGCATTCCACCACACTGTTTCTTACACAGTTGCTTATGAAGTTAATATCCCAATCATACAGAAATTAAATCAACCAATACTCATGAATGCTGAACAAATTCTTTCATTAAAACAAAGTTACTTACAGAACCTCATTTTTTGGGTTGGATCTTCTATTTGGTGGCCTTCTACTCTTACTACTCTATCTCTAACATTTCTGAGCTCTCTAACCTCTATACCTAATGCCTTTTTTCTTAGAAGATAATGAATTGCTTCATTTTCCTCTAACAGCGCGACAACTCTAACTTTAGACAAAATCCCTAATGTAACTGAACTGATTCTAGTCTCTTCACATTTCTAACTACTCATTTCTCTCATGTTCTCAAACTGCAAAGAAAATTACAATTCCTTACGTTTTATTCAAAATCACTAATAATTACATGAGAAATTAAAAAAATAATACCTTCCATGTCTACTTAGGTACAAATTATTTGATTGTGCCCCATGCCCCTGCATCATTAATGTTTCTCCTTTCAGAGTAGCAGGGAATAATTTCAGCTTCTGGGCAATTGAAGTGTATTCATAACCTCTACACAGCACATAGAATTCAAACAGGAAGGTATCATGATCTTCAACAACAATCCCCTGAAAGAATAGTAGGGATTAAAAATAGATGTCCTTCATAGGAGCTTCATCCCATGTTTCTTCTTTTTGGAATTCAAAGGTGACAGAGCTATCGGTCTTGACATTCTCGTCCCCCATGACTGATTCTTCCTAATGAGATGAGCTTCCCTCTGAATGCACAGGAGACTAAAAAATAAAAGGATCTTGTTGTTCTAAGACCAAATATTTGACAACACTACGAGTGTCCAATTGATGATCGACTAGTTGTTGTTTCTCAGGTTCCTGATAGTCCCCACTAGTCTCTTCATGTCCTTCAGTTCTCAAATCCTCTTCAATCATTCTCAACTATTTTTTTGATTCTGGAGTTTTGATATCAGGAGTGGATATGTTTTTCGAGGTATGGTGAGGCCCAGACATGGAAGACACCGATGGTCCAAGCCTTGATGTGGTAGCCACTTTCTATGGTCCCGCCTTTCGATTATCTCTCTATGAAGTGGACTATTCCTTTTCTTCTCTTGCAATCAGGTCTCCAAAGAATGTTTTCCTTCCCAAATCTGCGCTCTTATTTTCCTTCTTATGACCCATCTTTCCTGTAGTTAGTAGAGTGGGGGGGGTGTTTGTAGATGTTGATGTTGTCCTACTAGCGCACATGGGCCCTATGCATATCATATCTACTATTCCGATGATAATAGCAATGTTTGTGCTGATACATCAACCAAAATCAGTCTCAAAGAAAAGAAATCGTTGCTAAAGTAAAATGCTGGAAATAAATCACTCATGTAGAAATAAAAGAATCCACAAGATTGAAATCACACTTCAATTGGTTTTTTAACTTGCCACATAGTAAGTATCTAGCTGGTGTCTTTATTAATGAAATGTGTAACAACATATAAAGTATTGAAATCCAAGAAGATATATTCTCAGCTGAATCATCAGTAACAACACTATAATGATACATAAACTGAAATCCAATTACATAAATGCATAACTATTGTAACCGCTGAAATCTTTGCTAAGAAGGAGGGTCCTTCCTCCCTAGCAGGGCGCAGGTAGAAAAGAAACTTTAATCAAACTTAAATGGAATCACACATGTAACAGTAGTGACAGTATGATCTTTATTAATATGAACGCAATTACAGAGGCAAAACAACACATTTATTCGCTAGCCTCTTGACCTGTAGGGTTGAGAGATATATAGTTGTTACATCAGAAAACTTATGATTAGATCAATCATGAGAATGTTACAATTCTCATGTTGATCGAAATAGAAATCATTTAGTTATAACCACTCCCTAATAAAGTTTTGATAAGAAATTAAAATATTACATTCGGAACTGCCCTTAGGCTATTATCCCAAAAATATAATGTTGATAACTCCTACAACTATCATAACAAAACACAGCTTTAGTCCAATTTCCAAGTAACAGATCAACAATGATATAGACAAGAGCGATCAATGGTACAACTGTATCAACGATTTTCCAACGATTTTGTAACAACAGGGTGTAACAATAATTACTGGCTGGTTTCTAACATCACGATGTAACAACATCACTTTGCTGTAACAACACCATCCGAACTTCTTCTGCGAACTCCATGTTCGGGATCTTTGACATCTGGAAGGACAACAGAAGACCATCATTCTTTCTCCAGAAATTCACCATCAGTTAGTCATAAAAAGGTATAATACATCATAATAATTGGTGAATTGGAAAAATAACAAAATCAAGGTGAAAATACACAAGTCAGGGTAAAAAGGTGGGAAAAAGGGTAAAAATAATCCCATAAGTTAAGGTTACAAAGAAATATAAGGCATATAAGTGTAGGAAAAAATGTGCAAAACTAGCACCCAATAGATGGTATGGAGTAGACTTTCTGAACTTGATTTTATATTCTTCCATGATATTTTTCACCATTTTAGATGTAAACTAAGTTCCCTGATCTGTCACAATTTCCCTTAGGACACAAAAACGAGTAAAAATATCCTCAAAGAGAAATGAAACTACAACATTTTCATTAGTAAAGGAAAGTGCTTTACCCTCTATGCATTTAGTGACATAATCAATGCATACAATAATGTACCTCTTTTGTCTTGATGGTGCATTGATTGGTTCAACAAAGTCCAGGGCCCATTTTTTAAAGGGTTCGATGAGTACATCTAGTTGTGAGGGAATTTCATCTGTACAAACAATTTTCCCCATTCTCTAACAACTGTCACACATTTTAACATACTCCTTGTCATCCTTGAAAATGGAAGGCCAATAATATCCTAAGAGAAGGATTTTATAAGCAGTCCTTTTATTAGCAAAATGTCCTCCACATTGCTTAGCATGGAATCCTTCAGTATTTCAGGTATTTCATCTTCTTGAACACAAATTCTAATGATGATATCTGGACCTGTCTTGTATAACTCATCATTTACCCATGAATATGATGCACTTTTTTTATTATCCTTCTCTTTTCTCTAGGAAACAAATATTATGGTAATTTTCTTGTGGCCAAGTAATTGGGAATGTATGAAAACCATGGAGATTTAGTAGATATTGCAAAAATATATTCATCGAGAAAATTATCCTCTATTGGTGTATCATTGTTATCATTTTGAATTATAGATAAAAATTCAGCAACAATGTTTTGTTTCCGAGGTCGATCTAGAATGGTGATGTTAAATTCTTGCAAGAGTATTAACTATTTTTTGATTCTACCATTAGTGATAAATTTATTCATTAGATTTATAATTGCAACATTATCTGTATGAATGAATGTTTCATATCCAGTGATGCAATGTCTAAACTTATTAATATCATGGAAAATAGATAGAAACTCTTTTTTAGTAACAGTGTAATCTAACTCTGCAGGAGTCAAATTCTTACTTGTATAGTAGATGGAAAAAGGGGTCAGTAATTTTTGTCCTAATACAACTCCCAGAGTTGTATTTGAAGCATCAGTTGAGATGTGAAAATCTAACTTCCAATTTGGTCCTCTGAAGATGGGTGCTTCGGATATATTTTCTTTCAAACTTTCAAATGTCATTTGGCACTCAGGAATATTCCAGCTAGATTCACAGTATTTAGTGAGAAATTTGATCAGTGGAGATGAAATTTTTGTGAAATTTTCTATAAATATTCTATAACACCCTGTAGAACCAAGAAAACTCCTAACATATTTTTGAGAATTTTGGATGCTTATTTGGAAATAACTTCAAATTTAGATTTGTCTACCTTAATTCGATTTCTTAAAATATGGTGTCATGAAACAATTCCCTCAGTAAACATCATAAATAATTTTTCATGACTTAATGAGAGATTTTCTTCTTTACATATTATGAGAACCTTTTTCCAAATTTTCAAGAGCTTCATTAAAAGAATTTCCATAAAATGTGAATTCATCCATATACACTTCCACACAATCATGTATTAAATTAGAGAAAAATCCTAATAATTCTCTTTGGAATGTTGTAGGTGCATTGCACAATCCAAAATGAAGTACTCAGTAAGCATAAATTCCTCAAGGGTAGGTAAATGTGGTTTTTCCTTGGTCTTCGGGTGCCCACTTGAATTTGATTGTACCCACTGAACCTGTCCAAAAATGAAAAATATTTGTTCCCTCCTAATGTATCCAAAAATTAATATATGAAAGGTAATGTAAAATGATTCTTTAAAGTAGCCTTATTCAACTCCCTATAGTCAATACACACCCTCCATTTTCCATTCTTCTTAGGGACAATTACTAATGGTGAAACCCACTGAATTTTGGATATTGGATAAATAAATTTTACATTCAGTAGTTTCTGTATTTCTTCCTTTAAAATTTCCGTAAGATTCAAATTCATTCTTCTTTGAGATTCTCTGATTGGTTTAGAATTTTCCTTAACATAGATATGATGTATGCAAGTCTCAGGATTAATTCCTTTCATGTCATTGTACTCCCATGCATATGTAGAAGAATGTTTTTTCAATATTTTGATTAACTCCTTTTTTTGAAATTCTTCTAGGTTTTTGTTTATGTTTTAAGTTTTACCTGGAAAGATTTGAATTGAATAATTACGAAATTATTCCATAGAATATAAATAATTTTTTTTTGATGATAAGTATTCAATATTACATTGTTGTTGAAATTTTTGACTAGTCTTACATTATGAAGATGACTCATAATTTTCTATTGAATTTATAATTTTATTTTCTTCAATAATGTGGGAAATAGTAAAAATAGGTTGTATACCATTATCGTCATCCATACATTCCTCATCTTCTACTTCTATCAATATTTTTGCTGGAGGATATAGAGTGAATTTTTTTTTTAATTTCCATCAGAAATAAACATATCACCAGATTTACACTTAATTAAAGCATCAAATATAGCTAACCAACGTCTTCCAAATATCAGTGGATGTCCCCCTAAATTGTTCTTGGGAGTCAAGATCATAAAGTAAACTGGATAGTCCCAAGAGTCTAAGGATACATAAATGTCTTCTAATACACCATATCGCTTGATTATTGATTTATCTACAAATTGTAGTAATGTTGGTGTATACTGAAGATTTGGAAGCTTTAGTTGTTCCATGGTTTGTTTGCTCATGATGTTTGTTTCTTCTCCTAATTAAATCAATGTATTAGGAATCTCAATACCATTGACTTGAGTTTTTACAATGGGACTTCCTGGATCCAAATATTTTTGTATGGTTGTATTTTCCATCATGGTATCTACAAATTTTCCCACTAACTAGTTTCTTTTCACTTCTTTTGTTTTTATTTCTAGTATCTTTATACTCAACTCTTTTATTGTTTTTGAAAGGATTCGAATTTCCTTAATGGCTTGTAATAAATGAATTTTGATACAAATTTTTTTCAATTCATCCATTATATCATAGTTATGAAACAAAATTTATAGTTCTAACCCTTTATTAATTTGTAATATTTCAGGAAAAGGGGTTTAGATATAGATACTAATGGTTTCTCTATGATAGGAGTTGAGTTTACTGGATCTTTTTTGTGTTTGATTTTGATGAAGATATGTCTCTTCTCCAGAATGATTATTTTTTTTTTGAAGATTTTCATTTTGAGGAGAAAATACATAACACTAGAGGGATATTTCTTTTCTATTATTCTACCAGATCTAAGTTGAACATTGTTAATATCTAGTGGAGTTATCATATAAGTTTGAAAATTATGTCCCTCTATGTTATAGATAGGTTGTGAATTCTTACTATTTGGATTTGTGAGTGGCTCAGGAGGTAGTTTCTTTTGGCCTCTGTGGAAATGGTAATGAAAGTTGTGGATTATGATTTGGGAATTGAGGTTGTTGACTAGGTTGAGGAAAATTTTGTGAATGATAGCTTGGATAAGATTGTGGATATTGGTGATATTGAGAGTATCTTCCATATGGATTATGCATTCCTTCTGCCCAAGTTTGATGTTGAGACCAAGGTTGTTTCAATGGAATTGATGAATTCCAATTATTCTGTGGGAGTTGGGTATACATCTTAGTATTAAAACCTTTATTTTGTGGCCCTTTCCATGGTCTTCTAGAGAAAAAACAAAGAGGATGCACTAGATGTGGGGATATTTCTTCTTGGAAGAAAATTTTAAGACTTGCTATGGAAGGAAATTTCTTTATTTCATGATTTTATGTACATGTGACACGGGTCTCTATGACTTTTAAATCAAGAGGACATTCTCCTAAGGCATGTTTCTTTCTACACCTAGGGAAGAAGATAGATAAGGCATATTTTTCAACTTTTTTCCTTTTTTGTAATTTCAGGGTGTCTATTTATTCACTAAGACTCCCTAAAATATTTGTTCTGAATTCATCAAGCAAATTTCATCTTTCTTCCCTACTTACTGTTCCAGCTACAGATTTATTCACTCTAAAGAGAACATGATCTCTTGAATTTTTTCAAATTCTTGATTTCCCTCTTGAGATATGTATGCATAATTCAGAGATTGTTATAGCATCATTTCTCACCCTCATGTGATTCATGATTGTCTCTATGGCCTTGGGCACCCATTACCACAGACTTGAACAAAATTCATAAAAAACAGTGTTAAAAATCCCATACGCGGGTATGCCTAGACTTTTCCGCATGTATACATGCGTCCACATGTACTTTTCCGCATATGCCATTAAAATCATTAAAAAATATATAAAAATTCCCTATTTTCGGGTTGGGTTGATGGTTACTCCAGTAGTTCAACCACCCCAGTACGTGGCCAACTGTTTCCAACTGATTGAAACTACTTTGAGGGAGTATAAAATCCCCTCATGTGCATGGCCTAAGGGAGAGAGAAATTTTATAGACATTATACTCTATTGGAATCCCAATTCAAGTCTGATTTCCGGTGCCTCCTGCACTTTCCTAGATTTTTACAGGAAACCCTTGTTTCCTGGAGATGTTCATCCATTTATATGCCATCTCGAGTGCACAAGTCTTGAAATTATCTTAGCGAGGCAAGGGTGGGATGGATCCGAACGACGTTCTGTTCGAAGATTGTGGAAGGATTTAGGTGATCTCTCCACTCTTTATTTCTGTACATGTTGTTCGTAATAATGAAGAACCATCTTGTTCCTGAACTTATGTGTTAGTATCTATTTGTATATGTGAAAAGATTATCATTTAAGAATTTATTATGGTTTACATAATGTTTCACTTGGATTACACTAACATTTAGGAGCAATATATGTTGTACAACTAGGTTACTGTGCACGTTCTTTCTTGTTTTTCAGGTTGAAGAGGAAGAAGGGTTGCTGGAGGTTTGGACCCCGCGGGATCTACATCGAGTGTAGGACTACGAGTGAGTTATAATATTTTTGTTATCTAGTTTTTAGCATTTAAGTGTGGTTGTGTGTGAGTCCTTCCGAATAGCATGCCCTGATCTGTGGAGGTTTTGACCCAACAAACCTATAGGGTGTTTTTCCCCGAAACAGAATTGGCAACTCCACTGGGGAACGCATTCTTGTGATTCCCCTGTTGGGTGGTTTCATCTATTTGAAAGGTTTCGAACAATTTTTATCATCTTTTCCAGCCCAGTTAAATTTTTCTCAGTCAGACTGAAGACCTTGTTCTTTATCCAGGTTTGATATATTTTTTATTTTTTATTATTTACCTTTTCATACGCAGGTTTGTCTATACACAGACGCATATACACGTGGTTTTTGTTAAAGGGAGTCGCTTATACGTGATTTTCCTTTGACACAGTTACATATGCACGCTTGTTTCAAAACTGTCAAGTAGCGTATGCCTAGGCAAATTTTGAAATTTTTGATTTCTTGACTTTTTAGTCTTGTCTCCCTATGGAGACCTATTCCTGCAGTGTATTTATATCCTCTGGATTGTGTTGAAAGTGGTCATTTCTCTTTTCTCTCTCTTGTTTGGTTGAAAACTAGCTTATCTGGCAAATCTTGTTTCTAGTGCTTGCATTTCTAGTTCGAGTACCAAGATCTCTTCCTGGGGATTCTTGGCTATTCTGCTTCATCAGAACAGAGAGCCTTTGCTCATTTACTCTTTCCTACCTTTGTGTCTTGCTTTGCACTTCGATTTTTTCCCTTTGTTTGGTTGGTTTTCTTGAGTTCAGTTGACTAGCTCTTGTTGCAATTTTTGAAGAGTCTTTCTTGATTCTTTGAAGTTTTTGTTTGCTGCAAGGTTGTACTATTCTTCTAGGCTAATTTACTGAGTTTCCTGTCTTCTTTTTCTCATATAAATCTTGCTACTAAGTAGCCCTATAAGATTTGGAGCGTTTTTGAAGTTTTGCTTGAAATTCAGAGTTGTTTGGCTTGGGATTTGATATTTTTCTTGGTCTCTTCAAGCTCTTCTTTTTTATAAAATTCAAAAGCTCAAAAAACAGTTTGCTTTGTCATTTGATTTTGTTTTTCATTTTTTTTTTCATTTCGTTACATCTTGTGAAGCTTTGCTGAAATTTCTTGCCTTTGGTTTTTGACTTGAGTTTGGAAAGGAATTGTCATTGGTTTCTTCCTCTTGTTTTCAAGCAATTTTGGTGTGTTTATACTAAGAGTTTCTGACTTTTGGAACTAGCTTTGTGGAAAACCAAAAACAGATAAAACTGAAGGATCTTTGGGAAATTTCTCTCTGCTTTAGTGGGATTTGAATCTTAGAATTTGCATGCTCTTAGTGATTTGCTTCAGGTGCACTTGAGAATTTAGTATTTTTCATAGTTTTTGTGAGTGTGAAGTTTGTTATCTGAAAAGAATTTCATTTTTTTTAGTCTCGTAGAACCTTTGTAGAAATTTCTTTTCATCAAAAGGCAATTACTGCATTTGCATGTAGTTTGGTTTTCATTAATTTCTTTTCTGTGTCACAAAACACCACGAGTTTCATTTCCGTATCCCTTTGACTTAGTATAACAATTGATTAAAATAAGCGCTATAATTTAAAAGCAACTAGAAAGTTTTTATTAAGTGTCATACACCAACTGGCTAGGTTGTAGGGCCTTGGACTAGGTGAGTGGAGAGTTAACTCTCCAAGGCCGCTCAAACAAAACATAGAAGTTGATTAATTGAGCAAAATCCAACTCCGTTAGGTGGACCGGGAAAGCTCTCCTCCAGAGAGTAAAGCGCGAGGGGAAGTGAAGGCCGAGAAGAGAGATACCCCATCTCTGATTTGCTGGATCTGACCTGAAGACCGTTCTACCTGGATTTTGACAAGGATTGGTGCCCATAGTTGCCACTCCTAGGTTCCACATAGGTGACTGCGGGGGGGAATACCCGTGCTACCTGAGGCAGATGTCGTATCACTTCCAGTAGTACTTCTGGGGGGTGCCCTTGCAAAGCTTGGGTACTTGTGCCGGCAAAGGCTGTTGTTAGGAGCTCGGCGTAACTATTTCTGTTACCTTCGCTAGTAGGCCTGGGCCGTAATTATCCCAGACTACTTTCAAAAGGTCCTATATTTCGCTTTCTTGTATTTTGGTGTCCGGTACTAATCACCCAGAGCAGAAATACCTGAAGGATGTTTGCTTGATTGTATCTCAGGGAACTTTTGTAGTGAGTGCTCTTTGCTCCTAGATTGCCTAGCTTTATACTTTATTGAGTCTAATTAAAAATTTTTAATGTGGCTGATCAAGCGCCTCGTCGACCGAGGAGAATCTGCGGGTTATCTCCCGAGAGTCCAGAGCCGTCTTCAAGAAGGCGTAGGAGTAATTTAGCAGGTGAATATCACCTTGTGGCATCTGACGTAGTGGAAAGAGATCCTCCACACGGGATTGAAGGTTTCGTAGCTAGTTCTGGTGTTGGTTTCGAGAGGAGCGCTCTGCTCACCTCGAGAGTTTTATTTCTGTAGGAAGAAGAAGTAAAAGTAGAAGAAGTGTCTCAACCCTCTGAGTCACTTCCATCTCCTCTTCCTCCTGATTATCCGTTCGTTGTTGAATACATCAGACCTGAGTCAAAGAGACCAGAAGATCCTCCATTATTCATACCTTTTGATAGCCACAACTGGGAACACGGCTTCTGCTGTGAGTGCTGCAGGTATTCAGACTCCTACTTCTGTTGAAGGAGGAGTCACAATTGATATATCTTCGATTGCTTCTAGTACTGCTGTGTTTGGCTCTGGTTTCACCCAAGCACATGCTTCTCAGTCTGGTCCCTTTTGTTTTGGAATGCCCACTAGTGGGATTCCTTCTTCTTCCTTTTTTGCTGCTGCAGCTGCATCTACACCCATGTCTTCCATGGCTAGTGGATCAGATTTTTTTCAAGGGCTCCCTTTCAGAACTGGGCATATTCCTAGTTCGAATCCTTCTTTAGGGTCCTTTCCATTTACTTCTCAGACTCAGAGTTTCAACCCTTGGTCTGGAGGTCAGAATTCGACCACTTTTACAGGTTGGAACACTGTATTCACTACAGCAGGGGCATGGAATTAGTTTTACGCTGGTCACCAAGGGAATGCTTCTTTCCCTTCATTGAGTCCTTATCAGACCTTTTCCCCTCTTTCTAATGCATGGAACCCCTATCAGGGGCTTTCCTCTTCATTCAATACTTCAGGAGGGGGAACTGGTCCGGTCTTTGTTAACTCTGCGTTAGGAGGAGGTTCTTCTCCTTTTTCTACAAGTTCTTTTTGGCAACCTGGTGCCTCATCAAATCTAGGGTATTATTTTCATAATGTTGGGAATCCATCCCATCAAGGATCGAATCCTTAGGCTCCGCCTCGTTTACCTTTTCTGGAAACGTTAAACTTGCCAGATCTCTCGAAATTGACGAATGATCCGATCCGGTACAGCCCGGGGTGGCCTCCGGTTCCCACCAAACTTCCTTCAGACATTCCAAAGTTTGAAAGTAAGAATGGAGAGGACCCGGCTGACCACATCACCACCTTCCATTTATGGTGTTCGTCTAACTCCCTGATCGATGATTCAATTAGGTTGAGATTGTTTCAATGCACCTTAACTGGAAACTCTGCCAAGTGGTATATTGAGTTAACTGGGGGCAGTTTTGCTACATTTGGAGAACTGGCTGTTACATTTCTAAATCATTTCCAGTTGCCCATCTGTTATGATGTCGGGTTGAACTCCTAGCTAATTTTAAACAGGACGACGCAACCCACATTTCTGACCATATTCAGGAATGGCGGAGAAGGAAGAGGCTTATTAAAGCTCATATTCCAGGAGAATTCCTTCTGGAATTGTTTCTGAAATCTCTGCAGTCAGACATTTCTAAAGATGTATCCCTGTCTGGGGTATTTTCTGAGGAACAGGCCATTTTTAGGGCCCAATAGCTTGAATTGATATATTCTCAGTCTGGGGTCCTTCATAAATATTTTCCCAATGTTCCTCGCTCCAAATTAGATTTATCCAAAACTAAGCCTGGTCCTCATGGTGATGGACTTATTGGATCGATCAATAGTGGTGCACACTAGTAAAAAATGATGAAATTAATGAATAGGTGACTAAAAATGTTAGTCCCTACAATGATTTCAAGTGAATTACTACTAAATTTGAGCAATTTAAAGTGACCGAACTAAAAATGAATAATTTAGTCTTTGAATAAAATATATGACTAGATAATAAGTGACTAAACTAAAAGTGACTAACTTAAACGACTAATTTAGTCTAGGGATAAAATATATGACTAGATAATAAGTGCCTAAAGTAAAAACGACTATCTTAAATGACTAAATAAGTCTATGATTAAAATATATGACTAGACAATAAGTGACAAAATTAATAATGATTAATGTAAATGACTATTATAGTCTAAGAATAAAAATATAGCGCCCAAATAACAAGTACAACAAGTATATGAATTAGTCATTTATGTCAGTAATTTTTAATTGTGTCACTCCATATATGGAAAATTTCACTTTTGGTACCGAAGTGTTACAGTTCACTATATGTGTCTCTGAATCCATTTGAAGTGTTAAAATTTAGAGACAAAGAGGTCTCTGAATTTACAATGTTAAAATTTTGAAAACCCTTTTGTCTCTAAAGTTTAACAATGTAGACGGATTCATCTACAATTAACATAATTTCATGTATCATCTATCAACTTTACACTAATACCTTCATTATAATTTTAGTAAAGGTAATATTAATTAGATAGCCAAATTAATATTTATATTTATATTTAATATTTGGCCATAAAGTTTAATTTTTAAACTTCATTGATTTATGTTAAAAGTATGAGTTGTTTTAAATCTAAGGTTAAATATTAACATTTACATTCAATAAATAGATAAATACAATATTTCTTATGTTAAACATGTGATTTCATTTAAATCTAGTATTAAATCGCCATATTTACATTTGATAAATACTAATTAAATAGATAAACCTAAAATATATATTTATAGACCTGTTTAGTAAATAGGTATGAAAATCTATTTATTTTTCCAAAGAAACAATCAAACCCGTCTATTGATTAAGTAGAAGGTTATATATAGTATATGCATAAGCATTCAAAGAACTGCATTTTTCCTTTCTTTTGAAACAAAAGAAAAAATGGAGTTGCAACTGATGAGGAGATGTATCTATCAATCCTCTCAGCTTTGTCAAAAAAACAAATATTTTAAATGATGTCTCTGTTCATCCCCTAGGCTTCCACTTTATTGTGGAAGAACCTGAAACAGGGATGAAAGCAGACTGTATCTATTTGAAATCATCAAAAGGACGAAAAATTGGGTGGTAGACACTATTCCAATTTTGAAAATTTTCAAAGGCATAATGTTTTAAGCAAAGAAAAGACCAGTCTGCTAGATCTCCTAATGAGGAAAAAAATCTGAAATAGAGACAAAAAGTATAGACATACTCATATATTTATAACAAACAGGAATCTACAAAAACAGAAAGTATATTATGATCAGAAACATCAGGAGCAGGAAGTAAGAGCGGCTGGAAATCAGCGGGCAAAAGGAGGTTGTTCGATCCCTCAGATCTGACCTCCTTCAACCGCTACAATGACCCAGTGCCCCTATCTTGACGAGCGCCCTCCTCTGATAGGAAGTATGCTTCACTATTTCATTCCCTGTAAATATGACAAGAAGATATATGGTTAAAATAGGCTTTTACAATATTTACCTCATCAAGCAAAGTAGATAAAATGAAATTTTGGCATCTCTGTGTTCCATTGAACCATTTCATGATGTTCGTAGAGTCCCCGAATGTAGGTATGAGAAGCTATTAATTTAAGTATGAAACTTAATTAATTTTTTAATGATGTATGAACCTTTTTTTTTTGTAAGTCAATGTTATATTCATGTAGGAAAAAAGGATTACATATAGCCAGTTACAAAACAGGTGGTCTCACCTCGACTTGATTTGTTGACAAAAATTTGCACTAGATGCAAAAAAATACAAAAGAGGGACTAGGCACATTGTTGATAAACGGTTGGGCCAGAGGCACCAAAACACATAAAACATAAAGAACACCAAATAGCATAATAGTCTTCCAATTTGATGGATGCAGGGTTGTCAGGGGTTGTCTCTAGATGCAGTGGATCAGGACAGAAGTCACGCTGACCACGCCCTTCAAAGTGCGCCAACCAAGTCTCCAACTTTTCTATTTTTATAGTGAGTTGATTTTGGCCTTGCCAAACCAATACTAGTCAGAGAGACTTGGCACTGTAAATAGTGCATTCAGTCCAATGTTTCCATCTTCTCTGCATGCTCCTCACGACAAAATCTCTCAGTTGTCTCCACTCTTTCCATCAGGCTGTTGATAAGTGCACGACAGTTCTATAGACAGCAATGTTGGATAACTTTCCCCTAATTTACCTCAAATCAATCAAACCCGCGATTTCCCTTGCCACCACAGCCTCCTGTGCCCCGACAACTCTTCTTTTGAACCCTCAAACCCCCACCTCAGCTACCCCCCCACTTACCTCCTCCATGGCCCCCACGCACACCCACAGTAGCGAGTCATGCACGCCCCCACATTCTTTCCAGCTTGGCGTGGAGCCACCATGATAATTTTATGAGTCTGCCACCCCCACAGGGCCATGGACGACAAGGAAGGGAGAACACCCATACCACACCGGGGGCTTAATAATTCACTAAGGTCGAGGAACCCTGCCATGCACAGAGTCCAGAGACTAGATCCCCCACTATAGGAAACAAACACCACCAGCGAAGGAGCCAAATGTCATCTCCCACCACCATAGAGAAGCACAGAGACACCTCCCACTGCTTATATATGGGAAGAAGTTTCCTTTTGGAGGAATGATGACTTTGGTACATTAATAGAGGAAACCAAATATGTATGATAGCCAATGTCTCGAGAATTCCATTTCTCTATCCATATTTATTCGTCAAATACTCATATTGCCCCTTAACCCGACATGGTGCCAAGCTTATTTACCCAAGCTCACCCAGTGGACCAGAGATAAGATAAAAACCCCTACAATGTCACCATCTTAGAACTTGAAGGTGTGATCGTGAATTGGAGACAAGGTCAAAACCCCTGCAACATCACCATCTTAGAGCTTGAAGGCTTGACCTGCGATAATGAGAGGGTTTTCAAGCTTAGCATCGTGGGATTTGGCCTCGACAAAACAATATATCTTTCCTTTCATTTTCAACTAAACCAACTTAGATTCCCTCGACTTGTTGGAAAACTGTTTGATTGGCAAGATACCAATGAAGCTCCAATATATGGTCAATGTAATCTAATTCCCTTGTCGTGAATCCTCTACTGTTATCTAAATAATAGGCTCACAGGAAAAGGTGGCAAACTTTGGATATTCAAAGACTGGATCTAAAGGTAGTTTTGGCCCTTGGGTACCTTGATCTTGAATACTTCAAAAGGCAACAATTGACAGAAAAATATGATGTATATTATTTTAGAATAGCGTTACTGGAGTTCTTGTGTGCAAGGGAAACACACTGGTAGAAAAAGGGCAAGCTTGAAAAAATCATTGACCCTCACCTTGTTGGGACCATCAACCCTGGTTCTCTGAAAATGTTTAGGGAGACTACCGAAAAGTTCTTGGAAGAGATGGGCTTCGACAGGCCTTCAACAGGAGATGTTCTATGGAACCTAGAATATGCATTTCAACTCTGGAAGATATCCATACAAAATGATCTAAATGAGAATAGTACAAATCATATTGCAGATGTTCCTTTGCGCTACCCAGATCCTGAGCCTTTTGGTTCAAGTTCAGTATGATTTCCAGTCTTGTATGAAATTTCTCAATTTATAGATTTCATAATTAATGAGCATGTAGCATATTGGAGTTCTCAACATCCCACAAAGGGATAGTTGTGAGAATTTACCTATTTTTTCGAACATGTTCTCCTTCAGTGGATATGACACATAATGGATCCATACCTTGGTGCAACAGTTCCTTACCTCAGGATGTTTGCACAAGATTCATGGAAAAGTGAACACCCAACACTAGTGGCTTTGGTTTGGGAGGAGATCTACAAGTATGTAGAAGAGATTGAGGGCGCATGCATTATGTTCCTTTTCACTGCCGAGAGCCTGAGACTTTTTAATCTAGCGTAATTGGATAAGGTGTTGGTGAATCCTCGTGGGAGGTGATCACAAAACAAGACTCCTTTGCCATGTTCCAAATTTGCAGATGTAGACAAAACATTGGTGAGTGTGAAATGGTTAGGTTTGGTACTTGCTTTTTGCATATCACATTAAAAATCCAGTGCCTCCTCCTAAAATCCTCTCCTCATATAATCAACCACCATTATAGACGATTACACAACATTTGGTTTAATCAAACAAGATGGTGGCATTGGTTTTGAGTTTCAAGGAGTTTGGGAAAATATGATTTTTGTGACCCCATTTTCATAATATACATTGGAGTTTCGGTTAATTTTAAAGTAACAGCTTCCACTACCCAAGAATAACCCCAGGGAGTAGGAGGGTTTGTTACACTACTCATGGTTAAGGCCACTCTCCTTCGATAAGGTTAAATAATTACACTTAAAGTCGGGGCCTCGCAACACAACAAATAGGGCCATATAAAACCTGCATAACAAAATAAGGAGCCCTACCTTTAGTTATTCCTTCTCTAATTATGCCTTATGTTCTTTAGTCAAACAAATTCTTAGAATTATTTCAGGTCCCCGAACTTGGTGAAACCCCTCATTGATTGCCAATCCCCATTCACTTCAATGTTTACCCCCACACCAAGTGCCCCTAACTCAAGAGGCTTCATATTGCCTTCCATTGCACATCACTTCCTTACACTCAAGTGTGGAAAGGTTTTGTGCACCCAATTCATAGGTCACAATGCTTTTATGGTAAACAATTCTCCATGGTTCTCCTCCTGTTCCCTTTGCATTATTCTTTAATCTTCACTTTCTCTCTATTTTTTCCCAAAATTTCTTCTATTCCCCCTTCCTTATTCCTCAATTTTGTCCCTTGATTAATTAATTTAGTTAAATAGAAATTTTTCCCAATCCCCTCACAACTTTCCCTCAATGAAGTTTCTCTCCTAGATATCGAGATTCATATATATTTCTCCCTTCAATTTCAGCAATACATACATTTGAAAAAATATTTACATCATAACAAAGTGTGGCATAATACCCATATTGATTATTAAATATTAATAATCTTAATTATATTTACAAAATTAATGGTTTAAAAAATATACCTTATAGCTTTTCTAATCAAAGAAATTTGAAAATTACCAACCAAAAAAAACCAACACATAGCATATGATAAAAACCAACATGCACCTTGGAAGAAAACACTAAATATTTTATATATTGTTTAACTTCAAATTAAATAATATATATCATGGCTATATAATATTAAATGATTTGCTGCTTGTGTACTGATATAGAATTTACAATATATAACATTTCTGTTTGGCTACTTTAGAAGAAATTTAAAACCAACTCATATCATTAGGAGACACCACTTTGTGGCATTAATTTCATTTTAAATAAATAGCGGGAAGTGAGCGGTTTCGCAATTGTGGTTTATAAAAGCAGTTGGTGGGAGTCTGGACGATTTGAACATTGGTGGAGAATAATTAAATTTTTGAATTGTAATTGGCGCCAACTTTCCTCCAAAAGTTTTCCACCTCTCCAATATCTGTAGTCTCCTTCACACAACTACCCTCTTTGTTCTTTCAATCGCTCACAGACTTCTGCCGCCAATGGAAAAATTCACCAGGCTTACCCACAGCGGGTCTCACAAGCTGCTATGGGAAATGGGAACAACCACTGAGAAATCGCTTGCAAAGGCTCAGCAATGGAAAATACAAGAGAAAGACAGATTTTCTGACTTCAGTAGCCATCGAAGAATGTTTCCATTTTGCACTAAAATGCCGAAGGATCTTACAAGTAAGAAATGGATTTAAATTTTACATTCAAATTGTTTTCCATTTTTTGATACTTAGTTCAGATATCGCTAGCCACAATATTCTTGAACATGGGCATGGTGAAAATGTTTCCAGAATTACTTCTTCAGACATGGAGCTAAAATGACTAATAGGGTTCTTCACACAACTACCCTCTTTGTTCTTTCAATCGCTCGCAGCCTTTTGCCGCCAATGGAAAAATTCACCAGGCTTACCCACAGCGGGTCTCACAAGTTGCTATGGGAAATGGGAAAAACCGCTGAGAAATCGCTTGCAAAGGCTCAGCAATGGCAGATACAAGAGAAAGACAGATTCTATGACTTCAGTAGCTGTCGAAGAATGTTTCCATTTTGCACTAAAATGTTGAAGGATCTTGCAAGTAAGAAATGGATTTAAATTTTACATTCAAATTGTTTTCCATTTTTTGATAATTAGTTTAGATATCGCTAGCCACAATATTCTTGAACATGGGCATGGTGAAAATGTTTCCAGCATTACTTATTCAGACATGGAGCTAAAATGAGTAATAGGGTTCTATCCAAAAATTAGTAGCAGTTTAATGAATATGAATGAAATTCCTGAAATATATTAAAAAAACTTCCATAACATGTAGCTTTGGGGTGGATTCTTCTTCAATTCTCTGTTTTCTACATCATTCCATGTCTGGGTCACTTTATTCTTTGAATTTGCTATCAAACCACCCTTACATTGGAGGCGTTGAGCCATATTCTGACCATATTAAGTTCAGCGATTTGCATTTTAATTTCGGCGATCTACATGGAATGTTTCACTTTGAAGCTTGCCAAGATCAGATATCCGTGGTCAATTTCGTCATTTCTCTACAAGTCACCCATATCACGAAAAAAATCATTTGTCTACATTTCAATCTCCCCATTGTCATGATAAGCACACTCGACCTTCACGTCTAATTTTCTTAGGCTAGCATCAAGATTCAGTCAAATTACATGCTCTGCAATGCATCTTTGACGAAACCCCGACAATTCAGGCTAGAAAAGGCAATTTCTCCATAAGAAACTCCATGAAAGAATGAAAAGGAAACTACACCATAGTTGAAGGTTCTTTGGAAAGCTGATCTGCTATATTTTATTCTTCGAACACAAAATGAAAAGAGTCAATCTCCTATTTTATTCAATTATTTGAACTTCTTGAAAGACAAAGGCTTCTTTAAAAAGCTGATCTTCTATTATATGTAATTGTTTGGCCACACTGTGAAAATACCAGCGTTTTTTTTTACAGAAATGGTTAATGGATAATATTAGATACTTGGCCTAAATGCCAAAATTCGAATTACAGAAAGTGGTGCTGAATCCCCGAGTGTCTCACCACCCAGAAAGGTCATGACGCTTATGCTTAGTTCACATCTCTTTTTAGTTGTGACTATGAGATCAATTTTAGTGATTTTCTCAAGATTGTGGATACACATGAACTGATTTAATAATAAACAGTAAAACATGAAAGCTAGCTAATTTAATGAATTGGATCCCATGTTTCTTCTCCGTCTCTAAGCATGACTCCAGCAGAAAGGAGGGCTTCTTTGTTGGCTTCTAGATCCGTGTCTTTGTTGTTGACTCTCAACACATGGAAGAAGTTCAAATTCTGAAATGAGTCTCCCAGATATTTTATTCTAGAGATCAACCTTGCAAGTCTTAAGTCCAACGACGAAGAATTTGTCACAATAGTGTTAATAATAACCTGAGAGTTCCCAAATACATTAGCCTCCCTGATGTTCAGCCCTTTAAGAAACTTAAGGCCCTGAAAAAGAGCCAATGCCTTTGATTGAATGCTAGAAGTGAGGCCCAAACCCTAGGCGAAGTTGTGAATCCTGATGCCATCTAGTTTCATTATGACACCTGCTGCTCCAGCCCTTCCTGGATTGCCCTTTGCTTCCCCATCAAAGAATAGAGAATGTATTGATTGGTTTGCAATCCAGCCCTAAAACTCCTCTACTGTAGCCCTTATTTGCCAAAATTTGGAGAGAGAGATAATACTTGCAGCTTTTTGAAATTGAAGGTCTAGAGAAGAGTCCCAAATTATGTCTTGCTGGCTTAATCTTGAATCGTCTTTTTGCTCTCTCAGACACTCTTTTAATTGGAATTTTATCTTGACTCCCACAAGCTTGGCATATTGCTCATAATTTCTGAAGATCCTTTTATTTCGTTCAAGCCAAATCTGCCAACAAATTATTTTTGGGAGGGAGGACCAAGCAGCTTTGATAACCTTGTTTTTTTGGAGGGGGACCAGGATAACTATGCAGCCAATTTGCGAACAATTTAGGGATGGAGCTTGGAAGAGCAAAGTTGGAGTTCAAAATACCCAACAGCTCAAACCAAATTTGCAATGTGAATTTGCATTCAAGAATTCGATGAGTAGCGCTTTCCTCTTTTTCCCTGCACAAGCTGCACCATGAAGGGCCATGGAAACCTCGCTTTTGCAAGTTTTCAACAGTCAATATTTTGAAGTGGCATAACAACCAACTAAAGTGGTCAATCATGGGTAAAGAGGGATAGTACCATATCCCTTTCCATGGCGCAGGGTTTGGAGCTACATGAGGACGCTCACACAGTTTGGTGTAGCCTTGTGCCATGGTGTAACCTCCTATCTATGATCCCCATCCTCTAGTGTCAATTTTTCGAGTTAGCATTGGAGCCATACTATGAAGCTTGGAAAGAATAACATCGTGGTCATGCAGGAGCTCCGAGGGTGTTTGGATTCATTTCCAACCAGCCTAGCAAGAGCCATGCCAATTTGAAATGTCCCACAGAGAGCGTAGGCTTGCCTCGTTCATCCATTTGTGCAATGACTGGAGAGAGCTGCAGTCCTCCAACAGATCGTTGTTCATGATTTTTTCGATCCACAGGTTGATCCTTTTACCATTTCTGGGAACCCAATATGCATGAGTTTTGATTAGAGGGCAAGATTTGACACAGATTTTCAGGAAAGGCGAATTTGATTGAGGAAGAGGTTGATCTAAGCAGCGAGAATGCTTGCCTTTGAAATATTTACGCCATAGAGATAATTGAGCCTAGCCTAGATTAGGAGCTATGATTTTCTAGATTATTTTACCACCCATTACAATATTTTGGTTACAAATATTTTTGAAATTCAGACCCCCTTCCAACAGAGGTTTGGAGATGGATTCCCAATTGACTAGCGGGATCTTTTTCTCGTTCTGTTTGCCACCCTTCCAAAAGAAATCGCGAATGATCTGCTCCATATTTCTGAGAATGCCAGTGGGAGCAAGGAGAACAGAGAATTGGAATAAGGGGAGATTGTTGAGAACAGATTTGATGAGGACAATCTTGCCAGCAATGTTGAGCCAGAAGAATCCCTAGGCCTGTAGCTTGTTCTTGAATTTCTCCAATTGGGGAATCTAGTCTTTGCTGTAGGCTCTTTTGAGGAAAATAGGAAGTCCCAGGTACTTGAAGGAAGTCCAAGTAGAGGAGGAAGTGAAACCAAAGCATCTAGAAATGGATTTAAGTAGGCTGGGCGAAATGTTCAAACAATAGATGTGGCATTTACCATTGTTTAATATGCTGCTCAAAACCCTACAAAACTCATCCAGAACTTCTTTAAATTTGGAATCCATAGGCACAGAAGTAGTCCCCAGCAGCAGGGTGTCATCAGCGAAGAGGGAATGACTAATGTTTTTAACTCCTCTTGCTATGCAAAGCCTAGTGATCTCCTATTCCAACAAATTCTTGTCTAAATAAAAAATGAGGACTGAGGCTTGAAGGACAAAGAGCAGAGGTGAGAGGGGGAACCCCTGTCTGAGTCCTCTTGTGGCTTTGAAGAAGTCGGCAGATTTGCCATTCACTAAAGGGGCAATCCAAGGCTCTGAGATGTAGGCTCGGATCCAATTTATAAAGCTCACTCCAATTCCAAGCTTATGCTAGACTTTCAGCAAGAAACTATGCCTAACTCGATCAAATGCATTTACTAAATCAAGTTTGACAACCATACCTTTTTCGTTGCGACGCAGACTTGAGTGGATTGCCTCTTGGACTAATATGAAATTGTCCACAATCTGCCTTCCATGAATGAAGCCTCCTTGATTTTCCAGAATTATTTTGGGGAGGATGAGCTTCAATCTGTTAGAAATTACTTTGGAAATCAGTTTGTACCCAATGTTGCAAAGCGAGATCGGGCGAAACCTTTTGAAGGAGTTGGCTGCTTTCTCATTGGGGATGAGGGCAAGGAAAGCGGAGTTAGTGCTGCCTCCGATTTTCTGGCATGCTTGGGACTTTAGGACCATTTTGAAGAGGTCTTTTTCCACAATTGGCCAGCATAATTGGAGAAACCTGGCTGAGAATCTATCCGGCCCAGGGGCTTTGTCGGGGTCCATAGCAAAGACGGCATCCTTGACTTCGTTCTTAGTGACTTTAGCTTCTAGAAGGTGATTCATCTCGGCTAAAATCGAGGGGGGAACCACATCCAACATGTCAGAGTTTTGATCCAGATCCATATCCTCACTATACAGGCTTTTGAAGTGAAGGAAGGTTGCTCTTTTGATGTTTACAAAGTCCTTGTGAATAATAGGACCTTCCTTGATTTCAGTAATCGAGTTGGTGCATTTCCTTGCCTGAGCTTGCTTGTGAAAAAAAGAGGAATTCCTATCCCCCGCTTTAAGCCAAAGACTACGAGACTTAAGTCTCCAGTATTCTTCTTCAGCTAGGTAGGCCTTATCGAAATTTTGCTGGAGATGGGCCTCTTTGTTTAGAATCTCTTTTGTAATATCAACTTCTTTAGCCTGGAGATGATGGTTATCCAGAAATCTTTGGATTTTTTTCCTTTCAGTGGTAGGCTTGGGTAGAGATTTGGCCCACATTTTCAGAGCCACTTTCACTCTTCTGATTTTCTCCTCCCATACAAGAAAGGGGGAGCCTTTGACAGGATGTATCCAAATGTCCTTGACTATTTGCATGAAGTCAGGCTTCTTGGCCCAGAGAGGGCTAAATCTGAAGGGAATAGGCCCAATATCAAGCTGAGCCAAGAGCTCAAGCTTGTTGGGTTTGTGATCAGAGGTGCTGCAGGGGAGAATATGAACTCTAGCCTCTAATCCAAGCAAAAGGAAAGAACTTTGGATGAAGAATCTGTCAAGTCTAGCAACGATATGACCAAGACCTACTCTTTTATTAGTACACGCGTACTTACCAGAGATTGGCTAGATGTCCAGAAGATCCCAGTCCTGCATTAGGTCCTCCCCCCATTCCCTTGCCGGATCTCGAACAATGCTGCCTCCTCTCTTATCTGCCGAAAGAAGAGTGAGGTTGTGGTCACCGGCAATGATGGTATTTTCCAGATTCACAAGGTCTTCTTGGTTTCTTATGGAGTCCCAACAAGCCTTTTTTTCCCCAACGTTAATTGGGACATACACATTGAAGAGACAAAAGATCTCTTTTGTGACTAAATGATGCATTTTTAATAACAACCAATGAGAGTTGGGGGTCTCAGAAATAATTGAGAACTTACTAGTGTTCTAGAGAGTGCCCAACCCACCGGAAGCCCCTCGGGCTAAAATTTCTTTCGCTTCACATTTGTTCCGGAGTTTCTTACTTGCATGCAGGAAGACACTGCCCTCCATTTTGGTCTCTTGAATGAGGAGTATGTCAGGAGCTTCTATCCTTATTAAACTTTTGATAGCCTCTTCTTTGATTCTGCTCCCCATACTTCTACAGTTCTAGGAGACGACCTTCATCATTTATGTTTTTGGTGGGCTCCCTTGGAGCCTTGGGGTTGGTTTATCACCATCTTTGGTTTTGTTGCTAATAGCTTCTCAAGGGTTGGCTCGCTGCCTTGAAGCTTATCTTTGTATGTTTCCTTCTCTCTTTTTTCCAGATCTGTCTTGCGGCCTCTTGTGGATCTCCTTACTGAGGCTTGGGATCCTGCCATTTCCCCTTCTTCCTCTGAGCCTTCCAATTCTTGCTCTTCATTCTCAACTTCTACGGTGTTTCCTTTAGAGCTCTCTACAACACTTGTCCCCTTGGGAGAATAAGAGGGGGTGCCTTTTGCAGGGGAGACTGTTTTTTGAATCTCGACTTCCTGAGTCTCCTCTATTTGCGAGCTTAGCAGAGAGAATTTATTTTCTTGCTCCATTCTGGGAGGGGGATGCTGAGCAGGGGCCTGTTGGGGGCCTTTACCATTTGGACCTCCTGGCTTGTGATATTTGTGAGAAGTCTTGGAATTCTTAACCTGATTCCAGCCCTCCTCCTTACCTTTTTCTGACTCAACATTGGATAGGCATCCTCTAGCGAAGTGGCCATAAACGTGGCATTTCTGACATTTGAAGGGAAAATGCTCATAATCTAGGTTTTGCACATGAGTCCAGCTATCGACATTGATTTTGATGGCTTCTGGGTGACCCACCTCTAGATCTACTTCTACGCAGATTCTGGCATAGTCATATTGATATTTGTTGTTTTCTCGGTCTATGAATTTCCCAAGGGCATTGCCGATGTGCTTGAAAGAGTCCCAGTTCCAACAGTGAACTGGAAGGTTTGGAAGCCTGACCCACACCGAGGCCGCCGTGGGCACATCGACTGCAGGGTCGAAATCCAACATCCAATTGTTAAGATAAAGACCTTGGGGGCCATGAAGTAGGGGCCATTCTGGAAAATTATATCCTTATCGTCTTTTGAGGAGAATTCAAAGAGGAAGAACTCTCATCCCAAAAAATAAGATGTCACACTGTTCTTAATCAAGGGTGCCCAGTTCTTGTTGACCCAATTTTCAGTGGATTTAGGAGAAGGCTAGAGTCTGGTGAACTGGCCAATGAGGGCACGCTCAACCAAGGACAGGGCTACTTGGATTGGAGTCTCTAGAGGCAGGGAAATTTCAGGAATATCCTCTTGCTTCTTAATGAACTTGGATACTTCACTCTTTTTCTTCTGCGACAGTCTAGCTAGGAGCAGGTTGAAGGCATTGACAGATGATGGCGAAGGAGGGGAGTGGGAGGTGCCTGGGGCGTGCCTGACACCTCCATGGGAGAAAACCCTAGCTTGATCGGGCCACCTCACTACAACAAACGCAACCTCACAGTGCTCTCAGCGCTCGCTCAGCTCGTCGAGAATTTCTCGTGAAAAGACTAGCGTTATTCCTTAAGAATTTCTCCATTAGCAACTCCATGAACGATTGCTTCCTTGTGAACTTCTCCAAAGGAAACTACACCATAGTTGAAGAATGAAAAGATAAAGAGTACAAAGGGCTGAGCGTAAGGTGGAGTGAGTACTACTACGGAGCTAGAGGATTAAGTTCCTCTCTGCCAGAACAACAGGAAACACATAGTCAAGATGAGTTTACCAGCACACAACTATTCGCATGAGTCTTTGCCGCAAATTTCACTGTCAAATTCGAAGGAGTTTGTGTAAGTTTTGGTGCAATTCCACTGTAAAAATTGAAAAATTCTTAGGCTTTACTTCTTGATCATTGAAATTTGTGTAAGTTTTGATGCAATTTCACTGTCAAAATTGAGGAATTCATAGGCTTTATTTCTTGATCATTGAAAATTCAAGAATATAGCGTGTGTAATGTTTTGAAGAGCTAAATTTCGTTCTTGCAAGAAGTCGCAACTCTGTGAATCTATTTTGACAAGAACTTAGGGTAGAATTTGATTGATATTTGATTATGTAAAGTCACTAAAGATTTTTGTTTATACTAAATATTTAGTACACTATTTTTTTTCTTTTTTTAACACTTTGATCCCCGAATTTACCGTCAGCACGTTGCTTGACACAGAAAACATTGTGGATGAAGTTCTGAAGGAGTTTTTGGCCAAGTATGGCAAGAAGTGGGATGGCAGAGGAGATGAGAAGCACTTGGGAAAAGCCCCACTAGAAGCAGCGGCTCTAATTATAGAGGACTACCAGCTTCCTTGCACTCCCCAAAAATTCATGTCTGAAATATGGCCTTCTTTTAAAAACATGTAATTTCTTAACCATCACTTGTTAATACTTTCGCACTACAAATTGGATACTTTATTTATTATCCATCACTGTAACCATTGACAGACTGCCTCTAATTAGTTATCAAGGAATTTAGCTTTCCTTGAAAATTCAATGGAGGATTAAGGATATGCTCATCGTTTTCTTTTGTCGAAGTTAAAATTAGTTGTCACCAATTTTAGTGGTTTGTTTCATTTCCCACCTTTAGCTGGTTTTAAGTGGGATCCTACAATGCCAGTTCCTCACTAGAATTTCGTATAAGTTGAATTCATACCAATGACATGCGAATCTTTCCCGATGCCCTGGTCTTGCATTCTTGTTTAAAACCTATATCCACCATGTTGTTGGTATTGAGTTCAATTCTAGGGTCACGAGCATTGTTGTGAGCGAAATTTAAACTGATAGACCATGATTATATAAACTTTGTAAGCAATAGGTATAATCTCCCAAGCCAACCTTCTATTTTTAGTGTTCAACTTCATCTTTTTCCAAGCCAACCTTCTTTTTTCAGTGTTCAACTTCATCTTTTTCCAAGCCAACCTTCCCTTTTCAGTGTTCAACTTTATCTTTGTCCATTGTAGCGGCTGGTTTCGTTTTCCATAGTAAAGACATGTCTAGTCATCGACACCGCTACGAGTTAAGCCTTAATGCTAGTATTTGGTTTTATTTCTTACGATTTAAACACTTTCTGTCACCAACACCATTACGAGGGAAATCATAATTTTAGTGGTTGGTTTCATTTTCTGCAAATCAATCCCTTTTGGGTTGCCAACGAGTGAAAGCGAAAATGGATAAACTGCAATGATGTAAATGTCATAAGATCTTTCAAACAATAATGAAAACATGGGTTTGTAACAAAATTAGAGCATCGAAGTGATACTAAGGCAGAACATCAACAAGTTTGACTAGGGTTCTTCATCACTTGCAGGAGTTGAGGCCTTTCTTGAAATTTAGAAGTTGACTTACCCTTCCTTGCCCCTTCTTTGTACGAAGAATTATGAGTTAGTCTGCATTGCCATGGACATTTTCCTGGTTCATTTGATAATCCTAGTTGACTTCACTTGCTTGGTTCAATTATGGATAGATAATTGGGCTCATATGGATCTAATTGTACTATGCAAAGAACATGTTAAAATTAACATGGTATCGAAGCACAGGTGAGGGCAAGCCCAAGTCAGAGAGAAATATATCAGGCCCGAGGGAAAGCTATCAATCAACAACATGGAAACAATTTCGTCTCTCTCTGCACGTGCAGTAATTTCTACGATAGGAAGGGTCTTGATCTGTGTAAGTTTCAAACATTAACAACCTATTTAATATTTTTGAAGCAACTTATTTATCTCTGCGTCCATTTCTTGTGTATTTCTTAGTATTTGGTTTGGTTTCATAAATCCGAGGAGTAGACTTTCGTCCCGTTAAGGATATCGTCTTTTATACAAGGATTTCCTCTGTGACCAATATGTTCATTACTGAATAGTGCGTAAGAACTAGGGCTATAGAAACTAGCAAGAGTGATATACAAGTCTCATCCATGCAAATTCAAATAACTCCCTGCAACATAATTTATGAGAAACACCCTTGTCTTTGTGATTAATATAAATCGATGAATAGTAAGGGTTGTTAACGATCCATTCAGGCTTGTTTGAAAAAATTTTCTTTATATAATTTTAGCCCTCATTAGGACTTTATTACTAAGCATGACAAGTTTGGTGGTATCACATTTCACTGACAGTTTGGCTCTAAAAGAAATTGCATGAACAGTTGATGACATTTCTAGAATTGTAGCATAAGCCCTCATCTTTGTGGAATATCACTCTAATCCTTGAATTTCGGCATATTTTCTATCTTATGAAGTGAGGAGCTATTTCAATCCACTTGGGGCTACAAATAAATTAGCAAGGATGAGTTGTTAAGATGTGAAAGTATTGAAGTTCCTTTTAGATTGGCTTGTATTTAAAACTTACACCAATGATCCTTTTATCTTGCGAACTATTTGAACATTCCCCAAAATATTGTTTCAAGTTCCTTGAAGCATTTTAGTCATCTCTGGTTAGGGCAAGGGCATATTACCTATTTCAGATTTGTGGATAATTGTTTTACTGATATGTCTGGAACCCCTTTTAGATCGCGATTCTTTTGCACTTTGTTGGTCATTAATTCAGTCATCTACAACCCAACACCATTATAAAGATGAATAATTTAAACAATTGATTCAGAATTCTGGAGTTTGAATCTAAATATTTCAAGGTCTATTCATACGTATTACATTTTTTGAAACATTAAAACTATGCAATATGCAAGGTATTCAAGCAGAATTTTGTGCTTAAGTTGGCTTCAATATAGCGTCATTATTGGGAATATAATAATTTTGTCAAAGGCTTCCTTTGTATTTAGCATTATGAATAGACAGAGGACTACTATTCATAGTTCTGACGCTGCAAGCCTTTTATCTATATTAGACAGAAGTAGCATATAAAATGCCTTGCAAGGTTTTGGATTGATGGTAGTCTTGATCTTAATAAGAAATAAAGACTATACTTGACAACTACATATGTTGATGTCAGAATCCCTCACACCAAGATACCTTGTAGGCTTGAGCAGATATGTGACATAGAAATAACAGTAGTCTTATATAATACAATGATCTGATAGTGTTTTTGTTGTGACACACTTTGGAGAAGACATTTTGAGATACCTTAAAGAGTTTCAGACCTAATCCGAAGTCTAGGATTTGAAGAGTAATAACATTCAGTATTTGAAGATGTTTCGAATATGTGCAAAAATTTCATCACCATTGAATATGGGCAAAAGCTTAATTAGCTGAACTTGTATATATATTTCAAGTTGGTGCATTGAATCCTTGAAATTGACAATTGGTTGACAGTAACAGAAAAACATTGGCAAGACAATGAATCAGGAAGGTGATTGTAATTACCTCTATATGTCTATAATCTATGATAAAAAGATGTATTAGATTCAACACAGTGACATAATGTGATAGTGAAGTGTCAATGATAGTTAAGACAATGTTGATTGTACAGTCACTAGTACATATGGTAAAAATTCCGACACTTCAGTTCCGACAGTTTTGACGTATTGTTGGAAATTTCCCTAATTTTTCTCATTTTTTAAAATCCCGCCAACAAGTGTCACTCTAGCGACATTTTTGGAGTATCTTCGTAACAAAGACGTTTAGGAAAATCGTTGGAATACCGACGTTTTAGGACAAACGGTTGGAATACTGACGTTTAGGAGACATACATCGGTCTTCTGACGTATAGGAGACATCCGTCGGTCTTGCGACATTTAGGGATATCGTTGGTCTTGCGATTTTAAGGGCGAAACCATTGGAATACCAACATTTAGGAGACATACGTTGGTCTTGTGAGGTTTGGGGATACCGTCGATCTTGCATCATTTAGGGCCAAGTGTCGGTCTTGCGACTTTTAGGAGCCAAAACTTTGGTCTTACGACGTTAAGGGAAAACACATGGAAATTTTATTTGGTGGCTACTCTAAAATATGAATCAACCTATTCAAATTTATTTTCCCGCTCCACTTGTTTGGTGCTAATTCCACTGAAGAGGTTTTTGTATGGCAGTCTGCAACCGTTAAGTTCGTGTCCTTTGATTTAGAGAGCAGCTACTTTGAGGTAATATAACTTTGCGCGGTTACTTGCGTTGACACAACTATGGCTGTAACAATGATATCCACTAGTTCTTCCTTCTCACTAATATTGGCATTTCTCTGTAGAGATGACTTGCAGAAGTTCGGGTACTGTGATGCCTGGCATGCTAAATCTAGTTTTTGGCTGGAGGAAGATTTATGAACCGAGATCTCTTCATAGCCACTGCCGGCTGAGGGATAATAAGCTGAGAATAATAATAGCTATGCTAATTCCGCTAAAGAAGGCAGAAAACCAAAGAGGTACATCCACGAACATACCCTGCAATTGGTTTATCCCATGGTAAAGAGTAATAATAGGCACTAGCCTTACATTTCATGATTTGTGCCTCTTTTACAGATTTATTACACTTGTATACATTTAGATTCCACTTTGTTTTACACTTGTATACATTTAGATTCCACTTTGTTTTACACTTGTATACATTTAGATTCCACTTCCAGTCATGATGCTTTGGATTTATTAAAGCAGAGAAGGGGTATCACAAAGATATAAATGCTTGCTGCATGTGAGAGTATGGGATGTGTTTATTTTTCCAGTTTATGAACTGATCCACATTCAGACTAATGAATTTGCTTTTGTTAATGTTGATTTAATGATGTGGCTAATTGTTCAGTACTCTGCCCTAGTTTCATATTTTAGATCTCTCCAGATATTGGGATTGTTATTATGAGTTTCCTTCAATTATAATAGCGCATTTTTGGTTTTCCTTGTAACAGACTAGGATTACAAATCACTAGACATGTCAGTTAAGCATATTATTGGTGATATTTGGTGATACATGATCCCAAACATTTGCATCTGCGTGCTTTAAACAAATAATGCATGAAACACGATGTTAACTACGATATCTGAGAAAACCATTGATTCAAAACATAATCAAATTCAGTACTGAGTTCCCTCGTTATTCCAATAGCTTAATCCATGCACATATAATATTAGTAAAATAACTGGGTACAAAAAATCTTCTTGCAACACAAAATTTGAAAATCCTAGGCAATGAAAATTTATCAACTCATAATAGAAGCATCATGTAAAAGACTACTCATTGAATATAAAACAAATATGGAACATGCTACTCTTTAAGAGGAGCTTTTTTAGGTAAAAGAATCCTTCAAACCCAATTCTATTTTACAGCAAGTTTGGGGGGCAATGCATAAATTATACAAGCCTAAAGTTAAAGTTAAGGCAAGTTACAATTAACCTGATGATTCCCATGCCTGGACCCAATTCAAATCCAAGGTGGGCCAATTTCTTTACCAGAAGAATGCTCATCATCGTATATCTGGATGAAGTACTTTCTTTGCAGCCATTCATTATTATCTTTTCCTGGTTATTAGTTCCTACTCTAGAAGAAAGTTCATGTGAAGCAGTTACAGAGATATGGGGATAACTCAAAACTAAAAAAACGGTTTGGTATACACAAACTGTCATCCAACATAACCTACAAATTAGGATCTCTCTTTAACCTACATCATCTCAATCAGATCGAACATTTTCTTCCAATACTGCATGACATTTACCAGTTGAATCACTCATCTCACTCTCCCTATGCTCATCTCTTTGGCTAGAACTTGAATTGCTTATTTTAGATAGAACTTGAGGATAACCATTGCCTCTTTGATGCATAAATTGTGACTGTGTCTCTCTAGGACCATATATTTATGAATCTCCTACTTTATCCTCTCCTTCCAAATTCCTCAACATTACCTATTTCACATAATCCAACAATGTCAAAAAAGTTTCAAATCCTAAGGCCAATAAACCACATTGATTTTTCTGCGCTACCATGAAGATATGTTACCTGTAGTGATTCATTCTCAGAAGCAAGCTTTTCAGATTCCTCTGCTATAAGATTTATTTCATTTCTAAGTGTCATGTTCTTAGAAGCCAGTGCCTCAACTTTTGTAGTCAACTCTTCACATTCCATCTATTTCATGGATGTCAGTGTTAGCACAGCACAGTAGACAGGGTATCGATTGAAAATTATTTACTGTTTTCATAAAACAATGACAACAAACTTTTTCTATTCATGTCTCCCAATTTTCCCTCCCTATCTCTGGAAGCCTCTGAAAAAAATATTAAGAACAAGTCAAATATTAAGAAAAAAACTATGGCATGTGATGGATACAACTTTTGGACAAGAAAATATAAACAATAGTCTTTCTTGGCACTCATGATGATATATGATAAGCTTAGAATCCCATCAACTTTAAGGTTTCCTTTTGCTAGATGGAACCCCTTGTTTGCAAGGTGGTTCACCTTCTTGTTGTTGTTCCCATGGACAGGAAATAATTCGGAGTGAAAGCTTCCGAGCATATGATAGATCCTTTTTACAATAGATTAGAGTTTGATGTCAGACAAAGGAGAGTCATTAATGAGGTGGCGCAAAATAATGGCAGGGTCACCATTGATAATGTGATCTTGAATGGTTATTTTCGCAGACAGAAGGACACCTCGCAGAAGCGTGCACAATTCTGCTTGGTTGTTTATAGAGATTCCTAGACCCCATGGCATGGTAAGCAGATTCTACATTTAGAAATTTAACCAAGACTTTTCATCTTTGGCATTACTTGGTCCATTCTTCGCCACAAATGCACATAAAGTTTCTAGTGATTGCAGTGGATTGTAGGCTTGAAGTTATCTCACTGAAACCCTGATATATGACATATATATGATGCATTTGAATAGTGACCTTACTAGCTAGAATTTTCAATTTACAATGGAAGTGGTAGTGATAATTGTTGACTGTGATATTTAACAGTGAAGTTTGGGCAGTCATAATCCTTATGACAGTGAGCTTGCATGACTCTGACCTATATATCTCTAAGGCATGATTGTGTTCATATAACCTTAACCTGTATATGCCAACGACATTGATATGGAAGTACATATATATGGTATATTCCTCTATGGATGATAATGACAGTGACCTGTGAACTAGCAGCAATCTTGTATAACAAAGTCTGATGCATATGACAGTGATTTATATGTCAGTGACACTCTGGCTCATACCCCTATAATAGTAACTTAGATGACAGTGTTGTAATATAATAGGGAACCTAGCAAAGTAATATAATGGTAGACATCAAATGAACCTTATTATGGACAAGTAATATAAGGTAGACATCAAGTGGGAAACCACAATTTCACATCTAGTCCATAACAAGGGATTCAAAATGGGGTACCTCAGTACACTATGAGCCATCGTTAGGATGAAGAGGAGGTCCTGAGTGTCATGCTAGGTTAGGTCGTGTATGGCCAAATGAACCATGATATCTGATGGGATGTGTGTGGTCGTGGTGTAGAAACCATACATTACAGTTTTATCTTGCGGCGAAGTGTTGATTATCATTTGTTATTTTTTACTTCCTTCAATCTTTCCTTTTTCCTTTTTCTCATTAAGACAATCCATCCATAATTTTATAATTCTTTCATCTGGGGCTATTATACTACTGTGTTTTTCTCCTATAAAAAAGAGAATTCCAGGGTTCTAGCTTCCTCTTCTCAATTGGTTGGATTTTAATTTTTTCTTATAAATACCCCTGTACATTCCTAAAACATGTGGCAAATTTCCATCAGATGATGATTTTTATACAAGGGAATCAGGTTTTTCATGCTCACTTTATAAGGCTATATCTTCATAAATCAATTCTGCATTGCAGATCATTTTCCTTACTTTTTCATGCTCCTAATCCTTAATACAGGTAGGCTGAGTCTCTACAAAACCAATTAAGGAAGAATAAATCTTGTGAAATCTTGAAATATCTCGAATTTCACTCATCATCTTATCATTTTCTACAACTTCCAAGTTCTCAAAAGAAGAAAAATCAAGTAATTCTGCATCAACATCTAGTTCTTGGTATTCTCCTATATTAACATAGGTTTATTATGAAAATAGATCCCAATAACACCTTACATTCCTCGTTCCTTAATGTGCTTTTTGTAGGTTTTCCATGAACTATTGTAAGTAGCAGTTTCACTTCATCTAGAACCAATTCTTTTGGAGCTTTGCTTCGAAGACCAATGAGAATAAATTTTAAACCATATTTAGTAGAAGCAATACCAATTGCTAGCAGGATGCTCATTCTGCTCCTAATCAATCTTAGGGGAACAAGGAACAAAGCAGTGAAGAGGATCAATCTCAATTTAGGCTAGTGATGATTAAGAAGAAAATACAATTTTTACAATCAAAGAATCAAAAGCTCCCATGATTGATACGTCTAGGTCCAGTTGATTTCATGTTCTAGGAGTCTCAAAGATGTAAGAAGAAAAAAATCTCACAATATCAACCAATTGGAAAAATTATGGAAATGTTGGAACTACTTATTCATAGTTTTCCACATGATGGGTGAATGTCAAAAGAAATGTCTCAAGGCTTGGAACTAGCCTGTTGGACTGCTAGAGATCTAGATTTGATTGATTTCCGATTGACTACCTTGGAATTCTAAATCTTTTTTACTTGACTACCGACTTTCCTCCTTCAAATCTGGCAACTACCCTTTAAACAAGCAAGACTTTTTACCTGTTGTCTAGTTGTCCCTTTGTTCAATTCAGTTACAATTGATATAATTTTTTCAATTTTCAATTTTTACTCCATTGAAAATACTTTGATCAAGAATCATTTTCAAACACATCCCACACCCCTCAACCTGTGTCCAATTATGCATATAACATGTCATATGATATGACTATGTCACCACTTTGTAGATCATAAAGTTGAAAATGAAACCCACCATCAACCAATTTGTAAAATATACAACATTTGCTAAAGGAAGTTAACTTGTGGCTCCAATATGTACTTTTGATCCATATCCTATAACATTTTTTAGACCTACTATTATACTGTGAAAATACACATTCCTTCATACAATAAAAAATAAGCTTCCTTTTGTGTCATCACCCTTGTACATTCCTAAAACATGTGGAAAATTTCCATCAGAAGATGATTTTTATACAAGGAAAGCAGGTTTTTCATGCTCACTTTGTAAGGCTATATCTTCATCAATCAATTTTGCATTGCAGATAATTTTCCTTACTTTTTAGAGCTCCTAATCCTTAATACAGGTAGGCCGAGTCTCTACAAAACCAATTAAGGAAGAAGAAATTTTGTGCAACCTTGAAATATCTCGAATTTCACTCATCATCTTATCATTTTCTACAACTTCCAAGTTCTCAAAAGAAGAAAAATCACGTAATTCTGCATCAACATCTAGTTCTTGGTATTCTCCTATATTAACATAGGTTTATTATGAAAATAGATCCCAATAACTCCTTACATTCCCCGTTCCTTAATGTTCTTGTTGTAGTTTTTCCAAGAACTGTTGTAAGTAGCAGTTTCACTTCATCTAGAACCAATTGTTTTGGAGCTTTGCTTCGAAGACCAATGAGAATAAAGTTTAAACCATATTTAGTAGAAGAAAGACCAATTGCTAGCAGGATGCTCATTCTGCTCCTAATCAATCTTAGGGGAACAAGGAACAAAGCAATGAAGAGGATCAATCTCAATTTAGGCTAGTGATGATTAAGAAGAAAATACAATTTTTACAATCAAAGAATCAATATATCCGATGATTGATACGTCTAGGTCCAGTTGATTTCATGCTGTAGGAGTCTCAAAGATGTAAGAAGAAAAAAATCTCACAATCTCAACCAACTGGAAAAATTATGGAAATGTTGGAACTACTTATTCATAATTTTCCACATGATGGGTGAATGTCAAAATAAATGTCTCAAGGCTTGGAACTAGCTTGTTGGATTGCTAGAGATCTAGATTTGATTTATTTCTGATTGACTGCCTTGGAATTCTAAATCTGTTTTACTTGACTGCTGACTTTCCTCCTTCAAATCTGGCAACTACCCTTTAAACAAGCAGGACTTTTCACCTATTATCTAGTTTTCCCTTTGTTCAATTCAGTTATAATTGATATAATTTTTTCAATTTTCAATTTTTACTCTATTGACAATAATTTGATCAAGAATCATTTGCAAACACATCCCACACCCCTCAACCTGTGTCCAATTCTGCATATAACATGTCATATGATATGACTATGTCACCACTCTGTAGATCATAAAGTTGAAAATGAAACCCACCATCAGCCAATTTGTAAAATATACAACATTTGCTAAAGGAAGTAAACTTGTGGCCCCAATATGTACTTTTTATCCATATTCTATAACCTCCTTTATACCTATACTATTATACTGTGAACATACACATTCCTTCATACAATAAAAAAGAAGCTTCCTTTTGTGCCATCACCCTTGTACATTCCTAAAACATGTGGCAAATTTCCATCAGATGATGATTTTTATACAAGGAAATCAGGTTTTTCATGCTCACTTGTAAGGCCATATCTTCATAAATCAATTCTGCATTGCAGATAATTTTCCTTACTTTTTCAAGCTCCTAATCCTAAATATAGGTAGGCTGAGTCTCTACAAAGAAGAATAAATCTTGTGCAATCTTGAAATATCTCGAATTTCACTCATCGTCTTATCATTTTCTACAACTTCCAGTTCTCAAAAGAAGAAAACTCACGTAATTTTTCATCAGCATCTATTTCTTGGTATTCTCCTATATTAACATAGGTTTATTATGAAAATAGATCCCAATAACTCCTTACATTCCTCGTTCCTTAATGTGCTTGTTGTAGTTTTTCGAGAACTGTTGTAAGTAGTAGTTTCACTTCATCTAGAACCAATTCTTTTGGAGCTTTGCTTCGAATACCAATGAGAATAAATTTTAAACCATATTTAGTATAAGTGAAACCAATTTCTAGCAGGATGCTCATTATGCTCCTAATCAATTTTAGGGGAACAAGGAACAAAGCAATGAAGAGGATCAATCTCAATTTAGGCTAGTGATGATTAAGAAGAAAATACAAATTGTACAATAAAAGAATCAAAAGCTCCCATGATTGATACATCTAGCTCCAGTTGATTTCATGTTGTAGGAGTCTCAAATATGTAAGAAGGAAAAATCTCACAATCTCAGCCGACTGGAAAAATCCTGAAAATGTTGGAACTACTTATTCATAATTTTCCACATGATGGGTGAATGTCAAAATAAATGTCTCAAGGCTTGGAACTAGCTTGTTGGACTACTAGAGATCTAGATTTGATTTATTTCCGATTGATTGCCTTGGAATTCTAAATCTGTTTTACTTGACTGCTGACTTTCCTCCTTCAAATCTGGCAACTACCCTTTAAACAAGCAGGAGTTTTCACCTATTATCTAGTTTTCCCTTTGTTCAATTCAGTTATAATTGATATAATTTTTTCAATTTTCAATTTTTACTCTATTGACAATAATTTGATCAAGAATCATTTGCAAACACATCCCACACCCCTCAACTTGTGTCCAATTCTGCATATAACATGTCATATGATATGACTATGTCACCACTCTCTAGATCATAAAGTTGAAAATGAAACCCACCATCAACCAATTTGTAAAATATACAACATTTGCTAAAGGAAGTAAGCTTGTGGCCGCAATATGTACTTTTTATCCATATTCTATAACCTCCTTTATACCTACTATTATACTTGATCCATAAGCACTTTCAGAAACTGGGAGAAATGTAAAAGGATTGTATTTGATTGCTCCCCATCTCTTTATGTGGAGGGAAGCTTCCTATATGGAGATAGATCCCTCTTGTGTTGTAATTCTCTACCATATGAGTAAATCTGCAGCTTTTGATTTATTAAAAATTAATCATTCTGATTAGTTTCTTTTTTAAATAAGGGACGACTATATAAAATTAATATACCCAAACAACAACTCGGCATGTAAAATTTGTAAGGTAGAGCTAGATAAATTAACACACTAACAAAACTGTTTTTGTGGGACTCTCCCTCACTGAAGTGTGTATGGTCTCAATAGTGTGCTCAAGAACCTGGCATATATCAGGAATCCTTGACATTGGCATTCGGCAGGTGCATTGAAGTCATTATTTTATTGGGCTAATTATACTTGTTCAAGTATCTTGGTAGTGAGACATTTCGTTGAGTTGTAGATAGGTAAAATAAAAAATTAATGTATATTGGATTCTTCGTTCCCCAAATTGTGAGTGATTATTTTTTTACGTATGAAATCACTAGAATGGCCATCTATTGCATCGAGGTTCAACATTAACATAAAATCGCCATAATAGCCAGCGATTGCATCATCAAATATAAAATGGACTTGCCAAATTTCAACATCAAAATTACGCTAATACTAATATAATTCTTAAGACAGAAAATGAAGAGTAATATCATATGCATTTTGAGAGATAGATTAGTCCACTTCAATCTTAGGGCCAGCGCCTCCACCATTGAACGAACCATCCTCGGGAAGAACACCACCAAAGCCACCTCTAGGCATGTCACCACCTACACCTTGATACATCTTTGCAATTATTGGATTGCACATGCTCTCAAGTTCCTTCATCTTATCATCAAATTCATCAGCCTCAGTCAGCTGGTTGTTATCCAATCATTGGATTCCCTGTTCGATTGCATCATCAATATTCTTCTTGTCAGATGGATCCACCTTGGCTGCAATTTTCTCATCCTTGATCGTGTTCCTCATGTTATAAGCATAGTTCTCCAACGCGTTTTTGGACTCAACCTTCCTCTTGTGCTCTTCATCCTCAGACTTGTACTTCTCAGCTTCCTGAACCATCTTCTCAATCTCTTCCTTGCTCAACCTACCCTTGTCATTGGTGATTGTAATCTTTTTCTTTTGTCTGGTCGTTTTGTCCTTAGCTGAAACATTCAAGATACCATTGGCATCAATGTCAAAGCACATTGTGATTTGAGGAACACCTCTGGGAGCAGGTGGGATACCAGACAATTCAAACTTTCCCAACAAATTATTGTCTCTTGTTCGTGTTCTCTCACCTTCATACACTTGGATGAGAACACTAGGCTAGTTGTCTGAGTATGTAGAGAACACCTACTCTTTCTTTGTAGGAATAGTTGTATTTCTAGGAATCAAAACAGTCACTACACCGCCTACTGTCTCTAGACCAAGGGATAGAGGAGTAACATCAAGAAGTAACAGGTCTTGAACCTTCTCATTGCCTTCTCTGCTTCGAATAGCAGCCTGCACTGCAGCACCATAAGAACTAGCCTCATCGGGGTTGATGCTCTTGCAGAGCTCCTTCCCATTAAAGAAGTCCTGCAACAACTATTGTACTTTTGGAATTCTAGTAGACCCACCAACCAAAAAAACATCATGGATAGAGCTTTTATCCATCTTAGCATCTCTCAAACACTTTTCAACGGGCTCCATAGACTTTTTGAATAGATCCATATTCATTTCTTCGAACCTAGCTCTAGTGATTGTTGAATAAAAGTTGATACCTCCATAAAAATAATCAATCTCTATGGTTGTCTGAGTAGTGGATGAAAGAGTCTTCTTGGCCCTTTCACAAGCAGTCCTCAATCTTCTCAAAGGCCTAGCACTACCACTAATATCCTTCTTGAACTTCCTTTTAAATTCTTGCACAAAGTGGTTAACCATCCTATTATCAAAATCTTCACCACTCAAATGGGTGTCACCAGCAGTAGACTTCACTTCAAAAATATCCTCTTCAATAGTCAAAAGTGAAACATCAAATGTTCCACTGCCCAAATCAAAGATCGATATATTTTTCTCTCCCACACTGCGAACGTTCTTGTCCAAACCATAGGTAATAGTAGCAGTGGTAGGCTCAATGATTATTTTCATCACATTCAACCTAGTAATCACTCCAACATCCTTGGTAGCTTGCCTCTGGGAGTCATTGAAATATGCAGGAATAGTAACGATGACATTCTTTATTGTGACACCAAGATAAGCCTCTGCAATCTCCCTCATCTTCATCAACACCATGGATGAGATCTCCTCTGCAGCAAACTACTTCACCTCACCCTTGTAATTAACAATAATCATGGGCTTGTCACCAGGCCCTAGAGTTAACTTGAAAGGCCACAACTTAATGTCACTCTGAACAGTAGCGTCACTGAAACGCCTTCCAATCAATCTCTTAGCATCAAAAACGGTATTGGTGGGATTCATGGCAACCTGATTCTTTGCGGCGTCTCCAATGAGGCGCTCAGTATCAGTGAAACCCACATAGGAGGGAGTGGTCCTGTTCCCTTGGTCATTGGCGATGATCTCCACTCTATCATGCTGCCACACACCAACACAGGAACACGTAATGCTGAGATCTATACCGATTGCAGGGCACTCTCCCTTGTTGGCCATTACAAAACTCTAAAGAAGAAATCACCCCCCAAACTCAAAGAACGATTAAATAACACAGATATACGACAGATCTGCAATTCAGAGGCAGAGCAGCAAAAGCTCTCCCCTTCCACCTTTTTGTGAGTGATTATGATTATAGTATGGTTGGGAATATATATATATATATATATTGTTTTGTTTTGTTTTGTTTTTGTCGGTATTCCAATGTTTTTTTTTTCTTCTCTTGTGTGCCGTCAGTATTTCGACGAATAGTTCTTTTAAAAAATATTTTGAAATGTCACTCTAGCGACACTTAGTTTCTTTTAAAAATATTTTGTTTCGTCAGTATTTCGACGTTTACCTTTTTATTTTTAAAATTTCTTTCCGTCAATATTCTGACGTTTACTTCTCAGAAACATCGTTCTACCATCCAGTGTCAGAGATTTGAAGGAGGCAACTTTTTGTATAGATGACCTTAAAGCACCATTGTTCCATTCAACTATGGTTTCGCTTTGGGTATTATATTCTTTTTTCAGGAAAAAAGATGTTGAAATTGACCTTCCGGGGAATCTACTTACACATTTATGCAAGTCTGAGCCTTTCTTGCTAAATCAAGGACATCTTACTGAAGGGTAATGTGAAATTTTGTGTTTTTTCTTATTCAAGTTTGAATTTATTTAAGGACTGCTACAATCTATGGTCGTTTGCAATTATGAACTATAACTATATATAATGTTGATGTTTCTAGGTTGGAGACTGTACTATTTTCATTGGAGGATGCTATTGTTGATGCGCCCAAGGCTCTTGAGTTCCTTGGTCATGTAAGGTCAAAATTCACTAAGTTGATTCCATGTCATTAGAACAATTTTGCATCCTTCCTAGGAAACAAATCCATTACAGAATAGGAGTTTCCCAAGAAGGAATTTATAACATGAAACCAAAAAAATTACAAGCAATGTTATTTTGTCTTTCCAAGGCATATGATAGAGAAAGATGGCTTTATTTAGGGCTACTCATCCATATAGGGTTGAATGTGCAATTGGTTAAGTAGATAATGAATTTTCTTTTCTCAATATATGTGCAATTCCAATTAATGGCTCAATTTATTCTTCTATCATGCCTACAGGAGACCATGGGTAGGTATGACTAATGGCTCCTTTGCCATTTTTTACTGTAGAGTAGGTGGTCTCAACAGAGTTATAATAGAGTCAGAAAGAAATATAAACTTGGAAACTATACAAATAGGATTTGCCCTAAACTTGACATATTTACTCTTTGTTGATTATGTTTTGCTTTTGGGTGATATGACTAAGGTAGATACAATTATGCTGAAGGACCCCACCCTTGAAGAACTGAAATTCCTACCTTAAAAACTACCAACAACTAAGGAGCTACAAGAATCAACACCATCTTTGATTCGAATCTAAATAGTCTTATTATCTCCGTGTATTTCCCTAATCACAATGACCAGTAGATTCTCATCATGGATTGTTTCTCTCATTCTATTTATTAGTAAAATCCACAAAATGTATCCATACATTTGAATCTTGGGAAAAAACATATAATTATTATCATTTAAATTATCCATATCTCTTGGAGCCCAAAAATCCATTTGATTTGGATAAGCTTTATTTATAACCTCAAAAGAAACCCTATTATAAGCTGAAGGACAATTATGTCCTCTTGAGTCTTGAGAGAATATGATGGAATGAAATGGGGTGAAGACTAGATCCATGTTTACCATGTCAAAACCTAGGCTCATTGAGATGACGACCTTGGTTTGAAGATATCCACCATACAAACTACGACCACCCATACTTATCATTGCCATTTCTCTTTCATCATCAAGATTAACCTACTGAGGACCTATAACTTGTGGAGGCCCATGGTAGTCATTGCAATGTAATTTATTAGAATACATGCCATTTCTTATTATGAGATTTACCACATCTGACAATGGCATCATTCACATCATTTTGAAGAAGTCTACAAATTAAGTAAACATATTTTTTTTTCACATTTACGACTTCCCTCACATTTGTTGGTTATTGAAGCTCGAGCACTTTCATAAAAAAAATAGGCAAAGTCAAACAACAAAAATGGTCCACTCTCTTTTCAGTTTCTAATATTATAATGAAGTTTTATTAGAGACATTGTTTGTTTGTTTTGGTTAGAATAGGGTTTTTTCTTGGTTTTATGCGAATTTCAATTTATCATATGTAGCATGTTGAGAAATGAGAAAGAATAATGTGTGACATTTATCTTGCAGAAATTGATGCTCAATGAAAGGATACATAGTTTAACCAAGCTACAGTACACTCTGGTAAAGGTGGAGGAACATCTTAAAAAACTGCTTAAGAATACACCATATGAAAAGTTTGACCATAAGCAATATCTGCATTTTTCTTTTGTAGATATGTTAGCTTTTCTACCCAAGATATCACAAGAAAAATATTGATATTGTAGAAATTGTTTTAGGACGTCATTAAGGTTGATTTTTCTGATGTCCTATTTGATTGATACTTTTTCATATGTTAGGAAGGCTTTAAATATGAATTAATATGTTCATGAAACAAATCAGATTCAAATTTTATAGATATAAAATATAAAAACAAATGTCAATGTATTTGTTTGATTGTTACTTGACTCTGCAGTGGGTAGGTTACAGGAAATGTGATTGGAAAAATGACGGGGAGACGATGCATATCAAATCTTGGATATGGTTCATTCGTTGTTAGAGATTGCTTAGACACCTAAGCCATCGACTTTGGAAATGTTTCTAGTAGGAATTCCTATGGTTTTTAATGTTGTGATTATTTCACTTCATGGTTATTTTGGGCAAGCAAATGCTTTAGGAATGCAAGACACAACATTGGTGGACAGGTAAACAAATTTTTTATAAGTGCAATTTCCATTCCATGATATCCTTTCTTTATTGTTTGATTGTATTTTAGATGCTTATTTTGATTTTCTTTTGTCTTTTAACTATGAAATTGAAAATACTTAGTACCATGTCCATTTAAACAACAACCAAAGCTTGAAGATGAAATTAGTATTACACTATATTTATTGGAATCTTTATAGCTATTTTGTGTTAAAATATTTTCATGACTATCAGAAAAAGCTACTTTCATGTTGTTATTTGAGTACATGTTGTTTATATACTTGACTAAGTTCATGCATTAGAAAATGAAATGTTGTTGAGAATAAAATGACAAGGATTAAACATCACACCTCAAATTATTTGTTTTCACAAGTTATCTATAGCTTGAGCTTTTTAGCATATAACTTAGTTGACATGATTGTTCCTAAGCTTTCCTTGAAAGTTGAATACTAGGTCACTAAGGTGTTCTTTTCTATATATGGTGATATTTTATTTTCTTTGTTTATACAGGTTATCTGGCCACATTATAGTGGCAATTATCGCCACAATGAAGATAATTTGTTCGAGTTTCTTACTTGTATGGAGAAAAATGGCTTTGACAGTTTTGGTGTTGAGGTATATGTTGTATAAATTATTTATAGTCTAATTTAGTTTATATTCTAGTGTCCATTGTTTTTCATGTTTTACACTATGGATTTTATCTTATTTTGTTTTCAGAGAATGAACACAATATTGATGGTAAGAAGCATGAATTGAAAAAAGAGGGGAGCAATAACATTGGAGCGACAAATGCAAAAAGAGAGAGGAGAATTGGTCTGGTGATACTCTTAGAGCCAATATCCCACATAAGACACATATAAAGACTGATGGTAAAGTATTCAGAGTTGGTGAATTCACATGCAATGCCTTGAAAACACAACGATAATGTTTGAAGTGATGAAATATCATTTCATGTGTAAATTGTAGTCCAACTAATATTAAGTTGGAAAATCATATAGTAATACTTTAACATTTCATATAATATAATTTATGTGGTTTAAATTATTTATAGTTGCACTTGATATTGTTTAGTATTGTAATTAAAATATGCGACTTTGTGTTTTCATATTAGATGAATATGTACATTGTATGAAATTTTTAAAATCATACAAATTAATTTATGTTGATTAATAATAAACACAAAATCAATTTAAAACTACTAAATTAATAGTTTATATTGATTAATGATGAACACAAATAAAATGAATATACGACTAAATTAGTCATTTATAATGATTATTAATGAAAGTAAATGAAATGAATATAAACTACTGAATTAGTCGTTTATATAATGAATAAATGACTACTGCAAATTATAATTTTGTGATTCAAATGACAACTAAATTTTGAATATATACGACTATTAGTAGCTAATTTACAGTATCTTATAACACGACTAAAATTTAGTCATATTTCTTTAGTCATTAATTGGTTTCAAACGATGACTAAAATTTTCATATATATGACTATTAGTAGCTAATTTACAGTATCTTATAACACAACCAACATTTTGGTCATATTTCTTTGGTCATTAATTGGTTTTCTTGGGTGATCATATAGTAATATATTTGGTCATTAATTGTAACAATTAATGATCAAATCAAAGATTAAATTAACGACTAAATCAATGTCCAAATTAATGACTAAATCAATGACCAAATTAATGATCAAATCAATGACCAAATTAATTACCAAATATACAACTAGACAACAAAATTGAGATAACCAATTAATGACTAAGCTAAAAATGACCAAAAGTTGGTCGCGTTATAAGATACTGTAAATTAGCTACTATTGGTCACCGACCAAAAAATAGTCGTTTATATGAAAATTTTAGTCATTTTTTAGTAACTAATTAGCCATTTTGTACTAGTGGCAGCTAGCCTGCTTACTCAAATGTAGCAGTTGTCTTCGCAATATGCTCCTTCTGGTCAGGCTGTGCCTACTGAGTCATCGCCTTCCCAATCTTTATCAGTAAATGCCGTCCAAACTTCCGACCCCAAAGGAAATCAATAATCTGAAGGGAAGAAGAAAGGATGAAATAATAAGAAAAAGGGAAAGAATGGGAAGGGCAATGCGAATAAAACCAACGAGCATGTTGGTGAGGATCAAAAGGATAAAAAGAAAGTGAAGTTTCCATGCAAATTGTGTGCTGGAGACTATCTTACACACCCTTGCCCTAAAGTTTAGGATGCGCAGCGCTTGTTAGCTCAGCAGGGTTCTTCCAGTTCCCAGGCTGTGTTGACAAACCCTTTTCCCCAAGGGCAACAACTAGTTTTTGGCGTGAATCAAAATACTGGGGCTTCCTCTCGAAGCACCCAGGAAGGGGAAATTCCATCAAACATATACATGATGAGTGCTCACGTGGATGTCGCTACGAGATCCCATGATTATGGCAAAGAAGAGTCTTCGAAAGCTAAGGGTGCTCCCGATGCTATTGAACTGCTTCATATTACGAGGCCCACTGTTGAGCCTATACCTCGGATGCCCAAAGCATCTACTAAGCGTATGACGATTAATCCAAATGCCAGGGCTGCCCAGAACTACTCTATTGTGGAAGATCTCGCACAGAGTCCTTGTGCCATGTCGGCTTTAGAGGTGCTCCAGTCTTGTCCGACTCAGCACAGTGCTCTGCTCACTGCTCTTGGGGCTGTCGATCCAAAGAAATCTCTTATGATTACATTCGATATGACTAATTTTAAGAAGAGACTCCCCCATCATATGGATTTTCATATCAAATCATCATACCGAAAATGCAATATTTTCCAGACAGTCGTTGATGACAGTGCTTCCACAGGTGTGATGTCTCTCACATGCTGGAAGGGAATTGGATCTCCTGCCGCTGTTCCATCTGCTACTCTTCTGATTGTGTTTGATGGTCATTCTCACAGACCGCATGGTATTGTCCCAGCTTTGCCTATCTGTGTTGGGGGCAAAACTGTAAATATAGAGGTTGAGATAGTTGATGCAAGCTTGGACTACAACCTTCTGTTGGGGAGAAAATGGATTTATGAGATGGATGCCATTGCATCTTCATTGTTTCGGATTATTTGTTTCCCTCACGAAGGGAGGATTGTTACAGTGGACCAACTGGACTGCCCTCCTGTAGACCCGAATGCATCTACTGACTCAACTATTCCAAAGTTGGATAATACTAAGGCGACTGTTCAGAATTTAGGGGTTGGAATGTATTCTTCCTTCATGAGTACTTTTGATATTCCTCCTCCTACGGTCCATATAAATGCATTTTCATCCTCCAGGGCTCCTCTTGGAAGAGAGTTCTTCAGAACTCATTATTTTTCGGACCCTTGGACCTTACCTTCCCCTACCGCCACATTAGCGGAAGGTCAAATGGGTGCAATGAAATTTCCTATGTCTGCAGCTGAGATTGCTTATCAATCTATTTTTGACTCTGCAGATTCCATCCCAGCTCCTCTTTCACTGGAAGAGTTGGATGGAGATGTGGCTCTGGCTTGGACACTTAGTTCTTCTTCTGCCCAGGATTGCCTTGATACCACTCTTCCATCTGAAGAGGCCATCCTGGAAGCTATGACTAGTATAGATAGACCGTGGGAGAATTTGCATCATTGGTCTTACTTTTTACCTGATTTGAGCGAAGTTGAAACGAGTTTTCCAAGTCCTCCATCTCCTGGTCCTGTTCACCCAGTCCTGAACCCTTTAGCACCAACACATGTATATGCTGAAGGGAACATGGATATGATTTATCCAACTACCCCGGTGAACATCTCTAGGGATCCCAATGTTATTGAGAATGTCTTCATCGGAGCTAAATGTTCCCGTGAAGAAATTCAGATTTATACCGATCTCTTTAAAGAGTATGGGGATGTATTCACTTGGTCTTATGAGGAAATGCCTGGTATAGACCCATCTATTGTCCAACATGAGATCAAGACTTACAAAAATGCTAATCCTGTGAGGAAAAAACTTCGTTCGGTCAATCCTAGGAAGGCAGCAGCTATCAAATCTGAGGTGGAGAAGCTGCTTAAGGCAGGATTTATTTTCCCTATTGCTTTGACTGAATGGGTTTCAAACCCTATTCCAGTAGATAAAAACAAGGAACAATTCTAGTTTGCATTGATTTCAGAGACCTTAATAAAGCATGACTGAAAGATAATTACCCCACACCATTTATAGATTAGATCATCAATGAGTGTGCCGGTAACGAAATTTTTTCCTTCATGGATGGTTTCTTCGGATATAATCAGATTACTATCCGTCCTGAAGATCAGCATAAGACTGCCTTTATTTGTCCCTGGGGTACTTTTTCATACAAGAAGATGCCTTTTGGTCTTAAAAATGCTGGGGCTACTTTTCAGCGAGCCATGTCATATGCCTTCCATGACATCAAACAGATTATCGAGGCGTATTTGGATGATTTAGCTACTCATTCTTGAAAGAGGATGGATCATCTTGCTTACCTCCGTCAAATATTTGAACGATGTCGTTTCTACAAGATTAGGTTGAATCTGAACAAGTGCATTTTCGTGGTTACATCCGGTCGGTTATTGGGATTCATTGTGTCTAGGGAAGGGATTAGGGTAGATCCCTTCAAGGTTGAGGCAATACTTCGGTTGCCTCCCCCGTCCTCTATTCGTCAACTTCAAAGTCTACAAGGAAAGGCTAATTTTCTTCGGAGATTGATCGTAAATTATGCTGAAGTTACCAAGGGATTTATGAGATTGTTGAAGAAGGGAGTTCCATTTCTTTGGGATGACTTCGCTCAACGCTCATTCGATGCTTTGAAAAAAGCATTGACCTCTGCTCCTTTATTGAGTCCACCAGATTATAGCAGGGATTTCCTTTTGTATCTTGCATCAGCAGAATCTACCCTTGGTATGGTTTTGGTTCAGGAGGATGATGCTCTTGCAGATCATGTTATATACTATCTTAGTTGAGGATTGGTAGGACCTGAACTCTGGTATACTATGATAGAAAAGTTAGCTTTAGCAGCATTTCATGCTGTGCAGCAACTCCGGCATTACATTCTTCTACGAAAAACTTATGTTTTGGCAGCAGCCAATCCATTTCAGTTTGTCCTTAGTAGGCGAGTGATTGGGGGCAAATACAATAGATGGATTGTGATTTTGCAGGAATTTGATCTTGATTTTATGTCTGCCAAGTCCAAGAAATCATTGGTTTTCGCGGAATTGATCTCCAAGTTGCCCTGTGGGTAAGAGATAGTCTATGATGAATCCTTCCCGGATGAACATTTGTTTCTTATCTCTCCACAGGATCCTTGGTATGGAGTTATAATTGTGTATCTTCAGACTGCGAAGTTTCCCTCTACTTTTTTGAAAGATGAGCACCGTAAGTTGCGTCACTTGGCTAAGAATTACTTGATCATTGGTGATGCTTTATACTGTCGAGGGGTTGATTCAATCCTGAGACGCTGCTTAACTCTCGAAGAAGCTGAGGTTGTCCTCAATGATTGCCACAGTGGAGCTTGTGGTGGTCATTTATCTGGGCTTGCTACAACCCAAAAGATCTTGCGTGCTGGGCACTTTTGGCCTTCGATTTTCAAAGATTGTATGGAGTCGGTCAAAAAGTGTCATCTGTGTCAAGTTTATACTCAAAAAATGCACGCTCATCCAGCTTCACTTTTTCCAGTCATTACTGTCGGTCCCTTTACAAAGTGGGGTATTGATTATACTACTTGTAACTCGCCTTCGGCTAAAGGTCACAAGTACATTATTGTAGAAGTAGACTACTTTACGAAGTGGGTCAAGGCTATGCCTACTTTTGGGAATGATGGTGAGACTACAACTCTCCTTCTTTTTAACTAGGTTATTGCTCGTTTTGGTATTCCTAGAGAGATTGTCACTGATCATGGCAGTCATTTTCAGAATAGCATGATGGCTGAGTTGGCTCTAAAATTAGGTTTCCGGCAGGACCATTCATCTCCGTATTATCCTCAAGCCAATGGGCAAGTGGAAGCCGTGAATAAATCCTTGAAGACAATTCTTCAAAGGAAAATAAATAAAGCTCGATCCAACTGGCATATCATGCTATACCCTGCACTTTGGGCATACAGGACATTAGTGAAAAATGCAACTGGCTTTACTCTGTTTCAGCTAGTTCACGGGTTGGAATCCGTATTTCCCATTGAATGTGAGATTCCTTCTCTTAAGTTAGCTGTTGAACTTCTTCCTGACACTTATAGTCTTGAATAACGTCTCCTTCATCTGGAACATCTCGATGAGTAGCATCGGGATGCCGCCACGATGAATGAAGTGCTTAAAAACCGAGTCAAAGTTTAGTACGATAAGACGATCAAACCTAGGGTTTTTTCAGAAGGTGAGCCTGTTTTGGTCTATGCCCAAGAAAAAGATGCCTTGGGGGCAGGAAAGTTTAAGTCTATGTGGTATGGCCCCTTCATCGTTAAAAATGTCCTTAAAAAAGGAGCATATACCTTGGTTGATTTTGAAGGAAATGAGTTGTCGGAGCCCAGAAATGGGCTCTATTTGAAAAAGTATTATGCCTAGGCTTCGGCCTGACATTTTGCTTTTATAGATAATAGTTTTACTTTGTACATATCTGGTTGTTTTTTGATTTTTGATGGGATGGTGATGTTTTTGATCTGCTTTGGCAGGTTGTGTCGGATGTCATGAGTCATTTTGGTTTCGCCGATGGTGCTAGTAGACACACCCAGAACTTGGCTTCCGCGGCTTGGGTGCTTCATTATCTATCCGGTCAGCTGTTAGTATCAAGAGGAGTCTGCATTGGTCTTGCTTATAATATAACAGAATACACTACAGTTGTTTATCTACTCTCGGAGGCAATATCTTTGGGTGTTGATTCGTTGGTAGTTTTCTTGGACTCGCAGCTGGTGGTGTCACAGTTGAACAATAGTTATCGGGTTCGAGATCCATTTTTACTCCGATTTTTCTTGAGGGTATGTCTATTAAAAATATCATTTTGATTTTTAACTTTCATTCATGTTCCTCGAACTGACAATTGGATGGCAGACTCATTAGCTAATCAAGCCATTGATTGGCACATTAATCATTCCATTCAATAAAATTTAATCATCAAAAGCATCATACATTTTTATACATTTGTCACATCACATCAAAAATTTATGTATATATATCATCAGAGTGTTCAAAAATATACAAAATTTGGATCCATAAGTCATACAAAAAATTTGGGCTTATGCCTGATCATGTTTAGTCTCAAAAAATATATAGTCATCTGATACATCATATATATCTACTCGTGAGGTCCCTGCCCAGAAGTTGTGTTCCTATAGAACACGATCGCGGTGGCAACTCGGCAAAATAACCATAACCATTCACGGGGTACTCCTACCACCCGTCTCTGGATGGCTTCAAGCAGATCTTCCACTGCAGCCATAGGCACTTGGCAAGTTAACCCCTCCAAGTTCCTTTGTACAGCCTGGAGGGTCCTGTCTGGATTTACTGTATTCGCCTCGCCCCTGCAACGCTTATGTCGTGGGTAACCCTCAGGCCAAACTGGTCCAATATCTGTTTGATGATCATTATAAAATTGTAAGTCATTTTGAATCCAATCACAAACATGTTTGTTTTTCACATTTTTTCATACATATTGAAAAAATCCAGAAAAGTTATATAAGTCAAAAAATTGCAAACTTACCGACTGTGCCCCATGCCGCGCCTGGTGGAAGGACAAGGTCTAGATCGCCTTGGAAATCCATCCCGGCATAGGGATAGTCTTCCACAGCGATGATTTGTTCTCCCCACCAAAGGAAGAACTCATCATCCCAAGTGGTTCGGGGAACTTCACTTCCCCCCAATATCTTCATCAAGTCATCCCATCGGGCATTTCTTGGATCTCTCGGGCTGTTGATAGAAGATATCACTTTGGGTCTCAGCCCAGGAATCTTCTCGAAGAAGAATGTCATCAAGATTGTACCATATCCAAAATGTTTTTTCTTTACTTTTCAGATAGAAGTCAATTGTTGCTTCATGTTCATCAGTAGAGTTGTGCACCAATCATATAAATGAGTTAAGGATTCCACTGCTATACTCATTTGAGTTATGGATGCCTGGTATAGGGAGGTAGATCCCGCTACCCTACCAATGGTAAAAAGGAGGATTTTCATGTGCAAGTCTCTTAGATCTTTGATCGCGATTTGAGTTCCAACTTTCTTGGAACCCTCTACGCAGTAGACATGGACGTAATCTTCCATGGTTAGCCCTCCCAAAGGCTTACCATGCAAGTCTACTAGCTCCCCCCTTTGGGAGAGTCCAGTAATAAAATAGATATCTTCCACCTCGATGCGTATGGGAATTTGATCTATAATGAAGCAGTCTTCTTCCGGTTCCCAATAGTTCATAAGCATTTCAAGCAACCAGACATTACTCTTCATATTTGGCATTTTGAAAAACTTGAGCAATCCACAATTCCAAAGAATATTTAGTGATACTTGATCCTGTATGACTTCATTATCAATGGCACTGTGTTCACACTCTCTCCAAGATATAGTCATCCTGCAAATTTTCAATAATTCGTTCATTAGCTACGCATTTTTTCATTTTGGGTTGCGCATACGTGACTTTCTTTGTGCATAGTCGCGTGTATACGCGACTTGGTCATTATAAACCCGCTTATGCGCAAACCCGTGATTTTTAGCGAATGATTCTATGGTGAAAATCCCTAATTTTTAACTTATGAATGGACAAAATGAATAAAAAGGATGAATTAAGAGCTTACCTAACACATTCGGCGAAGTTTGACGGTCGATTGCTCCTGTTTTGACGAAAGAGGCTTTTTCTCCAGAGCACTTTTTCCCAAATCAGCAATGTAACAATGAACCAAATATGAGGTAACTTGTTTATTTATGCCCAAAAAGTTGAAAAATTTCGCAAAAATTTGTTATGCTTATTTTTTCAATCTATCTTAAGTTGCATAATCCGGATGCTTGGAAGTGCCCAGATTGGTATATTTTCTGGTACATTTTGATGAATTTGAGATTTTTCCCGGTTTTTGATCCATGACTGCTGACCCGTCATGGCAGGTATATGATCTTCACTGGAATATAGGTTAGGGAATCCACTTTCCGTTGCATTTTGCATACTAGCCTCCATTCTGATCACTTGCCATAGGGTCGATCCCATCAGGTCATGAATATTACACCCATTTCGCTCGCTGATTATTTAATCATGACTTGGTGGTAGAGCCTTCCTTTACATGGGCTTCCTAGTTAGTTCCTCGCTATCACTTGTTTCCCACGCTGCGTTTTATGTAGGCTTGGGAGTCCTCTTTAGTCCTGCCATGACTTATGTGTTGAAGCTTTATTATTCTTCTTCCTCACTATCATTTTTATGGCTATTACCCTAGAGGCTCCCTGGTGTTGTTGAGTTGTATCACTACATTGCATATTGGCTACTTGTTTATCTTGGCCTTTAGCCTGCTTCATTTGGACTCAATGTTTAAGCCAACTTTTGACCTTGTCTATTTGTACAAGTTAACCATTGCATGCACTTGGCTATCGCGACTTGACACCCTTTTACCCATGGATGGAACATTCCTCTGAGTATCGCTTACCAGTTTCCGCCACCTTGCATTGAGCATAGGATCGTTCCAACCCCAGGAACTAGTGCATCTGTTTCTTGATACTCGTTCTATCCTTTGTACCATAGCATTCTTTTATTCTTTTTCAGGCTTATTATATAAAAAATACAAAAAAATCGAATATAACAAAAAGAGTGGGAATGGGATGTAACTTCGTAATTTGATGGCAGTACAGTGTCAGTTTGTCACCCTTGAACAAAGCACATACACTTATATATTTCCTTCATTTGGGATGGTTTTAGTTTTGACCTAGGTTCAGCCTTTGCCTTGTTTCACTGGTGAGTCCTCCCCCGATTGGTTATGTCCTCCAATCATATGGAGAGTTTGTTGTGCCTCCTACATAACAGACTTATACAGTGTCACTTTTTACTGCCATGGTCATCACGAGTCGTGCTTTTGTTAAAGGGAAATTTAACCAGAGTCGGCCATTCTACGGTGTCTCTTGACTCATTATTCAGTCGGCCTTCCCGATTTTGTCAGTATCTTGTGCTATCACATCAGATGTTTTGGTCTTTTGCTCATGCTGGTTTAAGAAGGTCTCCATTGACTTCCTGCTGGCGGGTTTGTCTCTTATCGACTACGACACATTTCTCTGAGAGAAAACCTAGAGCCGCACCCTGGCCCTATTTACATCATTGATAGGTGACCTTGTGCTCAGCATTTGATCATCATTATGGGTCTTTGACTGAGTGGTTTCCCCTGTGTTCGACGTCAGCATATATTATCACACTTGGGATTCGTGCAGTACCTTGATTTCCATTTGACCCTATTGGTGGATATCTTGCCTCTGTGTCAGCTTTCATTATTGGTTGGTTCATAGGGTTTCTTCCGTTCACTAGCTTCATCTTGTGCATGTCGGAAACGTACTTCAGTTTGGTTCCGTCACTCTACTTCATCTGATTCCTTCCAAATATTGGCCTGCGGGTTACACTCGCACTGGACTGATGTGGGATTCCTTAATGCCTTCCTTCCAGTACATCTTTTCCCATCGACTCCGACTCATTGCTCTGGGAATAAGGTCTAGAGTATTTTTGTCAGTACCTTCGGGTTTGCAATCATCAGTGGCAGACTCTTCGCTATCGACAGTGGGGATTCATCATTGCCTCCTGATTGGTAGATTCTTTCAAGTGTTCGACTTCAACTCATTTATTCACACTTGTTAGATTGTACTGGGGCACCTTGACACTCATTTTAATTATTGGTGGGTTGTCTCGCGTTGGTTAACGGTATACATTATTGACCGGTAATCCAACGATTTCTCACATGGTCAACTTCAGCTCATTTATTCCCATTGTGTAGAATTGTGCCATAGTGATCGGTGAAGACCTCGGGTTTCATCAGTATTTCTCGGTTCACTTTTGACAGTCCATCTAGTTTCTGCCAGTGATGTTGTTCACCCTTATATGTTGCACTTCAATACAACAACATCTTATATGTTGGCTCCCGAGTTGCGTGATTGTACCATGAGTTCCACCCCTTATGATTTGGTACTTGGATATTCAGTTACTTATATGATCAGACATCCAGTTTTAGCATCATTGATCAGCTTTATATATGTGATACTTAGACATTGATCTTGACTTGTACTTCCAGACCATGCTCAGATGATTCATTATGTACTTCCAGGTCAGCTATACTTATATACATTTTGGATCTATTCTGTAATTTCAATATGATGTATTTTTGACTGAGCATGGGTATGCCTGCCTCAGCATGAGTTGACTCTCTGTTTTCTTTCATTGGTTTTTGGCAGGCTGAAATCTGGTGAATTCCTCTCTTTTCCTTGCAAAGTTCTTTCTATGTGCATAATACATTTCGGCCATCATGTACCCCTTCTGACCTCATATATTAGGGGGCATCTGTTATAGCATCATTTTTCACCCTCATGTGATTCATGATTGTCTCTATGGCCTTGGGCACCCATTCCCACAGACTTGAACAAAATTCATGAATTACAATGTTAAAAATCCCATACGCGGTTATGCCCAGACTTTTCTGCGTGTATACGTGAGTACACATGTACTTTTCCGCATATGCCATTAAAATCATTAAAAAATATATAAAAATTCCCTATTTTCGGGCTGGGTTGATGGTTACTCCAGTAGTTCAACCACCCCAGTACGTGGCCAACTATTTCCAACTAATTGAAACTACTTTGAGGGAGTATAAAATCCCCTCATGTGCATGGCCTAAGGGAGAGAGAAATTTTATAGACATTATACTCTGTTGGAATCCCAATTCAAGTCTGATTTCCCGTGCCTCCTGCACTTTGCCAGTTTTTTACAGGAAACCCTTGTTTCCTGGAGATGTTCATCCATTTATATGCCATCTTGAGTGCACAAGTCTTAAAAGTATCTTAGCGAGGCAAGGGCGGGACGGATCTAGACGACGGTCTGTTCGAAGATTGTGGAAGGATTTAGGTGATCTCTCCAATCTTTATTTATGTTCATGCTGTTCGTAATAATGAAGAACCATCTTGTTCCTGAACTTATGTGTTAGTATCTATTTGTATATGTGAAAATATTATCATTTAAGAATTTATTATGGTTTACATAATGTTTCACTTGGATTAGACTAACATTTAGGAGCAATATATGCTGTACAACTAGGTTTCCGTGCATGTTCTTTCTTGTTTTTTAGGTTGAAGAGGAAGAAGGGTTACTGGGGGTTTGGACCCCGCGGGATCTACATCGAATGTAGGACTACAGGTGAGTTCTGTTATCATTGTTATCTAGTTTTTAGCATTTAAGTGTGGTTGTGTGTGAGTCCTTATGAATAGCATGCCCTGATTTGTGGAGGTTTTGACCCAACAAACCTCTAGGGTGTTTTTCCCCGAAACAGAGATATCAAGTAATGGTAATTTATAAATGTCTCCTTTTCCCATCATATTAAGAATATCTATCCATTCATCTCTAATGGCTTTCAATAGGAGATCTTTTAAAGCGTCGTGGTCTAAGTTTTCCATATTAGCTCTTTTTAAGTTGTAACTAAATCTCTCTATTAGGTCCTCTAATTTGTCATCGTCTCTTTGCATCATCTTAAAAATTTCATGTTTCCGATTATGAGGTATGAAATAATCCTGATATTTTTGCAAGAATGCACTCTTCATCTCCTCCCATGTCTTAATAGAATGTGTTATCAAACCCATGAACCATTTTAATGTTGCACCCTTAAGTGTTGCAGAAAATAATTTCAATCTCTTAGAATCATGTAAGTAGTCATAATATCTACATAAAACCTCAAATTCAAATAGAAATGTTTCAGGATCTTCATTTCTTAATCCATGAAAATTGGGAAATATGGAAGGTGAGATATTATTCATTGTAGTAGTTATATCCACATCATTGATAGAAAATCTAACACTGTCTTATCTATTGTCATCTCTATTATCTTCCCCTCTTCCTCTTTCTCTACCACCTCCTCCATCTCATCCACCTCTATTTCCTCCACCTCTTCTTAATTTTTCTCCATTGAGATTGTGTACTTCTCCTTCTCCTTATCTTGTTGTTTTAGATTCCTCAAAACTAATATAGGGTTTTATTCTTGGAGATATTTGTTCTTCCTCTGGTTCTTCTATCAATGGTATGTTGAAGAGTATTTATTCCTCCTTTTCACTAGGTAGTTCTAGCTCTTGGGATGAGATTTGTTCTCTGATGGAGGTTAAAAAGACTACTCTTGTTGTTGGAGATCTAGGATGTTCTTCTTGTATGAATGCTTCAGTTGATGAAGTAGGAGAGTCTCTAGGCTGAATTTATAATCTTAAGACTTTAGGGACTCTATGTTTTAAAAATGGAATATGATTTTGAAATGGTGGTGTGGCACTATGAGTTCTTGGTGGGGTGAGTGGTGTTGTTGGGATAAAACTTCTACTCTACCTACAAATCTACCCTTAGAATCTCTTTCTATACACATATCATGTTCTTATTTTTTATGTTTAAGAAATAAGGCTTCTATTTACACTTCCTCGGCAACATCACCAAAATGTTTAGTCAATTTAATGTCTTAAATTTCTATCATAAATTATTGACCGGAGTTATTAATCTTGTGAAGAGCTAGTGCACTATATATGATGGAAGCCTATTTTTTCTATTTCGTTGTGTAGATTTTATATGTTTCTTTTAGGGGGGTTTTAAATTTATCTTCAATTTTAAACTAAGAATTGATGAAAGGAGTGAAATATAAACTTAATTAAAAGGCTATGATGAAAATTAAGAAGAACATTTATGTCAAAAGAACTAGAAAAGAAACTTTAGTCTTTCTGTATTTTCGGTGATTTTATATGAATGAAATCTAAAAGAAATAAATCAAATAAATCTAATAGAATTTTAATGCTTGAAAATTAAACTTAAGGAAGAAAAGGAAATTTTTAATTAAGAAATAAAACTGATCTAAAACAAGTCTCAATTGAATAAAAAGAAACCATGTTTTACTTTATATTATATTATCCTATGCCAACAATTAAAAAAATAGATTTACTACTTAAATTTCTTCTAAATCTGAACAAAGCATCAGTACAAACTATGATCAAATCCTATCATGTAATTGGAAACTTTTCTCCACTTATAAAATGAAAAATATCAAATTAATCCAATGAAAAATAGAGTATTAAACTAATTTCTAATTCTATTCACTACTGAAATGAATTATTCTATTCTAAATTATATGAAATGAAAAATATTAAACCTCTAAAGATCCTATCTAAATGACTATGTTGTACAAATTGAAAGGGCTAAACAGAGTATTATGCGTACTGTGTAAAGGTAAAATGCTTGTTTATTCTAAGATGTATGATTACTATGTAAACAAATGCAAAACATAGATTCATTCCATATGTTACACGATTATGCAATCAATGCAATTCAGGAAATCGAAACATTAAAGAATTAAACTTATGCAAAAGACACAACATTTATTTTATGAAAAACTCAACATTTAACTAATGAAAAAGTCAGGAATTAATCTATGCAGTAATGGAAAATTAGACTAGAAAGTAACATAAATTATGCTACAAAACCTTTTTCTCTGTAGCGGGCCCACTAGTTACGCATCAATTGTCTTGAACTTTGCCTTCTCCTTGCATTAATAAAACAAGATTTAGTCATGTACCAATATTACATAAATTGAACTTGTTTTGGTTAAAAAAAAACTTGGTATTTATAATACATTAAATTCAACTGTTTTGAGATGATCTCACTTAAACATATTAACAAAATTGGGAATTATTATTCTAAATAGGATGGTGGTTTTCATAGATTTCATGATTTGCTACGTGAAGAGAAAATCATGAAGCTTCCAACTTCTTATCCACTCTCGGCCTTCCATTTGACTAATCCTTTGACCGTGATTTTAGGCATGATTTCTCCCGATTTTGGACTGGTGAGTAGTACAAAATCCATGTATGGATCATTTCAAAACTACCCATATGCTTCACTCCTCTCCTTCATCTTCGAAACTTGTTGCACAATGTCAGTAGCTGCAGAAACATAGATTAGCTACGGAATTGCATGAATTCTGTAACTAAATAAAAATTTTGTTCAAGTCATATGAAACATTAGAATATGAAAGAAAGATCATTTAAATGCCTTTTTAGAGTGAATATATATCAATTAACACTTATTGGGTTTGTGAATTACATCAAAAGGGAAGAAAAAGTGGTGAAATAGATGTCAAAATAAAGACAATCTTGAGGCTCAATAATACTATCTATAAGTGTGTTGAGTGTGTTTCTAGCGTGTCTTTCCATAATTACCAATTTTTTATGGTGATCTCGTTTACATTTTGTTTGCATATGTCAGCATTTCACGAACCATATATTGGTTATGTCTATGGCCCTAGTCATACTACTTGGAACCTACCCTCGGCAGTATGGGCTATCTTTGCTCCAAATGTCAAGCTAGTGTGTATGCAAGGGATTTTCATTGGCCCCTCTACTAACAACATTGTTGAGTATAGTGCAGTGATTGAGCTACTATCTGATGTTATTTCACATGGTATCAGTTGTTTAGTCATCAAGCTTGACTCACAACTCATAGTACTACAAATTGCTAATGTCATTTAATTAGAAGTCCCAACATCCTTCACATAATTTCGAGAGTATGAATTTTAGAAACACATTTCAATTTCATATGATATGAACATATTTCTAGAAATTTAACACATTGGTAGATACCCTAGCTAATTATGTTTTAGATAGGTAGTCACAACGAATGTAAATAAGTTTCAATCCACATCACATCATATTTAAAGTATAATAGGATCTAGTAAACACTGAAAATATGTATATATATTAAGTTTGGTTTTACAAAATTTGTGCCCCGAAAGAGATATGACTACATCGCCCAAATAAAAAACTAAATGTAAATATATAAGTAGTCAAATCAAATTTTCTCATCATAAAATCACATTGCATAAGATATCTTCCACAATAGTCGACCAATATGGCTAGGCACTCTGACACTACATCGCTCAAGTCGCAAAGGAATATGGTCGATGGAGATCTCATCAACCCATTGTGTCAACCCCTCCTTGTGTTTTTCCACCTCTAATAGGATCTCAACTACCTTCAGATACCATAGCACATCTTGTCCTACCACAACAACCTATACTAGTACCACTACCTTCTGAAGTGTTTTTCCTGCTGTAGGACAAAGATATGAAGCACCTACAGGTCAAAATGTACCAATATATGCATGTAAACATAAATATTTTAGTCTCAGAAAAATCAAAAGAAACAAAAAAATTGTAAAACTTTCGAAAAAACTTAAATGCTTGAAATATTTTACCTGAAGCACCCCATTTCTCATCCTCAGGAACAACGAGCTCAGGGTCATCACGAAAATACATCCATGCATAAGGATAATGATTGATCAGAACAAAATGTCTACGCAACCATCTAAATAAGGCTAGTAGGAAGTTGATCACCAACGAACCTGAATGTCGATACATGTGATCTATCCACCTCCTCATCTATGGGGTCATCAGATCGATAGTCTTGAGTGTAATCTATTGAGGCTGAAGTAATAACACCCTCTCTAGAGGAAAAGAGACTAAGATGAAACCATAGCCGAATTTATTTAACTTCCACTCTGTTTATTTAGTCATTTTTTCCTTCATATTGACCAAAACTCCCTCACTCCAGTTGAAGATTGTTGGATCTAAACACTCCACCCGATACTGCATCTACGATTTACATGCTACATGATGTGTTGAGCTACCTTAAAATCTCATGATAATGAAAAATATCTTTCTCAAACATAAATGGGTTACATATTTTATATTAATATTTCCATCCATAGTTGGTTGGGTTCGAGGTCTGCAATATGCGATGATATAATCTTTCACTATTTCCCCACCACTTCTCCCACCTAAGAGAGAGACAGAAGCACCTATTCTGGATAAACCTATTAAAAACTAGATATCTTCCACCCTTACATCAAGCATATGTTCCCAAAACCTGAATTCTTGTTCCTAAACAACACATGAACAAATAAGATATTTCAACAATTCCATCTAGTTTGTGGTACCAAGAAGCAACAATAATTTTAGTAATCCACAAATTTTCAATGTCTGGATGATATCAATCTCATTTTCCACATCTATATCATATTACTCATGTTCTCTTTATCTCCAAAAGAATTCTATTTTGTGCTAATGAACATATGAAACATCAAAAAAGATTCGTTCAGCTCTATTTCATGCAAAAAAAATTGAAAAATTTGAGAGAAAATTGATTAAAAAAAAACTTAAAGAGTTTTGTGCCCAAAGAATCCCAGTAGTGCATGAAAAATCATTGCACCCCTCCTAGCATTGTTAGTCTGCTTAAGTGAAACACCGTTTTTTATTCTCTGGAGCTTCGTTGGCCCTAAGGAATTTTTTTAGAACCTAATGGCCCTCAAAACCTCAAAATAATTGCATGAAATCAAAAAAATGGACAATGAAAAGAAAGATAAGGGTTTTAGATCCTAATTGAAAGCAATAATACTCAAAATGGTCCATTGGATTGAACACAATCAGCTACAGATGATCAAGAAAAAAAGTGCTCAAAATTCTCACTATTGAAGGTAAAGGTGAAATGGTGAAAATGAATAGTAATTTTTTATTATTTATGGTCATTTTTTGCATTATTTTATTCATATTTAAAGTTTTTATGTTTAATAATTTATGTTTGAGCAGGTCCACAATTACTAATGAATTTTTATTGTGATTTAAACATATTATTTTGACCAAACAATATACTTTTATCTCTTTTTCGGTCTCTGTAAACCTAAAAAAAAGGAACCCATTGGAGTCCTCTTTTATCTCTTTTCAGACTCCCAAAATATGAAAGGACTGCCACGCACTTGTCTTTTCCAAATTTTTAAAGTAAATTTAAATACGTCTACTCAATATAAGTTTAACCCTTTTCTAGAGTGAGATAGAATATTTATGAAAATGGAATAACTTAGTCGAACATGGATAAGAGGCTCTATTCAGTATTATTTTCTACCTTTTCGGACTCGAGAGACTATCTGTGAAGAGGGACCTCTAGAGTTCTATTTTTCACCTCTTTTTGAAACTATCTAACCATGAAATAGACGTTGAGTTTTAAGTTAGACGGAATCACTAAAAAATCAAACAACAGTGGACTTGTCGAACATCACAAGGTTGAACCACTCCTTACGGTTTGTTAAATATACTCAGAGGTATTGATACGAAGGGTGAACTTATAGATCAATCATATGTTATCATCCTCAAGAACGTTAAAAAATAAAGAGGTAATGACTATTATGGTTGGGGATATTGGGAAAACAGGGTACTCCATTTGCTAAGCCCTATAGGCTAAATTTTTTTTCCCTACATTTATGATGCTCTAAAAGCTAGCCTAAGATCTCCATATGAATGCTTTATTTGTACAACATTCAAGTCCCTAACCTTCTTGGCAAGATGAACTGAAGTATCCTTCTTTTATTTAAATGGAAATAAATAAATTAAAAGATATTCAACCTCCATAAAATTGTGGAATCGGGTAAACATGAAAAACATGAGCTTCAAAAAAGATATTGTGCTCTATGACTTATCAAAGTGTTCTTGACACATCACTGAATGGAAGAGCATAGTATTTTGAAATTACTAGTGACACACATTAACTCTAAATTTCCTTTGCAATACATGGTCTTTCCATATTGTATCCACTTGGTCGAAGACAATATAAGACCATCTTTATCAAGTTAAAATATTACAATACATTGTAAATATTCATGGATTTGCATATCATCATTAGTCCCACATTTCCACTAGTTAAAAAATATGGGTCTCACAGGTCCATGGCTACGCCCCTCCATGAATGTATAGAATAAAAGGAAAAAAAATATTTTTTAAAATAGTAATAACCATATAAAAAACACCAGAGTAATCATACTTGGATTAACATGTGTCATTTGATCCCAGTCGCACTCCTGGCAAAGGCGTTGCACTTTTTGGGGTCTTTGACAAGGAGCCCTCGAATGAGATCCTTGGGGAAAATATAGGGACCAAGGCTAAGCACCATGTCATCATTGTCTTCTTCATCATCTGGAAAATGAAGTAATGCACAAAATAATTAGAAATTATTTAATCGCTGTTGGGGCCACAAAACATATTCCTCCAATAGATAAGCTCAAGATAAAGATGTCGGGGGTCAACCAGTTGAAAACATTGTCACAGCCCTAGGAAGAAATGATCTTGGCACAATATACTCATATATTCCCATGAATGACATTGATCAAGAATCAGATAGCTCGGCGAAGATCAAAAAATTCGATGTGCTCATGGAATACCTTTATGTGTAGAAAATGGAATGGAATTTAGGTGGCTTCAATTTCGTTCTAGTGAAATGGTGGAATGCGAGCAGGCAAGGAAAAATCCATGCCTATTAGTACCAGGGTGGGTGCATGCTACTAGTGTAGGGAACATGTATGACTAAATGATAGACGATGACATCCGCATGGTTGGTGGTGTTTCCTACTCATTGGGGTCAATTTCAAACAAGGAATCAGACCAAAGCCTTGTTGACTTCTAAAGAAACACAGGGTGGACAGTGCATTTTAGGGAAATATTGATGTTGGTGAGCCATGATATGGCCATCTTCACAAAAAAAAATATTCTTATGATTTAGATCTCTATGTATGTTTCCCATCATGTGAAAATACTACAACACTAGAAATAATTTTGATGCATAGAACCTGGTAGCAATGTCTTAGAATATTTTTACAAGTTGCCACTGCCTAGGATCATGGAGCTCCTCGCCGAAGAAAAATCCATGACCAGACATGAAAATTGAGCCTCATCCAAATGCATGTACAAATTAGACAATAACATATGATCCAACATATCTAAAATATCCTTCTCCGTGTCGGCTTTGATCATTTTATTATGAGTCGATAATTCTTTTTAGTCCATTTCATTGATCGAAAAATAAAAATATGTTCCCTTGATCTCTTACATATAAACGTTGCCAATATCTTCATCTCTAAGTCTCAAGTTTACCCCTGAGCTAGCATCGTTTTTGGAATTGTGTGGCTTGCTCGATGACCTCGAGCCGCCTAACCTCTCCGCACATTTGTCTCAGATGCTCCTAATTTCATTGTTATAGTCAATGTCCACTAGAGAGTTCTGGAAAACTGGATCGAGCTCGACTGGATGTGGATCTGTGTTAGTGCTCTCACTCTCAGAAGTATGATCACCTCTCATGTTTTAGAGACAAAATTCACCATTTCAAACAAGACCCAATATTCACTGACTTCCTACTACAAAGTTGTGATCTTTTGGAATCGATCATGTGGCATGTAGTTATATAATAGATTCGGGCCCAATTCATGCCAAGTCATTTCTCCTAGACAAAGTATGGTCTTGAATTTCTTATGCTATATTTTAAGGAGAATAGGGCCTAGGATAAAGTTCTACCCCAAACTTTCAAAAGTAAGGAAGAGAAGTAAGGTGAGAGAAAAAACCCATTGAATTTTACTACATGAGGAGTGGGGGAGTATGTTAAAGGCCTCTCTCACAATACCCAATCTGTGACGATACCCAAGGAAATTAGTAATTGGATTTCCTTTGCGACCTCTTCGTCCATTATTTGGAAACCCAAAACATTACTCTTCTACTTGTTTTCTAGAAATAAAAAAAAAACATTGATTTTTCCTATTGGGGTGAGCTTCCTAGAGGGAAAAAATAAATATAATTGAGCATAGTCACAACAGTGCCTCTAGGATTTATCGACTCTACCATCGTTATATTTATTATGGCATTTTTTTTCATCTCTTACATGATTGTGCGAGTGATTCGATGCTTGGACGAAATGACAAATAAAACCTTAATTGTGATGGAGTCATTATGTGTTGTGATAGCACTGATCCAAATCTCGGTGGCTAAGATCTAGAGCCAATAATTCCTAGATATAAGGAGAGAACCTCATTTTATAATATTGACAAAATAATGTCTGAATTGAATACATCCAAAACATAAATATGAATAGAGAGACCAAGATAAACCATAAAATGCCATTCCTTATTAAATGAGAGAGAGAAATTATTGTTACATCTATATTGGGTTGAATAATATGTCCTTTTACAAAGTGGAGCTTTTATTTATAACCTTTTTTGAATTACAATACCATGGCTATATACTGTACATGGATACCATGGGTCAGTACCATGTTATTATCCATTACAATATCATGGGAAAATGCTATGGATAGATATTGTATATGGACACCATGGGTCAATACCATGCCAATTTCCGTTAGGATCATTAAGTCTTTGTGCATTCCCAAAAAGGATTTAAAAAAAAATACACCAGAACGAGCATGGAATAACATTAAGTTAGGTGTAAGCCACCTATTTATATTTGTTACTGTAGCATGGGCTCACATTCTTGATGAAAAGAGGAAAGCTTTATAGCCTAAAAGTGACAAATGTATTTTTGTTGGATATTCTATAGATGTAAAATGTTATTGACTTCATCAACCTCATTCCAATGAAATAATCATTAGAACTAGACATGTTAAATTTTATGAAAATCTCTTGGTCCATGAGCCTAATTTTGTGGATGCACCTCTTTAGTCTGCAATCCATATCTAACATTTTTTCCCCTTTCTCTTCTTATTGTAGTTTCTTTTTGAAATGGCGACACTAAGGATGGAAATCCACTTCCACCTACTCACATTCCTCCAGATAAGTCCATTGAACATGAACTTGCGCAACAAAAAAAACTTCCCAAATGGGTGACTTCAACATTTGCAGTAGTTTGCGAATTTATTTGTGATCCTACATATCAAAATCATACTCATTAACATCTACAATGAGACTCCTCTCTTTTGACTCAAGTTTCAAATAATCATGATATCGAAACATTTGAAGAAGCTTAAGGGAATCCAAATTGGGAAACAACAATGAATAATGAATTTTTCTCCTTAATGGAAAATGATACTTGGTTACTTGTACCTCTTCCAAAAGGAAGAGAACTTTTCATATGTAAACATGTATACAAAATTAAGTATGCATCACATGGAACTGTTAAAATACAAAAAGATCGATTAATTACTAAAGGGTTCACTCAAGTTGAAGGAATTGAATAAATTGAAATCTTCTCCCCTGTCATAAAAATGAATTCCATCTACCTTGTTCTATCCCTTACTCTCTCACATGGATGCAAGGTCCATTAGATGGATGTTAAATCCACCTTCTTGCACAGGGATATCTAAGAAGAAATCTACATGGAATAACATCCTCGTTATATTCAGAGTGGCTCAACCCTTGATTTACACCTGAGGAAATCTCCATTACAAAATTTTTGAGGTCTAAAATGGGCCTCCTAAATAATATTATAAAATAATACTAGAAATAATAAAATAATATTAGATTACATCAAAATATTTCGTATGGAAAAAATAAAAAAACTACGATGAGAGGATATTTTGGCCTAAAAGTGCCCATGAATATGTAAACCAATCAAAATCCCTTAAATTTAAAAAGAGGTACATGTAAATATTTTGGAGGGAAAATAACTAAAACTACTTATTTTTAAGCTTATTTTTTGCTTATGTCCTTATAGGTTTATTCAAATTTCAAGTGTAGACACCCGTTGGATGCAGAATTAAATTCCGCATCCAACAAGCACCCATTACACATACTTTTGAGAATAACCACATTGGAAAAATTTAAGATACATAAAAAAGCGTGTTCAAAATGTTTTTTTAATGTATGTTCAGTTTTATCAATTTTTGTCTTCTCAAAAGTATGCATAATGAGTACTTGTAGGATGAATAAATTAATTTTTCATCGAACGAGTCTCTACACTTGAAATTTGTGTAAACCTATAAGGATATAAGCCAAAAATACAATTCAAAAAAATAGTTTTCTTCTTTTTCCTTGAAAATTCATATCCCTTGTTTATCATTTTAACTAATATTTTATTATTTTTCCTTAGGAGGCCATTTTTCGGCATAAATTTCCTATAATGTTTTCAATAATATTTTCAACTTATATACCTAAAATTTTACTCAAAGTTCAAGCACCAGCACTCGTTGGATGCATGTTTTAATTCCTCATCCAAGGAGCACCCATGTTGAATACTTTTGAAAGAGCTTACTATTTCATGTATTTCTCATTTTTAATGGAGTAGGGTCCATTGAAAGTATGCAACATGGGTACTCCTTGGATGATGAAATAAACTATGCATCCAACGAGTACCCCCACTCAAAATTTGTGTAAAAACGTAGTGGGATAAGTGGAAAGTTCAAGTTGAAAAAATACTTTTATTATTTTATTATTTTTTAATCATTTCACTTTTTTTACTCCAAAACTGGTGACTCATCCCCTATCTTTGAAATCTTCATCTTGAATCCTATTGGTTCTTATAAACTTGATTTTGGTTGTACATATTTATTTTGAGGCCCATTTTTTACCTCAAAATTTTCCTAATGTTTGTTTTCTTAAACAGGATCCTCAAGCTGGGTATGAAAAAATTGATAGCTTTCTTTTTAACACTAACTTCATTATATGTGATTCTAGCACCACTATCTATAACAAAAAAGTAGAAAAACATTTGATAACCCTTTTCCTTTATCTTGATGACATTAACCTCACTATAAGTGACCCTAAGCTTCTAACCCAAGTGAAGTAAAGCCTTAAGAATAAGTTTAAAGTGACATAATTAGTATATTTGCATTATTTTCTTACTCTCCAAGTCTTACAAACTTAAGAAGGAATTCATCTTTCCCGATCTAAGCTGCATGTGGCCTTCTTCATCATTTTCACATGAAATATTTTAAGCTATCTCCTTCTCCTTTTTAGTATGGAGTCAAACTTATTGCTACCTAAACTAACTTAAAGTTGATGTCATTTCATTATATCATCAGTTAGTTGGTTACTTCTTATATTTGGCTCATACCCATCTTACTATTTTATTTTTGGTTGGTATTTTTTCCCAATATCTGAAAAAAAATCACATGAAATTCATTTTAAAGCAACAAAAAGGGTAATTTGATATATTTTGGGTATATTTCAATTTGTGAAACATTATAATTCATGCGAGAATACTTTTCTAGTTGGTTTCAATAATTTGAATTGGATTGGAAACTCTGATGATTGGAAGTCTATTGTAAGCTATGTTTTCATTCTTGGTTCTAGACATGTCACTTGGGCTTGTAAAAATTAGTAAGCCTTTATATTTCCTTAATAGAAGTATATTACTCAATGACTATCAATACAAGTCCAGAAGTCTTATGGCTTTGACCTATACTTTCAGATTTTGGATTCCAACAACAACATTTTACCACTGTATGTTCTGACTATCAAAATGCCACTATGCTTGCCAAATATCTAATTTAGCATTAGTGTCACAAACACATTCAACTATAAATGCACTTCATTATAAAACTCAATGATGGTCACATTATCGAAGTGCACCTTTTCCCTATAGTTACCAAGTTACATAAATTTTCCTAAATTATCTTATAAAAGTGACACTTTCTATGATTCAAACTATGCGAGGAGTTTAGGAAAATGTCATTAAATAAGGATAAGATGCAACACCTCCTTCCTTCTTCTACTGTGTCACCTTTAAATCCTATGTCAACTTGTTCACTATGTGGGGTGAAAGGATATTCATACACTTAAGAGTTATTTAAGTTCAACTTGATCTAATATGAATCTTAGGTAAAAGTTTGGTTCTTTTAATGACATTTTAGTGTGCATTATTTGCATCATAATATGACTGTCATATGTGTTTTAAACATAGAGTGATCTCATGACTCATATCATACTTGATATTAATGGTTATTTATCTATATATTAACACACCAATGGTTCATGATTTGTATTTAAAAGGAATGGAGGGTCATAGATGAGGATCAATTGTGAGAAATCTCATATCTAAAATATTTTCTTTTGCATTAATAATTTTTTCTCATTGTGCTCATATTGACTAGGGTTGTGGATTGTTTCACCCTTAGAGGGTCCTAACCACATAAAAATGTCAGGGTTTTGATATTTGATCTGGTTGTGTGAGTGGTTATTGAAGGTTTTCCTCCTATATAGAGTACCCTATTTACTTAAACAACTAAAGCCTTCATATCCAATGGCTACTCTCTATCCCAAATTAACAATGCATACCATGGAGTTACACTGAAAAACCAAATCTTACAACCCCTATTCTCCTCAAAATACATTTCCCTCCCTTGCATCAAAGACACGAATGATCTCATCTCTAAATTATTTTTCAAAAGGAACATTAGGACCTTGTTTAAGCCCTAGAAAACCTTCCAACAATTATTCTAATTAGAAAATTACAAACCCAACTAGATGATGGGATCAAGAGTCTAAAAAATTTCCTTTTATTTTGGAAAGCCATACATTGGCCAAATACGAAAACTTTTCAAATTATGTTTCACATAAAATATTTTTGACACAAATCACAATAAAATTTTGAAATCATCGATAGAGGAACAACCTTGCATATGCCAACATCTTATAAGCTTTGACCAAACTAAATTTTTAGCTTTCAACCCCCTTTATTTATCATTTTTTTTCCTTGAAGCCCTTCAAATTTGAAAGCATCCACAAAATTTCAATCATGAACTTGGATACAAGCGGAACCATTCTTGGAAGCCCCTCATACATCATATTAGCAAATCAACCAAGAAAGATTAATATCATTTTTTCCTCTAATCCCTCATGTCCATTATTCTTTATATATCGCTCTTTTCTTCTCTGTTTGCCCTCCCCCTCCCACCATAACCTTTCATTCCCCTCAACTCCAATTATCTATTACATCTATCTCTAATCCTTTTATCCTATCATCTTTTTATTATCTTTACTTAATTCTAAGTTCTTCTTTATATCATTATAATTGCCCCTTATTTACAAATTCGGCTTATTATTATCTATAGTTATTTCATCTTCTTCTTTTTATCATTATAATCAATCTCCCCCTTTTTCTCCAATTAAACCTATTCATCTTACATTTTTCTCTCTTTTTCCAAAAAAATTCTTATCTTAATCTTTTTTTTCTATCATTTCATTTCCAACACCCCATGGTCTTTCTTCAATTGAAATTTCAATATAATTTTTTTATTTATTTCAATTATTAATTAGTAATATTTTAATAGGTATATTTTAACTCAAATTCCATTTTCCATTTTATATCTATCCTCCATCTATATATATTATTTATTAATTTATAACATATTCAAATATTTATTTCATTTGAATTTATTAAAATTTAATTTAATTTCCACTATTAATAAAATTTATATTTTCTTTTAGATTTATTGCATTAATAAGCCATATTTATTGGTTCTAAATATCAACACAATTTTTTTTTAATTTGATGAAGGTAAAATAATAAGTTGAATAAAGTAAAAATTACATAACATGAAAAATATATATTTTAATATACATACTTTATTTTAAATTGCAACATATTAATTAATTTTTTGTTGAATATATGGTTACCTTATCCTTATCCAATTTAAACTATGCCACCGTTTTTTTCCATTTTTAAATTAAGTCCCTGTGTGCTATTACATTTCTTTACTTAATCCTAATTCGTCAACTCTCTCCTTTCATCTTAGATGACTAAACCCTACCCCAATCTTTACCCAACGTGCTTCTCATCATTTTTATACTCATCTACTCCGTGGACTCCGAAAACACTCCCGTTATTATATTTTGAAATGCATATTACATTACTCTTTTTAATACAAAATCGTGCAACAATATTATAACCGTTGCCAAATTGATAATTTGTGGATACAATTTCTTTTTCCTTTTCTAAAATTTTTCATCTAACTAATTTATTATTTTTCTATTTTAACTATTTTTTTATTATACTTCATGAAAAGGGTATTGGTTCCCTTATATGTGAGCGCCCCCTCTTTTACATGTGATTACTCCCATTTACTTTAAAATTTGACTTTAACCAAAGTTAGGAGGTCCATTGAATAATTATACTTTCATCATTAAATTTTCTTCTATCAAACTTCCTTATATTTTAATGGTTTTTAATTCAACACGAAGACAAAGGAAATGGTAATGACTATCTTATATGCCAAAGCCTACCAAATTACATGTGATTACTCCCATTTAGTTTAAAATTTGACTTTAACCAAACTCAGGAGGTCCATTGAATAATTATACATTCATCATTAAATTCTCTTCTATAAAACTTCCTTATATTTTAATGGTTTTTAATTCAACACGAGGACAAAGGAAATGGTAATGACTATCTTATATGCCAAAGCCTACCAAATTAAATTTTAACGAACTAATTAACCCCATTATGTTGGAATTTTTGGAGAATTCCTTAACACACAGACGGAGGAATACAAATTAATTTCAGACACGAGAGATGAAATATAACGCTGCTATTTCATTAAAAATAAAAAATCTGTTACAAGATATAATCTTTCTTCAGAACAAGGTTCTAGATTCACAACAAAATTCACTAGTTGTTGCACACACAGCACTACAAGAATTTCCTTTCTCTGTCTCTCTTTTATTTTTTATCTGTTTTCACTATTTCTGCCTTCGCGCAAGAAATTACAATACACAGCAACTTAAAATTGCACACTACGACACATATGACATTACAATATATATATTATAAATATCTCATATTTATAGTATATATAACCAAAGTCAAAATAAATCTACTGTGGTAGAATAAAATTAACCAACGTTAAAACTAAAACATATGCGGCAAGTAAATAAATAAAAACATTGCAATAAAAGCTTTATTCCTTTGAGCTTTTCGGGGGCTGCCTGGAGTTCATTCTCGTGAGTTCCCTTATCCTCCCATAACTATTTTGAGTTGTGAAGAGGTGGGTCCATAGATGGTTGACGTCATTCATTTTGGGGGTTCTCCTTCCCCCTTGCTACTCGAGTTTGATGCCCCTCCAAAATGGAGCTTGCTGGGTGTGCATTCAATGTGGTTGGCGGAGAATTTAATTTCTAGTGGTTGTTGTAGATAAGATCGAGGTTGCGTGAAGTTCTTGTTTGGAGATTTCCACCGCCATTACTGTCCTTTCCCAATATTCAAATCAGACTTTAATTCTCCCTCGTGTTTGCCATCTTTCAATCCCATCAAATTAAATTTTCCATCATGTTGTTTGTGTGGGCAGTTGGAATTAATATTCTAACACTCCCCCTTAATTTCACTGTTGGGTTTTCTTGCATACCCAGGCATTTTCTGAAATAGTTAATACTTTTATGCGTTAATGGCTTTGTCAATATATCTGCAAACTGTTCCTCTGTTCTGCAGTGTTGCAAAACAATTTCACCATTATTAACGATTTGTCGTATAAAATGAAATTTAACATCGATATACTTTGTTCTTTTCTGGAAGACATAATTCTTTGACAAAGCTATCGCTAAGTTGTTATCACAATAGATTGTCGTTCCTTTGTCCTGTTCATGACATAGATCTTTGAGCATTCTTCTCATCCATACTGGTTGGCATGCTGTTGATGTTGCTGCCACATATTCTGCGTCCAATGTTGATAAAGAAACTATTGGTTGCTTCTTGGAAGCCCATGAAATGACTCCCGATCTCAAATGAAACACATATCCAGATGTGCTCTTCTTGTCATCTACACTTCCAGCGCAATCACTGTCACTGTAACCAGTCAATTTAAAATTTTTAGACGAGGAGTAGAAAATACCATACCCCTTCATTCCATTCACATACATTAGAATTTTCTTGGCTGCCTGCCAATGAGTCTCTTTCGGCTTTTCCATAAATATAGAAATTAAACTTACAGCGTGCATTATATCTGGCATAGTTGCAGTCAAATACATGAGATTTCCAACTATGCTTTTGTATAATGTCAGATCAAAATCCTTGCTGCTATCTTCTTTGCTCAATTTTAACCCCATGAGAGTTGGATTTACAGCTGCCTTGTTGTTCTACATGTTGAATATTTTCAACACTTCTTCAACATATTTTTCTTCGGAAATAAAAATCTCATTTTCATTTTTCTCTACTTCAATTCCAAGGAAATATCCCAAAAGACCCAAATTAGTCATTTTAAATTCACTCTTCATGACTGATTTAAAGTCAGCAATGAGAGAAACTTCATTGCGAGTAAATATTAAATCATCTACATATAAAACAACAAGAAGAATCTTACCGTCATTTTCTTTTACGTAGAGTGTGGGTTCTCCATCACATTTCTCAAATCCATTTTCAATCAGGTAAGCATCTATTCTATTGTACCATGATCTTGATGCTTGCTTTAGCCCAAAAAGAGCTTTCCTCAACTTGCATAGTTTGTGCTCTTGGCCTTTAATCTTATAGCCTGGAGGTTGTTCAACATATACGTCTTCTTTCAATGCTCCATTCAGGAAAGCAGATTTAACATCCATTTGATAAACCTTCCATTTGTGTTGTGCTCTTATGGACAACACGGTTCTTACTGTTTCAATCCTTGCAACCGGTGCAAAGGTTTCTTCGTAATCTCTTCCTTGTTGCTGCTTGTAGCCTTTGACAAAAAGTCTTGCTTTGTGCCTTTCAATCTTGCCTTCAGCATTACTCTTGGTCTTATAAACCCATTTTACTCCAATGATTTCTTTACCTTTAGGGAGGTCCACTAACTCCCATGTATTACTCTTTTCTATTGCATCAATTTCTTTGTTCATTGCTTCAATCCATTTTTCTTCCTTTACAGCATCTTCAAAATGAATTGGGTCATCAACATGACAATACAAAGAAAATAAAGAGTTCAGATCGAAATTATCATTTACCTCTACTTGCTCATAATTCTCACTTAGATTTCTGAATCTCTGTCTTCTTGGTGTACTCAGAGTTCCACTTGAACTTGATGGAGTTTTTGTTTCCGATGGTGTGCTTCAAGAAGCGCTTCCTTGATTTCTCAATGCTGTTCTATTTACATCTTGTGGTGTGGTTTGTTGTGCTTGCGGTGGTGGAGGAGGAGCCACCATGGAGGGATTATTTGCTGTTGTCCCTTCCTCTTCTTCTTCGTGAGACACACATGTCTTCACATTCACCATTTTCTCTAAGCTTCCATCCCAAGCTTCTTCTTCAACAAACTGCACATCTCTGTTGATTATTGTTTTATTGGTGGATGGATTATAGAGTTTGTATGCTTTGGACTCATCACTGTATCCAACAAACATACATTTCTCCTCCTTACTGTCAAATTTCTTCCTACGCTGAGTTGGGACATGTGCATAAGCCACACATCCAAAAACTTTCATGTGGGGGACATGCTGCTTTATGCCGCTCCACGCTTCTTCCGGAACTCTCTTCATGATAGCTTTCATTCGGCATCTATTCAAGATGTATGATGCACAATTTACAACTTTAGCCCAATACTCATTTGGCAAATGTTTTGCCTTCAACATATTTTTGACCATGTCCATGATGGTCTTATTCTTTCTTTCTGCAACACCATTTTGCTAAGGTGTGTACCTTGTGGTACATTCATTATGTATACCATTCTCCCTATAGAAACATAGGAACTCTTTGGAGCTATATTCTCCACCTATGTCAGTTCTCAGTACTTTGATGTAGTGCCCACTCTGCTTCTCAACATGAGATTTGAAGTGGCAGAACTGTTCAAACACTTCACTCTATTGTTTCAAGAAATACACCCATGTCTTTCTGTTGTAGTCATCTATGAATTTCAAAACATATTTGTTGCCAGCTAACGGTGGCGTTTGCATTGGTACACACAAATCACAGTGGACAATTTATAAGGGTGCCTTTTCCCTTATACTCTTTCCTAATAGAAAGCTTTCTCTATGTTGTTTTCCCAAGATGCAACCTTCACCAAGGCTGTTTGGTTTCTCAATCAATGGTAATCCTTTTATCATTCTCTTTCTGTGCAACAAGTTCAGGCCTTCGAAATTGAGATGTCTAAATCTCAAGTGCCATAACCAGTTTTCATCTTTCACTTCCTCTTGAAAGACCTCTTGTGTTACAATTGCTACATTTCTTCCTTCCTTCAAGTGTGCTTTGAGCTTGAGAAGAAACATTCTATTGATTGGCATATACACCTATGCAATTAATTTCTTGCTTGGAGGTATGTCCATGATTGTGCACACATCATCTTTAAAAAATAAATTGTAGCCCTTTTCAATGAGTTTTCCAATGCTCAAAAGATTACATTTCAAGCTAGGTACATAATATACATCTAACACAAATTCCTGTTCTCCATTTCTTGCCAAAATACTGACTCTTACTTTTCCCTTGACAAAGATCTTACTATCAGTCCCTGTTGTTACTTCATATTTAACATTTTCATACAGAATGGCAAACATTGCTATGTTTCCAGTCATGTGGTTGCTACAACCTGAGTCTAAGAACCATACATCATCTTGTCTATCTTGAGCTACATTACATGTTAACAACATATTACTCTGGGTCTTATTTTCTTTTGCAAAATTAACATTTTGCCTATTATTCATGTAATTTTGATTTTTCCTACATTCATCGGCATAGTGCACATATTTCTTGCAATAATGACACTGGACTTGGAATTTATCATACCTTTTTCCATGAGCTTGATGTTGGCTTGAGCCTTCATTCTGGTTCTGATTGCTACTTCTTCCACTCGAACTTGCAGGGTTGTTTCTCCCTTTTTTTAGCTTCTGCCTCTTCCTCTGTTGTCTGTTCTACCTTGACCTCTGCTTCGGCCAAAAGACATTTGAGTCTTGAATGCTTTCTTCAATGAGGAATCTTCTCCTCTGTTCAGTCTGTGTTTATGAGACATCAGGGATGCACTCAACTCATCCACTGTAAACTGTGAGAGATCCTTTGTCTCTTCTATTGCCACTACTGTGGCATCAAATCTCGAGGGTAGAATTCTTAAGGTTTTCTCTACAATTCTCCTTTCTTCAAGTGTCTCTCCATGAGACCTTATCTGGGTAACCAACCCAATAACGTGAGTGAAAAATGAGTCGATATTTTCATATTCTTTCCTACAGAGAGTTTCAAAATATCTCCTCAGAATTTGCAACTTTGTTATCTTCACCTTTTCCATGCCTTGATAGGTTGTTTTGAGAATATCCAATGCCTCCTTAGATGTTTTTGTTACTGCAATCCTTGGGGAAATACTCTCGTGTACAGATTCAAAAAGGTAGAAGAGGGCTTTGGAGTCCTTATTTCTGTTATCTTTTAACAAATCTCTTTCTGCTGATGTCAAAACAGCCAAAGCTGTTGCATCTGTTGGTTTTGGATAGCCATTCTCAAGTAGCTCCCATATGTCCTATAAAGCAAATAGAGCTCTCATCGTGATTGCTCAATAATCACGATTCTTCCCATTAAACTGTGGAAGTTGGGGATTTGTTAGATTGGTGCCTAGTGTTGTCATCTTCACTCTGCAAAACAAACAATTTCCTTGAATGTGTAAAAAAAAAACAAACAGAAGCTTCCTGTGTTGGAGAAATTCGCTTCAATAAACTTCTTACAGCTTCTGCACTGAAAAGTGATCTCTGCTTCTTTCAATGAGTGTCCAGACTAGCTTTGATACCATGTTGGAATTTTTGGAGAATTCCTTAACACACAAAAAGAGGAATACAAATTAATTTTAGACACGGAGAGGCTACAATAATTTCCTTTCTCAGTCTCTTTGTTTTTTTTTCTATGTTTTCACTGTTTCTGCCTTCGGGCAAGAAGTTACAATGCATAACAACTTACAATTGCACACTACCGCACATATGACATTACAATATATATATATATATATATATATATATATATATATATATATATATATTATAAATATCTCATATTTATAATATATATAATCAAAGTCAAAATAAATCTACCATGGTAAAATAAAATGAAGCAACCTTAAAACTAAAACATATGCAGCAAATAAATAGATAAAAACACTAAAATAAAAAACTTATTCCTTTGAGCTTTCGGCGGCTGCTTGGAGTTGATTCTCATGAGTTCCCTTATCCCCCTGAAATTACTTTGAATTGTGAAGAGGTGGGTCCACATATGGTTGACATGATTCATTTCAGGGGTTCTTCTTCCCCCTTGCTGCTCAAGTTTGCTGCCCTTTCTGAATGGAGCTTGCTCAGTATGCATTCAATGTGGTTGGCGAAGAATTTAATTTCTGGTGGTTGCTGCAAATAAGATCGAGGTTGCATGAAGTTCCGGACTGGAGATTTCCACTGCCATTGCTATCCTTTCCCAATTATCAAATCAAACTTTAATTCTCGTGGTGTTTACCATCTTTCAATCCCATCAAATTAAATTTGTGGTTCTACTATTTGTGTGGGTAATTGGAATTAATATTCCAACACATTAAAGTATTTTAAATCTATTATATAAATCCTACAAAATGTTGGTTAAGCTTGGATCCCAATAAATACTAAAGAAAAAAATGAAGTTGTTTATTGATGGAGTAAATTGTTGTAGAAATTAGAATGGGTGATTTATTTTTTTTCTAAAAATTTAATAGTAAAAATATTAGATTCTTATTTTTATAATAAAAATTAATTTAGTTCCATCAGAAACCTTAAAATACTTAAATCCATTATTTTTCTAAACTAATTTACTCTATTTTTAAACTAGGCAGAAAGGAATGCAAAAATATAATGGTCCAATGGCATGCCATTCCATGTCCTATTATAGTTTGTCTCACCTTGTAAATGAAACGAGTAGTCTATAGTGCTTTTTTTTTCCGGTAATTTTTTTGGTTTAATTTCTCTAAATTCAGCCAGGAATATATTGAAAATAGAAGTTTTATGGGTAGCCTTGCACAATAGAAGTACTGTAGGGGTTTTTTAGGGTGCAGAATCCATATATAGTCAAAAAATCAGTATTTTTATGGTAGTTTTTTTGGTTTAATTTCTCTAAATTCAGAGAGGAATTTATTGAAAATAGAAGTTTGATGGATAGCTTTGCACAATTGAAGTGCCCTAAGAGTATTTTAGGGTGCATAATTCATATATACAATCAAAAAATTAGTTTAAATAACAAAAATCAAGATTTTACCTCAACTTTTTTCACCACATTCCAACACCTAAAACTCCAAAAATTTCAATAAAAACAACTCCGAAATGGAGTAGAGAAACACCAAACACGAGGTCAAACGTTCAGATTTTGCAGACTATCATGACAATAGACGGGGTTGATTCTATATTTTTGTAACGTTCACACGGTGCTCTTCCTCAACTCTCACTTTATCATAAATTCCAAATAAATACACGCCATCTTCTCCTTCAACGCGATCAGTTCTCTTTTTCTTTTTAACCACCAAGCTCTGATACTTTTTCCGATTGTTTACCTTTAATAGCATATAACAGATATTAGATAAATACAAAGAAATATGAAGTGAAAGAAAACAAAACCTCCGAAGGGAAAGATCTAATCAATTATACTATTTTTTTATATTGTATTTAAACTATAAATGGTTTTATATTATAAGTATAATCAAAACAGCTAACAGAGCTAAAAATTAGTTTTTTTTTGCAACCAAATATATAAGTATTTTTAATTTTTTCATAATATTATTTTAACTTTTTTTTGGAATGTAAGATTCTGTGATCTATCTTAGTAAAATTATTTCGATAATACTCATATGCAATGGCACTTGATTATTACCAAAAGAATTTTACTAATTATTTTAACTTTTAATATTTTTTCATTATATCATTTGTTCGGGTTGGTAGTCTTTTAAAGTTGGCATACAAAACATCTCATAATAAGCTTTAGACATTAATTATTATACTTTTTTTTATTAGTGTTATTTTTTCAATATTCTTAATTATTTTTTTATTCAAAAATTGTCATAGTTGCATATTTTTAGGTTTAAATTATTTTGAATATGGTAGAGACTTATTGGATTTGAGTTGTAACTATCAAGTGTTTTAAGATTTTGTAAGGCATTGAATTATTGAATTATATATGTAGTCAAAAACTTATTTTAAACTAGGTCGAAATGGCTTTTGTCACTATTTTTTTAAAACTGTTTAATATATATCATTCTTCTGAATTTTTCAGAATACTAAATTTAATTTATTTATGCATTGAAAAATATATTTTAAACAACAAAAATTCTTGAAATTATATTGCTAAATTTTAATGAATTCCAATAAAAAAAACTAATTCCCTTATAAATTAAACTACTCAATCAAAAAAACCAACCACTAATTCCAACAAATCATTCCAAAACTTAACATGCTGACACAATGCCTTAATATCACTTATCTCTCGAGGCTGTCGAGGTGGAATACCTATCTTCCTGGGCTTCCGTTACTATATAAAGACACTCTCATTTAGTTCTTATCAACTAGTTGTAATACATAATTATGTAATCTCTAGCGTGTAGAGAGTTTTGCTTTTTCTTTGAGGTAGTCCATGTTTTTTTTCTTGAGTTTACTTTTTGTCACTTGTTTTACAGATTCAAAATACTATATTAAAGCTTTTCATCTTACTCTGCAGCTACTTTATGTCGCCAAACAAAACCGCCAACTCAGAATTAGGACTTCCTACTTCTGTGATGAAAGAAGGGCGATTCCGGACACGTTTCGGTTGGTCGTTGAAATAACAGATAGGTTTTCGCGGAGCGGTGGAAATACATTTCTTTTTCTTTTCGGTTTACCTGAACTGATCTCTCACCATCGTTTACTAATATTGTTATAATTATTATTTTTTCTTTCCTATAAAATTTCATTTGTTGATATTAATGTAAAAGATGTTAATTTAGATTAGGATCAAGATTTAAGTAAATTATGAATTAGGTATTTGGTTAGTGATGACGCAGGCCTACATTTTTAAAGGTGTAGAAATGGAAATCGATTTCCGCTGAGCCCTCCATTTCCACACATTGAAAAATTACGGTTGCATCATCACCAACCAAATACCCAATTTAAATTTATATTGGACTTGAAATCTCAACCCTAATTTAAATGTCACTGTAGAGGAAGAACGAGAGACGGACGTAAGTATTAGCCGATTGTCAGAGATCAGTTCATGTAAACTTAAAGAGCAACTGAAATTATCGCCGCTGTTCAGCCAAAACCTGCCTATTCCAACGATCAAACGAATCGTGTCTTTCATCAGAGAAGTAGGCAGTTTCATAACAGAAGTATAGCGGTCGACCGTCTCCATCTCTCTAATCTGGGCGAAGGAAAGTTCCCAGTGCTTTTTCTGGCGACAGGAGGTTCTGGCAACAGAAGGTACATGCAGAATATGATGAAAAAGTTTTAAATAATATTATGAATCTGGGAACAAATCAGAGCAAGTACGTGCAGAAAAATATGAAAATGTTTAAAATTTGGAAAACGTTAATCTTTTCACATCGAAACTATTTTTTTTAGTGAAAAGAAATTTAATCATAATAATAATTAATTATTTTTTTAATAAAGTTATATATAAATGGTAACAAATTATAAAACATGTGGAAAAACAAATTTTCAATGAAATTATATACAAATTGTAACAAATTATAAAACATGTGGAAAAACAAGTTTGGTATGCTTGGTATGTTTTTGATTAATTTTTTTTAGGAGGACTTGATAGAGTTGGAGATAGATTTGATGTCTAGATTTGATATCCATTTGAGGCTTTTGGCCTTGATTTCTTCAAAGAATGGAAAATCATCATGATTGAGGATTATGCAGATATAACTATGGGGTTTTGGTTAGGAGGCGCTATAGTTTGGTGAGAAGGCTGAATAACTTAATGTGTCTTTTTTATTTTTTATTTTGTAATTTATGGTAGTTATAGATTTTTTTAAAAACAATGTAACTAATCATTATTTACACTTAAGATATAGATGTGAAGATTATATGACAAAAAACAATATCCCCATGGCACCATCCAGCATAGTATGGGGATTAGATGATGATGCTAGTGACAATAACGCTATCTATGAGTTGAAAAGGTCTTAAGGTACGGGTTCCCCAATTGTGGATGTATGACATAATATCTCACGTGCAACATCATATAGTTTGGATAGTTGACTCCGTAACTCCAACAATAGTGTGCTACCATGAGCATTTGGCACCTAGGGAGAACTATGATACTCCTATCCGGATTTTGTTATTATCTACAATATCATATAGGGAGATTGTGATGAAATATGTGGCAAAGAGCCCATAACTTTTTAACGCACTCTTGTTTATGTGATTGAAAAAACCACCCACAAATTATTTTTGACTTGCTTATATTTGGATCTCTATTTAGTTTGTACTTATGGTGTGTAAAAAAAATGATGTGAATGCTTATGTTATGGTAGACATAAATGCTTCTATTTTTTAATTATGTAGTAGATGTCAATCTAACAAATAGATAGCCAAAGAGAAAACTAACCTAATAGCTTTGAGTGGGATGTATTACTATTCAATAAATTCAAAGTACCTTTGAAGGAGGTCTATACCATCGAAAACTTCCAATATAACATAGGACGTCAAACCAAGTATACATTAGTTACTTGTAATACCACTAGTTGGGAATCCAAACGAATAACAAACTAGTGCGTGTTCACAATAAGAGATTCCCACACGAATCCAATTATTATACTAGACTCTACAATATTGTTGGTAGCAAGACTAAGGCATGTGCCCCATGAGCTTACAAGTTCATCAATGGGATAGAAAATCACATAAGCAATAGTAGTAAGGTATTACGTTTGGCACCATCTACAAAGCCCACATATATCGATGTCGACATTGACATATGCAAATCAAGTAATGAGCATGATATGTAGTGAACATTAAAAAAAAACCCACATTAAAGAAAGAAAAACACGCTTACGTACAATAAAACCCAACTTGGAAGCCAATGCGTTCATCATTTTGTTACAAAAGTGAGAATCATTGTCTATCACAATAGTGGGAGGTGCATTGAACCTATAATGGTGTGGGTGAAAATAAAAAAGGAAATAGTGGTTCAATCATTAGAAAAGGAAGTCTTAACCTTGGCCCACTTAGTGAAGTAGTCAACAGCCAAAATGATGTAGTTATGGCTATTAGCTAAGGAAATCCTAACTATCAGTAGAAAATATACCAACAACTACCACAATGAGATGGAGAGAGGTGAGATTTGCATGCATACTTGTAGCAAAGATTTGATAAGGATGGCATGTCTAGACTAAATTCATGAAATATTTAAGGATGGGTGGCCAAAAGTATCTATTGCATAATTTTTTCATTGTGGCAACAATCCTAGAGAGATGACTACAAAATGATATAACGTGGAAATCATGCCAAACTCTCTCAAATTCTTTGTGGAAAAGAGAACAATGAAGAATCAAATCGAGTGCTCGATGATAAAGAGTGTCATCAATGAGAAGGTGGTGTTTGGCATTGAGGCATCGATGCTTATCCTCATCCGAGGATAATAGAAGAAAAAGCCACTGGGTTTGGAGATATATCAAAAAGTCATTGTATTATGGATAATATGATAAATGAGGGATAAATACTCACTAAGAAGCAAGTCTTTAATCATTACATCATCATCGAACTAGTAAAAATATAAGATTAACTTAGTAGAAGCCATAGGTTTCTGTAATCTAGTAGTAACATACTTAAGGTAAAATTCTTGTAAAATAGTGATCCACCAAGAATACTTGTCGCCAATTACTTTATGGCTTAATAAGTGGCACATGGGTTTAATTTTTTCAAAATTAATGGATTTTAGCGTGAACATGTAATGTCATAAACATTGGATAACATACATAGCTTCCAAGGCTAGCTATTCAAAATGGAAATCTAGTTCAAGACCCAAAAGAATTTCACTAATATATTATATAAAATGTATCCATTGCAATTCATCCTCTTGGATGAGTACCATACCAATGGTGGATTTAGAAGTCATGTGATCCTACATATTAGTCAGAAGTATAGGGGTCACTATCATATTCAATATTTGGGATATTGAAACCATGAGGAATACATTAAATAACTAGGGAATAATCCCTTTTAGGTATGAGTTTTGCATTGTCTTCACACTCACCTCATATTATTTGATACTGGATAGTGTGGAGCCCATTCCAAATCAAATGATTAAGACCGGATCAAGTTCAACATCACTAAGACGTTTTTTTTCTTATCCTTTTATATTTTCAATAAAGCTTCTTGAAACTATCCGGTGCTCCATTTTCATCCTTCTTCATCTTTAATATAATAAACAAAGGCAATGTATAAGTTATAAATTAAAAATAATATACATATGATTAGAAATGAATGTATAAATGAACATATCTTTTTAAATGCAAGATAAACATATTTTAGCACTGATGTAGAACTTGAATCTGGGTAGTTGCATACAACATCATCCCAACTATCTTCATTAAAAAATTCAACCATTTATTCTTGTATTATCACATAAGTCTTGTGACTGAATAAATGAAGTAAACAATGTTTTTTTTTGGTAAATTAGGCTAATCTATATTAATTCGAAAAGAGAAACAATACATATGTTATAGGCTCGGTTGGTAAGCTACGCTTAACCAATCCCAGCCTTTGTTGTGCATATAAGGGGCTGGCCCCATGGAGGAAACCAGCCCGCAAAGTACATAAACCAGAAAATTTAAAAATATGTTGGAGCACTAGTGAAAATATAAATTATGTGGTAGTAGCAAGCATTAAAAAAAAAGAAAGAACTGAGTTGTTGTGCTGTCATTAGTGTTTGGCTTCATCATCTCTATCTGGATCTTCTTCCACTATGGGACAGGCATACACCTGCATGAAAACTTCCTCTTTAGCAGTGGGTAAACACAGAGGCTTGGGGACCAATGCGCAAACGATGGGATCCACCAGGTATTCTGCATCAAGGAAGCATGTCCAAGTACCTTATGAATCCATAATCCATACATCTATATCATCCCCCTCTTCTTCCTGGGACGAAAGAGAATCGGTCTTGCGAGGCTCAGGGTGCTCCTGGTGTGAAATGGTGGACTTCCTTAGTCCATTTCTTCCTCTTTGAGAAACCTACATGGGGGCCTCCTCCTATTTAACAATTTTGGGACTCTGGGGAGCCTATCTGGCGTGACTGTTCGAGGAGGAGCCTTCAACAAATTCCAGTTGATTATCTAGCCCCTGGTGGTATTGACCCGGTAGCACACCATTCAGGCCTTCTCAGATAGTTGTTTGTCGCAGCCTGGGTGCCATGGTTAGCTGAAGCAACGTTGGTGCAAAGCAAGGGGAAAGCACAACAAAGAGGGAGGTAAGAAGCAAGGTGCACATCAAGGGCGGCGGGACAAAAGGTGTACCTAGGCTTATGAAACTGGCTAGACAGATGGTGTTGAGTGGAGGTGCACAGTCAGGGAGGAGGACAACTTGGGGAATTATCCACAGTGCAACACTAAGTGGGAGGCTGTGTGAAAAACTGGGCACGCAGAAGGGTAAGAAATATAACAACAGATAAAACCGAAGGAGCTCAGTCTGAGTCTCTTTTTTTTTAATGGCCTTCCCTTTAATAGGTCTGTGACACATGCCAAGGGCTGAGCATAATTGTGCCTCACACGCAGCCGCGTGCTATAACGGTTTTCCAAATAAGGTACATGCAATGAGTTATGACTGATCAACATTTCAATCCAGGTAATCATTTCGAATGATTGCGACAGAGAGGTACCTTGGGGGAGTGATGATGGCCAAGCGTGTCTTCATTATGCCTTATCTCTATCATTTCTTGGGGATTATTGCTAGAGTGAGGTTCCACATTGGGTGAGGACCTGCGCTACAGATCGTCGTCCTCTTGGGCATGTGAGAGGCAGTTGTCATGCGTCCTATTGTCACCCACATCCAAGGAGAGAAGATATTTTTGAATGAGAGTTTGGCATCTCTTTTTAAAGAATCATCCTCAACCTGGGTAAGGTTGGAATGATGCATCTCTTCATGAATTTCCACGCCTTTGTTTGCGAGGAGGTCTGCAACTGAATTTTCTTTCCTGCGGACATGGTGGAAAGTTATTTCCCTATGATTGTCTATCATTTGTTCCAAGAGTTTGAGCCTGTGGATAAGCCTCCATCTTGTGGATACCTTTGTGGAAGTAGCTCCATGGAGAATTCTTGTTGCCATCAGTGTGATAATTTTCAAATATTCCTTGATTTCTAGGGGAAAATAATTTAACTCAATTTCTTTATAGATGCCATGGATGAATCCTTCAAGCTCTGTAAAGTTGTTTCTATCCCATCCCATATTTACATAGTATATCAGAAGAGGTTCGCCCTGGGATTTACTGAAGATGCCTCTGAATCCTGCATTCCTAGGGTTGCCTTTAGAAGCTCCATCAAATTTACATTTGAAGAAGCCATATGCGGGAGGCGTCCCTTTTTCAGGAGTAGGAGTTCTTTCTGCTCTCCTTGGGTTGATATCCTAAGGGGTATTTATGCTCATATGTCGTTTGCTCCATATGTTACGCTCTGCAATGGAGGTGGGGAGATCCTCCTCGCTCCAGAAACTAATGGCCAGGGTTTTAGAGAGGTTGACATGTATCCTTGCTCAAATTTTCTCTTGGATGGATACTTGTCTTTAAGGATTCAGTTGTTACTTTCTTTCCATATGTTTTAGATCAGGAGGCCCAGAATTACTTGCCAGATTCCGTTAAAGGGGTTTCTGGAGAAATGATTTTTCGTCCACCTTCTCATGGTGTTAATGGTGTTGCCCTTTTCTCTGTTAGTGCATCTACAGAGGATGTCTATTCTGTCCCATAATACATTGGAGGTAGGGCATAGGCCCAACAAGTGGTCGATGGTTTCGATATTATCTTAGCAAAGAGGGAATCTTGAGAGACCTACAAAACCTCTCTTCGAAAATTATCCCATGTGAGGATGCATATTTTAGTGAGTAGCCATAAAAAGGTGGCTACTTTGGGCCAGAGCTTAGCTGACCATATATTCTTCGAGATGAGATTGGTAGGATTTGGGTTCTTCTGATGTAGGATATTGTGGGCTTCCTTGGTATAGTAGTTGTCACTTGGCGTTCGACCCCATCTAAGGATATCAGGTCCTGGTTGGGCTCTGATTTCCCTTTTAGTTCTTATCTCCTCCCAAATGTCTATGTGATTTTCATTATTCGACTCTTCTTGCATCTGTCCATATGTATTTAGTTCCTATATCCCTTAGTTGTGTCATCAGTCCAGAAATCATGTACACACTTCCTCTGCCTTATCTGTAATTCTTTGCTCCACAGTGATCTGGGGAAGATGGAGGAGAGTCTACGCAGTCATCGCCAGGAGTCCTCCCATAATATTGCTTGAGTGCCACTGTGTAGCTCCCAGAAGTTTTGGGTCTGTATCAGCTGTTTTTGATTACTTGCTACTTTCCATATTTGATATCCTCCTCGCTCTATGTTAAATCTGATAAGGTCCTCCTTGGGCCATGTGCTATCATATTTGACTGCCCACAGATTTTCCCATGGAGTGTGGGGGTTGGAAACCCATTTCCACCAGATACTATTGTTGTGCTCTGGATCACATAGCCCGAGCCCCCCATGACCTTTTGGCGTGCACACTTATCTCCAGATGACTAAAGCCGATTTATTTTTCTCTTTGGTACCACCCCACAAGAAATTCCTTTGTAGTTTGCGAATGGACTTGAGGACCCATTTGGGAGCTGTGAGTATCAAGAAGAGGTAAATGGGGAGAGACTACATAACTGCTTTGATGAGTACAAAGTGGCCTAATATATTTAGAGAGTGATGAGTCTAGTTGGATAACCTAGTTTCCATTTTGTCCAGCAACGCATGGGAGGAGGAATTATTTATGGCAGTGGTAGTGAGGGGGGAACCAAGGTATTTGGAGGGTAAGGAGGCTATGGAGAAGCCTAGAATTTAGGAAATGTTACACTGAGTTTTAGGAGGGGTGTGAAAGAAGAACATTTTTGATTTTTCAAGGTTGACCTTTGTTCTAGAAGCTTCAGAGAAGGAATCTAGTAGAGATTTGATGGAACAGGCTTCGTGGACCAAGGGGTAACCCATAATCATATTGTCATCCAAAAATTGTTGATGGGAAGAGGGAGGAAGATTGTGGTGGGGTATACCCTGCAGAGTACCTGAATAGACAGAGCTTTTGAGGAGTGAGCCCAGCCCTTCATCCATAATGATGAAAATGGAGGGTGAAAGGGGATCCCCTTTTCTGATGCCTCTTGAGGGGTTGAAGGTTGTTGAAGGTATACGATTGACCAAGATGAAAATAAAAGGGGAGGTTATGAGGCTCATAATCCATCTTACCCAGGTGTGGCTAAAGCCAAAGGAAAGAAGGACATGTTTCATGTAGTCCCAACTGAGTTTGTCAAAAACATTGGATAGATCGATTTTGAGCATGCCAGGATTTTTGGAATTTTGTGAGAATGAAAGACCTCATGGGTTGAAATGATACCATCAACGATTTGCCTTACTTGTACATATCCCATTTGCTTCAGGGATATAATTTGGGGAGGATCTTCTTTAGATTGTTATCAATAACTTTCAAAATTATCTTATAAATGACATTGCAGAGAGCTATGGGTCTGTACTTACTTGGTGTGGCAACATTGTCTTCTTTCGGTACAATAGTGATGAAGGTGGCATTTAGAGCTAGAAGAAGCTAGTGAGTGGTGCACAATTCCTCACGATTCCTCAACTACACCCCATACCTCGTCTCTGATGGTTTCCAAAAAGAAGTGGAAGAAGTTGGTGGTGAATCCATCAGGGTTTAGAGCTTTCCCTTCCTTTAGTTGGAATACTTCTTGTTCCACCTCAGAAAGAGTAGTGGCTTTGAGCAGCATCCATTTTTGTTCTTTGGTAACCAACTTGGGTATGTGCTGGGCTATTTTCCCTATTTCCTCATGCCTTTGATGATTTGGTTCTTGAATAATGTCCTTGAAGTGATTGCACAGCTCCTCCATGATGTCCTCCTGCTTTTCCAGCCACTCTCCATTTTCATTTTTGAGAACTGTTATTATATTATGCATTCTATGTTGAATGGTGGAGTGGTGGAAAAACTTTGTGTTTCATTCTCCCTCTTTGAGCCAGTCGATCCTAGATTTTTGTCTCCATAGGATTTCTTCCTGGCTTCCTCTTTCTTCCATTTGAGATGATAATATCTTCTCTTGATTCTCTGAACTGTCTAAGTGGCCTTCCCTGATAATATTTTGTTGAAGCTTCTTCATTTTCTCTTCCAACTCTCTTTTCTCTTTGAAGATATTGCCGAAGGTGGATTTGTTCCACACCTTCAGTTTCCCTTTGAGCATTTTCAGCTTTGTCTGGAACTGGAGCATTTTTGTTCCTTGTGGTGGTAGAACATAGGACCACCAGTGAGAGACCATTTCCTTGAACCCTAGATATGTAAGCCAGCAATGTTAAAAGTGGAATGGTTTGGGCACATGCATACCTGGTCTTAACCATTTAAGTTGTATTAGCTAGTGGTGAGAGTTGGCGGTTGGGATAATGGTGGCTTCTAAATCACCCCCAAGACATATGAAGTCTTATGTGATGAAAATAGATCCAATATGGAAGAAATTTGGTGGGTACCTCCTCTTCTATTATTCCAGGTAAAGATGTAATTGGAAGTCTGTAGAATTATGAGTTTGTTATCTTGGATGAAGTTCTCGAAACCATTGTTGTCAGTATCAAGATGCATGTATTCCTCTATATTTTTTTTGTAAATTTGTTATCATATTGAAGACTCCTCCTAACATCCATAATGGTAGAGATATTTTTTTTATTGAGCTCACCCATGTTGTCCAGAAGCTCCTTTTTTTGGTGAGGGAAAGTAGACATTCGTTAGCAAACCATGGATATTTGTTCCAATCAGGTGAATGTTGGCATGAATGCAATGCCTATTGGAATGGTATTTCTCTTTGGAAATGATTTGGGTGTTATAGACGATTGCCAGTCCTCTAAAAGCTCCATTGGCATCTACCACTATTGTTTTGCATCCTTTCCATATATTTTTGAAGATTGTTTCCAAGGTGGAGCTGGAGCATTTGGTTTCTTGCATGTGGAAAATTGTAGGGTGTTCCTCAGTGATTCTTTTCTTGATGATCCTATGCTTGGTGGGGTTGTTGAGCCCTCTTATATTCCATGACATGATCTTCATTGAGGGCGGCTAGTAGTGTAGGCGTAGAATCGAGCTAACTTGGGGAATCTCCCAGAGTCCACCATTTCTTTGACCATTTCTACTGTTTTTTGCAGCATTGTTTTTAGTTCTCTTTTGTAGGATTATTTCATGAAGTATTTTTTGTTTATGGGTGTACCACCCAGAATTCCTAAAGAGGGGAGCTGTTGTGCTCAGGTGAGGATTTCTTCTAGCTTTTGGACCTGATTCTCATATATTAGGTGAAATTCCTTCTTTTTTGCATGCATCTTCTAACCCTATGAGGTCCAAGCCCTCAAGATCAATTCTCTCTAGATATTCCTCCATAGCCTATAGGATTTCATCCAAAACCTATTCTTTACCATTTGATAATGAGTTTTCCCCTACGAGGCTAGGGGTTGGGGTTTCAGAAAGGCCTCCGGTTGGATCTTGTTCTGTTGTTTCTTGGAGGTCTAGCGGTGCTCCTGCAAGGTTCGCCCTATTTCTTTTGCTGGTTCATTCTCATTCTCACTCAACTGGTTTAGAGCTATGAATATGTTGCTAGTCACAGGGCCTTTTTTGTTGTGATGGGAATTAGTTCTCTTTTTATGCTTTTTATTTATTGCTACCCTCATGAAACCTTATGTTTCTTGGTCATTTGTTTCATTTTCAACTGCCTCTTTTTTGTTTAGAGGGTAGTATCTAAACAGGTTCCCAATTTTGTGACATCTTTGACATCTAAAAGGAACATTCTCATAATCCACATTTTTTATCCGTTCAAAGTCTTCATGCAACAGACTTACCTCGTCTCATAACGACTCCGCTATGTTCATGTAGACTCAGATTCGAGCATATGCTACGTAGTGATTGATATTTGTTTCCTCCACTATCTTGACAAATTCACTTAGGGCATTACCGATATCCATGAGGGTCATCTCACCCCAGTAATCCTTGGAGAGGGAGTAGAGATGATCCAGACCAGTTCCAAAGTGATATATATTTTTTCTAGTTTTAAACATTCTATCCAACGATGAAGGTATAAGCTTGCAGAGTTTAAGAAATAGGGTCCTCCATCCATGATCATGTTTTTATATTCAATACATGTAAAGATCACATTGAAGAAGCCTTTAGCACAAAATTGAAGGTCAATATGACCCTTGGGTTTCCATTTTGAAGCTACCAATCCTCGGAGGGATTTTTTGGTGGGCGAGAAACCCATGAACTTTCCTATCAGTGCACGATCCTTGAGAAAATGTATTCTTTTGACTATGGGATGCACAGGGACCTCAATCATAGTTCTTTTGGGGTTTTTTGGGATGCATGTAACTGACGTGATATTCACTTCTTCTATTGCTGATGTATTTGTTTTTTATGTCATGGGAATCACCCCTGAACTATCTAGGAGGGAGGTCTACCTGGAGCATCCTGCTCTGAAACCTCGAAACCCTAGGTCATGGTGGTCAGCCTAGTGTAGAGTGTTTTTCTCATATTGACATCATGACCTAAATGAGATAAATAATGTTGATATAGTGTTATGTATAAAAAATAAAAACAACAACAATATATTATATTTAACAGAAAGTTAAAATGCAAAAAAAAATTAAAAATGAAAACTTACTTTAGAAATTCCTCAGTCATTTCCTACATTGATAATTATCCTGACCTTATACGAGATAATATTTTTTTGACAAGTTTTTCATCCTTCACTCCTTGCATTGATCTCCAAGGTCTGATAGTGATATCTTCTTGAAGGAGCTTCATTTCAGGACATGATTTACTATTTGTACATATCAATGGCTTAGAATTTTTCACCTTCTGACTTTTGATGCCAATGTTCTCCCACAACTCAAAAATATGATCAATCAATTCCCATATCTCTCCATTTGTTAGGTCCCTATATTACTAGTATAGTCCCTTATTGTTGTTAGTGTAACCCCCTTATTGTTATTATTTTTCCCTTAAATTATTATTGTTAGGTCGGCTAGGATTACATTGTGGCCCCATGGACTCCTATATATAGAAAGGAGGTTTTGTAATTTGTATCATACAAGAATTGTCCATTCATGTAATGTATTGGAGGTTTCCCCATCGATGTGGCTTATTTATAAGGCGTTGATATCTCTTTTATTCTATTGTTGGAGCTGGCTTCACAACATTTCGTATCAGAGCTTTGGATTCTAGGGTTTCGCTGCCCCAAATAGGTCATCCTGGAATTTTCACTATAATTTTTTTTCTATGAAAGTTCAGAAGCTAAAATTTTGTGAGTGTGAATCCAAAATCCTAAGGAACATCTTCGAAAAATTTTAGAGCTTGGTTCACAATATTTTCGGATATATGATCTATGAAAGTTAGGGCTTTTGCCAGGCTCCTGAACTTAACCTAAGCAGGTCATCACTGAATTTGCACTATAACTTTTTTTCTATGAAGTTTCAGAAGAAGATTTTTTTAGAGAGCGAAGTTGATATCCTAAGGAATATCTTCACAAAATTTCAGAGCTTGGTTCATAATATTTTTAGAGATATGATTTGTGGAAGTTAGGTCTTTTCCAGGCTGCTGAATTTCATCTCAAAGAGGTTATTGTGGGAAAATATTCATAACTCTCTCTCTGAGCATCGGATTGGAATGATGTAAAAAGTGGCTATAATTACACAGACTATAGTTTCTTGGCTATCAATTTTAAATCCAAAGGAAGAAACAGTGACATGTGGTAAGTCGTACCAGTTCACTATACTGAACGAGTCCATAATTGGGTCATTGTGGGAGATTGGACATAACTTTTCCCTGAAGAATCCAAATCAGGTCACACCTCTAGCATTTGAAAGAAGATTCAGAGGATTACTTGAGGGCCAAATTTTAGATATTGAAGTTTTGAAATCACATAGATAATTTAGTTTCAATATCAAGCTCCTTCACATCAAGAAAAAGGTGTGTATTTTTTTTCAAATTGCATAAGTCTTGTTTGAAAAATCAGTTCTAGTTGATTCCAAAGGCCTATTGAGCATAGCTATCAATGTTTGGTTCTAAAATTCCTCCTAAAGATAATTCAACACCCATTAAGCCTTCATAAGTCTCTACTATGACTCGTGAAGATGAAGAAATGCAACATGAGATATCAAAAGTCCATGAGAAAGTGCACCAAATTTCGCTATCGCAAAGAGAAACAAAATTTGAGATGGAAAGTTTGAAGAAAGGTGAAGCTAAGATGAATGGTTTGGAAGCTAAGATGGATGGGATGGAAGTTGGCATGGAAGCTAAAATGGATGACATGGAAGATAAGATCAATGAAAAAATGGAAAACATGAAGAATGATGTAAAAGTGGACATGGAAGGTTTGACAAAGTTGATACAACAAATGTTTCCTAATGGTGAAAATATATTATAGGAAACTCATGATGATAAAAAAATAAATGCTAATCAAGATTTCATAAAATCTAATTTTGCGGGGAAGAACTACCATATTCCAAAGATGGATATGAGGAAGTTTGATGGCAAGGATCCTGTAACATGGATACTACATATGGAGCAATATTTTGATCTCAATACTATGCAAAACACACAAAAGGTACGCATTGCAAGTTTACATCTAGAACAAAATACATTTGTATGGTATCGATGGCTTTTCTCCCATAAAAAAATTGTCACTCGGTCAATTATTACGGAGGAAATGATAGCACATTATGAAGATACAAAGAGCAACACCTTCTTTAGCGAATTGATAAATCTCAAAAAAAAAGGTTTAGTGGGGGAGCACATTGAGGACTTCCAAAAATTAAATATTAGGGTAACTTATATTACAGAGGAACACATGATTGATCTCTTCATAGGTACTTTAAAGGATAACATCCAACATGAAGTTCGTGTTTTGGAACTAGATTCATTGGAGAAGGTATTTAGGTTGGCAATAAAAATTGAATGTAAAATTATAGTGACAAGGAAGCCTACCACTCACTTCTATAAATATGGAAGTGTTGCTACTCCTCTATTTCAACAACCTAAAGGGTTGACACCACAACAATTGGAAGAAAAAATAGAAAAAGGGATTTGCTATAGATGTGATATAAAATACACTAAAGGTCATAAGTGTGCTGAGAAGAAATTATTTTACATAGATTGTGAAGAGGAAGAAGAAAATAAAAAAGAAGAGGATATACACCAAGAACCAACCCTAGAAGAGGAAGAAATGAGTCCGACCATATCGTTTAATGCATTGGCAGGAATTACCACTCCTCAAACTCTGAAGATATCAGGACATATGATGAAGAAAAAGGTAATAGTGTTGATTGATTTAGGTAGTGCCCATAATTTTATTCATTGTAAGGTAGCCAAGGAATTGAATTATTTCCTATACCTAGCACTAGAATGTCAAGTCATGGTTGGAAATGGAGGAACTATAAATTGTTCTGGAAAATGCCATAATATCAAGCTATCCATGGGGGAATATGTATTGATTATTCCAATGCTTTCCATCCCAATGGGAGGTGATGATGTCGTACTAGGAGTACAATGGTTATAATCTTTGGGGACAGTAGCTTTTAATTTTCAAGAGCTTTTCTTGAAATTTTTTTCGGAAGGAAAGGAAATCGAATTACAGGGTATCACAGGGAAGCCAGGAAAGATAATAAGCTTTAATGTCATGAAAAATCTTTTGAAGAAAGAACAGTGAGGCGTAAATGCACAATTATGCGCACTAGAGGTTCCAATATCAAAATCCTCTGTTTCTCCAGATCTCCAAAGAGTCTTGGACAATCATTCCAATGTGTTTGATACTCCCAAAGAACTTCCACCTATTCATGATCATGATCATGCTATTCATTTGATTCCAAGAAGTCACTAGAACATTTGGCGCAATTTCCGATGGCCAAATCGTCGCTATTCTGACACACATTTATCGCAAGAGTAACAGTTCGAGGACGGGAAAAACATGGTTTGTCGTGCGTTCGCAATTCCAACGCATTTACAAAGTGTCGTGCTACTGAAACTTTTCTGTCACTTCCAAACACATGTCGCTCTTCCGACATTTCCCAAACTGACGTTTTTAAAGTGTCACCATTCCAACGAAATTTGGTCCGACGTTTTTAACGTCGCTCTTCCAACATTTGTAAAGTGTCGCCATTCCGACGAAATGTCGTCCGACGTTTTGAACGTCACTCTTCTGACGTCTTTATACGGTCGCTCTTCCAACGTATTTATACGATCGCTCTTCCAACTTCTGCAAGCTATCGCATTTCCGACGCCATACAAAAGTGTCAGAAGACTGACGTATTGCAAAAGTGTCACAAGACCGACGCTTTCCAGTAGCGTCGTAATATTTACACTAGGAAGAACTATCGCAATTCCGATGAAATGTGGTCCAAAATTTTGAGCCTCGCCTTCCGACGTCTTTGTGCTGTCGCTCTTCCGACGTTTCTAGAACTGTGGGAATATCGACGGACGTCACAAGACCGACGAAAATGGAAATCATTCAAAACATCAAAAGAGCGATGCTTACAAGACGTCGGTATACTAATGGTAGTTTCAATTTAAAAAAAACAAATGAAACTTTAAAACAGGATAGTAAATCTCCAATGTTTGTTATCACAATAAGAAATCAATGATTAGTGATCACGTGAAATTTTCCTCGTAGCGTGACGGGTCTAATAAATTTTATTGTAAAGGTTGCTGGCCAGTGACAACTGCAGCATTCAAGGAAATGCATTAAATAAAATTAATGAGGCTGCGAACTCCAAGCCAAGTGGCAACAACCCTGATAATTTTCCTTACCAACTTCCAAGTTGTGACTTGGGCTTCAGACTCCAAAGCTAAGGATTTTCTTTTCATCGTGTTGGAGAAGAGAACTGCAACCTGTAGCAAAAGAGAAATTCCTCAGTCTCACTGCTCAAGACTCGGAGTCATTCCTTGCTAACACGGTATGTGGAAATTTTGATAAGATAACTTTCTTCACCCTCGTTTTTACTAAATTTATTCTTTTGAAAAGGGCCTGGTTCCATTTCAGAAATTTTGAACTTTCGACTTCTAGAATTTGTACATATGATTTTTGGACTGAGGTTTTGTTATTAATGAGGAGATAGTGTCTTGGTTCTATCTGTATAAAATAATTGCCTCTTTTTTTCTTCATGTTCAGGGTTTTTGATTTTATCAAACCCTATCTCTCTTTTAAGCATGCCTGCAAATTAATATATTCCAAGAATGTACACAATTCCAAGCTTCATGTACAACATATTGTATCAACTATATTTTAACAAGTGAGCCGCATGCCCATATAGTGTTACAGATTACAGGGCTTCATTTGGAGAATAAATGATAAGCCTAGGAGCACTAAATCCAAGTAATTCCCCTCATCCCTTAAAAGACACCTCTAAATATAACTAGAAATTTCAAATAGTTAGTAAAGGAAAAGTACAAAGATATAACAGATATGTGTTGAGCCAAAAACCTGTGCATTCACAACAAAACTGGGATGGATAAAACTTAAAAACAATTATGGACTTTGACAAAAAATCGTCTTATGCATACAACATGAAAGAAGCATTGGCATACTACTATGTTTACAAATTTAAGGATAGGCAGAGTGAGTCTCCGGGAAACATAGTTTCATGTGGAGACCCTAGATCCTTGTACCCACAATATCTAGTGACTTAAAAAAGTGATTGCCAAAACAATGTCTTTGCTATTCATGTAAGAACACCACCTATATAATGAGGGAGATGTAATATTGTCTGCGAAGAATATTTATACAGAGTGGTCCAAGATTGTGTATTTATGGAAGATACAACTAATTTTGACATGGAACATGTATCCAAGATTTCAATGTGGCCTTATTTTAGAGTCCATTGATGATTTACTATGAAACCTAAACTTTCAAAACAAACACATTGAAATCACAGGATCTCCATCATGAATATCATAAATATTAACTGTCTTTTGTGCACTGGCAGTAGATACCATAAGAGGCCCACATGACTTGTACCACCAATGTTGATTCTCTGGCACAACATTTGCAAAGCCAAAATTTCTCCCCGAGACATCCCTCTCTGCCAAAACTGGAGAGATGGTACTGGATGTTGAAGTGAAGGCCTCTGATTCAGTATGGAATGCCATAATTTCTTTATTATAAAAGTCCCATGAACAGAAACCTGAGTCCAATTTACAACCTGCAGATGCTGCCACAACATATTTACCAGAGCAACCATCTGAACCAGCTGCTCTGATCAACCAGCAATCACCCCACATGTTTGGGGTAAGCCCATATGGAGCTTTATATTCAGCCTTCTCCTGGAGATTGGAAAAAAACAATACTGAGTATTACTCATACATCAACTACCCTTTATGTTAAGGGAAAATATAAAGAGTGCATAAATATTCTTGAAATCCCAATCATAGTTTCTAGAAAATTTCAACAGTCTTTGAAATGAACTACATCCTATTTAAACTACATCAAATATTTAGGAAAATCTTTTTTTTAAATAGAAATTGGTGAATTTTATTTCAAATATAGAAATTTAAACCATGAGAATAATCTAACCCCTAGGATTTTCCCTATTTCTAATAGAAAATCCCAAAATGTATAAATTATAACACCCATAAACCCCAAAAATTAAGTACAATAATTAAAACCTCCACACCTCTAAATTTTCTATATCGTGAAAAGAGCAGCATCCATCATCATGGGAAAGCAAAACCGATTCTCCATCTGATACAAAATAGCCTGCAGTAGATGTCTTATGGCTGAGTTGATTCAATCAATCACAGGAAACCTCTTCAGTTTCTTCAATATTGCCAGAATGCTCTGGCTTGTTTTCCTGATCATCATCAAAGTCCATATTTTCATCACATTGAATTATTTGGGGTTCATTACGATCAGGTCCAGTGCCTATTGCAGAGCTCCGGACATCCAATCCAATATTGGAACTACCATACCCGTTCCCATTAGAGATTGTAAATCCTTCTTCCGGCTTTAATTAGGTAAGTTCAAGAGCAATAGAACTGGATTCAGTTGATTTAGAATTGGTATAGTTGTCCTCTAATTTGTATTCCGATACAACACTATACTTGTGCTTCAACACAAACATAAATTCTGCAGCAATGGGATCTTCATTTATGGGGCTTATGGATCTGCCCTCAAAAGCATCCCAAATATCTGATTCATTTTCATTCAATTGATCATGCAAATCCACCCTCGTCTTTAGCACAGCAAGCTGAACTGAAGGCTGGTTTTTCAGCAATTTATGGTGGGGGTAAATCTTGTCTTCCATATCTTGACTATTTAAGTGTTTAATTGGTTTTTTCAGAGACCTAACCATAGAATCAAATGAATCCTTCGAATCCTGCAAAATAGTAAAATATAGTAAGGCCATTATTTATTGGTTTGAAATAATAAACAACATGCAACAAACCTGCATAATTAGTAAATTATTTAAAGAAAATTTTGGCAATATGTTTCCTATATCCTATTATATGATTGTCCTTGATGGCAAGCTCTGTATTTAATGGAGAATCGATATAAATAAGGACGAGTTAATTCATGTGTGAACATATGTATGCATCCTGATGATGAAGGATAATTGACATCCGTAAGAAACCCTGTGCTCTGTATGTTGATCGAGGAACCGATGTTAATACGGTTGACAATGTATCCAAACTGGTAGACAGTGGAGTTATATATATTCGTTAAATATATGATGGAAGGATCTACGCTATTAGTAAGGAGCTGACTAGCTTTCATGGAGAAAGGAACAAGGAGCGAGAGCAAACCAGTTATAATGCGAAAGAACTAAAACAGAGTATTTGGCATTCAACTTTCGGTGGAACACGGACTAACCCTTTGGAATCATGAACGGAACCTGGAAGGAAAGAGGTGGAACATAACAAACAGAAGTGCGAGGGAACCCTGCGTAGAAGAGCGAAACCGTGACTGAGAAAACAGTAAAGGTGGTTTGTGGTTTCTATCGCACCACCTTCGACGGGCAAGCAATTTTCAAGAGGTTGGGAGTGATTCCATAGAACGCGTGACACGCGTCCTTGTATGACTCCACAAAACCACTTGTCACTACACGCCATTGCGCGTTATTGCTCAGGCCAGGATGCCCAGCGATATTGATAAGCACCGTTGATCTGGGAAGGGGTCATCGGACGGTGTTCATTTGCTATAGATGTGCGAAAGTTACCCAAGGTATTGCATGCCATCGTGCGTTATCATCCGTGCATCATCAACGAATGATATCCGTCGGATCATCTGATGCCGAGCGATGTGTTATCCGCCGTCGGATGGAAACGATCGTAAGCAATGGGCCCCATTTTTTTAAATTATATTGATTGGGCCGTCGATTATGTATGTGGGGCCGGAACCAAAGGTCTATTTAAAAGCCTTTTGATAAAAGTGCTGGTTATTACTATAAATTTCTATTATATATTTAATTGCCAAAGGTTGTGAATAATATTTATTTATCAAATTCCAGTTTTTTAAATTATATTGATTGGGTCGTCGATTATGTATGTGGGGTCGGAACCAAAGGTCTATTTAAAAGCCTTTTGATAAAAGCGCTAGTTATTACTATAAATTTCTATTATATATTTAATTGCCAAAGGTTGTGAATACTATTTATTTATCAAATTCCACGAATTTGATAAATAAAAGAAAGAAAACCATCAGCGACACGTTATTGGTACTTTACCTTGGCTATAGTATTATTTGGCGGAGATAGAGATTACCTTTGGGACAATTCGAGCATGGAAGAAAAAAGATTGGGATTTCAATTTGGATTGGTTCAAATTTTAATAATACCATTAGCAATTGAATGGTTTTGACCCATGGTTTCAATAAAGGCGAAAACTATATAAGGTGATGAGAATCATAGTACGAGGTGTGCATGCAGAGGCATTGTAAATAAAAATCTCTTTATGAGATCTGCATGATCAAACTATGTTGTCTGATAACGCTGAATCCATGATGCACCTATGGAGTTGATCGAGGAAATGAAAAAGCTCTAGGAAGATCAGCAAAGAAATAATAAAGATCTGATGCAAGTCTGATGAAGAAATTGAAGAAATTCGGTGGAACTGAGGTTTGAAGTATTCTGCATAGAAGTGGAAGCTTTCTGCCAGTTCAATCTGGTGTTAAATCAGGGGGTCAAATCTCCCTTCCAGGAGAGGCTGGAGAACGAGAGAAGGTTGAAGCCTTCTGCAAGTTGGTGCCTGCGTGCTGGTATGAGTCTGCGCCAGCATAAAATTGTAAGATGTTTTCTTTATAATAAATATTGAAGACTGAGACGACATCAGCGGTGGTTTTATCCCAAATTTGGTTCCACCTTAAATAATGGTGTTCATATGTGTTCCTTTTGTGTAATGGCTTATTATGTTATTTCTTTTCACATGTTTACTAAAAGAATGATGCAATAATCTAAGTAAAGAATTAACAGCATAATAAGATCTCTGGTGAAAAGTTTTCAGTCATCCCTAAATACGGATTCAACCCCCCTCTCAGTATTTTTCCCAACAGACAATAATTCCTACATATTAAAATATAAAGTTATAACATACCAGCTCATACTCGAACATAACATCTGTATCAATATTCTTCTTCTGTATCTTCTTGATCTTCATCCAACTGATCAACATCTATATCAACATCTGATTCAAAAACGGTGTTGAAATGATCGACCATGTCATCATCATCATCAATTATGTCATTTTCAATAATATCCTCATCGACATCATCATCAATAATTGTTGCCTCATCTCCTATGCCTGGTTCATCTTCTAAGATATCTTCTTCGTCTGTCAATGCATCTTCCTACTCATCTGCCACTACATCATCTTCTTCTTGATCAATATCATCTTCTTCCTCTACAGTATACTCTACTGGCCTTCCTCTTGGATCATATCTAATAGCAAATGACCATTTTTTCTCACCTGGAACCTCTGAGTAAAAGACTTGTTCGCATTGGCTTGGAAAAACATAGCGATCTTTTCCTGCTTCAAACTGTGATGTTTTAACCATTGGAAATCCATTTTCATGTTGAATAAGTGTTCTATCATCATCACGTACATTCATTCGTAGCCTATACCATTTGACGTCGAACAAAACTATTTTGAAGAAATTAAAGTCACACTCAACTATATCATCTAAGAACCCATAATATCTATTTTCAGATTCTCGAGGATGTCTGTCACTCCTGGAGGAAACATTAGTGACCTGGAATACTGTAGTTATCCCACTATCAGAATTTTTCCTGTTATCATCCAATTTTTTAACGCGAAATTGACGACCATTGCACCACATAGCCTTATGGTGTTTCAACTACAATATGCCAAACTTGAAAAAGATGCATTCTCAATTAATAATTAAACATATAATTTACACGGCATGAAAATTAACTGAAAAATCAAACTTCTTGTCACATTATAAATATAGTATAAAATAAGTAATGAATAAAATAGGTGAATTAATTGCTTACCTTTCTATCTTTCAAACCATATGCTAAATCAATTTCCCTGTCCGTAACATTCCCATATCCACTACGATATGCTTCTCTAATCAATTCAGACAGTAGTTTCCATGATAACCTACCATCGTTACGTGCTTTACATGTTTCAATCCATTTACTCATCCACTCAAGATTGTTTGCAATGTATAAAAGTAGTGCCTCATAATCTTGAGCACCTGAATAAAAAAACAATAATTCACCAATATTAATAAATATTACTTATAACCATGGTAAATTATATTAATTAATAAAATATGAAATAATAAGACCTAAATGAATATAATGATCATATACATGATGTAAAAAAATGAAACATTATATGTATTATACATAATAAATCCTTTACCTCTCACTTTCTTCATTCTACCTTTTCCCAACAGGTGCTCCTCTTCAAATTTTTTGATGGAGTTCACATCCCAAATGCAATCCACCGCCTTCATGACTGGCACAGCTAATTTAGGAAGATAATGACTAATATACACCATGGATTGATATACCACATATCCCTCCACCATAGAACCCTCAGGTCGTGCTCTTTGTTTAACCAAAGCCTTGAAGGATTTCAGGTGCCTCTCGACCATCGACATTAACCTTGTGTGTACTGGTCTACACATTTCAATCTCCTCAACTTGGTGTATCAAGTAGTGTTATTGTGCATTGAAAAATGTTGGAGGTAGATACTTTTTCATTTCACACATTAGCCGAGGAATTTCTCTCTTCCAATACTTTATTTCATCTTGAGGGATTTCTTTCAATGACAACCATCTGCAAATCATTACGTAAGGTTATTTCAATGAAACATAATATATATTTCATTACAAGTAAATTAATACATCATTTCATCAAGTACGAAAATAAATTGTAGCAATTAGATTCTGCGTATAAATCAAAACTACTTACCTCCTGTATTTACTAAGACCATATATAACTTGTTTGACATTGTTGTTGAAGTCGTTTGGGAGAGATACAGGTAGAACATACTATAACAATAAAAAATGAATCGTTATTGGTTTCCAAATTAAACAGAAAAAAGGAAAATTTAAAATATGTATTCAATCAATAACAAACAAAAACGTATACCAAAAAAATTACCTTAACAAAGGTATGCCAATCATGTTTTTCACCCCACTGAAGTCACCTTTCTTTGTTAAGATATTATTTATGTTTGAAGCAAAACCTGTTGGAAATTTAATTCTTCTAATGACCTCTTTTACATCATTTCTTTGTTGTTCTGTTAATAACCATGGAATATTATTATAATTTCGACCTCCATTGTTATTTGATCCGTCGATCACACTTTTCATTGCATGATTTGATTTCTCAATGTCAGCACAATTTTTGTCAATTTTATCTCTATCATGTGCACCATCTATGGTTCGCCATAACATTTCTGTCACATTCTTCCCGGCATGCATTGTATCAAACAAATGAGCTATTTTTAGGTCCTCATAGTAGGGCAACCTCGCGAATTGAGAAGGATAACATTTCATTCCAGGTGGAAGTACAATATTAGTACCTTCATGGCGACGATGACCTTGATATCAAAGAATAAAATAAATCAGAACAATATTAATTATAAAATACAATAAAATAAATTCATTAGTTAAAACAAAAATTCCAAACATTACATAAACAAATAATATATATATATATATATATATATATATACACACAAATTACGTACCAGCTGCTCGACGATTATTAATTCTGTTATATTCCAACATCCACAACTGAGGTGTCATTCTTTGTGGTTTTAATCTAGTTTCTTCTTTATCATTGAAAAGATGTTTTTCAGTAGTACGATACTTATGGTTCCTAGGGAGGAAGTGCCCAAACTCATCAAACACCATCTTTTTTAAGTATGGTGAATGACGATACTTCATCTTAGGGCCACAAACTGGACATGAAAATCTAACCTTTATTTGAAGACCTGCAATAGATGGATCAATAAAAATTAATATACTATGAGATCATTTTTAAAACATGCAATATGGTATATCTAATTTAGATAATTATGTATCATATTAAAGTGCAATGAAATATTACATACCACAAACATGTGTTATTCCTGGGGCATCATGAATTGTCCATACAAGCATTCCACGACATTGAAATCTCTTCTGCTTGATTGGTTTAGTGATGTCGTACATAGTGATGCCATGCCATAACTGTATTAGCTCATTGGTAAGAGGCTCAATATATACATTCATATCTTTGACCTGGTACTTACCTAATTGTTCAAAATTACGGTACATAATAATTACTCCCATGATATATGTATATATAAGTAAGTAAATAAATAAAATATATATTTATTTAAACAACGAGAGAAATGAAAATGTTACATTCAAAGAAATAATGTATCAAATACCTGGAATAATCATAGTCAACATTATGTGCTCCCTCTTTATTGACATCCAAGGACGAATGTTATTATTGATAACGAAAATAGGCCACACTGATTAAGTAGATCTAATCTCTTCGAATGGATTAACACCATCAGTTGTCAATGAAAGGCTGACATTACGAGGTTGATTTTTAAAATCTACATTATTTTCCTCGATTTCTCTAAATGCAGAACCATCTACATGCATTCAAAGAACACCATCTCCACTTCTATTCTTTGCATGGTAATCCATAAACTGTGCTATGCTGTTACACCTGAACATTCACTGCAAACATGGAATTATGGGAATATGACGAAGAACCTTTTGAGGTACCTTTTTGGTTAGTTGATCTGTTCGATATCTACTGGTACCACATTTCGGACATTCTGTTTTCAAGGCATGTTCTCCATAGTATATAATATGATCTTTAGGACATGCATCTATAGTGTTATATTCCATTCCAAAGTGTTTCATAATAGCACGTAGATCTCGATATGTTCGAGGTAAAGTATTTGGCGATCGTAACAAATATTCACCCAACAATCTACAACAGAAACAAAAATTAGTGTCTTGTAAAGATTATTAATCATACATACATATATATATATATATATATATTAAAATCAGAACCAGTGACCAGATCGGTGGAGCTAATGAACTGGGTTTCGAACCGGAACCGGTCTAACCGGTAGCGATCAGATCTCAATGAACCGGTTTTAAAAAAAAATACATTAAATAATTATTTTTTAATAAAATGAAAAAAAAAAAAAAAAAAAACTATTTTTAAGATTTGCAACCATGATTCCAAGCCAATAGAGACAAAATATGAAAAGTTTTCTCATTTATATACCATGCAAAGGTGAATATATCAAAATGGCACCAAATGCAATACATATCATCGAAAAATACATAAGCAAACTTGTTGAAGTAATGTATCAGGTTTCTCTTATATTATTCACTTTGTTTTATTGTTGAGTTAATATTATAATATACAATCTGTCCCTGCTCAGATCTGTTGTCAATTCATTGTATCAGCCTTAAAGACAATTCTGGGTTCAGTATATATATATATATATCAGACCAGCATTTTGAAGATCTTGTATTCTTCATTATCTATGTTTTCTTGCCAATAAATTTCTAGAAAAACATCTACAACACTTAGAGGTATTGAATTTGTTTATGAAACCCACTATTAGTGCTATTTGTAACAAGTTGAGAGAGCATTACAACTTCAGCAGTCTGCTCACAATGTGTTTGACAAAATTTATCACTGAAAAGATTCATTAAAACCCAGAAAACTCAGTAGCCAGTTTAGTGCATTTCCAAGCGGGAATTTTCTAGTGGTCAATTTATTATTGCTAGTCACATTTTCATTAGGTTGTATGTTGTTGTCCCTTGAGTGGCATCAGACCATTTGCATCAGTCTTGATGCCATGATCAAATTTCTTGTATGCTATGTGAAAGGTTTTGTATTTATGCTGCTGCTATGTGTGAGCAGAGAGAGAGGGTCTGACAGTTCCTAGCTGAGTGTGAAATAAGGTTGCTGTTGATTTTTTTGAGAACAGAAATTGTCATCAAGTACACTTGATGAGTTGCATGCTGCCAGGGATTTTATGCTAGCCAGCCTTGTATTTATCAGTCATCATGTGTATTGTTGCTGCTATAAGGTGTTGAGTATGAGTTATTAGACAAGTTTGTTGCTAGTATAATAGAGGAATTTGTAGCTCATGGAGGAGACACTGAGGAATTTGCAACTCATGGAGGAGCACCTAACCGGCCGGTTAAGTACGGAACTGGCCGGTTTATGCATAAACTGGTCGGTTCCTTACTTAACCGGCTGGTTAGGTCCGGTTAACCGGCCAAAACAGGTGAGAATAGGCTATTGACCGAGTTGCAAGGCCGGTTCCAACCGGCAGCCATCCTGACCGGCCGGTTTTGATAACTATGATATATATATATATATATATATAACTTATTATTTTACACATTTATTACAACTAAAAAAAGGGAAAATAATCAACATTTACATATATGTGATCATATATACATATTTCATACCTTAGGAGTTGTGTCATACATTTGTTCGACAAATTATTCATAACCTTTAAGTTCACTAGCTCTCTGCTATTGTTGCTGGTGAACTTAAAGGTTATGAATAATTTGTCGAATAGATATATGACACAACTCCTAAGGTATGCAATATGTATATATGATCACATATATGTAAATGTTGATTATTTTCCCTTTTTTTAGTTGTAATAAATGTGTAAAATAATAACTTATATATAAGTTATTATTTTACACATTTATTACAACTAAAAAAAGGGAAAATAATCAACATTTACATATATGTGATCATATATACATATTGCATACCTTAGGAGTTGTGTCTTACATTTGTTCGAAAAATTATTCATAACCTTTAAGTTCACCAGCAACAATGTAGCAGAGAGAAGAGTTGCATTTGAGTGTTCAAAAAGTCATTCACTTGACCTTTCAATCAGAGGTACATCATAAATACCGTCACTGCTATCTCCACCACCATCATCTGACTGACCATACAATTCTTAGAGCATTTTATTTGTCCCATCATTAATGTGAACTATCTCATTACTGTCATCATGATCTACCTCCATGGGATCATTAAAATTACCTTCATCATTCGCTTCATGTTCTTCACCTTGTACAACATCATTTCCAATACTAATATTTGTTGCAATATTCTCTTGTACTGGTGCAACATCATCTAATCTACTACTATTTTTCTGTGGAAGCTAGTTGATCATCTGCAAAAATTTGGGGGGCAACTATGCCTTTATGAAAATTACAAACATTAATAATTAAACATTAGTGCGCATATAAAAAATATTAAAATAATATAAAATTTTATGATATAATCAAAATGAAGATAGATAATTAATTACCACGGGACAATAGTCATTCGATCCACCATCAATGTGCCCATATTTCCTACAATGCAGTGTTGTTGTTGCTATTAAAACTCTAACATTATTTCTCATACAACATTTTTGACAAGGGCAATAAACTCTGCCATCACCCCTTTCACCCTTTTGAATTTTTTTTCCAGCTCCAATGTTTTCTTCCATTGAAGCAAATTATCCTATAAAGAAAACAATAAATCTCTCTCAATGGTGTAGAAAACCCAAGACTTGTTGAACTCAATGGGAGCTCAATATATAAGCAAAAAGAAAATAAAAGTGGGCATTTTACAAATTGTGAGCTTTTTACAAAACGCGGGCTTTTTACAAAATTGTGGGCCTTTTACAAATTGTGGGATTTTTTTATTCTTAATGCATTTTTTGTAGAATATTTAACAGATTTGTCCAAAATTTCAGATGCAAACTGTAGTCTCTACTATGTTTGGAAAATTGGAGGTTTATAAAAGATAAACTGCGAACATAATTGTACCACTATGATAAGAAGTTGTCAGAAGCATTCCTTCTGCTTCACAAACGTGGAACTACCTTAAGAATGCTTATGGTTGATATAAATATTAGAGCATGGTAGTTAAATGTAGTAGTTATGCTAAAATACTGAATAACATTTTGAGAGTGCTCTCCAGTTACTGTATGAATGCACCAAATTAAGGTTGTACCATTACTAAAGATAAATGGCCAAAAATAGTTAATTTTGATATCGTGAAGTTATGTCTTTCTCGGTAGAAAACTGGGGATAGGATGGAAAATATGAGAGAACTAAGTTCCAAGGACTAAAAAACCAAGGCCAACATAGTTTTGCCTTGAATCAGAGACAAAACAAAGCTGCCCAAAAAAGTGTTTGAGAGCACCCATTGAAGCTCCTATATATAGCAGAGTCAACATTTTCCTATTGAACAATTTTGTATAGTCAAAGCCACAACAAGATCAGATAGCCACGATCCTAAATGAGAACCAGAGCCAAAGCTAAGACAGATCCACGTTTAGCAGAACAAGACAGCCATAGCAAAGGATTTGACCATAGAACCAGATCATGAGAGATAGCAAGATTCTTGCTTCCACTGTGGAAATGTAGAAACTGTACAAGGGCTTTGCTTCCAGCAGATTTCATTGTGACAGTAATTTCTATGGTGTTGTAAGCACTCATTAGTAGAGTCTTAAAGCCATTCTGGAATTCTTTTAACCTGGAGAGGGTTTTATGTGGTTATAAATCCTCATGTTCAAATTTCATTGTCGATTGGTTGTGTTTGATATTATGTTTTTACTGTCCGCAGTTCAATTTTCGCACAGAAAATTATCAGTCTAAAGTGGAGAAATTTTGCAATGTTTCGTTTTCTTCCTATTGCGAAGTATTTCGCTCAGAACTCTACTCATTGTAACAGAGGTCTTGGGCATAGAACAGGGGACTTGGGTTTTTTGGAATCAAACTTCAGGTTTAGATGCTCATCTGAAGAATGGTCAGTGAGCCTTAGCATGGAGTTGGGAGTAGCAATTTGAAGTGCAGGTAGGGCATTGTACAATAGACCAGTTAGATTTCTGGACCCTAATACAAAAGTTTCTTCTTCTTTCAAAACATGTTTCTCCTTTTCTGTAACCAATGTGGGTCCTGTTCTTGTTTCAATTGGGGATGGATGAGCATTTTTTATTGCTCCAGATGATCACACTCTGGGTAGCCCTGGAGGATATTTGGGGGTGATGAGTCCAATAGGTCTCAATGAACTGTTTCCCTCGCTGGGTAATACTATTGCAGTGGAATTTGATACTATTTTGGATGTTGAATTCCACAATCCTAATGGAAACCAGTACCTTCAACTCCAGTAGTTGTTCACAAAAGAGGGTGCCATTATCATTCATGCATGCAGAGAGGGTGAATTGCAGGCATTTCAATAGGAGGTGTTGTTGTTGTTGCATTGGCCACTAGATTGTTTGTCTGGTTCTGTTACAAGCGCATAGTATTGAAAAGGACAGACAAATTTAGTTCAGATATTATGAAATTGCCTCGGAAATTCACTTACAAAGAGCTCAGCAATGCTACGAAAGACTTTTTTTGAATGTGATTGATAATTGATAATTGCAAGCAAGGGTAATCCCCTTGTGAAACCCAAATTTCTGAGCATTTTCTAAAACCTGATGATGGATTCATTGTAATGAACAAGTGCCTAGGTCCATATTATGTCCAAATCTACCAAGCACCAAGATCTATAAAAAAAATCCACAGTATCTGCGAACTAAGAAGAAGAGGTGGAAAATGTATTCTGCTTACCTGTTCGAATAGTGATTGGGGTTTACCACAGCAAAAATTTGAGAGAGCCCATGTAGCATTTCGTATCATTGAAATTCTGGCAGTATCATTCAACTGGGCAAGCACCTGCCTCGAAGCTCCATGACTGAGGGAAAGATCCCTAAATGATGCAGAGTCTCCAGAAATATTTCCCAAAGCCCAAACATCCTTACACGAACACCAGTTGAACTCAAAGTTGGGTAGTAGTTTTTTAAATCAAATTCCAAAATTACAGACATAAAAAGATAGTTGGGAAGAATAATTTTATGCCTCTAAAATGAACGTGCTACCTGTTCTCGAACATTATCATTCCCAGAGGCAAGAAGTTCCACAAATATAGGCAGTGCCCCGTAATCAATCACAACCTTTGTATTCTCAGAGGCTCCAAAAAAACCCAAATAGGGTCAACCCTACTATAGGAGGAAGGGCCTGTAGTAAGAACTTACCATTTTGCAAGAACTAAGGGCGAATGCTGTTCTGCAAGAGCTGAGGGCGAATGCTGAGAGCGAATGCTGTTATGCAAGAGTTGAGGGCGAATGCTGAGGGAGAATTGTATTCTGCAAGAGCTGAGGGTGAATGCGCGTGTGATATCAGACGTTAATGTAATTAAAAAAAAAAAACATTTTTATGTAGCGCGCATTTGAATTTTAGCATTTCAAATCATTTTTATTTACATTTGATTTTTGCATTTCTAATACAAGTGACAAACAAATTTCTACAAGAGGTTGAAATTTTTACTAGATAGCCATGAAAGACTAATTATAATGGCTTAAAATGCAAGTGGAACTTCAAAATAAATGTAATTGAAGGTTCTCTCCACTAAATTTTTGCAAAAGTGCTTACATTATTTAAGTTATCTAGGATATTTTTTTGTATTACACAATCAAAATTAAATAATGAAATAGTTGGGTAGTCTTATTGTTTCAAATTAGGACACAATTTTCAAATGGTGATGAAGTTTCATGTGATGATTAAATGACAATATTCTCCTTTCCTATCCTTGAAAAACTATACAAGGTTCCCTGTTGCCACATGAAACCCTAACTCATGTAGCAGCATAGGACCAGTCCTCCATTTTTCCCGTCATAAGGCATTTTGCACATATTTGATGACTAGAATTTGCGGATTCCCGTTTTCCATGAGGTGCTAGGAAGGATAGAAGACTTAATTTTGACGTTTGAATTTTTTTCAAAAACGTTCTTACGCCCTTTAATTTCCACTTACCAATAATTTTGCAACACTAGTCCTCTTCGCAATTGCAAGGTTGTACTCAAAAAGTAAGGAAAGTTACTTTTTTGGCTCACTCAATGATCCAAGTGGACACTGGTGGCCACCCACCTATTCCACTTGGGGCCCCACCATTTTCTCTTTCAGTTTTTTAGTTTCGACACAACTTACTATTTTTAGCATTTTTTCGGGTCCTGAACTTCTGGAGCCGTTTTGAGGCCCTAAACGATGCTTTTTGGGCATCATGCCTCTAGAGAATATCATTATGTATCATTATGTTTTGGAATTATATTCATGGTTAAAGTTGTAGTCCTCGGATAGATCTTTCTAATGATGTATCATGTGCGTCAAACAGAGATAGTATGCCAAAGTTACGTCCCTGGGAAGTTGAAACACCAATTTACCCAAACGAGGCCCATAGTTTTGGCACTTCATCTCCTAGGGTTTGGTTTTTGGATGTTTAGGGTTCTCTATTGTTTCTCAATAATAAATAGGCCCTTGAGCCTCATTGTAACTCAGTTCAGAGGCCTGTAGCTGCCTCATCTCTCCTCAGAGCTAGCTACCAGCGCCCTAGCTAGTTTTATTTCCATTCTGTCTATAAGAAAATTTCAGTTCTTTGATATTAATAAAATGAAGTGTTATTTCCACTGCATCTCTATATTTATGGTTATGTGTTTATTCTGTTGCATTCCTGCATAAATCTGGATCAGTGGTATCAGAGCGGTCTGCTTTTTCTCGATCCTTCTTTGCATGTCCCCAACGAGGTCGGGGTATAAGGAGTTAGGGCTCAATCTGGTGGAACCTTTGCAAGATCAGCCTCGCAAACCCCGGCAGACGCCCATGGGGGACGAAAAGAAAGATGAGGGAGCAAGAGATCCTATCAAAATATTGCTCAAGGAGGCCCTCGAAAAACAAAGGAATGCGATGATGGATAACTTTGCCCAGATCCTTCAACGACTGCCCACCGGTGGCGCATCTGCATCCAGCAGCCACTCTGGAGGTGTGACTCCTTTTAAGGTACAAGTAAATTTTGACATTCCCATATTTGAGGGTCAAATAGATGTAGATGCCATAGATGGATGGTTGAATCTATTAGAAGGATATTTCTCGGTTCATGACTTTTCCGATATGGAGAAGATTATTTTTTCACTCCTCAAAGTTGCCCACCATGTCAAGGACTGGTGGGAAAGCCACTGTGAGAAAAAGGATGAGATAGAACCCTCTTTGTTCTTGGTCGTACCCACTTGGAATTCTTTCCGAGACGCTGTCAAGGAACAATACTATCCCGTGGGGAGCTATGAGGACAAGTACATACAATGGACCACGCTACGACAACAAAGGGATCAAGATGTGCATGAGGTGACGAATCTGTTCCATACCCTGCGCACCAAGTTGGGTATCAAAGATTCAGAGAAAAATCTGGTGCTAAAGTATCGCAGTTGTCTACACAGATACATTCAGGATGTAATGGAGTTCCTCGATATCTCCTCGCTTGGTACGGCATACCGATATGCTTCCAAGATTGAGTAGAAATTTAAACAGAAGAAGCGAGACTTTGGATCTGCGAATAAAAAGCAAGGGAAAGGTTCTCCCAAACCATTGAACAAAGGACAGAGACAAGGCACGGTTACTTAAGACAGCCTGTCGAAGCCACAAGAAAATAAGAACACTGCAAAGCCAAAGAAGGACACGGGAAAGTGGTGTGAGTTCCATAAGAGCTCCACTCGCAACACAAGTGAGTGTCGGGCCAAGCAGTCGCTGGTGGCTGAGATGCGGGCTTCTGAGTTAGATGCATGCTCTGACTCTGAATCAGAACCTGACAAGGGGAATGTAAAAGGGAAACAGATTATTGATGCAGAGCCCAATGCCACTGTTGCTACTACAAAGATCCAGAAGGAGGAACATCTCTTCTACTCCCAGATGTGGGTAAAGGGCTCCCCGGTACAGTTCATTGTCAACAATGGGAGCAAAAAGAACCTCATTTCAGTAGATGCCATGAAGCGGTTGGGCTTCCCAACCACAGCTCACCCACATCCATACAAGATCTCCGCATCAGCCAGCAGTGCCGCCTTCCCTATAGCATCAAGCCCTTCACGGATGAGGTATTATGTGACGTTGTTCCTATTGATGTTCTCGATGTATTATTAGGACAACCATACTTGTGGAAGCGTCATGCGGTGTATGAGTCTCGGCCTTGTGCTGTTATTGTTACTTTGGGAAATAAGTTGTACAGGATACCAGAGGTACCACCCCCTGCTACTATCTCTTTGGTTACTGCAAAACAATGTAGTAAGCTCATTTCCCAAACCAGGAAATTCATTTTCCTGATGATCCGGCCCCAGGGCAAGAAGAAGACTATGGCCACGACCTCCAGAAAAGGCTCCTCTGCACGAAAACAACAAATGGATAAGGTTTTGGAGGAGTACGGGGACATTTTCACCTCACCCACAGGGGTTCCTCTACACTGTCAAGTCAAGTAACCGATTGATCTGACCCCAGGTGCGCCGTTACCCAACAGACCGATCTATCAGTGCTCTATTCTGGAGAACAATGAAATCAAGAGGCAGATTCAGGAGCTACTGTAGAAGGGTCACATCCGACCAAGTTCATCGCCCTGTGGGAGCCCGATAATTTATTATTGTGAAATCATAGTTATAAATTATCTCTTATTCCGTGACCAATGTAATCTATTAATTGTAAGTAGATTCATCATAAAAATTCAAACTGATTTTAGCATGAATGATGACAATTTATATATTAATTGGTTTTTAAGAGTATTTTTGTTATGTAGGAGCACTGGAAAGATAAATCAGGACTTCGTTTTCTATTTTCCTTATTTTATTGGGATGAACTAGAGAAAATTGAATATGAATAGTGAGTTAATTGTAAGATCAATGGGCCAAGACCATACATCAACATTGACCACAGTGGGGAAGTATAAAAGCATGGATATTAATGCAAGTATAGTTATTAATGCAAGATCAAAGTTAACTCTTAGCTTCACTAAAGAAATAGAAGGCAAAGATCTAGCATCAACTGAAATTCACGTGAAAAAGTAGATGAAAAATGTACAATCATCCAATGGAGAGGTAATCTATAATTATCCAGTAAGACTCTTGGCTATGCCTTGAGACTAAACTAATTTTTAATATTTTTGAATAATCATCCATTGGAATTTAGTAGGAAAACCATAGTAAATCATTGTCCAATGGCCATGCAAAAATATAAAAAAAATAATATTTGTTGGTTGTTTTTCAATAGGTGGACCATGATGGGACCACTGAGAAGGTGGGGGTGTTTTTTAATCATGGAAGTGAGGTTTAGTAGATTGATAGTCAAGTTACCTTTCCCTATAAATTTTCTCGATCAAGTTATTCATTCATTGAACTTTGATTCATTCCTACTGTTTTGATACACAATCCAATCTAGTTGAGTCTTGAGTCTTCATTGAGAATGACATTCATAGGTTGTCAAGAAAGAGGTTATCATGCACATGCACTCTTCTTTTCTTGGTATCTTTGTAACTATGTTCAGCCCGAGTTCAATATTTTTAAATTATCATAATAGTTTGTGATTATTAGGCTTTTATTTTGTCTTTTAAGAATTTTAATTTAATTATTATTAATCATTAAATTTAAAATATATATATATATATATATATATATATATATATAGTTACTATAGTTATTAAAATTTCAATAGAATTATTAAAATTTCAATGGTACATCAACTTTCATACATGAGAACCCGGATGCGGGTGAAGTTGGTAGTGTTTAACGTGATGGGATGGGGATGTGGCATAAGGGGAAGCCACTGGCCCACCCGCAAGAGTGCTGTCATTCAGTTCTTAATGTCTACTGATCGGCGTTTAATGCCATTTACTCCTGGTGCTCGAATAAACCATAGTCCCACTCCTCGATACACATTCGCATGCCGCGACATGGCTCAGCCTCCAGTTCATACTTATGGTGGTTTATTGCAGTCGATTCATAGTTGCACGGTAGACTGGGTTGTTATTATGGAACGTCCCTCTGGTCTGAACAGAATTCCCCTGCCTGTGAATCTGTGCTGCGCTCCAGGAGCAGGGCTTTCTAATGTTCGCACTGTAACTGGTAAGAGGAGATGTGTCAATTGTTGTTTGGATTTTGGAGAAAATCTCCACTTCTCCCACGCTGGTTCCTGCAAGCTTTCTTTTGTCGCCCTGTTGCCCCTCTCACCTTAGTCTTATGTCCATATTTTTCCTCCCTGCCCTGCTGTCTCGAGTGCGACTATGCCGCGCCTCAGGCAGAGAATGCACTGTCGAAGAGGCTCCACGAGGTGCCAAATTCGACACTCTCCCTCCACCTATGGCACCTCCTCTGCGTCTATCTCCCACTCTGACAGTCAACCTAGAGGGCGCCTTCTCCGCTCGGGCCGTTGCTTTAGTTCCCCCACTCCTTCCGCTCCTCCTTCTCAAAAACACACTACGCATTTTTCCTTTAACAACACTCTCAATCAACCCAGGGTGACTGCCTCAATTACGGTCGTCTTTCTTGAAGAGCCTCAGGAAATTGTTCCCATTTCTCACCCGGTGGAATGCAGCCTCTCGCCTGCTTAGGATTTGGCGCAGTTTGTTGGGCTGAAGCACCTTGATAGTGCGAACGTGCAGGGTCAGATGGGCAAGGCCGCGCAGGACCTGGCGAAAAATGAAGCGGTGGGTCAACCTACTGAGAGGCAAGACGCAGTGCAAGCGAGCGAGGCACAGATTACTCCTCCTCCTCCCGGGAAGGTGATCCATTCTATTACTGACCTGTATAATGCTGACGGGGAACCAGATGAACTCTGGTGCAGAGTTGTCTATGAACCTCCTGATGAATAGTTCCTCCTCTTCACTCTGGTTTTTTGCTCTATTTCTACCCATTCTCACGGGCCTGTTCATGTGCTTCCTTCTATCTCTGAAAATGCATCTGTTTTTTTTGTTTCGATATGGTCTCCAGTACTACAATTCTCTGGTTCCCTTGCGTGGGATTTTTCAAATGAACTGTTTCAGACTGGTTTCCCTCTTGCAGGGCAGCCTTCAAACTATGGTTTTTTGTTTCAAATTCCACAGAAATCGGCAATGATCAGGCTTTGGCCCGCTGTAATATACTCCTTTTGTTAATAGAATTAATTTTACTTAGAAAAAAGAAAACTTTCATACATGAGAAAATAGATACTGACAAATGATACATCATGGCCTGATTAATTTCGCTCAGCAATTTCAAATGGTATAACATTTAGTCAACAATAATCATCAATTTCTGCACACAGAGACTAATTTCTCTGGAAGCCTCAGATTTCTTTGGCTTGTTATTCTTATAACTACATAGACATAATTAATAGAGAGATTGACGACAGAAAAAAATCTAGCGCTTAGTCTCCACTACTCAACATGTTTTGTGAGAAATAATACATAGATTGATTGGTATGAGTGCCTTAGCGTTCTTTGGCTCATTTTTTTAATCACAAAAACATTAAAAAATGCACTGAGTATTTTTTCTTAGTCTGATTATGCAATTTTTATAAGACAGATTATGCAATATTAATAATAAACATAAATTTATTGCAATTTAGGGAAAGCTCGTTCATGTTTTTTTCTTTATATTGGAAGGTTACTTGATTTTTGAAGTAATTTTTAGTAGATCATAGCATATATTGAGGAAATATTAGTTTGACAAGAATCAGTTATTTCTCTTGAAACTTTAGGTATTAAAAGTCCCTGACACAGATATATCACCCTCCAAAATCCAAAGAAAATGGAAGAGCGTTCAATTTTTTTAATCAAACTTTTATTGGTGAAGGGTTAATTTATTACGAGAACATCATTAATGAAGTGAAAAATTTTAAACGTAACATTTATTGACTAGAAAAATAATGACCAAAACGTCAAAAAAAATTGTGTGACGGGTAAAGAGAAATCCAAATTCCAACCCTGCTTGCCACTTGTTGGTGAGTGGAGGTTATTCACTTTTCATTTACAGCTTACCAGGTTACTCATGTTACCAATATTTTCACATGGCTCACTTTTAGGTGACTACTTATTGTACTTCTTCTTTAGAAAGAACAATTGGTAGATAATTGTATATATTATTTGAAATCTATAACAAATCCGGGCAACAAAATTACAGCAAATAGAAAATTATGCAAAAAATTCACCAGGGCACTACTAATGTGTAGATACCCTATCATTTCTTAGATCCTCATAACTTACCAACACCTACTATATTGGTATACACATAATATGGCATTTACCTGAAGTATTTCATATGTATCTAGAAGTAAATAAGTTGTATGACAATTGTTATGGCAGATATAAGATGTGTATTATAGTTTATATTTCAATTTCTCTTAAGTAGCATGCATGTGCGGTCCATATAGTGACTACAATTACCAAATATATTTCAGTGAAGATGTGAATATGATCTCTCATTAGGTCCTAATTACTTAAAGCATCATTAATTAGCTTTCCAAATGAATAAAATATGTTAACAAATTAGTAAAAACTAGGAAAACAAATCATGCTTTAAAAAATATGGCACAATGAGTCACACTCTGAGATTTATTTAATTACTCATCAAGTGTCGCTACAACATATATATGATCACCATTACCATAGAAATGGGACGTGTGACCATCATTTTGGTTTCGCCAATGACATTCCACATCATGAGCATTGTTTAGGGTTGATTGTGTTGATTTTTTTTAAACAAATCATTTATACATTTTATGGAAATTATAGACACAATTTATAATCACATTACAAGATCGTGATGTATGGATATTCCTTATCATTTCTTAGATACTCACAACTTACCAACACCTAATAGATTGATATACACATCATATGGAATTTACCCCTAGAATGCCACATGTATCCTAAAACAAATTAGTTGTATGGAAATTGTTATGGTGCATATATGATGTGTATTATAGTTTATCTTATAATTTTTTTGAAGTAGCATACAACAATTTACATAGTGATATGAGAACCACTCTCTAGAGTATACATCGATTTTGTACACATGGCTTTTCAGTTGATTTTTAAGATATATCATTGGTTATGCTCACATGATTATATAATGAACCATTAAGTTGAAATATGAAATTATTCCTCACAACACACACATATTGATGAATTAATAATTTTTCTCATATAATTTTTTTAATCTATTTTGAAAAAAAAATAAAAATTATATATAATTATTTCTAAGAAGAACAAGAGAGAGTTACTTACCATATCTTCATAAAACATATAATAGAGACATTTGGAGGCAATTGCGACATTTGGAGGCAGCCGTCTAGTGACGCTTTGGGGCATAGTGTCGCAATTGCGACACTTTTTCTAAGTGTCGGTATTGCGATACTTTTCTCTAAATGTTGGTATAGCGACGGTTTCCCAAGATCAATGGCCCAAAGTGAACCTGATAACTTACCTTTTACCTTTTCGGTAAGCGCTGATCTTCTGACGTTTTGAACGATTTCCATTTTCGTCGGTCTTGTGACATCCATCGATATTGCGACAATTCTAGAAACGTTGGAAGAGCGATAGAAAAAAGAGGTCGGAAGCGTGACGTTCAAAATTTTGGACCACATTTCATCGGAATTGCGACAGTTCTTCCTGGCGTTGATATTGTGACGCTTCTGGAAAGTGTTGGTCTTGTGACACTTTTGCAATAGTGTCGCACTTTTACAATTGCGACACTTTTTCTAAGTGTCGGTATTCTGAGAATTTTCTCTAAATGTCGGTATAGCGACGGCTTCCCAAGATCAATGGCCCAAAGTGAACTCGATAACTTACCTTTTCCCCGCACCTTTCCTTTTGATCGTGGCCATTCGCTCATTGAATCTAGATCCGACGACACTAATACATTTTTGCGCTCATAAAGTAATCATTTGATGTTTTGGCAAAGCCGCGTGAAATGGGTGGTTTTTCCAAACCACTCGTGCTTACATGTCGCCACCACATTGTATCGCGTTCAAAAAGCTAGTTTCCACTTACCACCATTTACCCTCGTGAATACCACTGGTGGTATTCCCTAAACCTCACCCATTTAACCCGAGTTTAATGTCATTTAACTATGGTTATACCATCGAAGGATAACATTAAAATTATTATTTTCATTCAAATTTTCACCTTTTCGCTTTAAACCTGTAAAAACATTGCAAAATCATTTTTCCTCAAAATCATGCCGTTTGAACCCTGAGAAACTTCACAGAGCCATTTTCAACCTACCAGTACCATTTTTCGACGCCGATTGCCCTAAATTTCCATTACAAAGTACTACATTGTCCTCTGCGAAGCCATTTACAAAAAATTGAAGACTGAGCACCTCTGCAACGTCTTCAACTGAATTCCACTGGTTCTCTAGGTACTTTTATTCGAAGTTTCCCTCTGAGATTTCAAAATTCCTGTCGATTTCAAATAATTACCAAAGTTACTGCAAAAAAGTGTCCATTTTTCAGGGAAAACTCTATCAAAATTTCCCTGGAATCCCTAATTTCCCTTTCTCGCATTTTTTTCCATACCTTGCTCCATTTTTCTGTTGAAATCAATTTTAAATACACATTTTGAGCTTTAAATTCCTTGCATTTCCTAAAAACCCTGCTCAGAAACCCCATTTTCAGTAGAAATTCGCCAAGAAAACCCTGTTTCTCGTAAAGGAACTTAGAAACCGTTTAAGCTTTCTTCGTTCATTATTAAAAATTACCAAGAAATAGGTAAACCCCAAGAATGGAGGCCCAAAATCTCAAAAGAAGTCTTCTGCAAAGATTCCTCAGCTTATGTCCTTCAAAATCGATAAACCAACTCCTGCACTCACGGCTGATTCTACAGAAGTGGTCAGACCAGTCCAGCCTCCAGTCATTTCTCTAGAGAATAGCCCTTTAGTTGATCTGGACTGTAGAATACTAGACCCTAATGTATAATTTAACCCGCTTGGTGTCTATAATTGGTGCTATGGAAAATCAGTGGAAAAGGGTGACAAAGATATTCCAATTTCGGAATCCAATCTGCCTAGATATATTTTCCCTCTCACTCATTATGTTCCTAACTTTATCAGATTATGTGAAGCCTATTATATGCCAGAACAAAGATGTATTGTAAACAAAGAAAAAGAAACCCTGTTTTACATCACTGAAGAGTCGATAAATTCCATGCTGCAAATGAATCATGATCCCAATTCTGCTTCCCTATCAATATAAGATTTAACCCAACTATATCTTGACTTGGATTTCAATGCTAGATTCAAAATATACCAGACTTTTTGTCCAAATCAAGTTGATATTCCTAAGTTAAATCCTCCTTTCGACACCGTTGATTTCCCAGATGAAACTAGACAAATTTTCTCAATGCTCTCCTTCATACTAGGATACGCGAGTGATGAATTCACTGATGTGGCTATCCTAGGTTTTCTGTCAACTCTAAGCCACAGGTGGATTTGTGCTGTAACTTGACTCAAGAAGAAAAGAGATATGAACGCCTTAGAAATAAGCCACTTCGAGGGGGCAACCTCCGATACATTACATAAATGAACAATTCTTGGATGATACAATTTACAAAACCTCCTTTCTATATATAGGAGTCCATGGGGCCATAATGTAATCCTGGTGGGCCACAATGTAATCCTAGCCGACCTAACAATAATAATTTAAGGGCACAATAATAACAATATGGGGGTTACAGGGGTACAATAATAACAATAAGGGGGGCTACACTAACATAATAAGCGGATATATTATTAATATAGGGACTTAACATGCCCCTCTCCTTCAAACAAGTGTTGTCCTCAACGCTTGATTATTTCTTGATGCTTCTGTATAAAATTCTCATCGTCCCATGTAGAATATTCTACAGGAAAGTTCTTCCACTTGCTGAGATAATTTGAAATTGATTGTACTTGTTGAATTCTTGTTTCTGTGACTGCTTCATAACTTCTTTCGATGTGATATTGATCTTCCCGTTGTTTCATTAGATTCTGCACCAAAGTTGGGTTATATTTTGAGAGTTGGAGAACCTGTTGTTGATGCTCGCTGTGATATTCCACTAATTTATCATCCATATTTGCTATTATTTGATCCTTCAAACCATCCAACTTAGCCTCCATTTCTGCTTTTAAACCATCTATTTCATCTTCAATTTCTCTTCGTAATATTGAAACTTGTTGCACTTGGTACCGTAATTTTGATATCTCATACTACAACTCTTCCTCTTCATGCATCATTGTATAGATTTCTGAGGGCATAATGGGTGTTGAATTATTTTTAGTAGGCATCTCAGAACCCAATACTGAAATATATGCTCAATAGGCTCTTGGAATCACTTCAAACTAATTTTTCAAACAAGATTTATGCAATTCGAAAAAACAAATAAACACCTTTTACTTGCTTTGAGGATCTCTATATTGAAATTGAATTATCTCTGTAAATCTCAAAAGAAGTCTTCTGCAAAGATTCCTTAGCTTATGTCCTTCAAAATCGATAAACCAACTCCTGCACTCACGGCTGATTCTACAGAAGTGGTCAGACCAGTCCAGCCTCCAGTCATTTCTCTAGAGAATAGCCCTTTAGTTGATCTGGACTGTAGAATACTAGACCCTAATGTAGAATTTAACCTGTTTGATGTCTATAATTGTTGCTATGGCAAATCAGCGGAAAAGAGTGACAAAGATATTCCAATTTTGGAATCCAATCTGCCTAGATATATTGTCCCTCTCACTCATTTTGTTCCTGACTTTATCAGATTATGCCAAGCCTATTATATGCTAGAACAAAGATGTATTGTAAACAAAGAAAAAGATATCTTGTTTTACATCACCGAAGAGTCAATAAATTCCATGCTGCAAATGAATCATGACCCCAATTCTGCTTCCCTATCAATATAAGATTTAACCCAACTATATCTTGACTTGGAGTTCAATACTAGATTCAAAATATACCAGAATTTTTGTCCAAATCAAGTTGATATTCCTAAGTTAAATCCTCCTTTCGACACCGTTGATTTCCCAAATGAAACTAGACAGATTGTCTCAATGCTCTCCTTCATACTAGGATATGCCAGTGATGAATTCACTGATGTGGCTATCCTAGGTTTTCTGTCAACTCTAAGCCACGGAGCTTGTTGTGTAACCGGCTCAAAAAGAGAAGAAAAGAGATATAAACGCCTTAGAAATGAGCCACTTCGAGGGGGCAACCTCCAATACATTACATAAATGAACAATTCTTGGATGATACAATTTACAAAACCTCCTTTCTATATATAGGAGTCCATTAGTGTAGCCCCCCTTATTGTTATTATTGTACCCCTGGAATCACTTCAAACTAATTTTTCAAACAAGATTTATGCAATTCGAAAAAACAAATAGTACCTTTTACTTAAGTAATGAAAGTTCCTATATTGAAGGATAGAAATTGAATTATCTCGTAATTGTCAAAGAAGTCTTAAGATTCCTCGACTTATGTCCTTCAAAATCGATAAATAACTCACTCACAGTTCTACGAGGTGGTCGAGACCGATCCGGCCTCCGGAGTCATTTCTCAGAGGTCAGCCCTTTAGTTGATGCGGGTGACAGAATACTAGACCTAATGTATAATTTAACTCCCTTGATGGATGGTAAATCACCATCCATTCAGTTCAATTTTGCTAGATTTATTGCTGAAATTATGCATTATCAGTTATCCAGATTACCAGAAGAAGGAGTTTTCAGATACTCCTCTTATCTACTCCACCTCTTCCTATATTATCAAACAGATAAGTTTCCAATTGAATGTGAGAAAGTGGATGCAGAAGGAAAAGTTCTATCAGTAGTATTTTGGTCATCTATTCTAAGGAAATGGAACAAAAAGTATAGTTTTACATATTTCAATGACTCATTTATAGCCCCTGCTATGTATCTCTTGGAAAAAAAGGAGATCCCTAGGATCAATGATGAGACAAGAAGAATTCTGCAGTTATCAGAGAGCTACAAAACTGGAGATTGGTATTTATATAAAAATCATACAGAAATCAGAGTGTATGGCTCATCCCTGGCCCCATATAAGCTACCCAGATTTGTTACTACAAGAATATTTGCTTTAGAATATCTGAGACAACTATTGAATGTAGATGAAATCCACTTCATAGCTTTCAAGAAAAAGACCCAATTTAAGTTGAGAAATCAAATTGGGCCATTCATTGTGAATAACAGAGAAGCTGCCAATGAGATAAATGTCAAAATTAAAGAGTATAAGTTCCCATGTTGTTTTACATGGAAGTATGACCCACAAGGTATTTTGAGTGCAATAAGGGTAAAATGTAAGTTGCATGTTTACTTGCATGATCCTAAGCCCCATATTGAAAGATATGTAAATAAAATTGAATGGGAGCTAAACACCCTATCTGATGATGATTCACAGGCAGTACAGGTAATACAGGTAGACAGTGGCAAAGGCAAACAGATTGAACAGACAATACAGGTGGCTTCTACAAGCAAAGATACTTATAATGTACATAAAAGAGATGGTAGAAGAGAAGATAGTTTCATAGCCTATGACTATTTGAGGACATAAATTCAGAACTTTTCTAGTAAAGAAGCAAGTCAATGTATGAAAATATGTCATAAGGTCAGAATACATATAAATGATGAAGCAACAAGAATAGTCACTCAAATAGAAATAATAAGAGCTTTCAAACTAATGCAAAAATTGGAACACAACAAAAAGATACAGTCATGAAGGAAAACCAGGCTACTGTCGATTTGCCTCCTTCTTCTCAGGAAACTGACAATACAGAGTCAGAGATTCAGATCAGATTCAGACAGATTAAAGAGAATAATGAAGAGCTCAAGAATCAAGCTCATTCTAGATTTCTTAAGGAAAAGCCTAGAAACAAAGATAGGCTTCTTTCAGCATTTGATTATTCATCCAATAAATTGGTAATGTCATTCTTGAAGCCTACAGTGGCTAAGCCAAAATCAGTGGCTGATTATTCCAAAACAGATCTTGAACTGGATGCAGATGCCATTCATGAATTAGATCAAATTGATTTTCATAGGAGCAATACTGAAATGCTATATTCCAAAATTGTCAGTAAAACTATGAAATCAATTAGGCTTGAGAAAACAGTGCTCAACCTCCAAAATCAAATGAGGTTGGACAAAGCCTCACTGTATGCTAATAATTTAAGAATAAAAGCACTAGCAGATATAGTGATTGAAGCAGGGGGTGACCCAGCCAACATTGAAGGGGAAAAAGTCTTAATTAAACAGAAAAATGAGGATATAGCTACTCTTAGAAAATAGTTGAAGTTGCCTCAGAGTGAAAACTCTCAAGCAAAAGAAATTCTACAGCAAAAAACAGAGAATGATGATTTAAAGCAGCTTGTACATCAAATGAAAGGTTAGATAAAAACAATGGAAAGTCAAATAGAAGCTCTAATGAAAGAGAATGAAGAACTAAGAAAAGCACAACCAATGGTCGTTCCTACAGTGATCCCCACTGTAAACACTGCTATACCATCTACTTTGGCAGAACACTTGGCACTGAATGGAGTACTGCCAACTGCAGTGCCAATTACTTCTCTAATCTCTGCCTCTTCTTCTTCATCCTCACAGAGGACCACACCACAAGACCAAGATAAAGAGATTCTTAGTTTGAGAGGCACTATTAAAAATTTGGAAGAATCCAAAAATGATGCCTTGACTACTTCTAGAGGACATGAGCAAAGGGATGATCGACTACAAGAACAGGTAAAGATTATGCAAGCACAAGTAAATATTACAGATCAAGTGGCCTTTATAAAAAATCATTTATGGACCAAAATTATTGATGGCATTCATTCTCAATGGCCTTCAATTCGGATAATTTATGAACAGATGGAGTTACTTCAAGTTTCTAGTGCAGAGATTGACAAGACTAAGAGAAAAATTGACAAAAAACCAGCCCAAGCAATCCAAATCATAGCTTTTTTAAACAGTAAAGCCAGGGAAGAGTTGGAAGAATTGAAAATTGTTGATAGAATAGAAACCACTCTTCAAATCAAAAGGTCCTGAACAAAAGAAACATAATGAGTAATCTAGAGGACCGGTGTAAAGACATGAATTTATCCATCTCAAGATTTTTAGCCAAATACAAAACATTGTCAGAAGCAGGTTTGCCTGATATTCACGCATTGAATGAAAAGTTAATGCCTCATAAATATTATGATCTAAAAATCAGAAATCATGCAAAAGAGCAAGCCAAACAACAACTGCCTCAAGGATCACCAACAGGCAAAATACTTCTTCAGTATTTTGAAAATCTGTTCTTTTTAGATAATGAGATCAGGCATATGTTCACTATCAAGCCTAAATTTTCCAAGTATACAGAGGCAAATGAAAGTTACAAAAAATTGAAGACTATAAAGATCCCCTCTACAGAAAAGTGACAATAATTCACAGATCTGCTGTGAATTTAATGGATAAAAAACAGGAAATTCACTTGGAAATTCATTTTTTACTGTTACCTCAAATGGTAAAAATGCAGGGTTAAAGTGCACAACAACAATCAGTTCAAATTAGAATAATTAGTTCTATTTTTTCTTGTAAAAAGGTAACATCTTGCAAACTGTTTTGCAGCTGTCCCTCTTTTTAAGTTTTCTTTCCTATTTTTGATTAAAACATTATCTCAATTCCTGAGATATTTTGTAAACATCTTTTTGTATAAATACTTCACAATTTGAGGTATTCAGTGTGAATAAAATTTCTCAAGACAACTATAGTTCATGCTCTCTACTTGGCATTTTAATGTTTTCTACTTTGTTCGTGCTCTCTACTTGGCCATTGGCCTGTGGGTGATATGGAGTTGTAATCTTGTGCTGACTGTGGTAGTTTTGCAATGTTTCAGCTAATTTATTACCTACAAATTGTGGTCCTCCATCTGTGATTATGTCCCTTGGGAGACCATAGCGCACAAAGATTTGGAAAAGAAACTGTACTACAGAGTCCTTTGTAGCTTTTGAAACTGCCTTTTCTTCGACCCACTTAGTGACATATTCAGTTGCAACTAGGATGTATGTTTTTTGGTTTGAGAGAGGACTAATAGGGCCAAAAAAATCAAGTGCCCAACGTTGAAATGGTTCAATAATTAGTTGAGGGTTCAAAGGCATTTCATCAGACTGCCCAGGGCGTCCTGCCCTTTGGCAGCTATCACAGGCCTGCACGAATTTTTTGGCATCCTTAAAGATGGTAGGCCAGTAATAGCCTGTTCGTAAAACCTTATGGGCAGTTCTACGATTCCCAGTTAGATCCCCTTATTCAATCTTATTATCTGTAGCTTAAGGATTCTTAAGTGCCCTTTCACTCAGATTCCATCCACTCCATCAAATCAAGCCTATACATAGCCTTATAAGGTCACCTATCTTTCCCTTAGCACATTTGCATCTCTGAGCCTTATTTCTTAGTTATGCTTGCCTAGAGAGTTGACTCCATTGCCCAATATTCTGGTAGATCCTTTTGGTTTACCTTGAAATCTCTGTATTCCCACCAATATTTTAAAATCAAAACCAAATACACAATCATAGCTAGCCTAATATCTGTTACTAAAACAAAGCTAAATCATACGGAGAGATCCCTCTCTAGAGTTCAAGAAGGCTAGATCTTGAATTCCCAAATCAGTTCTTGGTTACCCCTAGTGTTATTAACTACAAAAATCCCTATCCCACAACCTGAGAATTACTAGGGTGATAACAGGCCTTGGGGGTATTATGATCCTTGGAGGAAACTCCCACAGCTAGAAGAGTTGACAGAGAAAATTGGATCGAGTAAAAAGGTGTGGCGGGTGGGTTTTACCCTGTACGAATTGTTATGGTGCATATATGATGTGTATTACAGTTTATCTTATAATTTTTTTGAAGTAGCATACAACAATTTACATAGTGATATGAGAACCACTCTCTAGAGTATACATCGATTTTGTACACATGGCTTTTCAGTTGATTTTTAAGATATATCATTGGTGATGCTCACATGATTATATAATGAACCATTAAGTTGAACTATGAAATTATTCCTCACAACACACACATATTGATGAATTAATAATTTTTCCCATATAATTTTTTTAATCTATTTTGAAAAAAAAAAATTATATATAATTATTTCTAAGAAGAACAAGAGAGAATTCCTTACCATATCTTCGTAAAACATATAATAGCAAGAAAATTAATCTATTGAAATTTCATTTCCAAACATATTCATGGAGTAAAATGAATATTAAAAGGAGATATTCATGGATTTACCTATAATATCACATCATAATTAAGAATGTAAATGTACAATATTGATGATACATAGGTTAGGAGAAAATTAATCTATTGAAATTTCATTTCCAAACATATTCATGGAGTAAAATGAGGATTAAAAAGAGATATTTATGAATTTACTTATAACATCACCTCATAAAAGTGTAGATGTCCAATATTGATAAAATTTATTTATATATGATAAATAATAAACCTTTATCTCACATGTATCATATAATCTTATAAACAAACAATTACACCGGGGGTGCAATCCTCAAAACTTTTAAACTATCTAATGTATATGTACCTATTTAAAGTATTCGGGGCCCACATTACAAATAACCAAAGTGAAATATTTGCGCATATGTTATATATGAGCCAATGGTTTAAATAACTATCGGGCGGTGAAACAAAACTTATAAAAAAATATTAATAAAACTATATCATACGTCCAGACTTCGAAAAAAATAAACCTGATTTCAATCAAAAATTCGCATTCCAAAATAGCCTGCTGATGTCACCCTAATTTGTGACATGAAAACTTCATAGAATATGCCATATAAAAATTTGGGTACGTTTTTTTCCTTTTTGTATGGAGGAAAACTGTGATGCGAAAAATCAAATTAATTCCGCCCTATAATGTTTCGGGTCCGGAATTCCACAATGCAGGCGGGCCAAAAAATAACGCGATCGAATCACCTGCTTCCACGTGGATGGCTGATTTGGTCTGTGGTCTGTGGGACCACGTTATTCTGAATTAAAATCTCCCGCATTTACTATTAAATTGCTCTGTTTCCAAAACAATATAGTGCTCTATTTTCAAGTGTGCAGGGACTGTGATTTCAAAACCAAAATTGACTGTTCATCAGTTTTAGAAAGCGACTGTTTGACAGAGCCATTCAAACAGATTTAGAAAGCGGCCAGAGGACAGGGTAGTTGAAATTAATATTTCAACATCCCTCATTCACTGAGAATACCCTCCTTGGTGCCTTCTTCGCCAGACTATGATGTGTTCATCAACAGTCATGAATCCGATGTCCGTTTCTTCGCCAAGCATCTTCACAACAGTCTTGTTTCCAAAGGCTTGCGAGTCTTTCTCGACAGCATAGAATTGCAAGCTGGACAATCCATACCTTCACAAATAAAAGACATAATTAAAGGAGCCTCTCTCATTATTACTATTTTCTCTCCAAATTATGTGCAATCGCAAAGGTGCCTCCATTAACTACTCCTTGCACTGCTCTGTATACCAACCATTTTTGCAAAGGCCATATAACTGTCGGTTATTGCATATAAGTGTCGTTATACCGATGGCGGCCAGAGCGTCGCTATTGTGACGGATCCCTCTAAACGTCGTAATTGTGACACTTAGAAATTGTGTCGCAAACAAAGCGTCTCTATTGCGACGGATGCCTCCAAACGTCGCAATTGCAACACTTAGACATTGTGATGTTTGGAAGCATTTGTCACAATAGCGACGCCTTGGGGAATAGTGTCGCAATTGCGACGTCTTCCTTCAAACGTCGCAAATGCAACACTTTGTCTAAGTGTTGGTATGAAGACACATTTCTCTAAATGTCGGTATAGCGACGGTTTCGGGCGGGAAAGAAAAATTTGGGGAAATTTCCGACATTTGGTCAAAAGCATCAGAATTTCTGCCAAATGTTGTAGTGAGTGTTCCTCCAAACATCTGACCTTACAGATATGCTTATGTCCAAAAGAGTGGAATTTAACGTATGATTGCAAAAATGTTAGAGTTTGATATAATTCAACCTTGTCAAACGTCGCAATTGCAACACTTTGTCTAAGTGTCGGTATGATGACAGATTTCTCTAAACATCGGTATAGCGACGGTTTTGGGCGGGATAGAAAAATTTGGGGAAATTTCCGACATTTGGTCAAAAGCATCGAAATTTCTGCCAAATGTTGTAGTGAGTGTTCCTCCAAACATCTGACCTTACAGATATGCTTATGTCCAAAAGAGTGGAATTTAACGTATGATTGCAAAAATGTTAGAGTTTGATATAATTCAACCTTGTCAAAGTTCTTTCTTTTCTCCTGTAGTATTGGTACACAAGAAGGATTGATCATGGCCAGGGAAAATTTTAGGGGCTAATATTTGCAGGTGGGCTAACTTTCTATACTTTTTCCAAAAAAAATATTCGCCAATTTCCATCTTTTCTTAAAATAATTTGCCCAAATTTTATAATATGAAATTATTTACCTTAAAAATTGCCAAGATATTATATATGCTAATACAATATAATCATAAATGTACATATTTTAATAAAAATATCATCAAACATTTTATAAATTTTCTATTAGAGATTACTAAGATTCGCCAAGGTTTTTAAACTTTCAAATGGATATCCATTCTTAAAATTTTCCCTGATCATGGCGCATGTGTCCTGATTATAGGGAGCTCAATAAGCTCACCATTAAAGATAAATTTCCCACTCCTATGATTGATGAATTACTCGATGAATTACATGGGGAAAATTGTTTTACCAATTTGGATCTTTGTTCAGGATATCATCAAATTAGAATGAAGATTGAAGATATTTCGAACTCATGAGGGTTATTATGAATTTTTGGTCATGCCTTTTTCCCATACCAATGCACCTTCTACATCTCAAGGGTTGATGAATTCCATTTTCAAACCCTTCCTTAGAAAATTTTTGCTATTACTTTTTGATGATATATTAATCTACAATAGGTCTTGGAAGGATCATGTTTAATGTGTTGACAGGGTGCTCAAACTATTGCAGGAGAAACAGATATATGAAAAAACATCCAAATGTTTCTTTGGAGTACAAGAGGTGGAATATCTGGGTCATTTTGTATCTCAGGAGGGTGTTAAGGTAGACCCTAACAAAATTAAAGCCATTAAGGAATGGAAAGTCCCTACAACCATACAGAAGTTGCAAGGATTTATCAGGTTAATAGGGTATTATCGCAAGTTTGTTAAGAATTATGGGAGAATAGCAGCACCTCTAACAACATTATTGAAGAATGATGCATTTTCATGGACTCCTGAAGAAACTAAGGCGTTTTAACATCTTAAAGAGGCAATGTGCCTAACACTGGTCTTATCTATGCTGGACTTCACAAAAACCTTTATTGTGGAATGTGATGCCTCAGGAAATGGAATTGGTGCTATCTTAATGTAAGAAGGAATACCCATTTCTTTTGAAAGTCGTCCAATCAAAGGAAAGTATTTACATAAACCTATTTATGAGAAGGAAATGTTAGCAATACTCCATGCACTAAAGAAATGGAGAACTTACCCAATGGGAAGACACTTCAAGGTAAACACTAATCATGATAGTCTTAGACACTTTTTGGAACAAAGACTATCTTTAGAAGAGCAGCAAAAATGGGTCACAAAGATGTTGGGTTATGAATTTGAAATAATCTACAAAAAAGGGAACCTAAATGTCACTGTAGATGCACTCTCAAGAAAGAATGAAGAGGTGGAAGCATTGCTTTGTTCCACTTCTATTATCCAACCAGATTAGATAACCGAAGCAAGAGATGAATGGAAGAAGGATGAAGAAGTGTGGACACTCATTCAAAAGTTGCAGCAAGATCCTAGTACATATGATACATTTAGTTGGAAAAATGATTTCTTATGGTACAAAGATAACTTATATCTTTGTAATAATTCCCAACTAAAAAAAAATGTTATTTTGGAATTGCACACTTCTCCTTTAGAAGGAAATTCAGGATTTTTTAAAATTTACCACAGGGTGAAGAAAGAATTTTTTTGGAATGGCCTTAAATCTAATATTCAAAATTTTGTGGTAGAATTTTTGGTTTTCCAGCAGAATAAATTTTAGAAAATTAAGTCCCCGAGTCTTCTACAACCTTTATCCATTCCAATTCAACATTGGGAGGAGATTTCAATGGATGTTATCACAGGTTTACCTAAGTCCGAAGGAAAGAGTGTCATCATGGTGGTAGTTGATAGACTTACCAATTATGCACACTTTTTTGCATTATCTCATCCATTTAAAGCAAGTACAGTTGCTACTACATTTATGGACACAATCCAAAAGCTACATGGATACCCAAGGGTTATTGTGAGCGATAGTGATCCCATTTTTACTGGAAATTTTTGGACGGAGCTATTTTCTTGTTTGGGTACTCAATTACCTCATATCTCATCTTATCATCCTCAATCCGATGGTAAAATTGAGATGGCAAATAAATGTTTGGGAGGATATCTTCGTTGTTTTGTATCTGATAAACAAACACAATGTTTCAATTGGTTACCTCTCACTGAATGGTGGTATAACACTTCCTTCCATACTGTAGCACTTTATGGATATCATCCACCATCCATCACATCATCTTTAAGAGGAAATTTGAAGGTTCAAGCAGTGGAAGATCACATCGAGCATCAAAAAGAAGTTCTCCAACTCCTAAAGGACAACCTAAATTTGGCACAAAATCGAATGGAACAATAGGCAGATCAACAATGTAGCAAGAGAAGTTTTGATGTAGGAGACTGGGTATTTTTATGGCTACAACCATTAAAAAAAATGTTCCTCAAGCAAGCTAAGAAGGATAATAAATTATCACCAAAGTATTATGGTCCTTACAAGGCGTTGCAAAAGATTGGTACTATGGCATACAAATTGGAGCTTCCTGCTTCTTCACGAGTGCATCCAATTTTGCATGTGTCATGCTTAAAGAAGGTTATAGCTTAAAATCTTCCAATTCAAGCAATATTGCCAGAACTTGATGAGGAAGGAAAAATAATATTGGAACTTGAAGCGGTCACGGAAACCAGAACTCAACAGCTATGAAATCGATCAATTTCAGAGTATCTCATCAAGTGGAAGAACTTACCCACTGAATATTATACATGGGAGGATGAGAATTTTATACAGAAGCACCTAGAGCTACTCAAGCATTGAGGGCAAAACTTTTTTGAAGGACATTTAGGACTTCCAAAAATTATAAATGGAAGCACATTGAGGAAAATCTTATCCATACCTTTGAACTCATAATTTACTTTTCCACCTTCTGAACTTATTTTTTCTTCGATTTGATAATTTATTTCCATACAAAATTCCTTCTGAAATGCATATAGGTCAACCTTTGTCTTATCACTGCCACATTTTTCTTCAAATTCAATATGAATAAATATGACCCTTGGGATGAAAGTCATAGACATTATATACTGATTACTTGAATTATGATCCCATGCTAATAACTTTTCTTCTGTATCTGTTAAACCATCATAAATGATACATTTTATTATTTCAAAACATAGGCTATTGGGATGTTACTCCATTAATTTCCTTTGAGCTTCTAGAAAATGGTTGCCCCCAAGTACATAATATTTGTACTCAAAACATTTTGAATTTTCAGATGATTCTTTTTTAGGAACCTGACTTGGATCAATAAGAAGAACATAATCAACCACATGTGCAAACAAGTTTTACCTCATTAATGTTTTATAATTGTGAGCATGCAAGTGGTGTGGATTTATAATTTGATATTTGATTTGTCCTTAATCTAGCTTACAGACTTGAATGACATTAAGTTGAAACGAATGACCACCCTCAATTAAATTTGTCTTCGCCAAATGTTTTCGAATGGTAATTTTTTTGGTTTTAAAAATTCCATCCTCTAAATCAGCTCCTAGCATAATGATTTCTCTGCTTTCTTTGGAGTTTTCAGTAGGCCCTTCACTGTTGTCCATGATTTTCTTAGAATGACCAATTTTTGTTTCTTCCTCCTATTGGATATGATATTTTTTTGAACAGAAACAATCTCCTCATCATTGAATATAAGGAGAAAATTCTTGGGCATTCTTGTTTCTGTTTTTTTATGGCTTCTAAATCCTACATATTATTCAAAAGAGAGACATTCTTGGGCATTCTTGGTTTTGTGGCTAGATGGTGTGTGCACCCACTTGGGCCAAATCGGGCATGTGTTGCCCCAGGCGGGCCCACCCACAGTGGCCAGGTTAATTTTTTTTATTTTATATACAAAAAATATCTTTCGTTTTCTACCTAAAAAATTAATGGTAAAAGTTGGTAAATTTTTAACAGTTTAAAATAACTTGACTTCAAATAATTTTAACAGTTTACCAATTTCCGAAATAATAGGAACACAACTAACTCTAGAAGATCATTCTAAGATTAAAAAAAAAAACTCAAGAAATCTTGATGTGATGTGTGGAATAGTTAAAATGACATTTATTATAGATCAGAAATAATGGAATTATTTATGACGACGTGAATGTGGGATAAAAAATCATCGTTGAATATTAAAAAAAGAAAATTTATAATGTAGTCAAAGCTATATAATTTAAGTAAAATTATTTTAGTTTGAAAACAATTATTAAGAGAGAAATGTCTAGGGAATTTAATTTGAAATTAAGGTCCATATTATGAGAATATTTTAATAACTATTTTTCAAATAAATCATTTAAATAAAATTTGGAGGGACATAATTCAAGAAAAAAATTTCAGCAAAACATTTTGGAGGGAATTTTTCATTTTTTTAGCTATATGTTATCATTGGGAGAGAGATCATTTTCATCATTCACCATTTCTTGTTTGATTATTATGTATTCCTCTAATAGTGAAGTTTTGTTTTATGAAGGATCAAAGTCTTCATCACGTAACAACTCTATTCATATTGATGAATATAATGACAGAAGTAGTGACAAAATGAAATATGAAGATTTTAAAATAAATAGCGAGTCTAAATGTCAACTTATTCCTAATCCTATGGACTATGAGAGCAACAATGACGAATGGAAAGATGAATAATTTCCATAAACTAGTGACACACATTTTCCACTTACTCCTAATCCTAAGGACTTTGAGACCAATAGTGATGAATGGCGGGATGACAAATTTTCAGTGGATATAGAGCAACAATCGCAACTTAGTCCTAATCCTAAGGAATATGAAAGCAATAATGATGAATCGTTGAATGAAAAATTTTCAGTGGTTAGAGACTCAAAGTTGCCACTTAGACCTAATCCTAAATACTATGAGAGAAATAATGATGAATGGTAGGATGATTTTTTTTTCAGTGGATAGAGAGTTACATTTGCCACTTACTCCTAATCCTAAGGATTATGAGATCAATAGTGATGAATGGTAGGATGAAAAAATTGCAGTAAATAAAGCGTCACATTTTATAGTTATTCCTAACGCGATGGACTATGAGAGCAGCAGCGATTAAGGGAAGGATGAATAAATTCCAATAAATTGAGAGTCTCAATTTCCACTTACTCCTAATCATATGGACTATGGGAGAAGTAGTGACATAGGTCAGGATGAATAATTTCCAATAAATAAAGAGTCAGAATTTCCACATAGTACTAATCCTATGAACTTTGAGAGTTGCAGTGATGAAGGGAAAGATAAATATGGTGAATAATATCCTCCAATTCAGTATTTGAAAACCACATATGATGGTATTGAAAATTTTCATGCCGCCGAAGATGGTAATGAATATTTTTCAAAAAATGATGGCAGTGAATTTCTGAAACTATGTTGCAAATGATCATAGTAAGAATAGTATTCCTCCTAATGATCATGGAAATTATTGTTCATAGAATGATGAAATGATAGATATATTGCCAGCAAATATTGTTTCTAGGAGTACGAGTAGACCTTTTCGTATCAATCCAAGATGCTCTTGTTATACAAGGGGTAGAGTAGTATATCTCACGAGAAGAAGTTCTATCAGTGAGTTCATTTCAAGTGACTGTTGTAAAAAGGATTTATCAAAACATATGGATTTCAAATTATCTTTACAGAAAAGGAAGAACTATTTTTCGATGAATAAAAGCATGAAAATTTCATATTTAGTGGGGTGCATGCAATATACATTGGCGGGTTATGATTATCATATTGGGTTTTTATTTCTCTGTAGAAAGCCTTTCAAAATGATTCATTAAATTGGAAATTTTCGTCTATCAAGAATCCACAATAATTTGGAAAAGGATCCTACATATTATTCAGAAGTTTGTCATAAACGAGAGTTTGGGCCACTAGAAAACACTACAATTTCATGGTTGCAAGACTTCTTTTCAAAACATGGAGAAAGTATTCCAAATAAATATGAAACACATATTCTAGATAATTTCTCAAGAAGAGAAAACTACAACTTATACAAGGAATATGCAGAAGGTATTGAAGGAAATGGTAGTTTTATTACATATCAATATTTAGTGCAGATGTCGAGGAGAGAATTCAACAATTTTCATATTCGTAAGAAGACAATGATGGGGCTTTGTAGTACATGTGCTTCTCTAAAATAAAAAAGGGATAAATTTCAAGGAGAAGAAAGAGGTAACCATTCATAACATTATTATTTTAAATTCTATAGTAATCAACTATGAAAATGCATTTATTAATACCTTTATTTAATTTGTGTGTAGATTCCATTGTTAAATCCCTTCAAGAGCATCGCGAACAACAAACAAGTGAAAGGAAAAAGTTGTACAAGAATCGAAAGAAGTGTTATGATAATCCAAATATATATTTGGGTTTGATAATTGATGGTATGGACCAAAAGAAAACACTTCTACCACATTTTGTTCGCGCACCAAAAAATTTCATGAGGAAAATGGTCTTCAATGGGAAAATGTTGCCAATATTTTACTTCACAGATCCAAATATTCATAATGATGGAAATATGACAATAACAACAATTCATGATGTGCTTTCTCATTGGGGTGGTAATCTTCCTGAAATTTTATATCTACAATTAGACAACACTTGTCATGAAAACAAAAATTAGATTATTTTTGGATATCTAAACATGCTTGTTGAATTGAAAACTTTTCATAAGGTAAAGGTTGGTTTCCTTCTTGTTGGGCGGACTCATGACCATATTGATGAGATCTTTAGTCATTTTTTAGTAACATTGAGGAATAATGTTCGAATTTTTCCATCATTAATTGAATGTATTAAGAAATCATATATGCCAAAGCCTCTTTATCATGTGTTAGAAGAAATTGTTGACATGTGAAGGTTTATTCTTGGATCACATGGTCAGGAGAAATGCATTGAACAACTTAATGACATTATCTTCCAACAACAATTTCGTATCAAATAAATTGATGGGAAAAAACTTATATGGGGCAAGAAGTATTCAACAACTGGAAAATGGGTGCCATAATTAGGTTTGGAACTTTTGAATTTCATTCTAGATCATCTAATGTTTGCATCAAATATATTGTTTTTACAATCAGCTGGTGAAGTCCATAGTGCACGAAGGAAAAAGAGAGATATAGATTATTCTGAATGCCTGGAAGAAATTAAAAAAACCATTAGATATAAATATGAGTACTTTGATGTTGCTGATTCAACTTGGTGGGAGTCATTTTTCAATGATCAGAGTGATATCCTTTCAAGACCAAAAAATGAAGATATTATTTTGAAGACTCCATTTATTTGGCCACAAAATGTGCCAAATGAACAAGAGGAAACAAACATTATTGAACAACAACAGTCACATGGTATTATTAATTCTAGACAGGTGGAGGAAAGAGAAATGTATATTGGTTCCAGAAGATCTCATGCACAACATGAAGCCATGGAAGACCTTTACAAAGGGCTAGTGTAGGATATTAAGGAGGGTTGCATGATCACAGTATTAGCACATGAATATGCACATGGCTATCCATTATGGGTTGCCAAGGTTATAAAGGTGATTACAGAAAATGAGGATGTTACAGGTGTTTAAGTACATTGGTATGCCACAAAGACAAAGTCATTCAATGGTGTGTATAAGTCAGAGATGATAGTTGATAAAAAAAATTGGTAGAAATAGAAAAAAAAAGGGTACAAATATAAATTGTCACCACACAGAACTTTAAAAATTGGAGGAAGTTGACATACTTGTTTATGAATTCAATTTAAAAAATAGAGAAACTCTTCATTCCAGGATGATAGATATTTTTAAGAAGTTGCTACCACAAGAAACATTGTTGAGATGGCAGTCTCTTGAACCCAGTCATAGATCTACAAGAATTTTGAAAGCTCAAATGGTGGGCATGCATGTTCACTCATATGGGGCACTAGTTGGTGAAAGAGAAGAATATGGAAAATATTAATCTACATCGAGTCATTCATGTAAAGATGTGAATTCTGATGATGTGCAAGAAAATATCATTGATTTTGAATAATTTTTTACGACAAGTGATATAAACGACGATTTGATTTAGCAGTGAAAATGATATTTTAACTTCCTTATTATCTTACATGAAGTTATGAGTCATTTTTATGTTTTTTGGATTATATGTTTTAATTATGATGAATTCATTTGTCCAAAATATTGATAATGCAACAATAACTTGGAGATATAATTTATGTTTCATTGGGTTATTTTAGTCATATAATCTATTCATAATATCATGGTTTAATTATTTTGAAAAGTTAATATTTTTTAATTCTATGGGTGAAAAATTGTGAAATATATTTTTATCTTTAACATTATGGTTGAAAAAAATTAGAATTTTATGGATTGTTAGTGTCATGATATTATATGTTAAATGACATGTATAAAAACTATTAGAATTTTAATGTGCTTAAAAGCTCATTATTTTATATTTAACTTCATTACTATAAATATGTTGAAATTGTACCTAGAAAATAAAAATGGCATTCTAGCACCAACCATTGTGAGTTTTTTCCATTTTTTTGGCACATGAAAATTGGTTTTACTGACATATTTTAAAAATGTTGAAAATTGACATTGAAAAAAATAAAACCTCGTTATAGAATACACCCTTTTCATTTGGGTCCTTTTTCATGTTTTTTTGGGTTTTTTTGGCTAGAGTTCCCATTTCAGAGTTTACATTATTTGAAGTCCAAGTCGAAGAAATCCCCAGTTTTGGAAGAAATAATGTGCGACCTTCCTTCCTGTGATTCTAAATCTATATTAAAAGATTATGTCCCTAACGAGTCATTGTTTCTGATTTTGTCATATGACCCATGGTATGGAGATTTTATATTTTATCTCGACACAAAGACTTTATGGTTTGATACCTCTCGCTCCGAGCAACAACGTATTCGATACCAATCTTGAAATTATGTTATTATTGGTGACACCCTTTACCATCGTGGTATTGATATAGTTTACCAATGTGCCTCACCCTTGAGGAGGTCGATAAAGTCCTTAATGAATTCCATTTAGGGTCATGTAGCATACATCTATCTAGTTACACTATCGTGCAAAAGTTATTATGCATTGGTTACTTGTGGCTTACTATATTTCGTGACTGCATTCTCTTTGTCAATACGTGTCATGCATTCCATACTACTTGTGCTTCACCTGACCCATTGCATCCTATTATCGTTTTTGATTCCTTTGCAAAATGGGGTATCAACGTCTTGACATGTAAACCTCACTTAGCCGAGGGGCATGGTTATATCATTGTCGCAATAGATTACTTTACGAAATGGGCCGAGGTGATGCCTACATTTAACAACACTAGTGAAACGACTGCATATTTCTTATTCAATCATGTTATTGCTTGGTTTGGTGTTCTAGAAACAATAGATATGAATTATCGAAATCATTCCTCGAATCATATGATCACTGAACTAGTCACTAATATGGGACTTTCCCATGAAAGTTACACTATATATTATCCTCATGCTAATAGAAAAGCTTATGTTATTAACAAATTTCTTAAAAATATGCTTAAACATATGGTAGGGGTCCACAAATCAAACTCGAATTTTCTTCTTTATGTTTCATCATGGGCATACCAAACCTCAGTTAGGACTGCTACTAGATTTACACCCTTTCTGTTGGTCTATGGTCTGGGAGTAATCCTCCCCATTGAATGTGAAATTCCATCATTAAAGCTAGTTGTTGAACTTATTCCAACCCCTTTCGCATAGGAGGTGTTTATTTTACATCTAACTCATTTGGATGAAACTCAACGTGATGCTTCTTTACCTAATGAAGCTAGTAAAAGAGGAATCAAGGTGCAATGCGACAAAAATTTCAAGCCTCATTTATTTTTGAAAGGAGACCTTGTTCTATTATATGACCGTGAGTCCAATAAGTTAAGTCCTATAAATATGCATTCTATGTGGCTGGTTCCATACATTGTCAAGAAATTTGTTGCCAAAGGGGCCTATGCATTAGTAGATTTTGATGAAGTTTCACTGGAAAAGCCTAGGAAACGGTTGTACCTCACAAATATTATGCTTGATAGCATGCATAGTAATCTATGTACACACTATCTATAGGTGTGTTGAGTGTGTTTGCAGTGTGCCTTTTCATAATTTCCCATGGTTTTTTTTGATCTCGTTTACATTTCGTTTGCATATGTTAGGATTTCTGGAGCTGTATATTGGTTAGGATGATGGTGGTAGTTGTAGTACTTAGAACCTACCTTCCAGAGCATGGCCATATTTTCTCCAAATGGCGAGCTAGTGAGTATGAAAGGGATTTTCATTGGTCACTCTACTAACGACATTGTTGAGTATACCGCCGTGGTTGAGCTACTATCTGATGCTATTTAACATTGTATCTGTTGTTTATTCATCAGGCTTGACTCACAACTCGTAGGACCTTGAAATTTCTAATGTATATTTAGTAAGAAGTCCCACCATATTTCGCGTCATTTTGAGAGTACGTATTCTAGAAATAGAATTCGATTTCATATGATATTAACATATTTCTAGAAATATAAACACATTGGAAGATGCCCTAGCTAATTATGTTTTAGATAGAAATTCGCAACGAATATAAATAAGTTTCAATCCACATCACATAATATCGAAAACATAATAGGAACTAGGAAACAATGAGAATATGTATAAATATTAAGTTTGGTTTTACAAAATTTTTTCCCTGAGACACATATGGCTACATTGCCCATATAAAAGACTACATGTAAATATATAAGTAGAAAAATAAAAGGTGCTCATGATAAACTGACACTACAAAAGCTATCTTGTGCAATATCTGACCAATATGGCTAGGCACTCTGACACTGTGTCACTAAATTTGCAAAGGAATATTGTTGAATACGGTCTCGTTAGTCTTGTGTGTCAAGCGCTGCATGTGGCGCTCCACCTCTCATAGGATCTCAGCTACTTCAAGATCCCATAACACATCATGTCCTACCACAACCTCCTCATGTATTTTTCCCTCTACAAGACAGAGATATGAAGTACCTATAGGTCAAAATGGTCCAATATCTACATGAGAATATAAATGGTTTAGTCTAAGAAACATTAAAAAAAAATGTGTAATTTAAAAAAAAAACATAAATGGTTAACATATTTTTCTTGAAACACCCCATTGCTCACCCTCAAGAAGCAGAGCTTGAGGTAAGCATGAAAATCCATCCCATGTAAGGATAATCATTGACCATAATGAAATATCTATGCAATCATCCAAATAAGGCTAGCGAGTATTTTATCACCAATGGATCTTCATGTCGAGACATGTGATCTATCGAGCTCATGATTTGTGGGGCCCTCATATTGATAGTCTCGAGTGTAATATTTTGAGGCTAAAGTAGTGGTACATGCTCTAGAGAAAAAGTGACCGAGATCGAACCATAGCTAAGGTTATTTAACTTCCCTTCTCCTTTTTTAGTCACTCGTTCCTTCATAATAACCAAAACTCCCTCACTCCAATTGATTATTGTTGGTTCTAAACACTCCACCCCATACTTCATGTACAATTTACTAACTACATGAAGTGTTGAGCTACCTTCCAATATCGCGATAGTCAACAAGATCATTCTCAAATTTAAATGGGTTACATATTTTATATTTATCTTTCAATACCTGGTTGGCTAGGCTCGATGTCTGCAATAGGTAGCGATATAATATTTTATTGTTTCCCCACCACTTCTCCCACCTAAGGGAGAGATGGGGACACCTCTCTTGGATAAACCTAAGAGAAAGTAGATATCTTCTACATTTATCTCGATAAGGTGTTCCCGAAACCCAAATGCTTGTTCCTGAAAATCTCATGAATGAACAAGATATTTCAAGAATTCCACTTGTTTCCTCATACCGGGAAGTGAGAATAATTTTAGTAATCCACAAATTTTCAATGCATGGATTGTATCAAGATCATTTTCCACATTTAAATAATTGTATTCATGTTCTATTTCCCCCCAAATGAATGCCATTTTATGATAATGAACATTTGAAACATCAACAAGATATTCATTATGGTCCTTTTCATGAAAAAAAGTTGACAAATTTTGAGGGAAAACTAATAAAAAAAATTAGATTTTGTACCAAATGCACCACAGTGGCGCATGACAGAGTGGTGCACCCCTCCCAACAGTGTTAGTATGCTTAGGTGTAATGTAGTTTTCAATGCTCTGGGTTTGCATTGGTCCTAGGACATGTTTTTGGAACCCTAGGGCCCTCAAAACATCAAACAAGTAGCATGAAATCACAAAATCGAACCATGAAAATAAAGAGAAGTGTTTTACCTCCTAGATATAAGTGACGGTACTCAAAATTGTACATTGGATTAGATGCAATCAACTGTAGAAGATCAAGGAAAAAAGTGATCAATCTACTTCTTAAAGTTAATGTAGGTGATAAAACTACATATATATTTTATTGCTATTATTACTGTTCAGGTATGAATGCTTACTGAAGGTGTTTATTTTTACTACAAACAGATGCCAAACTCTTTGTGAGGTTTTGATAGGAGTCACTATTCTTAACAATTTTATCATGCTTTCACATGTTTACCATCTAAAGATATAAATTTATCTATTTTTCAGATTTATGTAAAACTTATAAAAAAAATCCTTCAGAGCTATTTTAGGCTTTTTTGTACCCCAAAATATAGTATATTATTGCACTTTTCTTTGAAATCACAAGAAAATGAAAATATGTCTACTAAGTATAAGTTTAACCCTTTTCTGGACTGAGATAGGCTATTTACGAAAATGGAATACCTTAGTTGAACATGGCTAAGAGGTTCTATTGAGAATTGTATTCTACCTTTTTGGACTCGAGAGACTATCTACGAAATTAAAAATCTAGATTTTTTTCGCCTCTTTTTCAAAATCTCTAAACATGAAAAAGATATTGAGTTTTAACTTCAATGGACCCATTAAAATATCAAACAACAATAGAGTTTTCGAACATGAAAAGGCAGAACCACTCCTTCTTAGGATTTGTTAAATATACTAGGAATGTTTCATCCGAAGGGTGAGCTTACATATTAAGCATATGTTTTCCTCCTCAAGCTTGTTAAAAAATAAAAAATTACTAACCAATATGGTTGGGAATATTGGGAAAACAAGGTACTCCATTTGCTAAGTAAGATAAGCTAATTTTTCTTTTCCTCCATTTGTGGTGCTCTTGAAGATAGCATGAGATCACCATATGAATTATGTATTTGTACAACATCTGGGTCCCTAACCTTCTTAGAAAGATGAACTAGACTATCATTCTTCTATTAAAATGGAAATATAACAAAAATATAACCAGCCTCCATAAAATTTTGGAATTGGGTAAACATGGAAAATATGAGCTTCAACAAATATATTGTGCCCCATGACTGATCAAAATTTTCAAAAAATTTCTAAAGGGAAGATAATAGTGTTTTGAAATTATTAATGGAACACATTGACTCTAAATTGCCTCTACAATACAAGGTATTGCCACTTTGTATCCACTTGGGTGCAGACAATAACTCACCTTCTTTATTAAGGTAAAATATGACAATACATTGGGGAGATATCAATGGACTTGAATATCATCATTAGTCCTACATTTCCACTGATTAAACAATATGGATCTCACAAGTCCATGGCTACACCACTCCATGACTATATAGTAGAAAATCCAAACAATTATTCCGTAAAATATTAATAAAAATATAAAAAATGGCAAGTTTTTCATTCTCTAAAGAACACATGTTATTTGATCCCAGCCGCACCTTTGGTAGAGGCCGTGCATTTTTTGGGCTCTTTGACAACCAACCCTAGGATGAGGTCCTTGTTGGAGATGGAGGGAACAAGGCTAAGCACCATCTCATGATTGTCTTCATCATCATCTAGAAAATGTAGTACCTATGCAACAAAATTAGGGAAATTTTATCGTTGTTGGGGATGCAAAACGAAGTCCTCCCATAGATAATCTGGAAGATAAAGATGTTGGGGTTCCACCATTTTATAACGTTTTCATGGCCCTAAGAAGTGATGATATCGGCAAAAGCTACTCATGTGTGCCAAAAAATGACATTTAGCAAGCATCGAAGAGCTCATTCAAGAGCAGAAAAGTCGATGCACTTATGGAAGAGCTTAGTGTAGCAAATGGAAAGGAGTTTAGGTGCCATCAATTTTAATCTAGTGAAATGTAGTGAAAACATGTAGGAAAGAAACAATCCTAGCCTATTGGGAAGGGGGAGAGTGCATGCTAATAGTGTGGGGAAGCATGTATGACTAAATGATATATGACGATATCAACACGGCTAGTGATGTTTCCCACTCATTGGGGTCAGTGTCCAACAAGGACTCAGACCTGAGCCCCTTTGAGTTATAAAGAAACATAGGGTAGAAAATACATTTTAGGGAAAGGTTGAAGAAGGTGAGCCATGATATGGCTGTCTTCACAAACAACAATATTATTATTCTTCAAATCTCTCTGTATGGTTCCCAGAATCCACAAATACTCCAACAATAACAATAATTTTGATGCATAGAACTGCGTAGCATTTTCCTATAATATTTTTCCGATTTTTTGCTGCCTAAATCATGGAGGTCCCTGCCTGAGAAAAATCCATGACTAGACATGAAAATTGAGCCTCGTCCAAATGCATGTATAAATTCATCCAGAGCAGATGATTCAACGTATCTAAAATCTCCCTCTTTTTATAAGCTTTGAACATCTTATTCTGATGTGATAATGCTTTCTTGTCCATTTCCTTGATCACAAAATAAAAAAAAATTCCCTTGAGCTCTTCGATATAAAATTTGTCGATGTCATCGCTTCCCAACTTGTGGTTTATCCTAAAATTTGAGAGAATGAGAGGCCCTTTTTCTCTGAGCCTTTAGATGGCCTCCTAACTAGCATAATTGCTGGAATTGTGTGGCTTGCTGGACAACCCGGGGTTGCCTAACCCCGTCGTGCATTTGTAATAGTTACTAGTACTTTTGTTTCTATAGTTGATTTCTTCTAAAGAGTTTTGGCAGGTTGGATCGAGGTAGAAAAAATATGGATCTGTGTTAGTGATCTTGCTGTTGGAAGTGTGATCGCCTATCATTTTTTAGAGACAAACAGTCCCCATTTCAAGAAAGACCTAGTATTCATCAGTTGCCTACTACAGAGTTGTGATTTGTGGGAATCGATCATGTGGCTTTCAGTTCTATAATAGATATAGTCCCAATTTATGCCAAGTCATTTCTTCGTGAAAAAGGACGACCATGACTTTCTTCTGCTATATTTTAAGCAGAATAGGGCTGAGGATGAATTTTGTCCCCAAACTTGCAAGAGTCAGGGGGGGTAAGATGAGAGAAAAATCGCATCGAATTTAACTACATGAAGAGTGGAGGATGATGTTAAAGGACTCACTCACAATACCCAATCTCTCATGATACCCGATGACCTTAGTAAGTCAAGAACCTTTCCGGAATTTTGTTCCTTTTTTTAGAAACCTAAACCTTTACTCTTCAACTTATTTTCTAGAAATTTAAAGAACCTTGATTTCTCCTACTAGGGTGAGATTCATAGAGGGAAAAATAAATAAAATCGGGTGTAGTCACAATAGGGACTCTAGGATTTATCGACTCTACAATGGTTATATTTATTATGGTTTCTTTTTTCACCTCTTAGATGATTGCATGAGTGATTCAATACTTGGAGAGAATGATAGAGACAACCTTCACTATCAAGGCATCATTACTTGCTCTAATACCGCTGATCTAGATCTCGGCTACTAATATCCAAAACCAATAATGCTTAGGGAGGAGAGAACCTCATGCTATAATATTGATGAAATAATGCCTCAATTGAATATATCCAGAACAAAAATATGAAAAAAGAGACCAAGATAAACTATAAAATCTCATTCCTTCTTAAATGAGAGAGATAAATTGTTGTCACATCTATCTCGTGTAGAATAATCTACCCTTTTACAAAGTGGAGATTTTTATTTATACCCTTTTTTGAGTTACAATACCATGGGTAGATAATGTATCTGTATAGCATGGGTAATTACCATGGGTCAATACCATGTTATTATCCATTACAGTATCATGGATAGATGCTATGGGTAGATATCATAAGTGGATACCATTGGTAATTACCATGGGTAAATAACATGCCAATTTCCATTCGGATCATTATATTTTCTTTAGCCATCAACTACATAAATTATATAGTAAATTACATTCCCACAAAGGATTTAAAAAATATAACACAAAAAGGATCATGGAATAACATTAATCCATATGCAAGCCACTTATTTATCTTTGGTAATGTAGCATGGTCTCACATTATTGATGAAAAGTGGAAAGTGTTATAGCCTAAAAGTGAAAAATGTATTTTTTTTGGATACTTTGAAGATGTACAAGGTCATTTACTTCACCAACCTCATTCTAATGAATTAATCATTAGAACTAAAGATGTTAAATTTTATGAAAATATCTTGGTCCATGAGCCTAATTTAGTGGATGTGCCCTCTTTAGTCTACAATCCATATCTAACATTTGCACCCCTTTCTCTTATTATTCTATTTTCTTTTTCAAATGTTGACACTGAGAATGGAAATCCACTTTCACCTACTCACATTCCTCTAGACAAGTCCATTTAACAAAAAATTTAACAACAACACATCTTCCAAAATGGGTGACTTCAACATGTGCATTAGTTGGTGACTTTATTTTTTATCCTACATATCAACATCATACTAATTTACATTTAAAATAAACCTCCTCTAATTTTTTTCAACTTTCAAAGACTCATGATATCGAAACATTTGCATAAGCTTAAGGGAATCCAAATTGGGAAACAACAATGAATAAATAATATTGTTCCTTAATGGAAAATGATACTTGATAACTTGTACCTCTTCCAAAAGGAATATAGCTTTTCATATGTGAATGGGTATACAAAACTAAGTATGCATTAGATGGAAGTGTTAAAATACATAAATCTCGGTTAATTGCTAAAGGATTCACTCAAGTTGAAGGAATTGAATAAATTGAAAACTTTTCATCTGCCATCAAAATGAATTCCATCTACCTTCTGCTACATGGAATGACATCATGGATGTATTAATAGTGGTTCTATCCTTGTTTTACACCTTAAGGAATCTCCATTAGAGAACTTTTGAGGTCTGAAATGGGCCTTGTAAGGAATATTATAAAATAATAGTGGAAATAATAAAATAATATTAGATTACATCGTAATATTTTGGAGGAAAAAAAGAAAAAAACCACTTTTTCTAATCGTATTTTCAACTTATATCCCTACAATTTTACTTAATATCCAGCAAGAGCACTTCTTGGATGCATAATTTAATTCCTCATTCAAAGATCACTCATGTTGCATACTTTCAAAAGTCCTTAATAAACAAAAAATGATAAATACATTAAATTTGATTTCAATCACAATTTTCATATATTTCTCATTTTTTGTGGAGTAGGGTCCATTCAAATAATGCAACATGGGTACTCCTTGGATGAGGAATTAAATTATGCATCCAACGAGTACCCCCACTCAAAATTTGAGTAAAACCGTAGGAGGATAAGTTGAAAGTACAAGTTGAAAAAGTAATTTTATTAACTTATTAATTTATTATTTTTTAACTGTTTTAATTTCTTACTCCAAAAATGGTGAATCATCCCCCATGTTTGACATCATCATCTCGAATCCTATTGTTTCTTATAAATTTAATTTTGGTTTTAAATTTTTGTTTCAAGGCCCATTTTTTGCCTCAAAATTTCTCTAATGTATGTTTTCTTAAACAAGCTCTTCAAGCTTGGTATGAAAAAAATGATAGTTTTCTTTTTGACAATAGCTTCTTTGCATGTGATTCTACAACAAGAAATTAGAAAAACATTTACTAATCCTTTTCCTTTATCTTGATTACCTGATCCTCGCTCTAAGTGACCCTAACCTTTTAACCCTTGTGAATTCAAGCCTTAAGAAGAAGTTTAAAATGACACAATTATGATATTTGCATTATTTTCTTAGTCTCCAAGTCTTACAAACCCGGGAAGGAATTTATCTTTCCCAATCTAGGTTGTATGCGTACTTCTTCATCCTTTTCACATGAAATATTTTAAGCCATCCCCTTCCCCTTTTTAGTATGTAATCAAAATTGTTACTACCTTAACTAAATCAAATTTGATGTCATTTCATATCTCGAGTTAGTTGGTTATTTCTAATATTGGACTCATACCCGTTGTAATATTTTATTTTTTATTGGTATTTTTTTGAAGTATATTAAAAAATCACATGAGATTCATTAGAAAGAAACAAAAATGGTACTTTGATATATTTGGGGTACATTTCAATTTGGGATCCATTATAATTCATGGGGGAGACCTTTGTTAGTTGGTTTCACTAATTCAGGTTGGGTTGGAAACCCTCATGATTTGAAGTCTATTGTAAGCTATGTTTTCATTATTGGTTTCAGACATATCACTTGGGCTTGTAAAAATTATTAGGCTCTTTCTATTTCCTCAATAGAAGTAGATTAATCAGCAAATTTTAATACATGTCAATAATTCTTGTGGCTTTGACACATCCTTTCATATTTTTTATTCTAACAACAACATTTGACCACCTTATGATACGAGTATCATAGTTCCACTAAGCTCACCAAATATGTAGTTTAGCATCAGTGTAACAAACTCATTCGAATATAAGTCTCTTATATAAGTGAAGTTTTCTAAGATTCGACCTATGCTACGAGTTTAGGAAATTTTCATTAAATAAGGATAAGATGGAATGTCTCCTTCCTTCTTCTAATTTGTCACCTTTAAATCCTATCACAACTTGTTCACTAATGGGGATGAAAGGATATTTATACACTTAAGAGTTATTTTAGTGTAACTTGGTCTAATATGACTATTAGGTAAAATTGTGCTTCTTTTTGTGACTTTTTAGTATGCATTAGTTGCATCGTAATATGATTTTCATATGTGTTTTAAACATAGAGTAATATGGTGATTCATGTTTTACTTGATATTAGTGACTATTGATCTCTGTCTTAACGCACCAATAAATCATGATCCCTAGTTGAAAGAAATGGGGTGTCATGGATGAGGATCAATTGTGAGACCTCTCTTATCTAAAATATATTTTTTTCATTAATAAAATTTTCTCAATGTGCTTGTGTTGCCCAGGGTTGTTGTTTTTTTTCACCCTTAGAGGGTTTTAACCACATAAACATGTTTGTGTTTTTATATTTGATTTGGTTGTGTGAGTGTTTATTGAAGGTGTTCTTCCTATATAGAGTACCCAATTTACTTAAACAACCAAATCCTTCCTATGCAATGACTACTCTCTATCCCAAATTAACAAGGCCTAACATGGAGTTATTCATTGCAAAACCAAATATTCAAACCTCTCTTCACCTCAAACTCCATTTCCCTCCCATGCATCAAAGTCACGACTCATCTAATCTCCAAATTAATTTCCAAAACGAACATTAAGACCTTGTTTAAGCCTCACAAAACCCTCCAAAAATTGTTATAATTAGCCAAAGACAAACCCAACTAGATGATTGGATCATGAGTCTAACAAATTTCCTTTTATTGTGGAAATTCATAGATTGGCTACCTATGAAAATATTTCAAATTATGTTTCACATAACATATTGTTAATACAAATCACAATCAAATTTCCAGTCATCCATAGTTGAATTCTAATGCAAATCCCAACATCTTATACCCTTTGACCAAACTAAGCCTTTTAGCTTTAATCCCCCTTTATTCATCATGTATCATCCATGAAGCCCTTGAAATTGGAAAGAATCCACAAAACTTCAGTCATGAACTCGACTACAAGCTGAGCCATACTTGGAAACCCCTCTCATACATCATATTATCCAATCAACCAAGAAAGACAAATAACAATTTTTCCTCTAATCCCCCCTATCCATTAATCTTTATATACCTTTCTCTTCTTCTCTTTCTTGTTCCATCTTCCTCCCCCCACAACCTTTCATTCCCATAAGTCCAATTACCTAGTACATGTATCTCTAATCCTCTGATCCTATCATTTTTTTTATTATAGTTAGTTTATTCCAACTTCCTCTTTTTAACCTTATAATCCCCCTCTTATTTACAAATTAGGCTTATTATTATCCTTGGGTTATTAATCTGCCCCTTATTCGCCAATTAAACCCCTCTTACTTACAAATTAGGCTTATTAGTATCCTTGGATTATTAATCTCCCCCTTATTCACCAATTAGACATATTCATCTTACCCATTTTTCTCTTGTTCAAAACTATCTTAATCTTGTTTTCCTATTCTTTATGTCTTTCTACATCATTTCATTTCCATTGCCTAGTAGCCTTTCTTCCATTCAAATTTCAATATAAATTTTTATTTCATTTCAGTTATTAGTTTATAACCTTTTAATTTTCATATTTCATTTCAATTACTAAATTTATTTTATTTTATTGTAATTATTAATAATGAGTAATTCCTTAATATAGGATTAGGATTCCCTTTTGCTTTTAAGTTTACCTGAACTGATCTCTCACCATCGTTTGGAAATATTAATTTTTGTCTATTTTTTCTTTCTCCCCCTTTAAAATTTCATTTCTTGATATTAATGTAAAATGATGCAGGGTTAAATTTCTAAAGCTGTGGAAATGGAAGTCGATTTCTGATAAGTCCTCGTGTCGATTTCCATTTCCACACTTTGAAAAATTAGGTCTTCATCATCACCAACCAAATACCCAATTTATATTTGACTTAAAATCTTAACCCTAATTTAAATAACCAGCTTCTGCATTAATATCAGGATATGTAAAAGTATTAAACTTATAACTGTGAAATCTCACAGTGGAGAAAGAAAGAAATACGGAAATAATATTCGCTGCAGGGAAATTCTTATTAAGATATTGTCAGAGATCAGTCCATGTAAACCTAAAAGCAAAAGAAAATATCGTTGTTGTTCAGCCAAAACCTCCTTATGATTCCAACCACCAAATGAATCGTATCTACAATAGCCATTTATTTTATCACAGAAGTAGGCAATTTCATAACAGAAGTATAGCAGTCAACCATCTCAGTCTGCATCGCTCTAATCTGGACGAAGGAAAGTTCTGAAGGCATTTTTTGTTTACAGAAAGTACCTGCAGAGTAGGATGAAAAAGTTTAAAATAGTATTCTGAATCTGGGAAACAACGGAGAGCAAGTACAAGCAGAAAAAGATGAAAAAGTTGAAGAGAATGTTTAAAATTTGGGAAACTTCAAATCTTTTGATATCCAAATTTCTTTTACATGTAAATTTTGTGGAGATATTTTTCTATTTTTACTTTATTTTTCAGTAAAAATTTATAGCAGTAGTAACAAATTACAAAACATGTGGAAATACAATTTGGGTATGCTTAAATCTATATATTATTTCTAGAGAGACCCCTTGATGAGGCCTTAGGTTTCGATGCTCCTGATTGATTTTTTTGTGGAGGGCGGATAGCATTGGACAGATTTGATGTCTACATTAGAGCTCCATTTTAGGCTTTTTGGCCTTGATTTCTTTAACTAGGGAAATAACACATCGTCATGATTATGATTGAGTATTATGATACGCAGCCATGGGCTTTTGACCAAGACTTGAAGAACCGATCATCATGATCCAGGATTATCGATATGTAACTATGGGCTTGGTAAGAAGGATGAAGAACTTAAGGTCTGTTTTTTATTTTTCATTTTATAATTTTTGGTAATCATAGATTTTTTTTAAAATAGTGTATCTCATCAATATTTATAATAAAATTATAGATGTCAAGTTAATATGACCAAAACAATATCCGCGTGGCACTATCAAGCATAGTATACGGATTATATGATGATGGCGGTAGCTGACTCGGTAACTCTAATCATAGTGTGCTACCATGAGCATGTGGCACCTAGGAACACTATGATAATGATGAAATATGGGCTAGAGAGCTCATAATTTTTTAACCACGCAATTGTTTATGCGATTGAAAAAACACACATTATTTTTGACTTGTTTATATATGAATCTTTATTTAGTTTGTACTTATGGTGGGTAGGAAAATTATGTGAATGTTTATGTTATGGTATACATAGATGTTGCTATTGTTTAATTATGTAGTAGATGTCAATTTAGCAAATATATAGCCAAAGAGTGAATTAACTTATTATCTTTGCATGGTATGTGTTGATATTCATAATTCAGACTACTTTTGAAGGAGGTTTATACCATCAACAATTTGTAATATAACATAGGACGTCAAACCAATTGGACATTAGTCACTAGTGAGACCACTAGTTGGGAATCCTTCCTCACAACTAATTAGTAGATGTTCACAATAAAAGCTTCACACAAGAGTTCAATGTTTATACTATACTCTACAATATTATTGGTGGAAAGACTAAGGCATGTGTCCCATGAACGAACTCATTCATAGATGAGCTACAAAATCACATAAGAAATAGTAATAGGGTGTTGAAGTAGGCACTGACATATGCAAATCAAGTAATGAGAATTATTAGTAGTGAACAAAAAAACACACAATAAAGAAAGAATTGCACAGTAACCTACAATAAAATACATAGAATACAAGGGAGCATTCCCATGTGTCCTAATAATAGTATTTTTTTAGTTAAATCCCATTTATATGCTTTGAGAGAGAGCGAGAGAGTGAGAGTTTGCATCATAGTCAATAGTCAATTAGTTCATAAGAAACTTTTTTAAAGTGCATATTTAACTATGTAAGGATAATGTCAAAGAGGTTCTAAGTATAAAATTCCTATTTTATCATGATCTTGATCCTATATAATGGGTTTTGACACATTTCTTATGGGTATACATAACATAAAAAGAAGCATTCCGATGTGTCCTAAGAATAGTATTTTTTTAGTTAAATCCTATTTATAGCCTTTCAGAGAGAGAGAGAGTTTCAATCATAGTCAATTAGTACATAAGACCCTTTTTTTAAGTGCACATTTAAAAATGTAAGGATAATCCCAAAGATTTTATAACTATCAAATTCCTAAATTATCATGATCTTGATCCTAAATAATGGGTTTTGACATACTTCTTATGAGTTTGGTTAGTAAGCACAGTGTCACGATGTTGTTCATCAAGATGAGATAAATATATAAGACTTTATTTCTTGACAAAAGTATGAGGAAATTTTTTTATAGCCAACTCCAATAATTGAATTTCATAATAAATGGGAAAAATTACTTTCACACCAAAAAAAAGGTTCAAAAGCTGTGAACAAGTGGTACTATTAGTGAAGCTCTAGAAAGTTCACAATGATTAAAATAACATAAGGTGCCAATTGGTCTTGTGATTTCCAATGATTTTTGGAGCATAGTTTTTAAGACATGATTGGCTATCTTGGTTTTTCCATTGGATTTGGGGTAATAAGGTATTAATTTCTCATGAAAAAAACCCAACTTGGAAGCTAGTTCATTCATAATTTTGTTAAAAAAGTGAGGCGCAAGGTTTATCACAATAGTGGGAGGTGCATTGAACCTAGCAATGATGTGGTTAAATATAAAAAATATAATAGTGGTCCAATCATTACAAAAGGAAGTCTTAATCTTGACCCACTTAGTGAATTAGTTAACAACAACAATGATGTAGCTATGGCTATTAGCTAAGGAAGGCCTACATATCATCAGAAAAATGGCCAACAACTACCACATTGGGATGAGGAGAGGTTGGATGGGAATGCATCCTTGTAGAAATTATTCGATGAGAATGGCATATCTAGATTGAATTCATGCAATCCTTAAATATGGATGGAAAAACTTGTGTATTGCATAATGTTTCTTTGGAGTGACAATCCTAGAGAGATGACTATAACATTTTTGACATGGAAATCATGCGAAAATCTCTCAATTTCTTGGTGTACAAGACAACAACGAAAAATATAATGAAGTTATCTGTGATAAAGAGTATTATTAATGATAATGTAGTGTTTGGTACAAAGGCATATATGCTTATGCTCATTTCGGAATAACTGAGGAAAAGACCATTGGGCTTGGAGATATATCAAAATGTCATTGTACTAGGGATCAATTGATCTCATGAGTGATTAATACTCACTATGAAATGATTCTTTAACCATTCATCATAGACTTAGGAAAAATATAATATTAACTTAGTAGAAGCCATTGGTTCCTTTAATCTAGTAGCAACAAAATTAAGGTCAAATTATTGTAAAATAATGATCCACTTGGAATACTTATTGCCAATTACTTTATGGCTTAGTAAGTGGCACGTGGGTTTAAATTTGGCTAAAACAATGGATATTTTCTTGATTATGTAATGTCCTAAACATTGGATAACATATATAGCTTTCAAGGACGGCTAGTAAAAATGGAAATAATGGAGTTCAAGACCCAAAATACCTTTACTAATATTGTATATAACATGTATCCATTGCAATTCATACTCTCGGATGAGTACTATAGCAATGGCGAATTTAGAATCCATGTGATACAATCAGAAATATTGAGTGTTATAAGGAAGGCTCAATAGTGGGGTAGATATCAATGCCTTGTTTAAAGCATCAATCAATAATTGTGCTTTATTGTCTCAAACAAAAGGTATACCTCATTTTATACATGCATGAACTCCTTCATAATATCAACATGTTTAGAAATGAATTGATGCAAAAAATCTACTTCCCCTTGAAAACATGGAAGTTGGATCAAGTTGTGAGAGGGAGATACTTAAATAATTTCCTTGACCTTGTATGGATAACCTACAATCCCATTATTTTACATGCTAAATCCTAATAAGTGTCAAGACACCATATAAAAGATGCACTAATGTGGATTTTATAGATACTAAAGACTCTCAGTAAAAACTCTTCCTAGAAGGGCATGATGGTGATGAAATCACATGGATTGAGGTACATTGTCATCTATATATGCTTCCCCAATTTGTTTAATCTAATGAAATTTGTATGATATGTCCCACTAGAAATTGGTTTCAAAATTTATAAGACCAAACAACAATTTCCGATCAGTGAATGTGCCCCAAAGAGAAATTAAATATAAATATTCTAGTCCCCTATTGGGGAATGTGACCACCTCTGTAACCTCATTTTCTAAAAAAACTCCCCTAAATTCAATACTCCTATGGAATACATCATATGTGTCTAATGAACTATATTTTAAAATTTTCACATGTATAGGAATGAGAATGCATAATAGACATCTGTACATTTCTACCTATATTCATCTGTACATTTCTACCTATATTCATCATGTAGATACATAAAATAATTACAATGGAAAATAGATAAACATAATAATATACACTTAGCCTATAAAGGAAACGTCAATTGGCTATATACCAAATACATTCCACAAAACCATAAAATTCATTGCTCCATCTCTCTCATTAGTGGGCCATCCCTAAGTTAGGGCCATGAATCCATAAGGGTAAAGGATCATCTAATACGTAAATGGTATATAGAAATTTCTTAACACAATTAAGGCGAAGCTACCAATCCCCGATAGCCTTCAATCAATAGTATTTCATCCCTATTATCCCACATAAATGAAGGTGGTGCATCCCTTTCTCTACACCGTTGTCCATCAAGATGTGCCACTACCCTTCAAGGGTTCCCAACTTAGGTCAACGATGGATATCTCTAAGCCCCATAGATTTCAAAAGTTCAAACTACCCTTAGAGAGCTCTAGTTACCTTATACAAAAAATTCAAGGACACGTATTCCCATACCCAAATCTACTTAGGATTACTTAGATAGCAAAAATCATGGGTTCGTTCCCTTCTTCCTCCATTAGGAAGTTTAATAATCCCCATTTTGTAGTCATGCATCCTATTTTAAAATTGACATGTGATGAAGTCACTTTATGGGACTATAATAAAAATATTTATGTGTTGTCCTCAATGCATTATATATATATGTATATTATTGAAAAATTTGAGGTACTCCTATGTTATGGAATCTTTATGCTCCAATGTGGCATCCTCTATACCAAAATATGTCCACTGCATCCTTACCAGGGTGATAGCCTAATTACAAAGCACCTTGACCTTCTTTTCCAAAATTTCCATTGTATGAACTTGAGTGTCTCCCTCAATGTCCACTTAGATTATATTCCAATCAATTACATGATTAACATCAAGAACATACTTTTTAAGAAATAAAATATGAAAGACAGTATGAACATGCATCGATTTTAGTAATGGAATGATATATGTAAATAGGCCAATAGTCTCTAGGATCTTAAATATCCAACAAATTCTAGTTTCCAATTTTGAATACCTTCCCAAATTTCAATAAAAATTTCTTTGGCTTTATAATTAGGCAAAAATTTTCACCAATTGTAAATTCCTTGTTTTTCTCATTCTTATTTTCATATATTTCTTTCCTATATTAGGAACCTTCAAGTTTTATTTGATTTCTACCACCTTATTTTTCATTTCTATGAGGAAATATGTGCTAATAATAGCCCTATCCATTGGGTTGTCCCAAATCACATGTTTTTTTCGTTTCATATCACACAAGACCTCAAAGTTACACAATTTAAACATCCTTCATACCCATTGTTATATGAAAACCCACCAAGTGGAAATACTATCTCCATTTTTATGGTTTATCCATGATGTCCATAATATGTATTTAATCACTTGTTTGATCTTATTTAATATCTTTCGATCTGAATATGGATGATATGCTATACCAAAGTTCAAATTATTTCCAAATCCCAAAAAATATTTATTCACAAATGTTTGATGTAAACTTGGGACCTTTTTCTGAAATAATTGCCTTAGGCAGTCCATGTAAATTGGCAATTTCCTTCATATATTTCTGAACACGATTTTCTAACTTCTGTGTCAAATTCACTAGAATGAACAAATGAAGCCTGTGTGAGATTATCCATTGTTACCCATGATGGAATCATGCCACCTCACAGTCATGGGTAAATTTGTAACAAAGTCTATTGAAACAGTTTCCCACTTCCACTCAAGAATGGATATTAGTTGTAGCAATCTCACTCTATGTTTGCGTTTAGATTTATTTTTCTGGAACTTTTAACACCTAGCTATATAATAAACCACCTCCTTTTACATACCTAGCGGAAAGTATTTTTCTTTGACCATTAAAATTGTCCTTCGGTGACCTAGACGTCAACCATATGGTACCTCTTATATGTGACTTTTCACTATGCCTTTCCACCCCTCGAAATTCGGCACATAAATTTTTCCTTTGTACATGCAGATGGAATCCCCTTTTAATTCACAATTCCCATAATTTGGCTAGAAATTTACTTTTTGTAACTCTTCTTTTATTTTAATGTGTTTCTAGTTTAAGTTTTGATCCTCTAAAATTCTGATTTTTAAATCATATTTGCATGTACTTATGCCTTAAACATGATTTGTATGTATGATTTTGTTGAGTGCGTGAAAAACCTTATTTACATGAATTTTATATGCTTTATTTCACAATCATAATTAGTTATAAATTACAGCCATTTAATTTTTTTTGGCATTCAAAGTCAGACTTCCAAATAAATTCTTTAGACCACTATGGTCTCTTCTCAATTCAAATGTTTTTCCTCTAAGATAGTGCCTTCACATTTCAATGCATGTATAGATGTAGCCAAATCCAAATGAATTCTTCCGTAATTCCTCTAATGTTCCTTGAAATTACTTAACATAGAATATTGTATGCCCATTTTGCATGAATACTCCTACAATACCTTGCATGCACATAATAAAATGCTCATTTTGATTAATTATCCTTAATGTTAGTTCACTTGTTCATACCATTTTAAATGTTAAAATACCTATTTACATTTATGATACCACTCAAATTCACGCCCTTATTTTTTAAAGAAGTGATAATATGTGTTATTTTTTATAAACTCTCTCTTGTAGTAGTCTCTTAATGCCATGAAGGATCTAAAATTCATCATAGTTTTGGTTGTTGTTCATTCCCTAATACATTTAATTTTATCTTGGTACACTTCCACCCCTTCCTCTAGGATGATATGACCAAAATAATGAATTTAATTTTGGTTTTATTTAGCTTGGTGTAAGTTTGATTCTCTCTAAGTACTTGCAACACCATCCTCAATGTTTATAAATAATTATAGAAAATATCATTTGTAAGGAAGTTAATGACACCTATTGAATTAGATAGCTGAAATGGCACCACCACAAAGTCATAATGTTGATATCATGTTCTAAATGTTTTATTTCTTATATCTTACTCCTTAATACACACTTTAGGGTAACCTGATCTTAGATCAACCTTAGTGAACACTTTATATCCCCTCAATTGATCAAACAAGTGATCTATCTATTGTAAAGGATCCCTGTTCTTGACTATCACCTTGTTCAATTACTTGAAATCTATACATAACCTTAGCGTGGCATATTTTTTTAGAAAATACAAATAGGGAATGCCAAGGTCACACATTTGGGTGTGTGTATCCCTTACTCAAAATTTATTATAACTACATTTTAAATTCCTTAATCTATAATGTGCTTATCATGTATAGTATTTTAAACATTAGAGAAATTCTAGGTACCAAATTTATATAAAATTCAACATCCCTTTTGGTTGGTAAACATAATATTTTATCAAATAAATCTTCATCTTCTTTAAGTACCATATGATTATCAATAACTAATAACTTGTCCTTGGTTTCCTCTTCCATATCATTTGCATAAATTTGGCATTCTTTTCTAACTTTTTTCTATATTTGCATGAATGATATCGCCCTAAAAAACAAATAGACTTAGTCTCCCCTTCACATGTTTTGGATTCCCTTATTCTTCAAGTAAATTGAAGTTATTACTCTAATATTCCATGACAAAATGGTGCTCAACCACCCAATACATACCAATTAGGAAGCCATATGAACCCAAAGGTGTAATCTTTAAATATGTCATTATACTCAAATCATTCATGCCAATTTGACAATTATCCCTCATTAATTCAGTTATTTGTCTCTTAGCTCCTATAGCTTGCTAAATCAACAAAGCCCCACCATGATTTGTATTCTTCAAATGAAATATTTCAACAATTTTATGATCAACATAACTATGGATACTCATATAGTGAACTAAAATACAAATGAGTGAATTCTTATATTATCGTCAACTTGAACCATGTGACCCTAGTGAAAAACCTAGCTATTATCAACACTACATAGATTATAGGCATACTCTCAACGATCTCCTCCACTGCATTATATCCTTAGACTTGGTGTGAATTCCTCAATTTTTCTCTTTTGTGAGGGTAGTTTTATACATGTCAAAACCCCAAAAATTGGTGGGATCGAATATTGGCCTTTTTCCTAATGAATCATATATACTTGGTTCACTTTCAACTAGATGAGGTTATTTATTTTCTCACAAATTCTTTTGAAAAATGAAGGTCTAAGTCCATCCTTACTTTGATCCACCTTGGACGTGTTATTCTCATCCCCATTTTTTTTGGAAGAATGGCTTATTTTTATTCTATTCATAAAGGCATGCTTCCTTCCTCATAGCCTCATAAAAATTCTTGTGGTCATCAAGTTTAATTTTTTCATTGTACAATGATGCTAAACCACTTATAAATATTTATATTTCCACAATTTAATTTTTACGAAAACCGTCATACCGTTTTAATTCAACATTTTCTTTCATACTCCTTCATTATTATGTATCCCAACATTAATCGAAAGAAATATTGAATTTTTCTTTCATAGTAAGGTTCTAACAAATATTTCTTCTAGAAATACCTCTTGAACTACCTACCAGATAGCTTGTTCTCATCCAAGTGTTTAAATACCTTATGTTGCTATGAAAACATGTTTTTTTTTCCCTTCAAGTGATAGACTGCAATTTGGGCCTCCATGTTGGATGAGTAGTTATACATATGAAGATACTTACTTATCCCTAACAACTAAGTTTCATGTTTTTTTTCCGTTCTTACGTTCACTATCAAAGGTAGGATTTTTAATGTTCCTGAGGTATCCTTTCAAATTATGCTAACCAAATTTCCTCTTTTTCCACTTAACTAGTGATATGATTGGACTAATCATGGATTTTTGGGGAACGTAAGCCCTCTTGGTTCAATTTTTTTGTGAGTGATGTTGATGCTTATGAACTCCCTTAGAATTCCTTTAGCTTCTAGGATCATCACCTTAAACTTGAGAAATAATTTTCTGTAACTAAATTGCACCAAATTTATTTTCGATTTTCCTGTGTTAATGATTTAATATTTGTAAATCCAAGTATTAATTCAATTTTTCTCCTTCATTTTTGAATTTGAATCACACTGCATCCATTGTACACTTTTAATTCCTTCTACTCTATAATGGTCATATGTAAGCGAATGTAAATTCACAATTGACATCTTTAAATTACTAATTATTTAATATATGTAAAGATACATTAAAAAATCATAGTAGAAAAAACATAAACAAAATAAGATACACTTATCTTATAGAGGAAACAAAACTAGATATAGAACTTAGACGTACCACCCAGCCATAAACTCCATTACACCAATACTCTAGCAGTGAGTCACCCCAAGCTAGGGCCATGAATCCACAAAGGTAAAGTCTCACCTAGAATAACTATGGTACATAACTAGTTCTGACCATAATCACGATGAATGTATCAAGCTAAATCAATCTTCAAGCATTGGACTTGAATCCCCCATTAGCTTACACGGCCCAAATAAATGCACCCCCTTCTTTTCACCCTTATTCTATTGGTATATTCTACTACCCTTTGAAGGTTACCAACTTAGGCTAGTGGGGAATATCTTTGGCCCTTGTTGCTTCAAGTAGTTCTGATTAACGTCAAGGTTCTCTAGGTATGATATATTCCCAACACAAGGGCACTTATCCCCATACTCAAATCCACATAGGAATATTTGGATAGAAAAAAAGGGTCATGTCATTCTTCCTCCATGGTGAATTTCAATAACTATTCCATTCCCCCTCTCGATCAAATGAATCAAGAAAATTCCCCAACAAACTAAAATTCCCCATTTTTCATGCATGTGTCCTTTTTGACAAGTCACATTTTATGTGGTCACATAATGGACTTAGTATAAAAATGTGTCCTTTTTTAATTTTGAGCATAATTTAACAAAGGGCTAGTTCCCTAGGCATAATCCCCTTATCACTTATCCCTTAGTTCCATATTCATGTGTGAATTCCAATCCCCCAATGTCTCTTCTCAAGATTTGTATGTACTATTGGTGTATTTTATAAATATACATATGATTACACATTTACAAGCTGAGGTTCTCTAGCCATTGCAACACATAGTACATTATCCTAGAATAACATAGGAATGTTGTCCTTAAAACATATATAAATGGGCACGCATGGCCCAACATATTTCTCGACTTAACTTCCTAACATGATATATACAAAAAAAAGAGGAATTGTCCTTGGGGTACTATATAAGAATTATCTTATATCGATCCTTCAATTTGATATATAACATATTATAATGAAAGGAGCCATATATGAAGGAGTTGATTTCACTATTGACACATTCATCGGTGATGATAACTAAATCGAGTAAGGTAGTTATATTTTGGAGACAGCTTGTTCATGTCCTCATAATATGCAACAAATATAATGGAACCCAATTTCTTGGTGATGATATTGGATACCACTTTAGTTAAGGGAACCAAAAAAATAAAATCAGTATGAAGGAGATTTTCCAATTTTGGTTTAATAGTGGCTTCGTTGGAAGGATTAACAATTTGTGACATTTTCTAATATATTTTGGCTTCATTATATGTCTTAGTTATGTGAAGGATCATTTGAGGGTTGACTCTAGGCATTTATTTACAATGTCAAGAAAATACATGATAAAATTCTTCAAATACGATATTATATAATTCAATATATTTCAAAAAATGATATGTAACTATAGGATGTTTCCAATGACACCTAGTTTTACTAAAATGTTGATGGATATAGATTTTGAAATGTTAGACAATATCCATTAGAAATCACATGCTCTGAAATACTAAGAAATTGAGTGAAATCAACAAGAGATATAGAAACCAATTATTAATTATTAATAATCAACATTTCATATTATCGGTAATGGATGAGTGATGATGCAAATATCCCTAAGGAAAATAAGCTACAATCATGACCTCCTTTATGGCCTCATTATGGGTGTCACGAGTCAATTTGGGCGTCATCCCTAAGACCGGTATGAATAGGGTCTATCATCCCCTACTTAAAAGAAAAGGGTCTATCCTCCCCTAATTCCAAACAAATAGGTTCTATCATCCCCTAATTTAGTTGCTACATGACCCAGAGAAGTCCTTTCATTGATGGCTTTAATTCATGAGAATTCCAATGTTTGAAGTATAGTTAAAATGACTCGTTGACTCTTCAATGCTCCTATGAATGGGAATAAGTGTGTTGCAAAGCACTTATCCTTATGCAAGGGTTCTCTGCAAAGAACTTCCCAACACTTAAGTATGATTTGGTCTCCACAGAGTGAAATCATCATTGTTCCAGGAATGTCCACATGTCCAGTGCCTGCTAGAAGAGCTCATAGGTGTCATAATTTGGATACATGTGTTCATCAATCACCATTGAACCTAAAAATATGTATCTTACATCATTAGAAATAAATTCAATTCCATTAATTGAGAAAATACCTACAATTTCCATATAAATTGAGCACTCATTTAAGTGCTAGGGAGGAAGAAATTTTTGTAGTGTTATGATGTTGGATTCTCAATTGATGAGAGTTGGAGTAATGTTATTCTATTGAGATGATTATTGCTTTGATGAGTACAGAATGAAGTTGGAGTAGGTTGACGATGAATCAATATATTGGTTGTAATCTTCTCCTCCTACTTTCTTAATAAATATAAATGTTATTTCTCCCATATATACACTTATACCTTGTGACTTTATTCTCATGTGTATGCATTCTCATATATAATCGGTTTGATTTGGTTAATATAGATTGATATTGTATATTTGTATGTTTTTTGTTGTCTTTTGTCTTTGATTGCAGGCATTGATCTAGCAGGTTTAGCTGGATTCAGAGCGACGACAACAACAAAAGAAGAGGAATGGGAGAGAATGATCATAAGTAGGTCCCTTTCCCTTATGTTTATATGTTTGTCTCAGAGAAAATAATATTTATCTTTCTTCTATTGTTCTAAGTGAAGGAACACCACACTCAAGGAACTCTATTTTAACCATAGAATAGAATTTTGTATAACAATGGGTTAACACAATGTTCAGAAATCCATGTGAATTTGGTGAAGTGGTGTCCCATGTGGGGAAAGAATATTGATCTAGACCCAGTTCTATTGCATTTGCAACTTGGAATTAGTAGATACCAATGATATCACATCATAGGTAATTTCAATTGGTCTATGAAGCATGCATTTTCCAAAAGTTAAATCTCGAAAGGAACCACTTAAGGATATAAGAATCCAAGGTATCCACTAGAGCTAGAAAAAACCATATTAATTCAATATGCATCATTATATAGTTTCAATGGGGGGAGAGGGAATGCATGTTAGAAAATTGGACAATACAAATAGGGGGTTAAATCCGTATTTTCAGAATTTAAAATCTTTCTTTCACAAGTAAAGAATCATACGAGACCAAAAAAAACTTTAGAAAGTATTCCTATAGGCATCACAAGAATAAAAAAAAGCATCACATTTTCATAAAATAAATTCGTCAAAAAATTTCTTCAATTACTTTCATAAATGAAAGCTTCTACTTGTTGTTACAAATTTCTTTGGCTACAACTAGAAGGAAGCTACTACTCCCTAATTTATCGACTACTATTGAAAGAATGAACTACAAAAAATACGAGCTACAACCCCTAATTTATCAGTTTCTAATTAAATAATATCCAACCCGTGAATGTTTACTAACCACTACTGGAAGGAGATACAACCTCCAATATGTAAGCTTCCACTTTCTTGACCTCCTTGATTCATCTTTCATTCAAATTTCTAACTAAAATAATCAAGGCCACTCTCTTTCATAAAACAAATAAATTATCACTATAATTACATACCCTAATCACCACAAAATCACTTTCAACAATATATGGTCACTAATCAATTCACCATACACACCAGCAACGACAACAACCTTAAGATATGAATTTTTTTTGAAAATCTAATTCTACTTATATAGAACTAGGACTCATAATTTTAGATGTAAACACTTTAGTTATATTCAGTTATTTTTCATGCATATCTTCCTATTTTTTCTTATGTCCCTCTTATTTAAATTGTTCTAGATGTTTTTAGTTATTTTTCAAACTCTGATATTTTTTTCCTATGTGAAGCTCTGATTTAACCTTCCTAAATTTCCAATTCTGGAAAATATCGGGTTTTAGCTGGAGTTTTGATCCATAACTATGGAAGAATGAAATAAAATATAGAAATAAACATAAAATAAGAGATTCAATAGAAATAAGACTTCATTAAATTAATATCACATAACTAGAATATGCTTACAGAAAAAATGGAAATAAACTATCTAGGGTGTTGATAGCTTACCTCTGAGTGGAAATGTGGCGGCTACATGCCTCTAAACTTTGTAACAATGAGGCTCGAACACATATTTAGCATTGAGAAAAAATGGAAAACCCTAAACATCCAGAAACCTAACCCTGGGAGATGAAACACCAAACTATGGGCCCCATTGGGATAAATTGGTACGTAATTTCCCAGGGTCGTAACTTTGGCATACGATCTTAGTTTGATGCACATGATACATCATTAGTAAGAACTATCCATGGACTATAACTTTTGACAGCAAGTTTCTATTTTAAGACACAAATTTTCCAATGGTGGTTTTCCAAACCAATGTCATTTAAGCCCTCAGAAGAGCTTCATATTTTTCAGGACCGGAAAAACTGCCGAAAATAGTAAAATGTGCTACAATAAAGGAAAATGACAAACTAAAAGAAACAATGGCGGGGGTAGAACTTAAATAGGTGGGTGGCCACCAATATCCACCTAGACCAACTTCTAACTACATTTCCAACTTTATCTAGGTACTAAATTTCGCCAAACTTCCAAATGTGTCATCAAAATCTCCATGCTCCACTAATTAGCTACTAACTCATTCATGTCATGCTTTATCCAATTTTAGTGGATTTCAAATTTGGTGCTAAACAAGCACATATGTCACAAAGTTGTCGAATTTTATATTTTTTGACCTGTTTGTGCCTTACGCCCTCAGCCAAACTTAAATGATAACCATGGAATGGTTGTGGACCTAAGAACTAACATGTAAAAGCTATGAAAATAACCATCATTGTGGCCTTTCATGCTCTATTTCTTTGGATTTAATGATGGATGTAATATTTCACGCATGTGTTCACAATGCTAAAAACAATTGAGTCCTCGAGCTTGTCCTTTGACAACAAGTTTTATTTCCCTGATAATGAACAATTGTGTACTTTTTTTTATTTTCGCATCGATCCTCCAGGTTGATGTTCCCTCTGAGGACCAACCATGCCACTTGCACCCCTACGATTGTTCTATCACTCCAGCTTTTCATTCCATTTGTACTCTAACATGTCCTATAACCTTGTCATCCTAAAGAAACACCATGAAAATCACATAGAAACCTATGAGGTCATTGGCCTTCCAAATTTATAGATGACTTATCCCTGTGGGACCTCTCCAAGCCATACTATGAAATTCAGATTCATCCATGTTATCTACTTCTTCTACCTATGCTTATCAAATTGTCTCATCATAATCACCCAAATTTTTTCATTCTAGGCGCTCATGCCAGAACTGCTAGGGTCATTATTTTGGGATTACATGTCCTCCATCATGTGTTCCACCTCTCCAAGGATGTTATGTGTCACTCATTGTGTCGTGTCACATGTCACATATATTCATCCCACTTGGGTACCATAAAATTCCAAATCTGCATGCCACATTTCACTCTCTTGTTGGTGCCATTCCATGTTGATGTCATCATGCCACTATGTTTTCATGTCACCTCTATCATCAAATGATAATGAACCATGTGTCTCTCTCAATTTGTTCCATGTTTTCAAGGATCCAAATAATCATACGAGGGTGACGGGGTCCAATACTTAGTTTTTTCATTAATTCCTGTTATAAAATTTTAAGGACTCTCTTTTAATTTTCCATGGAAGGACCTCCAAGCTGATGTGTCCCATGGGGTCCTCCCTCCTACAACCAATTTAGGGTCCAGTACTTCCACATACTCTTAGATCCCTATCCCAAAATTTTAAGTCACACCTTCCCTCAAAACTTTTGGGGACAAGCCTCTTGAGGTGATTTATACTCTATGGATTCCTCCCTAGGAATTCACCAATGGTCCACCACTATGTTGTTATGTTGACTAGATGCCACGTCTACCTAGGTCCATGTCCCTAGGACTTTAAAGTTGTGCTTTCCGTCAAAACTCTCAAGGAAAAAATTCTGGGAGAGATTCTAGTTGGGTCTCCTACATTACAAACTTCCTCCAATTAATACTCACTCCACCTACCATGTGAATTCCATGCTTCCACTGCATCAATAAACCATTTTTTCTCAATGGTTTTTCATGGACCCTAAGATCTTGTTGTCAGCAAGAGATATTGATGCAAATGTACTTTCAAAAATTAATGGGGTGTTCCTAGTGAGTGTCCAATCGCAAGTGTGTCAAAGTGGGAGGTTCCCACTTTTAAATATGATCATCGATCTCCTAATCAATAGTGTGGGAAATTACCCCAGCGAAAACACCCCCCTATTGTTAAGCCTGGAGTTGGCATGCGCCCCTAAATTTTTCATGATGAGTTAGTTGGGGACGCATGGTTCATGATCCCCCTTCATATGTGTCGAATGTTTAATACGTATCCTGTTCCAGATTCTCCTCCAACTTAGGTGAGTTCCAAACTTGGGGCCCATTAAAACCATCACCAATATTGGATCTGTAATATTTGACCCTTTCTTGCCTTCCTAAACTCCGACTACCAATAAATTTTGATTTACGAGGCCATTTAAAAATTTCCTTATAGTATTGGAAATTTATTTCTAAGCTCTGTCCATCAAAGTAATTTCCAAGAGAACCTACGTTGATCTTATAAATTGGAAATTGGTCCAAATAATCCACTCTTTTGATCAATCTTCTTCCACCCATATATTCATTTTCCATCAATGACAACTGATATCTAACATTCTCTCCCATCTACATTGAGCAAAACAAAAAAAAATACAATCATAAAATAAAAGTGTAGTTGCGTTACTTCTATTACTTCTCTCCCCTTTGGTTTACTTCTCCCCCTTTGGTGTAATTCTCCCCCTTTGACATCAATGGAAAATAAAATAACATGCTCCCCTTACAAACAATATCCCCCTTTCTGGATGAGCTTCTGTCCCTAGAAATATCCTTTTCATATGTCGAATGCTTGCTAGTTTCCTTTCTTCCTCTTGATGAAGGTCTAGTGGAGGGAGGTAAGGTGAAGTAATCCTAATATTTTCCTTAAGTACTCAAGTTTATCCCTTGGGAGATATTTGGTGAAAATATTAGCTACCTTCTCTTTTGTAGGTACATCCAACTTAAAAATCTGATTTTCCACTTCCTCTATTAGGAAATGGTGCTTGATTTGAGTGTTCTTTGTTTTTGAATGGAAAATTAGGTTCTTCGGCATTCTTATTGCACTTGTATTATCATACTAATTGGTATAGGTTGATCATATATCACTTGCACATCTTATAAATTTTTCTTCATCCATGAGAGTTGATTTCAACAAGAATTGGTTGCAATATATTTAAATTGTTTTAGTAGCAGAGAGAGAAATTGAAACTCGATTCTTTCTCAACCATGAAACAAGACATTCATGAGTAAATAAATCACAACCACTAGTGCTACTTTTTTCATCTACATCACCTGATCAATTAGCATAAAAAAATATTTATTGAAATTTTTTTACCTCTAGGATACCAAAGTCCATACTTAATCGTGACTCTTAGATATTTGAGGATCATATTTGATTCTAGGATATGAATTTTTCTAGGGGTTTCTTGAAATATTACAATAATACCAACTTCCTACATGTTTTTTGTTCATGATGTTTTCAGATATAAGAGGTTGCCAATTATAGATCAATGTAAATTATGATCCACATATAGTGATTCAACAGTCTTACTGAGTTTTAATCCTATAACCATTGGATTTCTTACCAAAGAACATTCCTCCATGCCAAATTTCATCAAAATTTCCTTCAGATACTTGTTCTATGAGATAAATGTTCCTTTGGAAAACTATGAAATTTTCAAACCAAAGAGATAAGAAGGTTGTCGAAGCATAAACATCTCAAATTTGGCATTCATATCAACTACAAATTGGCATGTCAGTTTATTTGAATATTTGGAAAAAATAATATCATCAACATAGTGAATCCCCACTAATAATTTTCCATCCTTATATTTCATATATAAGTTACTATGAGTTGCACCTCTTTTAAAACCACTTCAGAAAATAGTCATCCAACTTGGACTACCAAACCCTTGGTTGTTGCTTAAGACCATGCAATGGGCTTTCTCATCTTGCGAACATAATCAAGCTGATATGATAATTGAAAACCATAAGGCTACTTAATATAAACTTCTTCCTACCATTTTCCATTTAAAAATGAGGATTTGAGATCGATATGATACATATTGAATTTATTGAAACTAGAAAAACCCAAAAACATTAAAATTTATTCTAATCGAGCAAAAGGAGGAAATGTTTCATTAGAATAAAAATCTTAAATTTGTGCATAGACCTTGTAAACTAAGCTTTATTTGTTTCTTAAAAATTCACCGTGTTTATTCAATTTTCTCCTGAAGACCCACTTTGTGCCAATAAAATTGTTATCTGTTGATCTTGGGAAAGATATCAAGTATGATTTTTATCAATATAATCAAGCTCTTGATTCATGGACTTTAAACAATTATCATATTGGTTGGCCTGAGAAAAAACCTTTGGTTCTATCATAGATAAGAGATATAATTGAGTTTGACTAGGGGGATTTAAAAATATTCATCTTCTCTACACATCTGTATTGGACTCACCAACTGTTTCTTCAGTTAGGTGGTGCTTTTGTACATACCCTGCAGGATCTCTGGATTTTGGACTAAGGGTTTCTTCAATATCATCTAAAAATGGCTCATCATCATTCTCATTATTCTTGACTAGATTATTTGAGCTAATATTGACTAGTTAATTGTCTTCAATCTTATGTGCTTTCAATGAAATCAAATTTTCTCTGTGTATTCTTATGGTAGCATCTATAGCTCTTATTATTCTGTAATATCCCAAAATAGGGACTTCTCAATCATGCATGCATAAAAAATGCATTCTCAAAATTTTATGCTATAAATAATGAAATCAAATCTTGGATCCTTTAGATCAGAAAATATACAACATAAATCCAAGAATAGAGCTGAAACAAATCAAACTAGGTGGGTTAAACAGATCTCCCACACCTAGGATTTCTTAAAGGAGCTAAAACAGCAAACACTGCAACATAGGAATTTCTGCATAAAAGTGATTCCACAGTATAATGAGGGTGTACATGCATAATATGTAAGAGACAAATAGATCTGATATTATATTAAACAATATGCTCAAAAAAATGAGATCTAGTCTCCTTTATACAAAAACTAGAGAACCCGGGAAGGGTTTCTAGGAATACACTGTGAATACAAATGGTGATCTTCAGCAATAGGAATAAATAATAATTGAAACCTGAAGCATAGAAGTATGTAAGGCTGTAAAAATTTATATCTAATGTAGATCTGATAAAATTTCTCCCCTCATGGAAGAATGCACTCTCCAATCATCGAAAAACTCCCTGAAAGAACCACAAAAGACACTGCTGAAACTTCCTTGCAGAAATAACGCAATTCCAGAATGGAATAACACTGTAAGTGACCATAATGTGTTCGACTACTTCCAAATATCTATTATCAGCCCAATAATTCTCCAAATTGATTCTCCAATGGAAGGAAACATCCCTCCTGTGCAAAACCAACTCAGAAAATGGGTTTCTCAACCCTCCCCTACCACACCCTGCAACTCAGCTCAACCTCCTACAGAAAATGTGCTGAAACTAAAGAATGAAGCTTGGAACAAATTCTAGATGTGAGGAATGATAGATATGGTCTCTCCCAAGAGCTACTCAAAGGGAAGAAAAGGAATTCCTGAACAGGAATACCTTAGTGCTGAACATCACCGGAAATCTTAGCTAAACCGCTAAAGAAAGAAAAGTCTAAGAAGACATCAAAATAAAATTCATAAGCTAACCCCAAATGGTTGACATTCTCTTCCCTATAAACTAAGTGAGCCTTCTAACCTTTGGTCCCCCTCAATAGGGTTTCCACCATCACACAAACAATCTCCCTCCAAAATTGCATTGTGCCTTCATTAGAGCCACTCCTCTAAATTGCGTTGTTTGATTTGGTCAAGGTTGACCTCTTCAACCTTATTCAGCCCTTTTCACACATAAGGGTATTTAATCTAGCTCACATATAGCTATATAGGCTGAACCTCATTCACATTGAGCTATTTTATTTGCTGATCCACTGCTCCTACATTTATGTTGTTGACTTCGTCAAACTTGACTTTTTCCACATGCAAAATGTCCTTGTTCACACATGAGAGTGTAAAATCCAGCTGGCAGTATGATCCCCTTTTACACTATGAGGGATTTTATCCTTATTTCTAAAATTTAAGGGCCTCCTTACCCATTTATTCATCTCCTAAGTCATATCAGCAAAATTTAATATTCCAATTTGCTGCATGCAAATTTTGGAATATTATATTCCTCCCCTCCCAAATGTTGCTTTTCCTCAAGCAACTGTAAGGATAGAACTGAATAGAATCCTATTCTCCCCCTGTAGAAACCTCATAAGATAAAACCCTCCAAGGATAAAGGTGCTACCTAATCAATATATCTCCAAGTTTCCCCTCCCAAGTAAGCAATCTAGCTTTTGGTGAACACCCCAAATAGCTATCATCATGTGAAAGTAAAGTATCAATGGAGGAAATAATTGGTGTTATAAAAGCCTTATTGAGGCTTTAGGTCTAATATTTAATGGTATCTACAATCCCCATATGAATATCCCATCCCCAAGCTATCATCCATACAAAATGAGTTACCTCCCAACATGGCAACTCCTGAAAATCCTCCTCCACCTTGAGCTGCTGCAAAGTAGGTGGGCCAAAATTTTGAACATGGTAGAAAAAGTAGCCTACCCCATGCTTTCCTCCTCTCCACTTAAGATAATTTCATATAATTTTCTAATCTTAGGCTGCAATAATTTTTCCCTCTAGTGGCAAGAAGGAAACTAGATCTCCAAAGATCCCTTTCCCAACGTTGTGAATCAAGATGGCCCAAACCATCACACACATGATGGATAAGAAATCACCACCATATGGAATCCCATCTATCTCATCACTCCTCTCATAAAGAAACAAATATTTTTCCATGGTGGCCATATCTCCTCCCATTCTCCCCTTAGAACATGTAATGCAGAAAGTGTGGGAAACCTCCTTCCCAAAGAACACATCCACCCAATGTGTTTCTCCCCCAATAATGCTCTCCATAATGGCAAGAACAAAAAAAATAAAATGGGATCATGATCAGCATAAAAATTAAAGAAATACTGAAGGTTTCATGTGGTGTTAGAAGGTACCAACAGTCTCCCAAGTGGTCACAGCGCAGTCTTCCCCACTGCAGCTTCAGAAAATAGCATGGAAAGTTGTTTCTTAACAAATGGCTAGTTGTGTAAGTCATCACATCTACTAGAAAATAGTAAATGGATGAATGTATCAATTGAGCATACAAGAAGTAACCAAACACTTGCCCAAGGTCATACAATAGATGGTTGTCTCAATCATAATAGATAGCCAGAAATGGTCCATGGAGCCCAAAGAAAATCTTGCCCCTTTGTGGAGAAATGCATTGCAAAGAAATGGTAAGAGCGTACAAATATTGTGTTGGACAATAAATAAATGCAAAAACAGAATTATTACCAATGAAAGTAAGATGATGATAGGATCCATAAATAAGTCCTCCATAATGGTATGACATACTCCTATGAAGAGGAATGAACCATATGCTGCATGAAGATCCTCCTTCTTATGGTTGGAAATCTAAGTCAAGAAGAACATACCACAGTGATAGTTGAATCCATCCACTACTCCATCATTCTCACCTCCTCGTTATCTGCAAAGTGCATCAAATGTGAAGTGATCCTGGGGAAATTCCATCAATAAGTCCATGCTCCAAAGTGACAACGTTGTTGGTCTATGCAAATAGGCTCCTACCAACTCATAACTCCATTCTTTGACATGCGCAATGTCAAAGACTCCTCCCATAATGCTACCACATACAAGAAGTTTCTTCTAAAGTGGAAGTACTTCCAAATCATATAATGCTAAGGAGTAGCCCCCTTGCACCATGATAGTGCCATCTCCTACTCCTGCAACATCATGCAAAGTGTAAGAGCTATTCTGCCCTTGCTCTCTCAAAATCTTCCAAAGAAACAAATTTTTTTGCTGCCTCCTCATACCTCCATCATACAAATAATATGGTGAAAACATAATGGTTATATCATCATAATTCATCCACACTCCTTTCCTCCCAAGGATGCAAGTATCCTGTGAAGTTCCTTCCACCCACATACCCTTGAAAAGGGATATGTCCCATGATGACCAAACTCCTTCAAGAGCAGCCAACACAGCGAAGCCTCTTGCTCTCCGGTGTCATATATTTCCAAGTACCTTACCATATTTTTGCTCTCCATCCACCCCCTATCACTCGAATGAGGGTGCCTCCCATCATGATCAACCTTGGTACCTTTCCAAAGAAGGCTACCCTTCTCCCAAATCAGACTTTTCTTCTTGCATTCCATGGGATTTTGGAATACAATTCCCTGGAGATCTCCTAGAAAAGATCTCATACCAATGACCACCTTGAATCCATAAGGATCAAAGTGAGCTCAATTCAAAGCCTCCTCACTCCTACCTCTTGACAACACTATAAATATCCTCCCTAGTGTTTTGGCTATCTCATGTCGCAACTCAAGGATGAACATATGGTTTTGTATAGATTTTTTTGGGACAAAGTTCATCCCATCCTTCAAGAATTCACACCCCAATCTCACATGTGGTGTGCAGCCCATCGAAGGCCCATTAGGATGATGTTTCATCCCTTCTGTGATCAAATTAAGGTTGCACAACGCAGTGCAATCATGTTGTTCCAAACGATTAGTATGCTATGGTATACAATTCCCCATATGATTTTCTGAAAAAATAGGAGATGAAATTTTAGGAATACCTTGATGAAATTTGGAAGTATATTGTATGGCTATAGGGGCTTCTTCCTCCAATAGGTTGGCTCCTCCAACTGAAGATGTTGAGGGCTTCTCCCCCACAATTGTGACAACACTGGTACAAGTCTCCTCCATTAGTGGTGAGGGCTTCTTCTCCTTTGATTTTCCTTCACCAAATTTCCCAATCAACCTTTGAGTAAATTCAACAAGAGTTGACAGTTTTGCATGGCTCAAATGGATAAACCACCAAGCATTAGCTCCACCTTTAAGATGCAGCATTGAAATCTCTACATCCTTCCTTTCTACCACCGGATGTACTAGGAAGAATGCATCTAATTTCCTTGCCCAAACCCTTGCTGCAGATGATCCATCAAAAGTAGACAATAAAAACCTATTGCCCTTGATCCTTCCTTGGATACAAGGTCTTCTTTATTCCCCCAAATGAATTAACTGAGGGAAATTTAGAGTCTCCTTGACAGCTCTCGGTTGAGATTTGTACTCAACAAGGTATTCACTTAGAATCAAGTGATCCAAGTGTCCTCCATCTTCCGAAAATTTTTCCTCCCTCTCAAAAGGAAATGATATGTTCCAATTATTTGAATCTCTCTACAACACTGGTCTCCTCTTCTAATCATAGGAAGTGCATGGCTCTTCCTCCTCTTGAAACTCTCTAGAAGTTTCAATGCTCCTTTTCCCTTCTTCTTGTTCAACCTCCTCGGAGAGGTTCTTACTAGATCTGAAAAATGATGAGAGAAAACTCATCCTTTCCATCATTCTGACCTATCTCTTTCTCTTATAGCACTTTTTCTTGAATTCCACATGCTGAGCCAAAGATCGTGCTTTGATACCACTGTAATATCCCCAAATAGGGACTGCTCAACCATGCATGCATAAAAATGCATTTTTAGAAATTTATGTTATAAATAATGAAATAAACCATTGGATCATATAGATCATACAATATACAACCTAAATCTAAGAACAGAGCTGAAAAAAATCAAACTAAGTGTGTTAAATAGATCTCCCACACCTAGGATTGCTAAAAAGAGCTAAAACCCCAAACACTGCAACACAAGAATTTTTGCATAAAAGTGACTGCGTAGTATAATGAGGGTCTATACAAATAACATGGAAGATACAAATAGATATGATATTATATTAAACAATATGCTCAGAAAAATGAGATCTAGTCTCCTTTATACAAAAACTAGAGAACCCTGGAAGGGGTTCTAGGAATACACCCTAAATACAAATGGTGTTCTTCAACAATATGACTGAATAATCACTGAAAACTGAAGCACAAGAGTATTTAAGGCTGTAATAATGTATATCTAATTTATATATGATCAAAGGTCTCCCCTCATGGAAGAATCCACTCTCCAATCACCAGAAAACTCCCCAAAAGAGCCACAAAATACACTGTTGAAACTGCCTTCCAGAAATAACACAATTCCAGAATGGAATAATGTTGTAAGTGATGGTAATGTGTTGGCCTAATGCCAAATATCTGATATCAGCCCAAGAATTCTCCAAAATTATTCTCCAATGGAAGGAAACTTCCCTCTTGTGCAAAACCAACTCAGAAAATGGGTTTCTCAACCCTCACCTACAACACCTTGCAACTCAACTCAACCTCCTACAGAAACTGTGTTGAAACTAAATACTGAAGCTTGGAATCAATGGCAGATGTGAGAAATGATAGATCTGGTCACTCCCAAGAGCTACTCAAAGGGAAGAGAAGGAATTCATGAATAGGAATACCTTAGTGTTGAACAGCACCGGCAATCTTAGCTAAACAGCTAAAGAAAGCAAAGTCTAAGTAGACATCAAAATATAATTCATAAGCTAACCCCAAATGGTTTCCATTATCTTCCTTATAAAATAAGTGAGCCTTCTCACTTTGGGTCCCCCTCAATAGGGTTTCCACCATCACATAAACAATCTCCCTCCAAAATTGCATTGTGCCTTCATTAGAGCCACTCGTCTATGACTGCGTTGTTTGATTTGGTCAAGGTTGACCTCTTCAACCTGCTTCAGCCCTTTTCACACCTAAGGTTCTTCAATCCATCTCACATATAGATATCTAGGCTGAACCTTATTCACATTGAGCTATTTTATTTGTTGATCCACTCCTCCTACATTTATGCTATTGACTTGGTCAAACTTGACTTTGTCTACATTCAAAATTTCCCTGTTCACACATGAGAGTGTAAAATCAAGCTGGCATTATGATCCCCTTTCAAACTATGAGGGATTTTATCCTTATTTCCGAAATGTATGAGCCTCCTTACCCATTTATTCATCTCCTAAGTGACATTAGCAAAATTTAATATTCCAATTTGCTGCATGCAAATTTTGGAATATTACATACTCTGAGAGTATCCAAGAAAAATACTTTCATCATCTCTTCCATATAACTTTCCAAGATTTTCATCATTCTTCTTGATATAACACTTTCTGCAATACACTCTAAAATGCTTAACTATAGTAGGTCTGCCATACCGAATCTCATATGGATTTTTATCATTGTTTGGTATGAAGTGTGATTTGTTTAAAAACAAAATTGTTGTATGAATGGCTTTAGCCCAAAATCCATGTTGAATATTCCTTTCTCCCCTCATCTCTTTATCCAACTGCTGAAATGATCTATTTTCTCTCTCTACAACACCATTATGATCTCGAGTCTTCATTATGCTATTTTTTTTTATATATCATGTATCATGAAAAAATCATCAAACTCTTTTTATTTAAAGTCACCATCCATTATAAAAACGTATGAACTTTATTTTATATTTTTTCTCATCTTCACTCATGGCCTTAAATCTTCTTAACATCTCAAATTCTTGCATTTTCTATCTATGAAATGCTACCCACAATTTTTTTTTGAAATCATCAAGGATAAGCATGAAATTTTGTTTACCGGAAGGTGATTGAATTCTTGAAGGACCACAGAAGTCCATATGTATAAATTGCAATGGGTTGATTGGTGAGTTATCCTTAGACTTTAATGGTACTCAAACTTGTTTCCTAGTCTAATAGGACCTGCAAATAGTATTCTCTGATTTTGAATGCTTTGGAAGATCTCTAACAAAATTCTTCTTTCGCAATTTTTAAATTTCAACAAAATTCACGTGTCTGAGTCTTCTATGCTATAACCAAATCTCTTCAATCTTTGAAAAACAACACCATTTCATCTTCTCTTTTCACACATAAACATTGTTTTCTATATTAACATATTCAACTACTATTTATCCTATGCTTGCAAAATTGATTTGATAATTTAGGTTTAAACAAAAGATCATAGCCTTGTTCACGCATTTGAGACACACAAAGTAAATTATTTTTCATCCCATCAAGAAACAACACGTCCTTGGCCTTACATATTCCATTAGCTAAACTAACAACTCCATTATCTACAATCTTACGAGGTGCATTATTCTTAAAGGTTAACCTCAGACAAAATCCATCACCTATATATCTCTGTCCTGATGGTGAACCACTTCCATTTGGACTTTTGAGTATAGAGGAGATGCGAAAAGAGGAGCCTCGTTCTTGTACTCCTACTCATCTGGAAGGAATTTTACTTTATCTAACTCAACGTCTTCTTCCTCATCCAACTGTTGAACAAACTCCTTTACCTGATTATTTCAACTCACCCTCCAATCCCACACAACAAACTACATGATGATTATTAACCATGAATTGATCTGATATGGATTCCCAACCTGTGTCCACCAGTATGTTTGATTAAGTAAATGTTTCTTCTTCATCCATGTTTGCAACATCACTAGAGGAACATTTGAATGGTGTTCCATTCATCCCACATAATTACCAATATTTATCTAGTACCTTTCAGTTCATATACATCCCCTATGTCATTCACAACTAGAATTCCATCTGGCACTGCTCTCATGAGTGTCGCTCAACCTACTCCTTCTCCTTTTTCTACACCTACAATTCAACAACATATTGGGCCTTATGTTAGTGGGAAAGGATATCTTCAACAACCTAAATATCCTGATGTTGAGTACCCTCATCATGGAGGGTAGTTTCTGCCATCATACCCTCCTCATGTAGTAGAGTGGAAGCTGTTGTTGGTTTACCTAAAATTTGTAATAAACCTTATTATAGTCCTCCTTACCCTGGGATGGATCCTAGCATTTCACAATGTACTTTTCCTATTCAACCAAGTTTGATTTTGGATCCATTGTTAGTTTCTCAACCTATGCCATCTTCGAATCAAGTTCTTATTTTTAAACCTATACCTCAATAAGCTGAAATAATTGTAAGTCAACCTATATAGACTATGGTCATATCTCAACCATTTTATTTAATATATGGTACCTCTCAGGTTACCCTTACTTAGCCTTTATTATTTTGCTTACAATCTCAAATGCTTGCACAAAGTATTTCTCAAATTCCAATAGTACACATTATTCATAGTATGGCACAAACTTGACGGAACCAAACTTACCATGGGAAACTGAAAACTCCCATCAAGAAACTATATAGACTGTACCATGGTATTCCTAAAGTGCCTTTTCAAGGCCAACAAATACAAACTCAGCCATTCCAACAACTTTTTGGTCGTCATGGGGCTGGACAATAAGGTCACTTGTATACTAGTTATTAGAATCCTCTTTATGTTGGTACCTAGGTTCCTTAATATCAGAACCCTCCTTATCCGAGAATGAAAGTTCTTGTTGCTCAATTTATTCCTTCATATCCAGGCCATCCTCCTCTGGAATTTAAGTGACAGTTTCCTTTTTTGGCTACTCTCTAATTTCCAAACTTAACTTGGCTCACTAATGACCCCATTTCTCATTCACCTTGGTGGTCAATAATTCCTACTAAATTGCATTCTGATATCCAAATATTCAATGGAAATTTAGGAGAGGACCCATCAACACACGTTAAAACATACAATCTATGGTGTCCTTCAAACTCCCTCAATGATGATTCCATTCGACTTTGTCTTTTCCAACGAATTCTTACATGTACCACAAATAAATGGTATATTAGTTTACCTATATCTTTGTTTCATGATTTCATCTCTTTAACGACCACCTTCCTCACACATTTATAGTTTCCCATTAGATATGAAATTGGAACAAAACTTTTGACCAACTTCAAACAATCATATTCCACTAAAATCTCATATCACATTCATGATTGGAGGTGCCACCACTGGTTGGTCAAAAATTATGTTCCCAATCAATTGTTAGAGGAATGGTTCACCAAATCCTTGTTGTCTCTTATAACAGAAGATGTGGCTAAATGTGGAGTGGTGACCAAAGAGAAATCTATTGATCATGCACACTATTTGGACATTTCTTATAGCTAATAAACCACACTTTATGATAAGATAATGAACACTCTAAGATCTTTGGATATAGTTCCTCCTCCACCTAGTAAAGAATGGCATGTTGCTGATGGCATGATTGATTATTCTAGATTGCAGTCAGTGGGAAAACCATCTGTTCTTGCGCTTACCGCATCTACTAAAAACCCCCAATTAAATCCCCCTGTAGCTTCTGATCAAGGAAAGGATCAACAGATACCTAGAATTAATAAGGAAGGAAATGGCAAGAATAAGAAAGACTCCTCACCATAGGATAAACAAAAAAATCAATCCTAAGATGAGAAACAAATGCCTCAATACCCATTCCTGATTTGAAACCAGGATCACTTTACATGTGATTTTTCACACCACATGAAGTGAATCATCTTCTTAAATCTTCCACGTTTCCCACTATGTTGAACAATCTGTTTCCCAATCAGGAGACTCACATGGTTTCCCAGAACCCTTCTTCCTCTAACACAATTTTGATTCTTTCCTCTTCAAATATGAAATATGATGTTATGGTGGCCACTCGGACGAAGGACTATGGTAAATCGAATCCATCGAATGTTCAGACTACTAATCGACCTCCTAGCTCAGAATCACCTATAGCAGATCCTACTCCACCTATGGTTCCTGCAAAATTGAATATCAAATCTCTTGATGATGTTATTCATAAGTATGCTTTAAACCCTTGCTGAATAGATACACAAAAATATAACCTACTTCGATACTTGTCTCAATATTCATCAGTTATGTCAACTCTTGAGGTTTTGCAAAACTTCCCCACCTAAAAGAACTAGTTTTCTCACACGAAAACCATACCCTTCAGCTTCTGACTCAATTATCTTTTATAAACTAGGTCATCATCCATGGTAATAACATCCATCACTCTCTTGTATATGAGGGAGCCTTGACCTGAGTTACGTCCATCTCTTTTTAGAAGGTTATTTGTTTTCCTCAACTGAGTAAATAATGTAGCACATTGAAATCCTTTTGATGGAAGAACATATAAACCTTGTGGGATTGTCAATTCCCTTCAAGTAGAATTTGGGGGGGAAACCGTCTCCATAGAAGTTTAAGTTATTGATGTACCTCCCGATTATCATTTTCTACGAGAATGTGCATGGGTTTATGCCATGTCTGTTGTCGTTTTAACTTACTTCTTTATGATCACCTTTCCTCATAAAGCCAACATTGTAGCCATCGAAGAGGTCACCCTTTTTTCCTCTAATACTAACGTTACTAGAATTTTCCCTCTTGTAGGGAAAACTCTACACTTCTATCAACATGTTGGAGTTGGATTGTTGAATTATTCTTCACTTGTGGGAACCTTTTCACTCACTCATCCTCTCCTCAATGAAAAATCATCTCTAGTTTCTTATATCAACATAATATCATCCCATACTATCATGGCTGATGCATGGATTGTACCTGATGAAACTGACATCCAAAATTTTTGATGACTAAGTATCACTTAGCCCCATTGAGCTATATTATGAAGCCATCCATTTGGCTTATGTGACTTATTCCTTCTCTTTGATTAATTTGGTATACCATCCATTAGATTATGGCACATATTCTGATCCTTTTTTTGATGTATTCCCTACTAACGAGACCATCATGGAGGTCATGATGTTTGATTACGAGTGGTGGGACAAAATAACCATCATTCATCCTTACCAAATTCCATTGAGGATAACCTCTATGTTGCATACTTACCTGATTTTTTCGAGCCTTCTACGAATTTCATTTCCATTCATGAGGATGATTCTAAAAATATCCTTTTTAATATCAAAGAAATGATACCTCTTGATATCTATATTAAAATAGCTATTGTCAAAAACGTTTACATTGGGGCATATTGTTCTGCATATAAGATCGAGATCTATATAGACCTATTTATGAGCTTCAATATGTCTTTTACTAGACTTATGAAGAAATCCTAGGTATCAACCCAAATATATTAGTGCAAGATATTAATATGTATCTCGTTACCAAACCCATATGGAAACGCCTCCATCTGGACCATACTTAGAAGGCTAACGGGATTAAGGATGAATTTGAAAATATTCTCTGGGCTAGTTTCATATACCCAATTCCTTTAGCTGATTGGGTATCAAACATTGTCGCTGTCATCAAGAAATAAGGAATGATCTGAGTATGTGTCGATTATTAGGATGTAAATCATTCTTTTTTTATGAATGAGTTGTTTGTGAGATTTATTCATTTATGGATGGATTATAGGGATATAATAAAATAAAAATTCTCTCGGTCGAGCAACCTAAGACTTCATTTAATTATCCTTGGGGTACAAGTTCCTATCATAAGATTTCATTTGGTTTAAATAATGTTGGGGTGACATTTCAATGTGCTATGAATTAGACTTTTCATGATATGGGCAATTACAATACTGCTCTGTTTGAAGTAGTTTCTCGTTTTACACAGAGTGGAATTGTTGTCACTGTTACAAAGAGTTAGAGCGTTGAGAAGAGTTCACCTCATGGAGGTTAGATCCGCTGCCCTACGGAGGTTAGATCCGTTGATGAAGATGCAGTGAGGCTGTAGAGAGAGGCCAGAATAAGCGCCGGAGCTTGAGCCTGGAGATTCCTTCTTGAGTTTCCTTCTTGAAATCTTGGAGTTTTAATATTGTGACTTAGATTTCCTACAATAGAACTATAAAACTGGCCAATTGTTCTAACAGTACCTATAAAAATAACAGCCAAGACAAATCTACTGCTCCTATTGGAGCTGTCATCATTTCTCGCCCAACTCATGCACAACAAAATGCATAGTGAGATAGCAAAGATCACAGACATAAAATAGGGGGCATTGATGGAAGATTGATCAGAGAGTATTTGCAGAGCTGAGACCAAAATCATAAGCAATTTGACTGCTTGAATTAGATTGATCCTGAAGAGCTGGATTTTGAAGAGGAAAATGAAAAATAGGTAATCCCTAAGGAATTGAAGGCCAGGCTTCAGAAGCATTAAGGTATGCTGCAGGATGATTCAACCATGTTGACAACCAGAGATATTCGACTATGGAGGGAGCCAAGATTGGCCTCCAAATCAACTTGAGAGTTTAGGTTCCTTAGAATGTGGAAGAAGGAAATTTTATGAAACTTGGGCAGCATAAGCCGGATTGTTTTTATTATAGAGGCTAAATGAACCTGAGAGGGATTCTTTTGGGATTTCAATGCTTGGATGATAAGTCTGGAATCTCCAAAGACTGAAAGGGAAATGAGATTTCTCTTAATCGCTAGATTAAGTCCCTGCCACAGAGCAAGAGCCTCCGCTCTGTTGTTTGATTCTATGCCCAAGCCCGAATGAAACCGCAACTCTGTTGAACCTCCAGGACTCAGAATAACCCCACCACCGCCCACAAATCCAGGGTTACCTTTAGAGGCCCCATCAAAGAAAAGGCAGTGCTAATCCAAGGCAGATCTCCGCTTAATAAACTCTTGTTCATCTAGACGAATTTCCAATTAGCAGAGGCTACTGGAGGAGGAATGGGCCTTTCCTTATAATTCGGAGCAAGCTCTTTAAGCCAGTGCTCCTCCTCGCTGTCCAGCATCATTTCATTCCTTATGGAAGGGGTGGCTTCCAAAGACTCACCTAAAAGAGCTTTGATTTTAGAAATAAATCTGGCAGAAGTACAAATTTCTTCTCTGAAAAGTCTATTGTTCCTCTCCAACCACAGTTTCCAGCATGTGAATTTAGGGATCCACATCCAGCCAGTTTTGAGAAGGCTTTTTTTGGTAAGGCAGAAAGAAGATAATTTGGCCCAGTTTCGAAGCAGATTTGGGATATTTTCGAGGAGTTCTAATTTCTCAGATCCTAACATCAGGACACCCCTCCAAACTTCTTAAGCAAAGGGGCACAATAACATCAAATGATTAGATTTTTCTTCAGCTGACACACAAAGGGGGCACCTGGAGGGCCCTTCCATCCCACGTCTACGCAGATTATCTCTGGTGAGAATGCTTTTATGCACTAAAATCTAGCAGAAGAAGTCAACATTGGGGAGTGAAGGGAATGCCCAAATAAATTTCCATTGAGTTGGATCTGGAGGAACATTTGGGACAGCCATCATTCTTTTGTAACGTTCTGATGTAGAGTATGATCCTGAGAGGGAGCCCCACCCTCTTTTGTCCTTAGATGTTGCCTTTGAAGGAGATTTTCCTTGGAGAAAATCTAACAATAACGAAGCTTCTCCCTGCAGCCAATGGGGAACCTCCCCCAGATTCCAACTGTCCCAAAGACTTCCTGTCTCATCTGTCCAGTTTGAAATGTCCCACAGATTATTCAAATTGTAGGACTAAAGCCAAGCTTTAATATTTGCCAGACCTTCCACTTGGGTCAAACGCTGATCACCAAGGACCGAATCATCCCAAATTCTGATTTTTTTCCCATTACCTGGGATCTAGAAAAGATTGTGGCTGAAGTGCTCCATAGTAGAAAGACAGAGTTTGAAAATTGGAGATCCTTTGGAAGATCTTGGAGGCTGATCCAAGCATCTAAAACACTGCCCATGGAAATATTTCCTCCATAGGACTCTCTTACTCCAGCAAGATTTCCCAAAGACTAAGTTCCACAGGATCTTGGATCCCAGAGCAAGGTTTTGGATAGCCAAATTTTGCATTTGAAGACCTCCTTCCAAGAGTGGCCTCTTAAGAGTATCCCAATTGACTAAATGAAGCCTCCTTTCATTGTTTTTCCCACCTTCCCACAGAAATATTCTCAACAGACTGTCCATTTTACTAATAAAGGTTTTGTGGGCAAGAAGAATGGAGTGTTGATATAAAGGCATACTTATGAGAACAGATTTCATAAGGATGACCTTCCCAACATTATTCAGCCAAGAGGCTCCCCAAGCTTGAATTCTGAGCTTTAGCATGTCTAGCAGGGGCATCCATTGAGCAACTTTAGGTGTGGATTTAAATATTGGGATCCCAAGATATTTAAATGACTCCCAAATTCAAATTCCTTCCATTTCTAAGAGCCTTGCTATATCTGTCATCTCCTTTATCGAGAAATTCCAGCCGTAGATTGCGCTTTTTAGATAGTTAATCTTGTTGCACGAGACCTCCCTATAAATTTCCAGCTCCTTCTTGAAGGATCTTGCAGAATTTATGCTTGCTCCTCCAAGCAATAAAGTATCATCAATGAACTGGGCATGATTAATGTCTTTAACATTGTGAGTCATTCTGAGGCATGGAAGGGTTTGGATCTGTTGACTGTAATCAAGTTGGAAGTTGAGCACTGAGGCTTCAATAACGTAGAGGAGAGGGGACAATGGGAAACCTTGTCTAATACCCCTTGAGGCTTGGAAGAAATATATTGAACGACCATTAACCAATGGCGCAATCCAAGGAGAGGCTATACAGGCTTTCACCCAATTTATGAAGGCTATTGAGAAGCCCAAATTCTTCATCACAGTGAATAGGAATTCATGTCTCACCCTATCAAAGGCATTTGCCAAATCGAGCTTTATCACCATTCATTTCTCATTTCTTTGGCAGCTTGAGTGAACTACTTCTTACACCAGCACAATATTGTCCAAAATCTTTCTGCCTTTGATGAAACCACCTTGATTTTCCGGGATGATGGCCAGCAAAATTTTCTTAAGGTAGGTGGCTATAATTTTGGTAACCATTTTATAACTAGTATTGCACAAGGAGATGGGCCTAAATCTTCTAAAATCAGAGGCTCCTTTCTCTTTCGGGATCAAGGAAAGAAAGGCCAAGTTGATGTTGCCTCCAATCTTGGCACAAGACTAGGATTTCCTGACGATTCTCAGTAGATATTTTTTTATTGTTGACCAGCAAGTCAGGAAAAACCTAACTGTGAACCCATCAGGGCTAGGAGCTTTATCCGGCTCCATGCAATCCAAAACATTCTTGAGCTCATCCATACTGATCGAAGCAGTCAACATGGAATTATTCGAGTCCTGAACACAATGGGGGATTAGATCGATTGGATAGGCATGAGGATTGATAGGAGGATCATCAGGCGCCGAATAAAGGTCTTTGAAGAAAGAATAGGCAGCTTTCTTTATGCCATCAAAGTATTTAACCATAGTGTTTTGGTAGTGAATCTCCGAAACTAATTTGAAATGCTTACGAGCTTTGGCTTGCTTATGGAAGAAGCTGGTTTTTTTATCTCCAGACTGTAACCAAAGATTTCTGGACTTCAATCTACAGAACTCTTCTTCTTCCCCGCTTGCTCTATGGAAATATTTTTTCAGTTCAACTTCTTTTTGGAGGAGACTTTCAGATACAGCAGAATTCTCCATAGCTAATTGATGGGTAGCAAGGCTATCAAGGGTTTATTTTCTTTTAGAAGTGGGAGTTTTATTCTTTTAGTCCACTCCTTGAGCCCTCTTTTAAGACCCCTCAGTTTTTCTTCCCACACAAAGAATGGGGAACCTTGGACAGGCCGATTCCAGGCCTCAGAAACCACCTCTTGGAAACCTTCTTGATGAATCCACAGAGGACTGAAACGAAAGGGAATGGGGCCAAGGTTTCCATCCAGAGAGAGCTCAAGGAGAATGGGCTTATTATCAAAGGCGTAGTTTGGCAGAATTTTAGAGGTGGCCGTTAGACCACAGGTCAAGAAAGAAGTTTGGACAAGGAATCTGTCCAAACGAGAAGCTATGTGGCTAGGGCCTAATCTTTTGTTGGACTAGGTGTATTTCCCAAAATATGGCTTGATATCCTCCAGATCCCAGCCCAACATAATTTCTTCAACCCATTCTCTAGCAGTGTCCCTGACTAGGTAGCCACCCTTTTTCTCATCTACAGCTAGCGTGACATTCAGATCACCTGCAATAATGATATTTTCTGGATTGTGCAATAAAATAAAGGACTGAAGCGAGTCCCAGCAAATTTTTTTCTCAACTGGTAAGACCGGAGCATATAGATTGGACATACTTACTTGTTGACCAGAATCTTTGTGGAGGAGCTGAGTGAAAACCCAGTGGGGGAAACTTTCTTCTTGAATCAGATCATATATGGAGATGTTCTAGAAGGAGGCAATCCCACCAAAAGCGCCTCTAGAACTAACAGCTCTTCCTTGACGTTTTGCTAGAAATATTTTCTATTTTGGAGGAGAAGAAGATCCTCCAGCTTTGTCTCCTTGATGAGAAGGATTTCAGGCGAATACATCCTCACAATGTCTTTCAGGGCTTCCTCTTTTAGCCTGCTGCCTAACCCTCTGTAGTTCCAGGAGACATATTTCATTATTTAATGGCTTGGGCGGTTGTGGCTCCTTTTGGAGCCCTGATATGCTTGCGCCCAAATCTGGTATTCATCATTCCTTTGAGGGGTTTTTGGGAGCCTTGGAGGACATCCAGATAAGTTTTTTCCTCTCTTTGTTTCTTCTTGGATTTTTTACCACTGGTTGACTTGATAGGAGTGACTTGCGAATTTTCAGATTCGAAGTCTCTCTCTTCTCTTTCTCCCCCAGAATCAGAGGTAAGTCTGATGTGCTACTCGTTGCCTTCGTTTCCCCCTTTATCAGTATCTTCTGGAGGAACAATTGATTCTGCTCTAGTTTCTTTCACTTTCTTCGACGGGTCTTCTGATTCTTCTTGGAACTCAATGGATTCCACCTTTTCACCTGAGGAGGAGCCATATTTTGGAGTTGCTTTGGACTTTGGGTTAGGTTGAGGCTTCCCCAATGGCCCAGAGTTTTTATGCACAGATGGCTTTGGGACAGCCTCGCCCTTTTTTATCTCTTTCCATCCTTCTTCTTCCACCTTGTCCCCTATTGGGGCTTTTAGGAAATTTCGCTTGAAGTGTCCATGCTCATGACAGGTTTTGCATTTGAAATTCAATTGCTCGTAGTCCAGCTTCTGGTAATGATTCCATTCTCCAACTGTAAGTATGACTTCTTCAGGCAGACCAGCTTCAAGGTTGAATTCCACGCAGATTCTTGCATAGGTGTATTGGCCCTTGTTATCAGCTTTGTCGATGAATCGACCCAACCCATTTCCAATCTTCTGCAGGGACTGAAAGTTGGGTCCATTTATTAAGATACAGGCCCTGATTTCCCATGAAATATAGACCATTTCTGAACACCAAATCTCGATCTTCTTTGGAGGTGAATTCAAAAATGAAATAGCCTCTTCCCACAACATAACAAATCACATTGTTTTTCAGCGTAGGCCTCTAGTTGCATTCAATCCAGTCATCAATAGTTTTTGTGGATGGCCAGCAACCCATAAAATTCCAAACAAACCCTCTGTCAACCAAGGCTAGAGTGATTTTTATCAGTTGTTCCTTTGGCAGGGCAATCTCTGGAATTTCTTCAAGTTTTTTTATGAATTTCGGCACTTCAGGGTTCAGGCGTTTCTTCCCTTTTTGCGTTAAAAGACTTCATAAAGCATCTTCAGATGATATCTAAGGGGTGGGAGAGGGCTCCCCACCCGCAGGCATGCTCATGGCGTCAACAAAGACTTATTGGCGGCTGCAGACCTATTCAAAACCCTGCAGAGCAGAGATGTGCGCGCGATCGTCTAGAAGGTGAGTTTTCGGTTCAACAACCTTTCACAAGCACCTATGTCCATATATTTTTCATGATATTAAACACATAATGGAACCCTATTTGGATGATCTCCCTACTCATTATAAACATCAGGTTGATCACCCCATACATCTTAGGGAAATTTTCCTCCATTGTAGAGATTATAAGATTGACGTCATCCACACAAATGTGTTTTTTGAATTAGTTGTAGTCCACTTCTAGTTTTTGTCATTCCAAAACAAGAAATTTGTATTAATCCTCTTAAAGTGTAGGCGATCATTAATTTTCATACACCTTCTTCTCTCGTTCAGCAATAATGACTCTAAACGAAATATAACTTCCTATGAAGGATTGTCCCTAATTATGCTGAGCTCACTAGAGGATTCACTCTCTTGCTTAAAAAATGGGTCCCCTTCCATTTGGATGATGCTTCTAAGAAATCATTTGATTCCCTAAAAAATGTATTTGTTTGGGCATATATTTTATACACCCTTGATTATCAGCATGATTATTTCCTATATCTTGTTGCTTCCATTTCTACGATAGAAACAATATTGGTCTAGGAATATGATATAGGGATTAAACATCCCTTTTATTATCTGATTCAAAACCTTAACGATACTGAAGTCATGTATACTCATGTTGAAATGTTGACTTTGGTGGTCATTCAAGACATCCGAAGGTTTCACCATTACATCTTGCTTCAGAAATCTATGGTTGTTTCAGATTGTAGCACTATCACATATATTATGTCACGTCAATTACTAGGGGGAATACTCTAAGTGGATTGCTATTTTGTAAATCCTAGAATTCATAAATTCCAAGTCAATGAAATCCCTAGTTTTGTCTAAACTAATGTCTGACCTTACTTCCAGTGATTCTGAAGCTACATCAAAATATTTTATCCCTAACAAGTCATTTTTTCTTCAATAGGGGAATTTTGAGGTTTAAAATGAGCCTCCTAAGAAAAATGTACAACCAAAGTAAACTTTATAAGAACTAATAGGATTCAAGATGATGATGTTAACCATGGGGGATGATTCACCACTTTTTAAGTAATAGGGTAAAAAGATTAAAAAATAATAAAATAATAAAACTAAATTTTCAACTCGTATTTTGAACTTATCTCCCAAAGTTTTTACTCAAATTTCAGGCAGGAGCACTCAATGGATGAAAAATTTAATTCCTCATCCAAGGACTACCCATGTTGCATACTTTTTATGGATGCCTCTACATGAAAAATGAGAAATACATGAAAAGCATGATTGAAATCACTTTTTTTCATGTATTTCTGATTTTTCGCATAGTAGGGTCTATCAAAAGTATGCAACATGGGTACTCCTTATATGAGGAATTAAATTTTGCATCCAGCGAGTACTCCTGCTCGAAATTTGAGTAAAAAATTTTGGAGATAAGTTGAAAAAGTAGTTTCTTCTTTTTTTCCCTCATAAACTTGATGATGTAATCAAATCTTATTTTATTATTTCCACTATTACTTTAAAATTTCCTTACGAGGCCCATTTTAGACCTCAAAATTCCCCTAATTATTTCGTCATCTGCTCTGTGGTATGGATATTTTATAATCTATCTTGAGACCTAGAATTTTTTATTTGATACCTCTTGCTCCAAGAAACGATGTATTTGACACCAATCCTGAAATTATGTTATTATCAGTGACACCCTTTACCATCATGGTATTGATAAGATTTACCAAGGTGTCTCACCCTTCAGAAGGTTGAGAAAGTCCTTAATGAATTCCACTTAGGGGCATGTGTTGGACAATGGATAAACCAACGCTTCCCATGTGTGTTGTGACATAATCTAACCACATCTCATCAATCCTTAAATCCGGTGATGCAATCGTTGACTAACACCTGCGGGCTTTGGTCTAATGGAAATTGTGATTCCCAACAAGTGGTATCAGAGCATATGTCACAAGTTTGATACACACTCGACTCGGGTTGGGCAGGAGATTTTTGGACATTAGCTAAACCAACACTCCACGTGTGTTTCACGACATGGACTAATACCCTCTCATGGATCCTTATCTCTGGCGATGTGATTGTTGACTAACACCTGCGGGTTTTTATCTAATGGAAAACGTGATTCTCAACAACATGTGGCATAAATCTATCTACTTAAGCTACCATGCAGAATATATTATGCACTGGTTACCTATGGCTTACTATCTTTCATGAATACATTCTCATTGTTAATAATTGTCATGCATGCTAGATCTATGATCGTAAGACCTGTGCATTGCTCGCTCCATTGCATCCTATTATAGTTTTTGGTCCCGTTGAAAAATGGGGTATCAACTTCACGAAATATAAACCTCACCTATCTGGGGGGCATGGTTATATATTTGTCGTAGTATATTACATTACTAAATGGACCAAGGCGATGCCTGCATTTAACAACACTTGCGAAACGACTGCATATTTTTTCTTCAATCATGTTATTACTTGGTTTGGTCTTCCGTAAGCAATAGATACGAACTATGGAAAGAATTATTGGAATAATATGACGACTGAACTAGCTCCTAATATAGGAATTTCCCATGAAATTTCCACTCTATAATATCCTCAAGCTAATTTAGAAGCTGATTCTATTAACAAAGTTCTTAAAACTATTCTTGAACATATGGTAGGGGTCCACAAATCAGACTGGAGTTGTCTTCTTTATGTTGCCTCGTGGGCATACCAAACCTCACTTAGGACTTCTACTAGATTTACACCCTTTCCATTGGTCTATGATTTGGATGCAATCCTCCCCATTGAATGTGCAATTCCATCATTAAAACTAGTTGATGATGATGGTTTTCAAACTTCTATGGTTAACACTTATTGAAGAAATCTCTAGATTATCCACAATGTTATAAAAAAAAATTCGACATTTCGAATGCCAATAGGGATCCATATTCAAGAAAAGATGTTGAATGAATAATGAAATAAGGACAAAAAGGACATCGTTTATATAGTGAAAAATGAGAAGAAAAAGAGCTGTCAAGAATCTGCGACCCTTCTTTCAATGTTAATTCGAGATTTTTCCAAATAAAAAATATCTTCCCAAGCCTCCACTTCATTCAGGGATATAGTAATTGTTTTCAAGCTTATGTGGTTATCACTTATTGAATAAATCTATGGATTATCCACAATTTTATAAAACAATGTTCAACGTTTCAAATCCCAATGAGGATCCATCTTCAGGACAAGATGTTGAATGAAGAATCAAAGAATGACGAAAAGGAGAGGGTTTATCTAGTGAAAAGGGAGAAGAAAAATAGCTGACAAGAATCTGCGACCCTTCTTTCAATATTAATTCGATATTTTTCTATATAACAAATATCTTTCCAAGACTCCCCTCCGTGCAAGGATATAATAATGGTTTTCAAGCTTCTGTGGTTATCGCTTATTGAATAAATCTATGGATTATCCATAGTGTTATAAAACAATGGTCAAAGTTTCGAATCCCAATGGGGATCTACCTTCAGGACAAGATGTTGAAAGAAGAATGAAATAAGGAAAAAAATGACATGGTTTATATAGTGAAAAAGGAGAAGAGAAGGAGCCAACAAGAATCTGTGGCCCTTATTTCAATCTTAATTCGAGATTTTTCCAAATAACAAATATCTTCCCAAGAGTCCCCTCCATGCAAGGATATAATAATGGTTTTCAAGCTTCTATGGTTATCACTTATTGAATAAATCTCTCGATTATCCACACTTTAGCACTTTACATTAGGGGAATTTAAGGTCTAAAATGGGCCTCCTAAGGAAATTATAAAATAATAGTGGAAATAATAAAATAATATTTGATTACATCATCAAATTTTGGGGGGCGGTGGGGGAACAAAAAATGGCTTTTGCAACTCATATTTTCAACTTATATCCTACATTATTTACTCAAATTTCAAGTGGGAGTACTGGTTGGATGCATAATTTAATTACACATCAAAGGAGTTCCGATGTTACATACTTTCGATGGGTCCTGCTACAGGAAAAATGAGAAATACATGAAAAATGGGACTGTAATCACATTTTTTATGTATTTCTCATTTTTCATGTAGCAAGGTACATCGAAAGTATGCAACATGGGTACTCCTTGGATGAAGAGTTAAATTTTGCAACCAACGAGTACTCCCAATCGAAATTTGAGTAAAAAATGTGGGAGATAAGTTGAAAAAGTAGTTTTATTATTTTATTATTTTTTAATATTTTAACCATTTTACTTAAAAAATGGTGAATCATCCCTTATGGTTGACATCATCATCTTGAATCCTATTAGTTCTTATAAGTTTATTTTTGTTGTACATTTTTCTTAGGAGGCCCATTTTTCACATCAAAATTACCCTAACGAGGTATCTTAGTGAGTGTGATATACTGATAGATTTTCAAAATGAGCATAGGAATCATGAATTCATTTATATCATAAGAAAGTGAAAATAATTGTGATAACTTCTCCAAAAGAGAGCATTGAAACCAATGAATTGTTCTTATCAAACATAGAAATCAATCACATTAAGACATGGACATGAATATGGAATGTATAATACTTTAAAACATATGAAAAAAAAAGAAGAAACACTAATAAAACACATACCACATGAATCCCACCACAATAGCTAGAAACTTTATCTATTAGCTCCTCCCAAAAATCATTGAATACACTAGTGTCCAAACATCAATTCTACAATGTCCAACCCTTGCAATGACAAAGAAAATGAAATATATAGACAAAAAAAAACTTCTCCCACTCTTAGGGGTCGAATCCATGACTTGTGGTGTTGTTCCTCAAAATCCTCAACTAGAATCCTAATGACTATGGAGGTCAACAAGCACTCTCTATCTTGATGAAATTGATTCCCTAACCCAAAAATACAATTTTACTTAATGTATCTACCTCTAATAACTACAATAGACATAATTACATTTGATTTACACATTTACATCAGTAAAATTTCATGAAATTCATCAACCAATTGAGAAAATATCAAATTTTTGAAGATGACAGGAATCTGGAAAAAGCGCAGCATGAGTGCAAAAAGTGCAACGTGGCCCTGAGAAAAGCATAGAGTGACCTTCAAGCTCACCTTTGGCTGCCTTGCTAAGGTGCAAATTGAGCTCAAGATAGCTCATTAAAAATATGTTACTGTCTAATTGTTCAAAATATCCTACAGTATTGAAAATTATGGATTTATGCCCCTCAAAAGTTAATTCTCCCAAGACTGGTAAAAAAGCGCAGCGTGTGGCTCAAAATACTGGCAGAAAGTTGTTTTTTGTGATGTTTTTGGGCTTTTCCACCTATCAAAAGCTCATATTTTTTATTTATGGGAGTCAAAATGTGATATAGAGGCAATTATATGTCCATCCGAATTGATCTTTCATCATTTAGAGGCTTCCAAAAAAATCACAGTGTGGCCCACACTATGCTTTTTGCAGTTTGACTATGCAAAAAGCTAGTAAAATTTGATCAAATTTTCCAAAATTCCAAACAATTGTCCAAAAATTTGCAAAATTGTAGAATGAGGTCCTGATAAAGTGTTTTATGCAACCAAGGAGGCATCATCAAGAAATTCAAGTTTACCCTTCTCCTTTTGGATGGTTAGGGTTTCCTTAAGCTTATCTTGCAATTGCTTAACCTTCACATTACAAATCTTGTTTCTTGTATGGTACTGGCCAGCCATGCACCTCAACATCTAATTTTCCTTATTGGCCTTGTCAAGGAGCTCCTCCAGGTGTATGTTTACTCTATCAAGACAAAATTCCATGTATTCATTGATTTCCATGTCAATCCTTTCCTCAAAGGTGAGTTCCTCTACAAGAAGTGCCTATTGTTGTTTTTCTAACTTCAATTCTCTTTTGAGACCCCTTTTTCTTGGTCTTTTCCTTGTGGTATGGGCCTCCTCCTCATTATTCTTATCATTTCCAATAAATTTTTCGGCTTTGACACCTTTCCTCTTACCTTTCAACATGTCCTTTTCCAAGAGTATTTTATTTTCCTTTAACTATTTGTTCTCTTACTTAAGGAAGGAGATTAAAAATCTGATTTTGGCATTTTTTTATTCGATGAATAGGTTTAGGTTTTCCTATTCATCTTGGGACTCCAAGTCCACCATCTCAAAGTCATGGTGGAGGTTTTCTTTCTCTTGGAAAATTGTCTCATGCTACTTATGATATCCCTCCTTTGTTGATGTAGAAAGCAAAGCCCCTTCCACATTTTATGGAAAAAACACTTGCCCATTTCCTCTACGATAAGTTCTGACCTCGTTGTCCTATTTTCTCTTATTAACTGAAGCCTTGCTAGATTACCCAAATCATTTTTGTGTAACTCATGCTGATGGTGGAATTGGTCTAACACGTTCATTGGATGGAGATGTGAAGACCTATACCTCAATGAAAGTATCCCATGCAATGTTCAATGGTTTAAGATGGTGAAGAAAAATGATTTTGATAAGTTAATGGAGGAAAAGGATTTTCGTTTGGAGCTCATATTATCTATGTTGTACCTTGTAGACCATCTTGTGAATGCTCTTGTACAAATAATAGGGAATGTTGAGAAAATTTTCCCTATTAAAATGCATGAGTAATATGATGTGGTAGTTGTATAGCATGGAGAATATTGCCTCGCAAGTGAAATACATCATTATGCTTTTCATCATGGGAGAAAACCTATTAAGTAGCTAACTAAAAGGGAATATTTTCTTGATTTTATCCTTGTATGGTGCTTTGAGGTAGGCTTCATACAGTTGAGCATCCAATTCCTGAGTTTTGAACCAATTTTCACCTACATTAGGTATCCCTATCGCTGCTGCAATAATTTCTATTGAAATGGTAAATGTCACCCTTGTAATGGTTATTTTCTATTTTTGTAGGTTTGTGATGAAGATCCTAATCAAATCTGGATGAATCTGCACTCTTTGGAACATTTTAAAAAACACAAGACAACCTACATGTTGGAAGGATTTGACTATTAGGGTTGATGACATTAACTCTGTAGTGTCTGATGCCTCAGGTCTTAAGATTCTCCCTCCTTTGTCTTAGGTCTTTCTCTCTTCCTTTATGGTGTTTAGTTTTCTAGAAACCCTAGAAGAGAAGGGGAAGGAAAAGGGAATGAAATGATAAGGTTTTGGGAGTTGGGATAAGTGTGGGGAAATTTAGGGAAGGGTTTAGGGGATTTAGGAACCTTAGGTAGGTGGAGGGGGGTTAAAATTATAAGGGAGGTGTGCTAGATAATTTAATTACGGGGGTATAGTCTAGCTGTCTAGGAAAGCATTGCATGGGGGTAGGGTTTTAGGGAATAGGAGTTAGGAGTTAAATAAGGGTGGGAATTAGGGTCTTATGGGTTAATTTATATTTAAAACATTTAGGGTAAGGAGCCTAGGGTTTGTAGGTTAGTAAAACCATGAATAGCATAAAGTAGAGCGGTATTGAGAAAATCACATCGATGGAGGGATGAACTATTTTTTGACCATAATTATGAGAGAAATGATGAAAGGAGGGGTTAAATTGGTACACTTACTTGAACCATGTGAAGATTGTAGTAGAGCTGGAGAAACCATTGGAAATCCCCCTTGACCTCCAATACACAGAACATAACTTCACTACAAAAAGCACAAAAAAAAGAAGAAAATCACAGCGAGATAGGAAAATGTGTAGTTTCTTAAGGAAAAGCACATCATGTTCCACAGAAAATCACAATGCCTTAAGGAAAAGTGTAGCGCTGCATGAGAAACTCAAATTTTTGAAGTAAAAATTCCTTTTTTGACTTTGGCAAGTTGGGAGATTCATTGTGAAGAGTAAGAATCAATGAAATTTGGTCTTTTAGGTCCTTCTAAACTTGGGTTAAAATCACTAAATGATAATGGGCATACATTTTCCTTTTCAAAATAAACCTTTCATTTGCTTTTTATTTTAACCTTGAACTTGATAATTTGAACATTGAAATTTTGGTGGCTTTGGAACATTGAACTTCTTCCTCGAACCTTGAACATTTACTAGTGTAAGTTGAGTATTTGCAGCTACTTGGAACTCTGAAGTACTTATTACCAATTAAGAACATAAAATTACATTTATCTTTGAAATCAAATTTATTGATGAAATTACTTTATTGTCACTCCTCCACTTGATGGACTTTATGTATGGAAGGATGATTCGATGAACTTGGAGACATAGAGACCTAATGGAGACTCTCTATTGAATGTAATCATGATAATCATGACTGTAATGATGATTACATATTTGAATGATGGTACACTTAGCTAAGAGGTGAAATGAACCAACAATTAGTAAAACTTTGGAAGGAGTAAAAATAGAGATAGATGTACATCCAATGACCAAATTTTTGCATGATGACCTAATGAAATGACAAAATTTGGACTTAAGGACCCTATTAGAGCATGATAAGGTTCCATTTTATCACCACTGACAGGATGCAAAAACTTACACTAACATTGGCTCTAACTAGGGATGGAAGCTCCTTGGAGGTGTCAAGAACTCCATAGACTATGGAGTCTAACCATTGGGCATAGATTCAAAAGCTAAAAACCAAATTGAATAATGAAAACTTGATATAACAAACTAACTTAAAAATGGATTGAATTGAATTTTACTAAACTTTGAAAACAACAAAAAACTAGTGAAATTTTATGCCCTTCACCTTGGGGTCCAAGCTACGATGATTCTCCGCTCACACTTTGCAGAAAAATTAATCTGATATATACAATGGAATTGGGAAGTTTTCATAAATTAGCATTAGAAAACATAATGCTGAAGGAGCCTACCATTGACTAGTCCTCCTAAGAAATCTTCTCCATTCATCTCTTCCAATAGGAAAGCATGTTGTCTACAAGAGGCTCAAATATTGTATGGTCCTTTCCACAAGTTCTCAAATTTTTCATGCTTCCCTTTTTCCTTGTTTCTAGCATCCCAACAGAGGACCACATCTCCAACCTTGAATTCATCTGCTTTCATGTTGTGGTTATATATATTCTTTATCTTTACATGAATTTTTAAGGTGTTATGAAAGACCTCATCTATTGTTTGCTGAGGATGGATCAACTCATTGATCCATCACTGTAAATCATTCTCTTCACTTCCTCCTTCTTATAATAACTTCATAACCGGAACTACAAGTGATTTAGGAAAAATAATATCTATTCCATACACCAATTGAAAAGGAGACATTCCTATTAATTTATTACTACTCACCCCGACTGCACACAAATAATTAATAAGCTTTTCGTGCCAGTTCTTTTTGTTTTCCTCCAAAATCTTCTTTATGATATTAATCAAAGATTTATTATATTATTCTGTTAACATATTAACTTATGAATAATACATGGTTGAGTGCCCCAGTACTTGTCACAAAACTCAACCATTTTCTTCGCCTTGAATGGATCCGCATTTTGGGTCATAATCTTATGAGGACATCCAAAATGATACAAAATGTTAGTCTCCAAAAACTGAATAATTACTAAATTTGTTTCTTTCCTTGCTAGGATCAGTTTGATCCATTTATTGAAGTATTCTGTTGTCGTTAAGATCTATTTATGTTTAGCAGATGATGTAGGTTGAATCTCTCCAATAAAGTCAAGGCCCCACCCCTGAAAAGTTACTTGCATGGAAATAGGACGCAAAGGTAATGGAAGAAGTTTTATTTTACCTTTTAATACCTGAAACTCATGGAAACTCATCATTTTTTTATATAAATCTGCAAAAAAATTTGGCTAATAATATATTTCCCTCAACACCTTATTAGCCATGGTTTTCCAAAACAGGTGACCTCCACAATCTCCCTTATGGAAATCCTTCATTACCTGTCTGGCTTCATTTTTTGCTAAAATGTTCAGCAAGACACCTACTGGGTCTTTCAAATAAGGAGCGTTGTCCAAAATGAATTATTTCAAAGCCTTCAACTTTAATGACCTTCCCTTACTCTTAGACATTCCAAGAGGAAGATTTATATACTGAAGAACATATATGATATCAGAATATGAAGGAGAAGAAAGATAAATATTAGATACCTGTAAGAGAGTGACATCCTCTTCTTCATCATATAAAACTAAAATGAGGTTGATATCTAGAGCATGTAAAATTACTTCAGCCATGTTCTTGGCTAATCCATGGCCTTTCATCAGCTTTGTGGGCTTGATATCAAGGTCATACTCTAACATCTATGTTACCCACTTCCCTCTTATACCTTCCAGATCAGTCTGCATAAGAACATCCTTTACTGCTACATTAGGGACATAAGCTAGAATATGTGAATGAAGGATATATACATGTAAGTACTTTAATTCCTTTACCAGGGTCAAGGCTTACTTCTCAATGATATTATATCTAAGGGTTGCATCCCTGATGGTACGGTTGAAGAATGAAATGGGATACTTGGCCTTATCCTTATTTTGCATCAAAATCACAGCCAAGGTATGTTCAGAGGAAAATGAAAATATGATAAAATCAATTGAATAATCAGGGATGATCAAAACAGGAGTTGTAGTTGAGGAAACAATCACTGAATTAAAAGACTTTTGGAATCCCAAAACCACTTTACCTCATTGTCTTTCTTTAGCATGTTGGCCATTTCTTGAAGATGATTAGCTAGATTTGGAAGAAATCTCCTTAAGAAGTTCATCTTACCATTGAAAACTTGGATTTCTTTCTTGTTGTGTGGAAAATTTATTTTTTGAATAGCCTCAACCCCAGAAGTATCAATTTGGATATCATCATTGGAGTTGATAAGACCTAGAAGCTTTCCCTCCTCCATGGAAAGAAACTCTTTTTTGAATTAGGAGAAATCTAGAATTTCCTGCATTTTTGAAATACATTTCTTAAGAGATACAAGTGTTAATCATCGAAATGAGAGAAAACTATTAAATAATCAAGATATAAAACTATGAAAAATCTTTCTCATCTGAAATGGCTATGTCCATCACATGTTAAAATGTGACCCCTACATTCTTGAGTATGAATGGCATCTTAGCATACTTAAATGTGCCCCAAGGTATCATGAAGGCGGTTTTTTCATGGTCCTTCTCATGCGCTAAAATTTGGTTGTATCTTGAATATCCATCGATAAGCGACATTCAGGAAGCCCCAACCACTCTCTGTAGTATATGATCCATTTTGGGAAGGGGATAATTATCCTTGAGAGATGCCTTGTTTAAATTTCTAAAATCAATGCAAAGCCTAATTTCTCCATTTTTCTTCCTTATACGAACTAGATTAGATATCCAATCAGAAAATCTGATGGGAACAATAATGTCAGCCTTATAAACTATGTTCACCTCCTTCTCTATCAATGCAAAAAACCTCAACTTGATTCTTCTTAGCTTTTGTCTAAAGGGATTTTGGTCAAACTTGATTTGAATGGTATGCTTAATGATATTATTATCATAAACTTCCAATTTTCATAATCCCAAGAAAATACATCAGAAAATTCAAAAAATAAAGAAATGCATTTGTCTTTCAAATTAGGAGACAAATAATTCGACAGTTTTACTATCTTAGGCTTTTCCGTTGTTCCAATGTTCACATCCTCAACACCTTTCTCAGTAGGAACCAAGGTTGGATTTCGAGAAACATCATCCTCATCAAAAAATTCTTCAAAAGGTATAAGAATTTTTGGAATATTTTTATCCTTCAACTGTAATACATCAACCTGAGTGGGTTCGATGACTTGATCATCATTGTCATAAACTTCATCAATAAAAGAATTCTCAAATTGACCTTCATTTTGCAGAAAATTGTTTACTTGTTTTTCATCCAAAAACACTCACTTGCCAATATCGTAACTTTTCAGGGATGATCAAATGATGTTTAAAATGAATTTCAAATTTCTTATTGGAATATATGGGAATCTTAAAACTCATTTCTATCGTAGTGAGTGAATATGCCATATGATTCAGACTTCTCGACACTTATGACAATGTATATTTAGGAAACGTCATTAGGATATCTAGTACGACATTTCTATACACTCTCATTCATGAATTCTTAGCCTGGTATTCCCATTTTACCTATTTAATCACAAGCTTGGAGTCATCATAAACTGAAATTTTTCTTGTGCCCAAATTTTTCAACATTTCCAGACTAGTGATCAATGCCTCATGTTCAACCTCATTGTTAGAAAAATTCAAAGAAAACTTATATGAAACTAATATTACACTTTTTGGAACTTTACCTGGCTGATGAAGAGGACTACGAACCCAAATTTTGATGCTTTCCCCATCTTTCCCTAAGGCACCATCAAAATCCATGGTCCAAAGACCATTCTCATCATTGAGGTGTTGGAAATATGTATTTTGTTATATCTCATATTTTTAGACCACTTCATCAATCTGTTTTGAATCTTTTTCTGACTTATCTGATGACTGATCTGAAGAACTAGGCATATTGCCTTTTCCCTCATCTAAAACTACTCTGACACTATTGGAAATTTATGGAATTTCTTTTACTTCTATGATTTGACTATCTAAATCATTCAAACCACTATCATTAAACAAAAAAAATGATTCAAGATCTATATGTATAACATTAATAGGATGATTTTTGGGTTTCTCTTTGCTGGTAATGATTTATTTCATCTTCGTTTCTCGATACAACTTCCTCAATTTTCTGAAAATCGGGATGGTGGCATAAGAGAAATCCAGTTGCAAAGTACCTCTCACCTTCGCTCCCCAATATCTTGACAAAAACATACCAAACCATGGAATTATATTGGCTACCACCACATCAATAAAAACATTATTTTTTGGGATTTTTTCATGAGAAACAGCCAAATCCTTTATGAGACCAAGACAATGAACTCTAAAAGAATCAAAGGAATACAAATTATGGTAAGGACGAGTTATACCTAGGCCCAATTTCTCGATAATGGCCTTTAGAATTAGGTTATGGGAAGCTCCAAAGTCGAGCATGGAAACTTTAAGGATACATTAATGAATTCATAGGCTCAAATAAAATGGTGGAACTCCACTATCCTTTAACTGAACATCTATGGTTGGACCAAAAATGAGTTAAATTTGGTCATCTTAAGCATTTACCATATCAGACAAAGGATATACTTTCAAAATTTTTTGCATGTGAGATCTATATTGATTATTTTTTATAAGTTCAGTTAAAGGCATATAAACTTTTAACTTAGATATTTCATCTTCTAAGCTAAAAGGAATGGACTGATCTACCACTTTAATGGTGGTGTCTCTTTTTAAGGATTGATCCTTAGTTTTAGTTTCTTTCTTCTAAATTTATTTTTCTTTGCTTCATGTGCTTGTAGATGGTTGATTGATCTTGCTCTGATTTGTAGCTACTAGCTCCTTTCCTTTGTTTTGATTACCTTGATGAATTTTCTTAGGCTAAGTGTTGTGAAACAAGCTCTAGAAATAGAAGAAAAGAGATATCAACACCTTAGAAATAAGCCACTTCGAGGGCGAAACCTCCAATACATTACATGAATGAACAATTATTGGTTGATACAAATGACAAAAACTCCTTTCTATATATAGGAGTTCATGGGGCCATAATGTAATCCTAGTGGGGCCACAACGTAATCCTAGCTAACCTAACAATAATAATGTAAGGGCACAATAATAACAATATGGGGTTTACAAGGGTACAAAAATAACAATAAGGGGGGATACACTAACATAATAAGGGAATACAATATTAATATAAAAAATTAACATGCCCCTCTCCTTCAAAAAAGTGTTGTCCTCAATGCTTGATTATTTCATGATGCTTTTGTATAAAATTATCATCCTCCCATGTGGAATATTCTACAGGAAAATTATTCCACTTGTTGAGATACTCTGAAATTGATTGTACTTGTCGAGTTCTTGCTTCTGTGACTGCTTCAGAACTTCTTTCGATGTGATGTTGATCTTCTTGTTGTTTCATTAGATTTTGCACCAAAGTTAGGTTATCCTTTGAGAGTTAGAGAACTTGTTGTTGATGCTCGATGTGATCTTCCACTAATTTATCATACATATTAGCTATTATTTGATCCTTCAAACCATCCAACTTAGCCTCCATTTCTTCTTTTAAACCATCTATGTCATCTTCAGTTGCTCTTCGTAAGATCAAAATTTGTTGCACTTTGTACCGTAATTTTGATATCTCATACTGCAATTCTTCCTCTTCATGCGTCATAGTATAGCTTTTTGAGGGCTTAATCAGTGTGGAATTATTTTTTGTAGGCATTATAGTACCCAATACTAATAAAAATTCTAAAATATGCCTTGGAATAAATTCAAACCATTTTTTTTCAAATGAGACTTATGTAATTCAAAAAACATACACACCTTTTTCTTGCTTTTGAGGAGCTCGATATTAAAACTGAATTATCACTGCAATTTCAGATCTTCAATATTTGAAATTTAGCCCTGAGGTAGCCCTCCAAATCCTCTTCCAAATTCCATAGGTCTAACCTGATTTTGATTCTTGAAGATAAGTTGTGCCCAATCTCCTACGATGACCTAGTTATGGACTCGTTCAATAGAGTGAACCTGTACGACTTACCACCTGTCCCTGTTTCGTCCTTAAGCTATGAAATTCATATAAAATAAACTATATTCCATGTAATTCTGGCCACTTTTTATAGAATTCCAATCAAATTCTTAAAGAGATATTTATTAATATTTTCCCACGATCACCTCTTTGAGATGAAATTCGAGAGCCTGAAAAATACCTAAATTCCACAGATCATATCTCTAAAAATATTGTGAACCAAGCTCTGAAATTTTGCGAAAATGTTCCTCAGGAGTTTGAATTTGCACTCTAAAAACTTCAGCATTTGAACTTTCGTATAAAAAACGTTATAGCAAAAATTCCATGATGACCTGTTTGGTGCAGTGAAACCCTAGAATCCAAAGCTCTGATACCAAATGTTGTGAAGCCAGCTCCAAAAATATAATAAAAGAGATATCAACACATTATAAATAAGAAACTTTGATGGGGAAACCTCCAATACATTATATGAATAAACAATTCTTGGACGATAAAAATGAAAAAAAAATCCTTTCTATATATAGCAGTCCATGGGGCCATAATGTAATCCTAGTCGACCTAGCAATAATAATGTAAGGCCAAAATAATAAAAATAAGGGGGGCTACACCAAAATAATAAGGGGATACACTATTAATATATGACTTAAAACACTAAGTATGTTTTTATTGGGATGCCCACTTTTGAATAGGATTGACTGGGACATTTCTACTTCTCAATGAATATTTCCTCTGTTGTGAGTTTTGTGCATTTAAATAACCCCGCTGATAATCATAGGACTCAAATTATAACTCATGATCATTGGAAAGTATGTAATATTAATCCTTAGGAAAATCTACCTTCTCAACATATTGTTCATTTTTTGTCAAAAATATAGGCTAGCCATCTATTGTAAAGAAGTGATTTTATTCAACAATGTGATCTTCTTCTTCTTCTTCTTCAACCCCTTGAGAATAATTTTGCTACAAGGGTGTTTGAATCTGTTGTTGCAATTTTGGCTGCTCAGGAGCCCTTTTATGTCTTTTTTTATCCTAAACTCATGTTGTTACTACTATCCTCTGATGTTAGGATTTATAACCTTTGCTTCTAGCTATCTTTTTGTAATGGAAATTATTTCAACCATTCTTTCCACTATCCTTATCAAAGTATCCAATTTTACCTTAGATGATGAGGATGTTTATTCTTTGATTGTTACCTTTATCTCATCCTTCATCTTTGACTTTTTAATCGATAAGTTTTCTTCCACACTAACTGAATTCGTTTGCATGTCTTCTAGTGTTGCAGGAACTATCTTTTGAAGCTGTTATGCCATGTCTTGATCAAAGGCATTCACGTAGTGCAAGAGAGCCAAACCTGGAGGAGGTTTGATCTCATTTACAATTGAATTGTATAATGGGTTGAAATGAGCAGTGAAATCCTGAACTGATTCACTTGGATTCCTTTTCAGGTTGTCATACCCAGAAATAATCTATAGGGGATTCTTCTTTACCTCCCATCGGGCTATGAATGCATTAGTCAACTGATATGGAGTGGCTATGGAATTTGTAGTCAAAGATCTAAACCAAGCTTTAACATCTCTGTAAATACTTGGGCTATGATTGTAATCTTGGAATCATCAACATCTATCTCTTCCAAGTCAACGAAACCAATGAATTTGAATAATTTTTGTCTGGAACTAATTTTAGAATTCTCATCGAAGAGAGGGAGTCTTTGTTCATAGCCTTTTGGCAGGCCATTGAGTTGAGTAGGTAAAATGAGGGGTGCAAATCTAGACATGAATCTTGCAGAGGGAAGTGCAGGAGTAACAATGGAAAGGATTGACTAAGAAGGTAATGAAGTAGAAGGTGTATATGAGGAAGCGACTGCTAATTGGGATTGTGTTTGAATGGACAATGACTCTTACTGGTAGTAGATGATGGCCTTTTCAGATTTGTATTGAGGTTGATTAGCTAACTTTTCAAGCCTATCGAATTGACTCCAGACTTTTCCGTCAAAGTATGATTCAAGTTTAGGGAATCAAAAACTACCTCAGAAAATTATTTTACTTCAAATAATATTAATGGTTCAAATATTATCTCGGATAGTGAAGTTTCAGACTTTGATCGAAATAAAGACAATTCAAACTTCAAATCAAAAGGTATCTCTTTGAGAGATAAAACCTTTTAAGGTAACAAGGAAGATCTTACCAATGGAGAAGGATTTGACTGAAATTATGAGTGCTAAGGTAGCTTCTTCCAAAAAAATTTCTATAGATCTTCAACTGGATCAGCTAGATGAGGATATTTATTTGATCTAGTGTCTCTTCTCAAATCTAGAATGTTCTCTATTTCCGCAACTCATTTCTTTGCAACTTTCACATTAGCCTTCACAAAGACTAAGACCTATCACCCATAGGCCTATAATTTGATCAAATTATGATACAACCAGGGAGGATCTATCACTTTCATTCCCCATTAGAGTCACCATGATGTTATCACTCCACCGGATCTCCGAAGTTTGACCGAGGAGACCAAAAAATGTAACCACATATCACTTTGACATAGTAGCTAGCCCTACTAGGATGAGAGGGCTCTCTCAATAGGATCACAATCAATTTGATCCTATAGCAGTCTCTAGGGTTTAATTGATTTAGATTTGGCGTTGGATGGTGAATTAGATATAGAAAATATTAGGTAAAAGAACTGAAAATCAGACTTGCAAAGATGTGATGGAGAAAGGTAGGAACACACTTTAGCACTCTAAGGTATCTTGGTGAGTGTGATAGACTGATAGCATTTCAAAAAAAGAATAATAATTATGAATTAATTTATGTTAGAATAAAGTGAACATAACTGTGATAACTTCTCCAAAAAAAAACATTGAAACAAATGAATTATGCTTATCAAACTTAGAAATCAATCACATTAAGACATGGAAATGAATATGGAATGTAAAATAATTTCAAAAATATGAAAAAATAAGAAGAAACACTACTAAAACACATACCACATGAATCCCACTACAATAGTTGCAAACTTTGTCTATTAGTTCCTGCTAAAAATCACTTAATATAATAGTGTTCAAAGGCCAACTCTACAACATCCAGCCCTTGCAATGACAAAGAAAATGAAAGATATAGACCAAAAAAAACTTCTCCCACTCTCAGGGGTCGAATCCATGACTTGTGGTGTTGTTCCCAAAAATCCTCAACTGGAATCCTAATGACTAGGGAGGTCAACAAACTTTCCCTATCTTGATGAAACTGATTCACTTGACCTAAAAATACATTTTTACTTGATGTATATACCTCTAATAACTATAATATACATAATTACATTTGATTTACACATTTACATAAGTAAAATTTCATGAAATTCATCAACCAACTAAGAAAAACCTGAATTTCTGAAGATGACAGGAAATCTAGAAAAAGCACAGCGTGAGCAAAAAAGGTGCAGTGTGCCCCTCAGAAAAGTGTAGTGTGACCTTGAATCTGAATTTTGACTCCATTACTAAAGTGAAAATTGAGCTCAGGATAGCTCATTGGAAATTTTTTCACATCTAGTTTTCTAAAATGTCCTCAAACACTAAAAATGATGGAGTTAAGACCCTTAAAAGTCAATTCTCTCAAGACTGGTCAAAAAGTGCAGCATGTGGCTAAAAACACTGGCATAAAGGTGTTTTTTGTGATGTTTTTGGGATTTTCCACCTATCAAAAGCTGAGATTTTTTATTTCCATAAGTCAAAATGTGATGTATAGGACATTATCTATCCATCCCAATTGAGTTTAATCATTTAGAGGCCTATAGAAAATGCACAGTGTGGCCCACACTACCCTTTTTATAGACCGGCTATGCAAAAGGCTAGTAAAATTTAACCAAAATATCAAAAATGCCAAAAAGGTGTCCAAACAATTTGAAAATTGCTGAATGAATTCATGATAAAGTGTGTTATGCAACTAACGTGTTAGCAGGAAATTCAAGTTTACCTTTCTCCTTTTGGCTGATTAGGGTTTCCTTGAGCTTATCTTGCACTTGCTTAACCTTGAAATTACAAATCTTGTTTCTTGTATGGTAGTGGTCAACCATGTGCCTCAACATCTTATTATCCCTATTGGCCTTATCAAGGAGCTTCTCTAGGTGTATTTTTACTATGTCAAGACAAAATTCCCTATCTTCATTGATTTCCATGGAAATCGTTTCCTCAAAGGTGAGTTCCTGTAAAATAAGTGCCTCCTATTGTTTTTATAACTTAAATTCTCTTTTTAGGTCCCTTGTTCTTGGTCCTTTCCTTGTGTTCTGGGCCTCATCCCAATCAGGCTTATCAAATCCAATCACTGTGTTTCCTTTGTCATATTGCCTCTTACCTTTCAACCTATCCTTTTCCAAGAGCATTTTATTTTCCTTTAACTCGTTGTTCTCTTACTCAAGGAAGGATATTAAAAATTTAGACCTTGACAAATTGTCTTGCAGCTATCTGATTTTTGCATATTTTTCTTTGATGAATAGGTTTAGGGTTTCTTGTTCATATTGGCATGCCAATTCCACCATCTCAATGTCATGGTGAACGGCTTCTTTCTCCTGGAAAAATGTCTCCTACTGCTTATGATATCCATGCTTTGTTGATGTAGAAGGCAAGGCCCCTTCCACAATTTTTGGAGAAAGCACTTGCCTATTTCCTCTCTGATATGTTCTGACCTCATTGTCCTATTTTCTCTTCTTAATTGCAGCCCTACTAGATGACCCAACTTATTTTTGTGTAACTACTGCTGATGGTGGAATAGGTCTAGCAAGTTGATTGGATGGAGATGTGAAGACCCCTGCCTCAATGAAAGCTTCCCATGCAATGTTCAGTTGTTTAAGATGGTGAAGAAAAATGATTTTGATAAGTGAATGATGGAAAATAATTTTCATTTTGAGCTCATATTCTCTATATTGTACCTTGTAGGTCATGTTTTCAATGCTCTTGTACAAATAAGAGAGAATGTTGAGAATCTTTACCCTAGTAAAATGCATGAGTAATCTAATGTGTTAGTTGTATAGCCTCGATAATATTCCCTCGCAAGTGAAATACATCAATATGATTTTCATCATTGGAGAAAAACTATTAATTAGTTTACCAAAAGGGAAGATTTTATTGATTCTATCCTTGTATGGTGCTCTAAGGTAGGGGTTATACAATTGGGAATCCAATTCCGAAGTTTTGAACCACTTTTCACCTTCATTAGGTATCTATGTTGCTACTACAATAATGTATGTTGAAATGGTGAATGTCATGCAAGCAATGGTGACTTGGTCTTTTTTTAGGTTTTTGATGAAGATCCTGGTCAAATTTGGATGAATTTGCACTCTTCGGACTGTTTCAAAAAACTCAAAAGAACCTACATGTTGGAAGAATTTGACTACTAGGGTTGATGAAATCAACTCCCTGGTGTGTGATGGCTCAAGCCTTAAGATTATCCCTCCATTATTTTAGGTCTTTCTCTCTTCCTCCATGGTGTTTAGTTTGCTGAAAACCCTAGGGTATAAGGGGAAGGAAAAGGGAATGTGACGATGGGGTTTGGGAGTCGGGATATGTGTCAGAAAATTTAGGGAAGGGTGCAGGGGAGTTAAGAACCTTAGGGAGGTGGAGGGCGGTTAACATTACAAGGGAGATGTGGTAGAGAATTTAGTTACAACGGTATAGTATAGCTGCATAGAAAAGCACAACTTAGGGGTAGGGTTTTAGGGAATAGGATTTAGGAGTGAAATTGGGATGGGGATTAGGGTCTTAGGGGTTAATTTAAATTTAAAGAAGTTAGGTTAAGGATCCTAGGCTTTGTAGGCTGGAAAAACCATGTATATTGTAATGTGAAACATTATTGAGAAAAGTGAAAAAGTGGAGGAATAAACTATTTTTTGACCATAACTATGAGAGAAATGATGAAAGGTGGGGTGAAATGGATACACTTAGTTACTTTCAACCATGTGAAGAGTGTAGCAAAGCTGGAGAAACCATTGGCAATCCCTCTTGACCTCAAATACACAAAAAAAACTTTACTAGGATAAGGGAAATAAGCAGAAGAAAAGCATAGCAAGCTGAGGAAAAGTGCAGCACCTTAAGGAAAAGTGCAGCATGCTCCATAGAAAAGTGCATTGCCTTAAGGAAAAGCACAACAGTGCAGCAAAAACTCGACTGTTTGAAGTAGAAATTGGATTTTTAACTTGGAAAATTTGGGAGCTCGATGTTGAAGAGTAAGAATCAATGTATTTTTGTCTTTTATGGGCTTTTTAAACTAGGGTTGAAATCATTGAATGACCATGGACTGAAATTTTCCTTTTCAAAATCAAATTTTCTTTTTCTTTTTCTTTTTACCTTGAACTTGATCATTTGAACTTTGAACTTTTGGTGGCTTTGGAACATTGAACTTCTTCTTGGAACCTTAAACATTTCTTGGTGGAACTCAAGAATTTGTAGCTACATGGAACTCTGAAGTACTTATAACAAACTAAGAGCATAAAATTACATTTTTCTTTGAAATCAAATTTATTGATGAAATCACTTTATTGTCACTTCTCTACTTGCTGGACTTTACGCATGGAATGATGATTTGATGACCTTGGAACCCTAAAGACCTAATGGAGACTCTCTACTGAATGAAATAATGATAATTATGACTGTAATGATGATGAAAACTTTTACTGATGGTACACTTAGCTGAGAGGTGAAATGAACCAAAAATTAGTAAAAATTTGGAAGGAGTAAAAAAAGTCCTAGATCTACATCTAGTGACCATATTTTTGCATGATGACCTAAGGATATGACAAAAAATTAACTTAAGTACCTTATTAGAACAGGTTAGGAGTCCATTTTATCATTGGTGACATGATGAAAAAAATAACACTAACATGAGGTATAAGTGTCATTGTTGGATAAGGTTATGGTTGGGTTCCCGATCATAGTGTGATTGGGTGATTGTTCTAGTTCAAGAAAATCATTGTGAATCATATTTTATTATGGATCATTGTCCTTGATATGGAGTCCACACTCTTCTCTTATTTCTCATCATTATAGGGTGGTATGGAGGTGCTAGCTTGGTGCATGAGGTCGCCTATACGTTGGAGCTTGTGAACACTATAGGGTGGTAGGTCGGTTTAGGATGTTGGGACATCCATTCAGTTGACTACTGAAGAAACCAGGGCATTGGTGCATCCTTCCAGTGGAAGCTGGAGAAGAATTATTTTGTAGAATTATATGAATTTTTACCTTTCATTTCAGTTAGGTATGAATATTAAATAATTTATTAGAAAAATGTTTGGTGGCTTTTAACCCAGAGGGGGTTTTCCAACTAAAATTTATGTGCCTATTGTGTTCTATTTTTTACTATTCTTATTGGATAAACATAAAGAATAATTGAATATTAACTAATGCTCTGAAAATATTTAAAAGTGCTAATTGAAAAGAAATTCGGATTCACCCCCCTGCCCTCTCAGTATTTCCAACAATTATTTTACTAGATGGTTTCTTAGGGTACAATCATGTACATATCACATAGGAGGATAGAGAAAAGACACTTCTTGTGACTGATTTTGGTTTTTTTTCTTAGTGAGTAATGCCTTTTGGACTTAAAAATGTAGCAACTATTATCTCAATAATTATCATAAAATCCTTCCAAGAGTACATTTATAAAATAATGGAAGTATAATTTGATAACTAGACCATTTATACATTGCTTAAAAATCACATAGATTGGCTTCGATTAATGTATGAGAGGTGCAAGCAAATTCGCTTGTCTCTAGATACAAAAAAATGTTTCTTTGTAATACCAATTGGTATATTGTTGGGACATGTTATTTCAAGGGATGGTATCAAGGGTCATATGGAAAATATTAAATTCATCCTAGACTTCAAACCCCTTGTAAAATAGAAAAAAAAAATTAATCTTTTAGGGACACATTGGCTATTATAGGTGGTTCATCAGGAATTACTCAGATATAATATTCCCTATAGAATAAAATTTAAGGAAAAATGTGGCATTCATTTGAAAAAATGTAAAATTTGAAGTCAGAACGGAAATGAGTACCTGCTTTTTTTAGGTAGAAAAAGGTGGTCCGATTTTGAAAAGTACTAATTCAAAATACTCATTATTTTTTTATCATGTTTTTTACACATTTAGTACCAAGTATAGATATTATATTTAAAATTTAGTATTTTTTATGTTGATTTTGAAAAGTGTGGATGTGAGCATCATCCCCTTTTTTTAGAAGACTTATTTATGACTTAAAATTTTCTAATCTATTAAATTCTAATAATTATTTTCTAAATTTAACAATTTTTGATGTATTTGTCTTCTTCCTCTTCACATACATTTTTTTTTATTTTTACAAGTATTTGTTTTTTTGTTTTTCTTTAAAAAAAAATTCTAGTGAGATATTTGATTTTTTGCAGTGTCAAAAAAACAAAAAAGGTAAAAAATTTAGAGTGTCAATCTTCTATTCAATTATATGTTGTTAAATAATATTTCATTCCACATGAAATTATTTTTGAGAGTGCAAGCTTCTGTGATCCATAACATATTAGATTATAAATCTTCCGGGAAATCACATGAGAATTTTAGGACCGACGCGTTTCGAACTACCAACTGTAGTTCATCATCAGGATAATGAAGAATGGCTGATCAGACAAACCTATTTATACCATGAGGAGAGAAGCAATGGTCAAAACCCAAGAACGGTTAAAATTAAAATTATAAACCTAAAATAACCGGTCAAAAATAAAAATAGAATTAAAAACAGAAAACATAACAAACCCAACCCTAAAAATGCTAGTCAAAACTAAAAATAAAATAAAACCAAAACTATAAACTAAAAAGACACCCTAAAAATATAAAAATAAAATAAAAACAAAATAAAAACAAAGTAAAAACAAAAATCAAATAAAAGTCAAAGTCAAATAAACGAAATTAATCTATAAAAACATTAACGTTCAATTAGGATTTAAAAAATAAATAAATTAATTAATTAATTAATAAATAAATACATAAAATTAGAAATAACATTTTTTGAGTTAAAAATAAATAAATAAATAAATAATAAAAAATTAAAAATAAAAAAATAAATAAATAAAAAATAACTAAATAACTAAATAAATAAATAATAATAATAATAATAATAATAAATAAATAAATAAATTAAAAAATAATAATAAAAATAAAAATAAATAAATAAATAAATAAAATAAAATAAAAATAAAGGAAATAACCATAAATAAATTAATAAAGTAATAAGTAAAAACATTAATCAGAATAAGAAAAAATAATAATAAAATAAATTCTAAATATCAAATCATATAATAAAAATAATAGGATAAAAACATAAAAATAAAAATACCAAAGAAAGGAAGGACCTTTACAAGGAGTGAAGAGACGGAATCCAGCACCTGCTAACCTTCCATCCATCATCCCTATTCAACGTACAAGGCCTCTTCTCAATCTCCAACACCTCCCTAAATTTCCGGTGATGGAAATGATCCACCCTAGCAAGGACTCTAGCGTCTTCCAAACAAATATGATGCTTCGTCTTCTCCGTGTGCTCCACTAACGCTGAGGACTTGGTTCTACCAAGTCTAATATCCGCAGAATGCTCCTGGATCCTCTTATTAATCGATCGACCAGTTTCACCAATGTAGGGAGTCCCACAAGAGCACGGGATCAAATAAACACCTTTCATGCTTTTTGGGTCCAACTTGTCCTTAACTGATTTAAGGGAGCTCCGAATGGTGTTTAAAGGCTTAAAAGAAGACGAGATCTTATGCTTCCTTAAAATCTGAGCAATTTTGTCAGTAGTACCTTGAATAAATGGTAAATGAACTTTACCAATAACATCATCCATCAACATTTTCTGCCTAGGACCTTTGCTTGCATTCATGAAAGCCTTCAAACCCTGACTCCTACTATATCCATTTTCTTCGAAAACCTTAAGGAGATGGGCCTTTTCCTCATCTAAATGATCATCATCAAAAATTCTAAGAGCTCTCGTAGCTAAAGTGTTTAGGACTCCAATTTTCTGAGCAGGAAAATGATGAGAACCAGAGTGAAGATACTGCTCAGTGTGCGTATTTTTCCAAAAAGCACGATGTGAGAAAGAGCCATTATTATTTCTAGAGATGAGAACATCAAGGAATGATAATCAACACCCAATACTTTGCAAAAGAGTCCCGAAAAAGAGGAAGGAAAACATCCCTACAATGAACTATCGAAATAAGGAAAAAGAAATGGCGGAATCAGGATGGTTCCCCACGTTAAATAGATTCTATGCCATCACCTCCCAATATATCCCATGAATCTCATCTCATGGAACATCAGAGGGCTCAACAACCCCATGAAGCACTGAATCTTAAAAGAAATGGTTATGGAGGAACACCCTACAATTTTCTACATGCAAGAAAGCAAATGCACCAGTTCAACCTTGGAAACTATCTTCAACAAGATATGAAAAGGTAGAACTATTATAGAATTCGATGCAAACGAGGCATTTGGGGGACTCGCCATCATCAGGAACCCACAAATCATCACTTTAAAGAGCCTGCAAGCCAATAGAAATTTCATCCATGGTAATTTCCAGCTTGTCGGTACTAATATCCATGGACTTTTCACCAATGTCTACGCACCTCAAAATTCCAACAAAAATTGATGCTTGTAAGAAATCTTGAGGAACTTAACCTTCAACGATCCCATCCTCTCTAGCTTCTAGGAGGATATTTCAACATGATTACAAACCTCCAGGAAAAGAAAGGTGGAAGACAACATCTCGAATATGATAGTAATTGATTCAAAGAATTCATCCAAAGAAACAATCTCAAAGATCTCCAAACCTCAAATGGGATCTTCACCTAGAACAACAATAGAGGGGGCACTCAGTAGATAGCCTCTTGGTTGGACAGATTCCTCATCACCAATGATCTCATTTTCCTAGAATGGAATCTAGACACCACCATCATCCCAGCAACGGGATCTGATCACTAGCTGATACGACTCCAATGGCTTCACCCAGGTAAGTAGTTCCCAAACCCTTCTGTTTTGAACATTGCTGGTTCAGGCACCTTGGGTTCAAGGATCTAGTATCCCACTGGTGGTCTTCTATATAACCCCCTTGAGGCACCAAAATTATTCAATTCCAAACAAAGATAAAACTTCTCAAAAGACATTTGAAAGTCTAGAACAAAACTACATTTGACAATATATTCAATGAGAAAAAATACCTGGAGGACAAAGGGAAAACTCTGCAACATAATATCATCCAAAATAGACACACAGATAAGACATTACACCAGGATCAATGCTTGTCCATGCAGTTGGAGGAAAGAAAGAACCAGGAAGAAGCCCTTTGGAGGAAAAAATCCAAAATCAACTGGCTCAAAGAAGAAGAAAGAAACATTAAATTCTTCCACAGGTCTACCATACAACACCGTATGCACAACATAATTACTGTCATCAATAATCAAGTAGGGGAAAGGTTGGAAATGCAAGAAGCCATCATCGAGGAGCTCCACAATCACTTCAGGAACATCCTCCAAGAACCTAAATGCCAAAGGCAGGAAGCCATCGAGAAAATTACTCAACACATTCCCAAGTTGATAATAGAGGATCACAACAGGATGCTTCTCACTACCACCACTACTGCTAAGGTGGAATAGGGAGTCTTGCAACTGAAATATGGGAGAGCTCTAGGGCCGGATTGTTTCACAACGAACTTCTTTCATTTATTTTGGTATATCATCCAAACTGAAGTTTGGGAAGTTGTGGAGGAATCAAGGTCCACTCACTGGCTGTTACCAGCTCTAAATTCCACCTTCATCACTTTGATCCCCAAAGAAGATAGAGTTTCCTCATATAGTAAGTTTGTACCTATATTTCCCTACAATGTTATTTAAAAAATCATCTCCAAGGTCATGGCTAACAGGATGAAGAATTTACTACCTCTCATCATTTCCCCTAAGCCAATAGGGTATGTGGAAGGAAGGCAGATCCTAGATGACACCATCTTAACTCACGAGGTCATTCACTCCCTCAAAACCACCAAAAAACCTGGTATGCTTCTCAAAATTGATCTTTTCAAATATTTTGACAAACTAAGTTGGGATTATATAAAAAATATACTTGCATCTTTTGGGTTTAGTCACACATGGATTAGTTGGGTTATGAGTCTCATCACCTCCCCCTTTAACTCCATCTTGGTTAATGGCATAACCTCTGCCACCTTCAATCCCTCAAGAGGAATAATACAAGAGGACCCCCTTTCACCCTTCGTCTTCATCATCATGGTCATCACCTCCCCCTTTCACTCCATATTGGTTAATGGCATACCCTCTGCCACTTTCAACCCCTCAAGAGGCATAAGATAAGGGGACCCCCTTTCGCCCTTCATCTTCATCATCATGGTTGAAGACTCGGGAGACCTAATCAAAAGCTCTATTCAAATAGGAGCACTGTTGGGACTACCTCTCCATAACCTATCCCTAGCCTCTCATCAAAAAAATTTTGGAAGACAACTTGATAATGGGTTACCCCTATGTCAAGGAAGCCCACACCCTCAAGTCCATTCTTGATTCATTATTTGAAGCTTCTAGAACAAATATCAACTAGGTAAAATATAAGATCTTCTTCTTCTAGACCCCCCCTCTGACCTAATGCAACATTTCTCTCATCCTTGGCTTCACCATTGTGTCCCTTCCCTCAAAATACTTGGGAGCTCCGCTCACCAACTCTGCCATTAACAACTCCTCTTGGAGAGCTCTACTTGAAAAAATGGAAACCTGCCTCTCCAACTAGACTCACCACACTCTTAGCATTGCCAGCCATCTGGTCCTCATCAAATCCATCTTGCAATCTCTACCCATTTATCTCTTCTCCGTTCTTGTTGCTCCCAAATGGATCCTTAAAGGCATGCGCACCCTACAACGAAGATTACTTTGGGGAGGTTCTAAAGGAAAAAAAAAATGGGCCTTAGTCAACTAGAAATATGTGTGTACCCCTAAGCATTAGGGAGGTCTTGGTCTCCGAGACTCTGAACACAACAACAACATAATGGAAGCAAGCATCTGGTGGAAATGGGTATCCAATCCCAACACCCCATCGGCCAACTTATGGAGAGTCAAGTATGCACAGTACTTGCTAAGTATGATCTCATTAGATACAACTTAGATTTTCCAGGCTCCCAAATATGGAAACCAGATAGTCTTCAAAAGGGCATTATCCAAAACCACAGCTTCTGGGAGCTTCGAGATGGTAACCAAACTGAATTATGGGAGGAATCATGGCAAAAAATGCCAAGCCTCTCCTCCATCTTCTGTAGAACTCTCTGGAACATTGTGGTTCAAAATCGATAACATCAAAAAACTCAAGACTTTCGGACGAAAGACAACTCTTAGGGATATAGGAAATGGATACATGCTAGCAGATGGAAAAACAACTGGAACAATGAAAGCCACAATGACATCTAGGAGGATTTATGCACAAAAATAAAAATCTAAATCAAAACAGGGCCGAAAATCCTCCATTTGGGGCACATGCCAAGAAACACTTACTCTACTAGGGAATCCTACCATCTCCTCCATCGGCATGAACCCAGGCCTATCGACGTTATCTAGAAAAATATCTGGAAGGAAAATTTATGGCACAAAATATCCGCATTCCTGTGGCTGCTCAGTAAACACTATATACTCACTTAAGAGAATCTACTGAAACACAAGTTTGTAGGGCCCTCCAGACGTCCTCTATGTCAAGGAAACTTAGAAACCATTGATCACCTGCTTGACCTATGTTTGCATGCCAGCTCCCTATGGTATAGAATAGCTGTCCTTTATCGACAGTCCAACCGTGCTAGGGAAAAAATCATTCAAACCATGAACAATTGGTAGGATAATCCTTTCCACAGTAGCCTATTCAATAGATTATGGAAAATTACTCCGGGCATCCTCATTTGGAACATTTGGAAGGAGCGAAATAGCTACATATTCAAGGACAAAGCTTCTACACCTGAATAGATTTGGGATAGGATTCATGGAAATCTCACAGAAACTCTAGCATTAGATGCGTGGAGTAAAGAGGACCTACCAACTGAGGCAGCTAAATGCCACATTTGGAACAACTGGAAAATGATTCTTAACACTCCCATGGAAATCACTCCTAGAAGCAAAGGAAGAACTCCAGCCCCACATATTTCGTCGCCTCCCCCCTTGGGATTTTTCAAATGCAACTTTGATGGGGCTTCTAAAGGTAACCCTAGCACAATAGGATTTGGAGGAGTAATTAGGAACACCAAGGGAGATCCTCTCATAATATTCTATGGGAACATTGGATGGGAAAACAACAATTCAGCTGAGTTGGAAGTAATGATACAGGGTATTCAAATCACCATAGATTTCCACTACTTCACTCTGGAAGTGGAAGGGGACTCACAAATAATAACCATGGCATCCACCTGTATCCTTCAAGGCATGACTTCTTATAAATTCTCCAATAGCTCAAGACTTGCTCATAAGCTCAAGGCACTGGAACTCCTGCTTCAGAATCATAGAGCCATCACCTTCGGTCATGTGCATAGAAAAGCCAATGCGGTGGAAAACCTGCTTGCTAAAAAGGGGGTGGAAATCCACTATGCTCTACATCACACCACCCTTGAGAAGAAGGGAGATGAGGCACTGAAACATAATTTTGTCATCCTCATTTAGAAATACCAGCTTCTCTAGGATGTGGGTGACACACTTGACACGGGTGGATAAAAAATCCCAATGCACGTGGGTTGTGGAGATCTCCATAGCAACTCCCCACCTACTGTGGATCCAATCACTATTATTGCCTCGCACGATATCCGTAGAAACTCCAATCATGCAGAATGGATAGGCTGGGTGTCTCCTAACCTGGATCGCCACGTCACCCTTACCTCCATTTAATGACCATGTACCATAATCAGTACTATAGCATTTCTTATCCCTCTGGGTCTGCCCAAAAGCTTGAGCCTCACACGTAGATCACTCATAGCCTCTCTAACATGCCTCATCCATAGTCCTATATATCTTGCCATTCTCAGCCCCTTCCCTCCATCATCTTCTCTCTGTTACATTTCACTCTCGTAATTTGGATGCTCGCTGATAACAATCAGCTGCGAAGTCCAAATCTTGGAGTGAAGCTATGCAGCCCCCCTTTTTCTGGTGCATTACATCTGGCGCACCTACCTCCCAGCCTCTGTAGTTTCTCCTACCGCTGAGCTTCCCCTGCTACCCCTCCCAAGTGTGAAATGGCTCCTAGGTTATGCCAACATACAATTCGCGGTGCATAACGCGGAGCTCTCCGAGGCCACTACCATCACGGTGAGGAAAATCGTCTTGAATTTCTTGAGGAATCCTCATCAAACTCCTCTGCTAGCCATCCTTCTATTCTTGAGTAGTGCACAGACTTCGCCAGGAGCCCATCACAAAAAGGAAGATGTGGTGTGAGTAGGTCCACCTCCATCTCCAGGGCTCCCTCGCTGTAACTTATTCTAGCACCCCCGAATAGCCTTCCGTAGGCAGAAAAAGACACAGATATTTGGATCATGTATTCTGACAGTGTCTGGACAAAGGTTATGGAAGGAGTAAATCCAGACTCCCACATACTCTGTGCTCCATCAAATCTCCCAAGTTGCATTGTTGCTGAAGTTGAAGTTACAAGGGAAGCGACCATTGCACAGGCCCCTTCCTGCACCATTCTTGAGGAAGCTCCCCATCGTAGTGATGATGAGGATGTGTAATGTTTGTGTTGTTGTTTAGTCCTATTTTGTTTTTTTTTTCATTTCTGCCCACACGGCTACACTATCATGTCCTCCTCTCATGCTCCTAAATGTATCAACACAACTGTGCACACATTAATTTTTTCTGCCAAGTTTTATCTGGGCCAGCCCCCTCCCCCACGACAGCCTAGAATTAGTGTAAAAAAGGTAGGGACTGGTTAAGCGCAGCTCACCAACCTTGTCTATAAACTATGTACTTATATGTTTTCGAATTAATAGATTAGCACAACTTACCAAAAAAAAAAAGTATAAAAATTATCATTTTTTGTGAATTTTATGTCAAAAGTTAATAATAATTACTTTTTTTTTTCAAAAACTACAAGATTCACATAAAAATTAAGTGAAAATCACATTATAAAAATGCTAAACATATAATAACAATAATTGAATATTTATTTCTTCTCATAAAATATTAATGTCAAAACATTACAAGTATAACTTATTAATAGTTGCAAAAACTGAGCTTCATTTGGATGCTTAACTTAATCAACAATCAATAATATCATGTAACCCAAACTCTTCATCTTTAAGAGTTTCATATTGTCCTCTTCCATAATATTTTCAGTACTGGCTTTAGTTTCATCATTTTCCTCTTCTGATGTATCTTTGATGTCTACGAATGTCCCAAAGTATTCCTTTCCAATCATTCCATCTAATGGTGGTTGAGGTTCCTTTGTTTTTTTTCCCACATGGGATTCATTAAAATCCCCTTTCTCAAACCAAGTTCTTGCATTGCATCTAGAAGAAATTGAAGAGCATTGATTCTTTGCTGAATAAATTTGCATTGTACTGGGTACTTTTCAACGCAAATGAAATTTCTTCCTTTTTGTAAGAAACATGCTAGTGTTGTACCTAATCATCAACTACAAAAGAAAAAAAATAGCAAATTATTATAAACACAAAAAATTAAAAAATAAAATAGTGAAATTCATTCTTATATAATAAAACTTACCTAAGCCTGAAAATAAATCCAAAACCCAATCTCCCTCATTTGAACATAAACCTAAATATAGTTAACCAATGACAATGATTTTTTATATATGTTAACTATCTCTCCTTTTGCTTCTTTATCTTCATATTTTAGTTTTTTTACAATAGCATCATGGACTAGTACTTGGCTATGATTCTTTCCATCTATTTGATTGAAAATAATAGTCTTATAACTATCATCCATTGTCCAACTTTCAACATGAATGAACTCAGAAACACTTATAATTGGTTAATTTCCCCCACAGATAAGATTTGGCTTTTTCCTTTAACATGAAATAGTAAAATTTAAATTAACTTGTACATAAATGATTTTTTTAACATTAATCAAACACACAATTTCAGCGTCTTACCATGTAAGTTGCATCCTTGACTTTGCTTTTCCCTTGAAGCTTGATAATAACAAACCCAATTGTTTGTCTGAATGAAATGTCATAAATCTCCAAAATGGTTATATTGTGACTTCTAGAAATCTTGCAACCACTTTACTAAATGCTTGATAAGTATAAGGGTCACCATCATATTCAATATTTGGGATATTGAAACCGTGAGGAAGATCTACAATAACTATAGAATAATCCCTTTTAGGTGTTAGTTTTGCAATGTATTCACAATCATATGATATTATTTGATATTGGATAGTGTGGAGCCCATTCCAAATGAAATGATTAAGACTGGGATCAAGTTCAACTTCACTAAGACGTTGTTTTCTCATCATTTCCATTTTAATTTTTTCAATAAAACTTTTGAAACTATATGGTGCTCCATTTTTGTCCTTCTTCATCTTTAATAAAATAAACAAATATATGTAAAAGTTATAAATTAAAAATAATATACATATGAATACAAATGAATGTATGAATGAAAATACCTTCTTAGATGCAAGATAAAAATATTTTAGCACTGATGTAGAACTTGAATCTGGTTAGTTGTGTACAACATCATCCCAACTATCTTCATTCAACAATTTAACCATTTGTTCTTGTATTCTCATATAAACCTTGTGACTGAATAAATAAAGTAAACAATGTTAATACAGTGATATGTATAACAATTAATACCAACAAAAATATATTATATTTAACATAAACTTATAATTTTTGGAATCTAAGCTTCTGTGATCCATAATATAAATTTGTAGAAATTCTTTCGGTAGTAATCACATGCAAAAGAACGAGGTCGACGCGTTTCGAACCAACCAGTGTGGTTCATCATCAGGACTATGTGATGATGAACCACACTGGTTGGTTCGAAACGCGTCGACCTCGTTCTTTTGCATGTGATTACTACCGAAAGAATTTCTAAAAATAAACTTATAATCCAAAAATAAGTAAAAATGACAACCTTACTTTAGAAATTCCTTAGACATTTCCTCCATTGATAGTTCTCCTGACTTTACACGAGATACTATTGTTTTGAAAAGATTTTCATCCTTCACTCCTTGCATTGATATCCAAGGTTTCATATTCATATCTTCTACAAGGAGCTTCATTTCAGGACCTGATTTAATGTTGGTACATATCAATGGTTTATAATTTTTGACCTTGTGACTTTTGATGCCAACGTTCTCCCACAACTCAAAAATCAGATCAATAAATTCCCATGTCTCTTCAGTTCTAAATGCCAATTGGAAAATGTTACCCATACCTCTCAATATTTCATAATTTACTTTGCCACCTTTTGAACTTATTTTTTCTTCGATTTGATAACCGATTTCCATACAACGTTCCTTCTCGAATGCATGATCAACCTTTGTCTTATCACCACCACATTTTTCTTCAAATTTACTATTAATAAATCTGACCCTTTGGATGAAAGTAATAGACATACTATACTCATTATGTGAATTATGATCCCATGCCAATAAATTTATTTTGTAATTTTTAAACAAGCATAAGTGATACATTTCATTTTTTCAAAACACGGGTTATTGGGATATTCCTCCATCAATTTCCTTTAAGCTTCTATAGAATGGTTGCCCCCAAGAACACAATATTTGTATTCAAATAATTTTCACTTTTCAAATGATTCTTTGTTAGGCACCTGACTTGGACCAACAAGAAGAACATAATCAACCACATGTGCAAAAGGGTTTTAACTCATTAATGTTTTCAAATTCTAAACTTCCAAGCGGTGTGGCTTTCTAATTTGATATTTGAAGTTTCCTTCATCTTTCTTGTAGACTTGAATGACATTAAGTGGAAAGGAACGATGACCTTCAATTAAATTTTTCTTTGCCAAATTATGTCGAATGGGATTTTTTTTTGTTTTCATAATGCCATCCTCTAAATCAGCTACTAGTGTAATGATTTCTATGTTTTCTTTTGAGTTTTCACTACGCCCTTCACCGTTGTCCATGTTTTTTTTAGAATGAGAATTTTTTTGTTTCTTCCTCCTATTGGTTATGATATTTTCTTGAACCACAAAAATCTCCTCATCATCAACCATAAGGGTGACATTATTTTATTCTCAGAATCGACCACTTTCTAGAAAGAGGGGCTGACTCCTGGGGCTCGGGTGGACATCGCCCCATGGGTGCATCTAGCTATAGCATGGGAATCATACCATAGGTGGATGCGATCAAAGTACGAAATACACCCGAGTCCGAGGGCAGTGTCTTTCTAAGGCAGACTCCGCCCCTTAGGTGTCCTCGCGCTCGGTCAGACGCTGCCCCGTGGGCGCATGCATCCGCAACACAGTTATCATGGGGGCCTGTAATACAAGAAGACGCACCCACGGGATGGTTTCCACCTGAGCTTGAGGTCTTCCCCTTGTGCACCCTTGGGTTGGGGCATACGTCGCCCCTTGGGTGTGTTCGCCCACAGCACGGGTGCCCTGGCCTGAGTGGGTGCGCCTACCAAGCCCTTTGGCAAGAATTGAGAATCGACCCTCGTGTTTTCCCAGGGGACTACTGGGTGTGCCCACTTGGTCCAAAAAAACCATGTTTTTCCCCAAGCAGGCCCACCTAAAAGGTACATGGTAATTTTTTTCAAAATTTTAGATAAAAAAAATTATTTCGTTTTTCTACAAAAAAAAATAACTGTAAAAGCTAGGAAATTTTTATGGGTTTAAAATATTTATTGTTCGGGCTTTGAACTTGATTTTCATTAATTTAACAATTTAATAATTTTCAAAATAATAGAAACAAAACTAACCTTTCAAAAGCGAGAATTTTGCATTGACAATATTGCTACTCTAGGAAATCATTCCAAGATTTTAAATAGAGCTCGAGAAATCTTGACGTGATGTGTGAAATAGTGACAATGAAATTTCTTATAAAGGGGAAATAGAAAAATTTCATTTTGGTTGGGTAAATTTGGGATCAAAACTATGATGAATATTGAAAAAGAAAAATCTATAATGAAGTAAAACTTATATAATTTAATTACAATTATTTTAGTTTGAAAACAACTACTAAAAGAAAAGTTTTTGGGAATTTAATTCTAAATTGAGGTCCATATTAAGAGACTAATTTTGTACATAATTTCCAAATAAATTGTATAAATAAAATTTGGAGGGACATCAAGAAAAAAATTCGGCAAAAAATTTTAGAGGGAATTTTACATTTTTTCAGTTATATATTATCATTGGGAGAGAGATTGTTTGCATCATTCAACATTTCATGTTTCAGTGTTGTGGATTCCTTTGATAATGAATTTTCTTTTTATGAAGCATCAGCATCTTCATCATGTAACAAGTCTATTAATATTGAGAGAAGTAGTGACAAAATGAAAGATGAAGATTTTCAAATGAATAGAAAGTGTAATTGTCCACTTATTCCTAATATTATGGACTATGAGATCAACAATGATGAATGGAAAGATGAATAATTTCCAAAAACTAGAGACTCAAAATTTCCACTTACTCCTAATCCTAAGGACTTTGAGAGAAATAGTGATCAATTGCAAGATGTAAAATTTTGAGTGGATAGAGAGTCACATTTGCCACTTAGTCCTAATCCTAAGGACTATGAGACAAATAGTGATGAATGGTCGGATGAAACATTTTCGGTGGACAGAGAGTCATATTTTCCACTTAGACCTAATCATAAAGACTATGAGAGCAATATTGATGAGTGGCAGGATGAAAATATTTTAGTGGATAGAGAGTCACATTTGCCATGACTTACTCCCAATCCTAAGGATTATGAGAGAAACAGTGATGGATGGCACGATGAAAATATTTTAGTAAACAAAGCGTCACATTTTACAGTTACTCATAACCCTGTGGACTTTGAGAGCAATATTTATGAAGGGAAGGATGAATAATTTCCAATAAATAGAGAGTCTCAATTTCCACTTACTCCTAATCATATGGACAATGGGAGTAGTAGTGATGAAGGTCAGGATGAAGAATTTCCAATAAATCAAGAGTCACAATTTCAACATACTCCTAATACTATGGACTATGAGAGCAACAGTGATGAAGGGAAAGATAAAGATGGTGAATAATATCCTCCAATTTAGTATTTAAAAATCACAGATGAGGGTATTGAAAATTTTCTTGCCGCCGAAGACGATAATGAATATTTTTCCAACAATATTGGTGGTGAATTTCCTAATTATATTGAAAATGATCATAGTAATAATAGTACTCATCCTAATGGTGATGGAAATTCTTCTTCAGAGAATGATGAAATGATAAAGATGTTGTGAGAAAATATTGTTTGTAGAAGTAGGAGTAGACCTTTTCATATAAATCCAAGATGTTCTAGTTATATAAGGGGTATAGTAGTATATCTCATGAGAATAAGTTATATGAGTGAGATCATTTGAAGTGACTGTTGTAAAAGGGATTGCTTGAAAAATATGGATTGTAAATTTTCTTTAGAGAAAAGGAAGAACTATTTTTCAATGAATAAAGGCATGCATAATTCATATTTAGTGGGGTGGATGCAATCTACACTAGCAGTTTATGATTATCATATTGGGTATTCATTTCTCTATAGAAAGGCTTTCAAAATGATTCATTCAATTGGAAATTTTAGTCTATTAAGAATGGAAGATAATTTGGAAAAGGATCCTACATATTATTCATAAGTTCGTCATAAACGAGAGTTTGGGCTGCTAGAAAACATTGGAATGTCATGTCTGCAAGAATTATTTTGAAAACATGGAGAGTGTATGCCAAATAAATCTACAATACATATTCCAATTAATTTCTCAAGATGATAAATCTAAAAATTATACAAGGAATATGCAGAAGATGTTGAAGGAAATTGTCATTTTATTACATATCAATATTTAGTGAAAATATGGAGGAGATAATTCAACAATGTTCGTATTCGTAAGAAGATAAGGATGGGGTTTACAGTACATGTGATTCTCTAAAATAAAAAAGGGATAAATTTCAAGGACCAGAAACAGGTAAGAATTCATAAGATTATTCTTTTATATTTTATAGTGATCAACTATGAAAATGTATTTATTAATACGTTTATTTTATGTTATCTATAGATTCCATTGTTAAATCCCTTCAAGAGCATCGTGAACAACAAAAACATGAAAGGAAAAATTTGTACAAGAATAAAAAGAAGTGTTACGATAATCGAAATAAATATTTGGGTTTGATAATTGATGGTATGGACCAGAAGAAAAAAATTCTACCACAGTTTTTTCGCACACTCAAAAAAATTGCAGCAGGAAACTTTTATCCAGTTTCACTTGGTTGGTTGTACGATATTCAATGGGAAAATGTCACCAAGAGTTTACTTCACAACTCCAAATATTAATAATGATGGAAATCTGACAATAACCATAATTCATGATGTGCTTTCTAATTGGGGTGGTAATCTTCCTGAAATATTGTATCTATAATTAGACAACACTTGTCGTGAAAACAAAAATCAGATTGTTTTTGGATATATAAACATGCTTGTTGAATTGAATTTTTTTCATAAGGTGAAGTTTGGTTTCGTTGTTGTTGGGCACACTCATGACAATATTGATCATATGTTCAATCGTTTTTCAGTAACATTGACTCAAGAAGAATGTTTGGATCTTGCCATCATTAATTGAATGTATTAATAAATCATATATGCCAGAGCCTATTTTTCATGTGTTATAAGAAATTGTTGACATGCAAACGTTTATTCTCAGATCGCGTGGAGAGGAGAAATGCATTGAACAACTTAGTGACATTCGCTTCCAACATCAATTTCGTATCAAACAAATTGATGGGAAAACACTTATATGGGCCAAGAAAAATTCAACAACTGCTGAATGGGTACCATCATCAGGTTTGGAATTTTTGAATTTCATTTGAGATCATCCAATATTTGTGTCAAATATATTGTTATACAATCAGTTGGTGAAGTTCATAATGCACGAAGGAAAAAGAGAGAGAGACAGATTATTCTGAATGCCTAGAAGAAATTAAAAAAACCATCAGATATACATATTAGTACTTTGATGTTGCTGATTCAGCTTGGTGTGAGTCATTTTTCAATGATAAGAGTGATACCCTTTCAAGACCAGCAAATGAAGATATGATTTTTAAGACTCCATTTATTTTTCCACAAAATGTGTCAAATAAATAGGAGGAAACAAACTTTCTTGAACAACAACAATCACACGGCATTATTAATCATAAATAGGTGGAGGAAAGAGAAATGTATATTGGTTCCAAAATATCTCGTGCACAACATGAAGCCATGGAAGACCTTTACAGGGGTTCAGTACAAGATATTAAGGAGGCTTGCATGATCATAGTCTTAGCACATGAAATTCCACATGGCTATCAATTCTGGGTTGCCAAAGTTATAAAGGTGATTACAGAAAATGAGGATGTTATAGGTGGTGAAGTACATTGGTATGCCACAAACACACACCCATTAAATCGTGTATACAAGCCAGACATGGTAGTTGATAAAAAAAATGGTTGAAAGATAAAAATAAAGGGTACAAATATAAATCGTCGCTGCACATACCTCTAAAAATTGGAGGAAGTTGACATACTTGTGTATGACTTTAATTTAACAAAGAGAGGAAATATTTGCTCCAGGATGATAGATATTCTTAAGAGGTTTCCACCACATGAAAAATTTTTGAGATGACAGTCTGTTGAACCCCATCGTAGATCTAGAAGAATTTTGAAACCTCAAGTGATGGGCATGCATGTTGACTCAAATGGGGCACTAGTTGATGAAAGAGAAGAATATGGAACATATTCATTTACATCTAGTAATTCATCTAAAGACATGAATTCTAATGGTGTGCAAGAAAATATTAGTTATTCTGAATAATTGTGTAAGACAATTGATAAAAACGATGTCTTCATTGAATAATGAAAATGATATTTTAACTTCCCTGTGATCTTACATGAATTTACGAGTCATTTTTTATGTTTTTTGAATTATATGTTTTAATTATGATGAATTCATTTGTCTAAAATATTCATAATGAAGTAATAACTTGGAGAAATAATTTATGTTTCATTGGGTTATTTTAGTCATCTAATTTTTTCATAATATCATGGTTGAAATATGTTGAAAAGTTAACAATTTTTAATTCCATGGGTGAAAATTTGTGAAATATATTTTATCTTTAACATTATGGTTCAAAATAATTATAATTTTAGGGATTGTTAGTGCCATGATATTATATGTTAAATGACATGTAAAATTTTTTTTAGAACTTTAATGTGTTTAAAATCTCATTATTTTATGTTTAACTTCATTACTAAAAATATGTCCAAATTGTACCTAAAAAATAAAAATAGTATTCTAGCACCAACCATTGTGTGTTTTTTCCATTTATTTGGCACATGAAAATTGGTTTTACTGCCATTTTAAAAAAGGTTTCAAATTAACCCCGAAAAAATTAAAACCTTGTTCTGGAATACACACTTTTCATTTTTGGGTTGTTTTTCATGTTTTTTGGGGCTTTTTTGGCTAGAGTTCCTATTTTCAATTTATAGTTCCGGTTTAAAATCTTACATTGTTTTGATTGAAATAATATGACGATACATTCCAATTACTAAAGAATAAGTTAGTCAAAGCACCTATTCTCAGGTTTCATGATTGGTGAAAATAGTTCCATGTACATGTAGATGCATCAAACGTAGCAGTTAGAGCAGTCTTGGCTCAACCTGGCGATGAAGCAATCAGACATCCAAATTCCTATGCTAGTCAGAAACTTAATAAATATGAGAGAAATTATGCAACGACTGAAAGAGAAGTTCTTGCCATGATGTTTACTCTGCGTAAGTTCCAACATTACCTCTTGTAGAATCCATTTATATTTTATATAGATGATCAGGCCTTAAATTACCTTGTGAATAAATTAGTTCATCAAGGGTGCATTTGTCACTAGCTACTATTATTTCAAGGATTTAAATTTTAAGTGATATTTCAGCATGGGAAGAATAATATTGGTCCTGATCATCTATCCTGACTAGAAACTAGAGAGGAGTCGATGAATATAGCAAAATACCTTCCATAAGTGCATATTTTAGAATCGAACCAGTCTTGGTAGATTTGGTTGAAAGAGTATCTTGACCTTTTAATACGGGGAAATATCCATAGGGACTATCTAAAAAGAAGAAAAATACTCTTATGATCAAACATCATCATTTACTTTGATAAATGGTTAATTATACAAGATGGGTATTCATGAGATACTATGTAGATGTGTCTTGGAACATGAAAGGAGTGATATTATCGATAAGGAACATCATGGAGGAACAAGTGGTCATTACCAAGGTAACACAACTACGAAAAATATACTACATGTAGGCTTAGGTGGAAAAAAATGTCTTAAGATTGTTGACTGCATGTACAAAATTGTGATATATGTCAAAGGTCCAGGTGACCATTACCCAAAAATCATATGCCATTGCATTCAATTTCCCCATAGCTATCCTTTGATATCTAGGCAATCGACTTCCTCAGACCATTTCCAAAATGAACTAAATAGATGGGAGAAAAATACATTATAACAGTAATAAAATATATGAAAAAGTGGATGGAGGAAGAGCCGGTCTAATATTGTACTAAAGAAGTAGAAACAAAATTCATATATAAGGACATAGTAACATAGTTTACATGTCCCTTTTCATAAATTTTGATAGAGGAACACACTTTCTGAAGGTTATGATCCAAACGCTAATGAAGAACTTCATGATTGAACAAAAGAAACCACTACCTACCACCCACAAGAAAACGGATTTGTAGAGTCTTCCAATAAAACATTGCACAAAGTATTAAAAATTTTTTGTAATTTAGATAGAGAAATAGCGCATTGCATATATGAAATGAAAAATATCAACACCTTCCAAATATGTATATGGGTAGGAAGCAACCATTCCATTTCAGTGCTCAGAAATGGAGTAAGAGTGTCGACTATACTTAAGTATAATACAAATTTGTAGAAGGAATGACTCCAACCGCTACAACAAATTGAGGAAGATCTATGCATGCACTCTATCGCCAACATATTAATAAATATGAACAAAAGTAGTGGCAAGATAAAAAATTGAAATGAAGAAATTTAATGTCGGTGATCTAGTTTTTCTGTATGATAGCCGAGTGAAGGGTAAACCAAGGAAATTAAAAATTGCATGGTTGGGGCCCTTCGTAATTCAAGACATATGAAGTTCAAGAGAAATTCATTTGAAGACACTCCAGGGGCATTTGTTTAAGTCACTTATCAACTGTAACAACCCTTCATTGATTTCCTATGTAAATAAAAATAATACCAAGGTCATGGGACATGTATACCGAGTTGAATGTTGGAAGAAACATAGCAACTGGTATCACTGGTGATTAATATGTGGCTATGGAAATTGGAAAAATAAAAGTGGCAATAATTGGATTTTTTTTTATGAAATAAAGGAAAATAGGAGAAAAGGGAGATGAAGGGTTACAAATTTTCATGTAAGGAAAATTGAAGGAGAATGAAGAAAATAGGGGCCTCAATGATAAATAGGCTTATGAGGATCAATTCATATCAGTTAAGATTTTTTTTGTTTTAGATTTTTTTTAGTTGATCTTTTTGAAAATTTTTGGATGGAGATCTAATTCCTTCTTGCACACTCAGAGTATTCTCACAGAATTCTTGGAGCACTTGGGAATAAATTTTATCTGGAGAAAGAAGGAAAAGAAAAACAGGAAAGTACAAGGGAATAATTGGAGCAACAACTATAAGAATATTTCTTGTTGGTAATAGGTTGCATGTGCGATTTCCTTGATGATTTGTGGATGCACGGTATATGCATGTGATCCTCTCATTATGTGTTGTCATTGGCATGGATAATTGCCTAAATTGATAGTGGTTTTAGCCTTTCCATTCCATTTCCTGGATATCCATGTTGTTGTGGGTTTTTCAACATGATTTTTTTTTTTTTTTGGGTGCTCATAATTCCTTATGGTTGTGAGTTGGAAAAAACGCTCTAGAAGCCCTAAAAAAAACTTGGTTTTAGTTAGTAGTCCTAGAGCCTAGGTTGGGAAAAATTCTTTGGATCCCTTGGTGGGTTGATTTAATAGTCCCTAGATCCAGGTTGGAAAAAAAACCTGGAGCCTTGCAAGGTTGTGGGTTGAGCTACTAGTTCTTGGAGCCCTGGAAAACTTGGGTAGAGACCAATCTAATTGTAGTTATTGATGTCCAGTTGTGAGGTGGAATCACTGGTTGAGGCTTGAGGTGGTTTGGCCTCTAGAAGCCCTATTTTTGTTTTTCTTCCTTTATTCCATGAGATCCCACATTCATGCTTCGCATATGGCTCTTGGGTGATTCGATGAAAGAGAGATTTGGTTCAACTCAATCTATTGTTCGCTGGTACATGGAAGTCCTTGACTTGTTATTTTCACATGTTAATAAGAGATATTATTTTATTGTGTTTAATTATATTTGTAGTGATTATGTGAGTGATTTTATGGCCGATTTTCCATGGTTTCTATGCTCGTTTGTTTCTGGTTATATGATGTGTAACATCTATGGATCTTATCATGAATGGCTTAGTTATTGATTGGTTCATGAATGTATGGAATAATAAAAAAATTTGTAGCTATGTGAAGAGGGAATATGGCCTCTTTGGTGATAATAATATTAATCTCACACTATTACGATCATATAGGCATTCATGACCTGCAGCTTACATGTTTTCCATGTGTTTGAAAAAATGTTTGTTATGTTCTAGGAAACCTTTGTCAATTTATTCCTCTATGTTTGAATTTTTAGGCTTGTTTTTATGTCACTTTCGATTAAGATAAGTCTTAGGCATTTATGAACAGTGGTATAGAAACTGACCTGGAATTGTGGCTTAGATCTTAGGACCGCCCCCTCTAAACTAGACAATTTAGGCCACAATTTCACTCAGGCAGTGTTGTGCATGTGGTTGGAGGTATTTAACTACATGGAGGCATTTTCATGCATGTTTTTTGGTGTTAAGTTGTCTTAAAGGATACATAACGCAAGATTTGGTCACCTGGGGTGGTTCTTTCGCCCTTGAGTCTCATGTAGCCCTGAGGGATGAGGTGATTTGTCAATTTGTGGTCATTTGTCGACCCCAGTTCCTTGACTCGAGCTTGGAGGTTGGGTCATGTAATAGTAACTCTTCCTCTTATGTTGAACCCCACAGGCTCATGAAATTGTGTAAAAGTGGGAGGGTTGTCAAAAATTGGTATCAAAGCTTCTAAGTTCAAAAACTTGGATTGGATGGGCATAATGTGTTTTTCATACATGCATGCAAGGTTTATATTTGTTCCTTATGCATGCATTGTGATAGTGATTTTTGTAGTTGTGTAATAATATAGAGGTTGATGATTTATATTTTTAGATGATTTATATTTTAGTTTTGTTATATATACATGTGTTGTGTTAATACAGATTTATTTTGTAGACAAGACAACCTCCCTTGAACTTCACTGAGGTATATTTTTTCATGTTTATATTTTTTTATATGACATGGTATGTTTGTAGGAAGAAGATGATCAATATGAATATTAGAATGGTAGACTACATTTCACATGATTGTCCCTATAGATCAGATGAACAACATGGTGATGAGTATTCCTGTGACATAACATATACATTGAGAAGCTTTAAAGTAGAGATAAGAAGTGGTAAGGTGGATAATGATAGGATCATTCAATCACAACAAAGACTTTCTAGAGCATAAGAAAAGGAAGAGGAAGGTAATGCAGTCATCCTTTAGATTATATCATATTTGACAAGATAGGGACTTCTCAAGGTCTGTCATGGATAAGAGAAAATGACGAATGGGGCATATGGAAATAGGTCTCAGTAAGGATATATGTTTGAAACTGATGACACAATCAAATATCATAGGTTCTTGGATACACCTGACTGGTGGGGTAATTATCATGGGTTCTATTCTAGTTTTGGTTCATACATACATCATCGTCATCACCTCCACCATCCATATAGCAGGAGTGAGAATAAGTACTTTCCATAGGAGTTCAAGAAAGAAAATAGTCTGACATTTAACGGAGAAATGAAGAAGACAGAAGATGCAAAAGGTTGGTTGCTATGGATGAGTAATTTTTTCAGATTTCATTATTATTTAGAAAATATAATAGATAGGATAGTTACTTTTAGTCTTAAAGGAAAATAAAACACTTGGTGCGAAGATGTAAAGAATGTCGGAGGCATTCAAGAAGAGGAGATGACTTGGAGTGAGTTAGATATAATTTTTAGGAAGAAGTATCTATTTGAAATATACTATGATGATAGGGTAAAGGAGTTCTATGAGTTTAATATGGGATATATGACTGATGATGAGTATACTAGAAGATTCTTGGAGTTGTTGATATATGTTCCTTATATTAAGGAGGAGAAAGAAAAGATTTAGATATTCATCAGTGGATTTTTGGTATCATTCAAAGATTGAAATTAAGTTGGATGAGCCTAGATCATTGGGGGAGTCCATCATAAAGTTGAAGCACTATTATGATCAAGCAAAACACAAGAATGAACTTAAGAAGGATTGGAAAGGTAATGTGAAGAGTAATGAAAAGTGGGCTATGAAGAGAGGAGAACACTAGGATACATAGGACAAGGATAATATAGTGCCATACAAGAATATCAATGGAATTTACAATGGATATGGATTTCAATCTAAGGAGTTATTGTCGCTCCTAATAGACCCTCCAAAACATGGGCTTATATCAAAATTTTAGAGTCTACTTTGACTTTTCATGTTGATGTCACAAGAATTAAGAGTTATTCCATACGTTTTCTCTAAGTTTCCTTGTCCTATTTACAAGAAAATCAAAGTGTCATTTTTCAGCATGTGGAGTGTCGCACAATGCACAAAAGATATTTTTTGTGGTTTAAAGGGGTAAAATTTGTGTAAATGAGTTTTTATTACCATGTAAATATGCATCACAATCATTTTCAATGTTTCAAGCATTGTTGCACAAGTTCCGTCATGGCGGTCACAAAGTGTATATTTGGTGTCACACTTAGTGTAGGTCATCACAAAGTTGTCGCATTGAGGAAAGGATGTTTTTCATGTGTTTTGAGTGTTCCATGTTGTGTTTTCAAGTGATATAAGTGTGTGATAATGTTCAAAGTCATGCTTTTTCCCATCTTCCTTCGACTGATTTGAACCTTGGTCAAATTTGGAAAACTCCTTGACCCACACACTCAGCCTCTTTCAACTAGCCTAAATTGCACACTGTGTAGTATCCTTCTTCAAGCAATATCCCTTTCTCTTAGAACTACGAATTTCAAAATTTATAGCTCCTAGTATTGTGCACTACACAATATTAGTGCTCAAGTCCATTCCCTCAGCTCCAAAATTATGCAATGTGCTTCTCCAATCAGCCCTAAACTACACATTGTGTAGTCTCAGTGCTCAAGCCTCAACCTTTAGCTCTTGAACTACATAATTTCACAATCATATCACCTTCCTATCTTTCCAACACTACGCAGTGGGAAAATGAAGTGCTCAAACCCTAATCCTGGATTCTTGAATTACTCAATTGTGAAATCCTCAAGCCCAGTCAAGCTTGAACTTCGCATTGCACAGTACAAGGCTCATACCTTAACATTTACTACCTTATTTTCATAATTGCATAGCCCCTGAGCCTCTCCCTTAGCCTACCACTTAGTTATAGCTCATTCAATTGATCATCATGCATCATCTTAGACTAGGGTTTTATCAAGCTAATTGTAATATCCCAAAATGGAAATCAACAGATTTTTCACTGCTGAAATGTTCCTTTGTTGGAAATATGAAAAATGCTATGTCAGAGATGGAATGAGAGGGATTTTACCAGTTATTTCACCTCTAAAGAGAGGATGAGAACCAGAGGCTATCTGGCCCTTCCTCAGACTCTACATATAGCTATGAAAATATTTCTTCCTCGGGAAGATCTTGCTCAAGGGAATGAGCTACAGCAATATGAAAAACATAAGCATGAAGAGTAAATTGCTTCAAACTTTAGAAAATGCCAGAGAACTCATAGGCATCCTAATATAATAATAGCAGCTGCAAATGTATACAAAATCTTGAGGGAAATGATGCTGAAGATTGAACAATATCAATCCTCAAGGCAGAAGTACAATAATTATGAGATAAACACTGCTACACATATGAACCCTAGCTATGATTTTGCACTAACATGGAGACACTGTAACATGTAAAATGGTAATATAATGATATTATAATAATAGCTCAAGAAATGACGGGGATCAAGCTCTCAACCCCTGAAAACAACACTACAACAATCCTCTAAAGGATTGGCTATAATAGATGTAAAAAATATGAAAATACAATAATGTCAGAGTTGTTGGGTAGCATTAGCCACTCACATATGCAATAGAAGGATGAAAATGAATATGGCCTGCAAATTTAAACAACCTCCTCCAATGGATTCCTTAAGTGCAAGGTTGATCTCGGCACAAGAAATGTCCTCCTCCAAAATGGTGGAGCAAACTCCCACTACAGAAAAACTCTGAGTTAACGTAGTCTATGGAAGGGACTTCATTGACAAAGGTGGGAGAAGCTTGGCCTTCTGCCAAAATATGCAAATCATCTCTAGAAACACTCCTTGTTGATCCTCCCAAAGAATATGAACTCCTTCCTATGAGAAATTATATAAGGAATGGTGTTGTGGAATCTCTTCCACAACAACACCTACAACACAACACGGTGACTGCGTTGTAGATGAAGAAGTGGCTATGGAAAAATTCCTAGATATGGATAAATGAAGAGAAATCCTCCTTGATCTACTCAAGGGAGGAAAGGAACTCCTAAAGCGGAATCCCTCGTGCCAAAGGCACTTCAACTCAGCTAAACAGCTGGAGACTGCAAATAGACTCAAAGTCCAAATATTCAATAATGCTCTCTATGGTTGCCTCATCCTCCTTATATGAAAAATGATGCCTCTATGCCATGGACCCCACCCAATTAGGGTTTCTCCCACAAGGAATATTCTTCCCTCTCTAACTGTGTTGTCTTCCCAAGCAAGCTACACCCTCTTGTGTTGCCCTGTTGACTTGGTCAACATGGCCTCGTCCTCATGTGTTTGTCCCCTTTTCACACTAGGAGGTGAAAAAATAGCTACTCCATGAATCCTTTCTCATTTCATGTGGAATTTTATTTATGCAAATGGGTCTCCTCACCCATTTTATTTATCTCCTAGATAATATGAGAAAAATTTAATGTTCCAATTTATTTGTAAAAAGTTGGAACATTACAGTCCTCCCCTCCCAAAGATTGCTTGCCCTCAATCAAGTGAAAGGATAGACTATGTCTTCTTCTCCTCTTCCTGTATCATCCCTGTATGATGATCTCCTCCAAGTGCAATGATGCTATCTTATCAATCCAATCCTCCACAATGCTCCTCGGTAGCATGCAAGTAGTTGTCATGCCATCATCATGTAGGGTATAATGCTTAGGAGGATAGAAAATGGTCTCTAGAGGTCCCTTCTTGAGGATTGCAATCTAAAATCTAATGGAGATTTTCTCCCCCCATATGAACCATCCATCCCCAAGCTATGTGCCATGCAAATTGAGTCACCTCCCAACTAGGCAACTCAGGAAAACTGTCATCCACCTTTATCTCTAGCAAAGAAGGTGGGCTGGTAATCTGCATATGGTAGACCATATAGTCTACCCCACGCTGCCCATCTCTCCACTTAATACAAGTGTAGAGTGTCTGTTGATCCTGGGCTGTAATAATGTTTCCATCAAGTTGCAAGAAGAAGGCTAGATCTCCCAAGGTCTTTCCCCCAACGTGCTAAGACATGTTGGCCCAAAAATATCCATATGTGATGAGTCACGAATCATCCTCATATGTTTTCACACCCATCATATGGCTCACCTCATAATAAAACATTGTTGCTGCTGTAGTGGCCATATCATTTCTCATGTTCCCATCAAAACATGCAATGCAAAAGATGTGAGGGACTTCTCCCTCAGTGAACACATCCATCCTATGTGTCTCCTCCTCAATATTTCTCCTCATGAAGGCATGAAAAATAGAATCATAGGGATAAAATAGGAGCATCATGCTTGCTGCCATGTGTAACAAATGGGAAAGAGAATGGTCCCTCAAGTGCAACCAGTGCAGCTTAGTGCTCCACTACCATAGAGACTAATAAAAGTTGTGGCTATTCAACCACCGGTGTGTTGCATCAATCTCCTCACAAGCTTGGGGAAGGTAAATGATACCTGTTGAAAATTAAGCATGTCCTCCATGATCTATATCCTCCGCAAGTCCTCCAATATAATGGCCATTGGCCATGCTTATGGCCCCCACTAAACCAAGTATGCTCCTCCTTGGATTATTCTCCTACATGTGTATGGTTAATGGATGCATACATACATCATACAAATGATCATGTGAAAAACAATTTACACCCTTAACATGTCCTCTGCTTATGCTAATCAAGGGACTCATATGTGAATCTTCTCTCATACATAAAGGAAAAATGGGTGGCTGTGTTTATTCCCCCATCTCCATATGGCTAGTGCATCTCCTCATATGTTGATCATTAGATGCCCTGCAATTGAAAGAATCATTCGAATATCCCACCAATATCCAGGAGTTCCAATTCATATCTATCCTCCATAATGATAGCGCAGGTAGTCCCTCATGAAGAAAATATATCATATGGTTTCCCCCCTCCTTGACATCTCCTATGCCCAAGTCACAAATTGGAAGGTTTCTACCCTTCCTATGCTACTTCTGCCACAACGAAAAATATGAAATGAGAGTAGGTGTAGATGAGGTTGCGGAAATGTATCCCTCCATCATGAGTCTATCAAAAAATCCCACTGCTATCTCAAGCTCTCCCAAGGCTCCCACCTCTACAGAATCAAGGAGTGGTGCCTCCAAGTGTGAAGCAACCATCCTCCTCTACTGAAATAGTTGCCCCTTAGGTGAAATGCCTCCATGTGGTGAGACATCTCCTTCAAGAGAATACTGAAAATATGGATGAACACTTATTTCGATACCCTGACTGCGCAATCCAGCCTCCCTCCTTGGTGCAATAATCCCCAAAAATGAAAACGGGTGAGTACTCCTCAACTCATGCTGATGGTTCTTCTCCACATCTCCTCCTTGTGAATTCATGGTTTCACACCTCTCCAATAATGGCACATGAAGTGTGCCTTCATCTCCACACATGAGATCTTGCGGATCTTCCATAAAAATGTCTCCATGCAATAAGACATCATTATCAAGAGATGACTGAATAGATGAATGGAAATAACCCTCCATGCTTCCACTACGCAATCCAATCATCTTCATAGGTGCATCAACCTCCACATATGAATAAGGATGTGTACTCCTCATCTCATGATGTTGGGCCTTCTCCCTACTTCCTCCTTGTGTTTCCATGGTTCTACACCTCCTCAACAATGGCACAGGTAAAACATGAGATGTGCCTTGATATCAATACCTGAGATCCTGGGGACTTCCTTGCAAATATGAAAGCATCCCTCTATTTGTAGCAATAGCTCCTCTTCCCTCTGCATGAGGTGCTAGATAAACCCCAGATCTAACATCGTTGTTGCCCTCAATATCTGCAACATGAGTGGGCAACCTCTCAATGATTGGATCCTCCTTAGGAAAAGGGATCTCCATGCTCCCTTGCTCCAGGATGTGAGATGAAACTTCCTTATCCAGCGAGTTTTGGTTCAGATTTTTGGCCTCCTCTATTGTATTCTGAAGAGGCATTGCATTTTCATGCAAGGGTTTTGTTTAGTTTTCTTTGTGCAAACCCATCTTGTGTGTCTCAAGAATCCTCCCATCAAATCTCTTCACTAATGTCTTAGTGAAATTTTCATAAGATGTAATGTCATTATTCTTCAAAGAAAAGGATTCAAAAATCCATGAAGCATAGGCCTTACCTCTCATATGCAGCGCTGCAACTCTGGTAGCTTGATTTTCTAGAATTTGGTGCTACTGCAAAAAGGTGTCTAATTCCTCCACCCAAGCTTTGGCTGAACCACCAAGTGAACCATAAAAATGTGATAGATAGAATCTACCATGCTGCCTTTTCTCTTTGGTCACTCCTTCTCCTTCTTCCACCTACCTTATGGGATTGTTGGTATTATGACTACAATGACCCTCATAGTGTGTGGCTGAATGCTCACACCCACTATGTACAAATCGAGAGTCTACTTTAGGATCAAATCCTCTTGGGGATTCTTCATCAGTTTCCCTCCTAATCTCCTTGAGATCTTCATGAATGCTATATGCAGATTTAGGAAGAGGTATTGTAAGCTTATCCCCTTTTCCTCCACTATAAAATGTCTTCTTCTTCTTGCTCAAAATTTTTTATCTTTCTTGATGAGAATAGGAAGTGCAAGGTTCTTCCTCCTCTTTTTCTTCTTCCTCCTCAACCCATTCGGAGAGGTTCTTTCTGGATCTAAAAAATGATGAGAACAAGCTCATCCTCTTCATCATCTTGATTTATTCTTTCCTAGGCTTGAAGGCCACAGGCTAAGCCAAGAAAGATGCTCTGATACCACTGTAATATCCCAAAATGGAAATCAATAGCTTTTTCACTGCTGAAATGTTCCTTTGTTGGAAATATGAACAAGGCTATGTTAGAGATGGACTGAGAGGGATTTTACTAGTTATTTCACCTCTAAAGAGAGGATGAGAACTGGAGGATATCTTTCCCTTCCTCAAACTCTGCCTATAGCTATGCAAATATTTCTTCCTTGGGAAGATCTTGCTCAAGGGAATGAGCTACAGCAATATGCAAAACATTAAGCATGAAGAGTAACTTGCCTCAAACTTCAGAAAATGTGGGAGAAATCATATCCATCTTATTATAATAATAGTAGCTACAAATGTATACAAAATCTTAAGAGAAATGATGTTCAGGATTGAACAATATCAATCCTCAAGGCATAAGTACAATAATCATGAGATAAACACTGCTACACATAAGAACCCTAGCTATGACTGTGCAGTAACATGGAGACACTGCAACATGTAAAATGGTAATAGAATGATATTATAATAATAGCTCAAGAAATGAGGGGGAGAAAGCTCTCAACCCCTGAAAAAAACACTACAAAAATCCTCTAAAGGATTGGCTATAGCATATGTACAAACTATGAAAATACAATAATGTCGGAGTTCCTCGGTAGCAGCAACAAATCAAATGTACAATAGAAGGAGGGAAATGAATATGGCCTGAAAACTAAAACAACCTCATCCAATGGATTCCTTAAGTGCAAGGCTGATCCCGGCACAAGAAATCTCCTCCTCCAAAATGGTGGAGCAAACCCCCACCGCAGAAAAACTCTGAGATAACACAGTCTATGGAAGGGACTGTGCTGATGAAGGTGGGAGAAACTTTTCCTTCTAGAAAAATATGTAAATAATATCTAGAAACCCTCCTTGCTGATCCTCCCAAAGAATAGGAACTCCTTCCTATGAGAAATGATACAAGGAATGGTGTTGCGGAATCTCCTCCATAGAAACACCTACAACACAACCCATTGATTGTGCTGTAGATGAAGAAGTGGCTATGGCCAAATGCCAAGATATGGAGAAATGAAGAGAAATCCTCCTTGAGTTACTCAAGCGAGGATAGGAACTCCTAAACAAGAATCCCTCATGCCAAAGGCACTGCAACTCAGTTGAACAGCTGGAGACTGCAAATAGACTCAAATTCCAAATCTTCAATAATGCTCTCTATGGCTACCTCATCCTCCTTATATGAAAAGTTATGCCTCTATGCCATGGACCCCACCCAATTAGGGTTTCCCCCACAAGGAATCTTCTTCCCTCTCTAACTGTGTTGTCTTCCCAAGAAATCTACACCCTCTTGTGCTGCATTGTTGACTTGGTTAACATGGCCTCATCCTCATGTGTTTGTCCCCTTTTCACAATAGGAGGTGCAAAAATGGCTACTCCATGGATCCATTCTCATTTCATGTGGAATTTTATTTATGCAAATGGGTCTCCTCACCCATTTTATTTATGTCTTAGATAATATGAGCAAAATTTAATGTTCCAATTTAATTTCAAAAATTTGGAACATTACACTAATGTTGTATTTTCATGAGTGAATTGCAAATGTAGGTACTCTATCATGCTATGAAAATATTATGAAGAAGGAGATGGAGGAGGATACCATGCTAGAGGACATCTTTGTAGATGAAAATACAATTTTATCATATAGGAGGAAGCAAAGGGACACAAAATTGTGACAAGAGCTTAAGATATAATATGAACAAAAGCTCCTCATATTTAGTCATATGGAAGTGTAAAAGGAGATCATGCTCTATATTAAAGGATAAAGAAAAAAGGAAACACCAAAGAATAGCTTGACATTTCCGTGTCGTCATGCAGACAATGTCATCAGTTTCATGTCATGAGCTATCATGTGCCACATTATTTTGTTGTTTTTGTAAATTCTTATTCGAAATGTATTGTAAAATGGAAATCCAAATGACATGTGCCTAATGTAAAGAGTCATATAAGAGTTGAAAAGTCACGGGGAACTCAAGCAGTCATGAGGGTATTCCAAGGGTAACAATGGAGGTGAAGGATCACCCCATTTGTTATATATACACCCTCATTGTACAAACTAGGGAATTTTCACCTTGGTTTCTCCCATAAGGCATTAAAGAGACAAAGTTACTACTTTTGGGGAGCAAGTAGTGGCTCCAACGATCCACTATTGGAGAAAGCGATGTTCATTGTATACATTCGTATTAATAATTTTATTTAATAATTGGAGGTTAATGGCCAACACATTTTCATACATGGATTGTGAATATTTGTAAGATGGTTCTGTCAATGTTTATGATTCATGTTTTCTTTTCACCTATACTAAATTATTTGAACCATTTCGGTTATTTTATTTCTTATCATATTGAGAATGTGTTGTAATGATTGTAATTATTGTCGCATATTTGTGGACTATTCTACTGGATTTTGGACGAATATTTCGTATTTGTGTTTGCTTATGCTAGAGTGGTACTATTACCTCTCTCTCAGAGGCTAGCTTTTTCCTCCCTTCAAAGTAGAAGAACCCTGATGTAATTGCAACCAAAAATTCACCATCCACACATACTTTATTTTGAAAGGAAGATATGTGATGCTCTCTCTTGCTAACAACCAAATCCAAGGAAAATATTTAGGTAGATGACAACCGAGCCATATTCTAAATGGGGCTCCTACAATAGAAAATGTGAGGTCTAATTGGAACCTTATATCAAGGAGATGCCTTTGAATGTTTATAGGTATAGCACTGTCAACATTTTTGGTGTTAGGAGGGAAACCAAAATTTTATGGTTGATAACTACACCCACCCACAATGTACTTCCTTTGGACAAGGTAGCAACATTCCCAACACCTCTCGAACTCATATTCCTAAAATACATAGATCCTTTTAGCACGTCCTTGAATAAAGTTGTGAATTTTATTATGGGTGCATCCGAGAAAATCAACCCAAAACCCATAAGATCACAAAGTCTATTAGATTAATTCCTGGAGCACATAATATTCCTTATTTTTTAAAGAATAAAAAACCAACTCCTACGGGATACTAGTTTCATAGTGGAATATTTGGTTTTCGCTACACTTGTGTTTGGTGTGTGTTTTTTTGTTTCCAAAACTATTTGCATGCACTCGGGGGTCATAAAGGGGGTGGTAGTCACCCCTGTTCATTGTGTCAGGTGTAGCAGAGGGGTTCTATCCCCCATATACATTGTTCGGGGTAGTACCCCAGGGAAAATTTGTTTGGACCCTATATTAGGTGGGCGAACCTGCCTATTGTTTTGAGCATGGGTTTTTCACATGGTTTTGGGAAAGATGGTTTTTTGTCCATGGTATTTTGTAGATCCAGTGAAGGTAACTAAAATTATGTTCTATTGTAGGGTTAATGGATTATTTTTTATGTATATATATGTTTTTTAACATTGAAATAAATATAATGAAAAATAAATATGGTAGTCCTGGCTTTTGGATCCAAGGGAAAATATCTGTGTATATGTGTTTTATGTTTTATGCACTCACCACTATTTATTTTATGTTTTAAGAATACACTTGTAGATAATTTCTATACAAAGTTAAAAATTCATCTTTAAGAGTTAGTGGAATCTGCAAACAACACATAAAAACTAGAGAAGAATTCATGTTACATTGGGGGTGACTCGGACAATGTTGTGCACTCATAGGAAACTTTCTATAGGTGAAGAAGTCATGAAGAAGGTTCCTCGGACTATGAAGAAGAGTAGGAGTATAGAGATGAGGACATTGAAAACCAATCTCTGGATTGGATGACTAAAGGCCCACTTTCCGTTTCAGGTATTTTACATAAGATGCCAAGTCACCTAGGAAATCTCTTAACAAAATGTGACCCTGAAAAGGAAATCAAATCGAAAGACCATTTGGATAACGTATACCTACACCCGTAGATGCTCAAGATACATTATGACATTGTCGCATGTAGACTCTTTCCTTGTACCTTATATGGTAGGGTGGGTTCTTGGTATAATAGTCTTCTAGAAAATTAAATTCAAAGTTGGAGAGGGTTTAAAAATTTGTTCCTTGCACATTTTTTTGATCACAAAACCCTAGCCATGTTATTGAAGGAGTTAGGGAATTTGAATATGGGGGAAAAAGAAAAGGTCAAATATTTTAATTAGAGGTTCAATCGATTACTGAATCAATTTCCTCTATACATGATACCTTTTTTTTCCATCACAATCGATTACTATACTTATTCCTTAATAAAAATCATTTATCAAATTTTAAATAGAGTTGCGAAAGAAAATTTGGTACAAAATTTTAAAGGTTCCATCATAGTTTAGAAGGACTTGTGTGAAATCAGACTAATTTTCGATGATGAATCATCTAAATAATCCAAGGAGACATGAAAAAGTTCTCGTAGCTCTTCAAACAAAGTGAAGGATAGAGAATATACTAATATGGAAAGCTTGACCAGGAGCATGAAGCCTTTGTAAAATCATTTGGAAAAGTTAAAACAAAGAACAAGTGAGACCATTGTCAATAGCAAGCCCCCAAAATTAAACTTCCTGAGAAGGACTAGCAACAACAACAGTAGCAGTAGTCAGCTAACTAACTCTGCACAAATCTTGAATTTTGAAAACATGTGCATGGACCAAATTTGTTTTTTTCATCAATAATATCATTCAGAAAATACATGTCCACAATAGAATCCTAGCATAAATGCTCTAGATGCACACATCATTGTCATAATACTTTCAGATGAGCAAATTGAACATATCAAAGGAATGTAAAAATCCAATGAGATTGAATATGCTATGTCTATCAGACACATAATGAATACTTTTAGTTGTGTGTTCACTACTGAGAATAATAACTCCTAAGAACTACCACTTAGTGAGGTCACAGCTTAAAAAAAAATTGTTGATACAAGTTGATGGTCGAAGGGCATGTTCCTGAACAATAGATAAAGGCATAAATTAAAGGAACACTTGTTAAGATAAATGACATCGGTCATCCACTTGGCTCAAAACACTCAGGACAAGCCTAGAAAAGTGGTTACCAGAAATAACACTTCTTCCAACAGTAAAAGAAATTCTACCACTCTAGAAGTGTCAAAAAATTCCACTCTTAAAAACACTTCGGCAATGTATGTTGCACTAGATTATAATATAGTGGAAGACATCAAGAAATATCACACAAATATTTCGATATTTGAGCCTATAAGGATATCCAACCAGCGGGAACTGCTTCACAGAGCCCTTGAATAACATTCGTCAGGTGAGAATCCTTATTCTTCACAAAATGGATTTGGTAAGTCCTCTATTCCCCTGGAATCATTTCTTAATACATTGAAATTAGAAGCTAACAATCTATGCCCTCCATTTTTATTGACTTTCAAAATTTTCAATTGCATTTTTCAGAATTGTTTAGTTGATTCTGGTGCAACTGTAGAGGTAATTCCATTATTTACTCCCAATAAAATCAATTCCAAATGGAATAATATAGATGCACATATCATTCATCTCGAAATATCTCTTGTCCAAGCTATTGGTGAACTCATAAAAGTTCTTATACACCTATCATATGATAACCGATTTCTCCAGTGCATGAACATAGAAATTGTGGACATTCCATAAGCCTATGGTGTACTACTAGGTAGAGGTTGGTTTAGCAAACTACAAGGGCTATTTTTATACCAATTGGTTGCATTTATGACTTCCGTATAAGGGAAAGAATAACCAAATCTAGATGGAATAATAACCTTACATGAAACACACTATTACACCCTTTTAAGGAAAAAAAGAGCTTGTTACTTTTGTAGATTCAATTTTTGGAAAATTATTTTTGGAGAATAACCCTTGGTGCTACCTTGCTCAGCCTTCCCAAGTCATACTAGAAACATAGTTGGAGCTCCTTCCTACTCTCACTAGAGAAAATTACCTATGCATAGTATATAGTAGTAGTGCTAGTTTAGGGAATATCTCTTGTATTTGTGATGTTTGTATTTTGTATTTTAGTGGTTCCAAGACACGAGAGGGCTCCAAAGTTGTTTGTGTTCTTGTAGACCTGCAATGGAGGAAACACCTAATCTCTTGATGCCTATAATTTTATTGCACTAATAATACTTTAAAATATGAAGAACTCATCTTGGGCTTACAAAAATACATTGACCTCAAATTTGGGGCTCTTAAAGCAATAGGTGACTTCGAGATCATCATACGACATGTACGAAATACTATACACTATGTGTCACCTAATCTAAAAGGTTATCAATAAGAGGTATGGAATTTTATTTCTCAATTCCAAAATTTCAATATTATATATGTTCCTAGAATGTGCAACAGAACTATGGATGCCTTAGAAAATGTTACTCCTAGGTTTTCATTACTTAGAGACAATTTTTCTATTGAAATTATTTATAATACATAAGTCCTTGATAATACCACTAATTTTCACATTTCAATGATGACCAACAGATACTGCATTTTATGGCAAACATTGATGTGTTAAAATATGCATCCATTGATGAAGACGATCATGACAAAGTGTTGCAAGTCTTGGCTTGAGAAAGAGAAGATAACCCCATACCAAAGGGCATGGTATCATTAGAGAAATTGTATGACTTGAAGGATGGCTTTAGAGGACCATTCATTTCCAAAACTCACAATTCAAGAATGTCACATCAGAAAATAAATCTTGGAACAGATAAATATCTAAAGTTTTTTAATCTTGGTACTTGTTGAACACCTCAAGAGAAACAATCCTTTATCTTCTTTTCAAGCAATGCTGATAGGTATTCACATCGACATACGATGAGCTAAAAAATTATGAAACACGAATAATCTAGCATGTTATCCCAATATGGAAGGGGACAATCATTTTCAGCAGAAGATGTGTAAGGTACATCCGACACTTGAGCCCCTAATTTAGAAGAAGTTAACAAAGATGCTAGATGCTTAGATCATCTATAAAGTGCAACATTTGATGTGGGTTTCTAATTTAGTCCCAGAAAGGAAAAAGCCCAAGTAAATATTCTTCTGTTTATATTTCTGAAACCTCAACTGTGCCTCTAGATTAAATCAATTATCTGTTGTTTTCATTGGAACATATACTAGTGACAGTATCAATATTACAAATTTTTTCTCTTCTTGACATATTTTCTAGTTACAACCAGGGTCTAGGCATAGAGCCTAACAAACTTGAAAAAAAAAATTGAATCAAGTGGGGCACGTTCACTTTTAGAAGAATTCATTTTGGGTTGGTTAATGCTGGTGTGACCTTCCAATACGTGATGGACATCACATTTTATGGTTTGATTGGTCAAAGCATGGTAGTGTATCTTGATGATATGATGGTGTTTTCCAAGAAGAGATTTGACCAATTGCTCCACGTGAAGTAAATATTTGAGCAATGTCAAAAATATGGGATCTCTCTTAATCCCAATAAGATCATTTTTTTTTTCTAAGGGAAATCCCTTAGGCCACATCATAGTGAAAAGTGGGATTAAAGTGGACTTTGAAAGGGTCAAGTCTATCACACAGATTCCCTTCCTAGTGAACAAGAAATCCATGCATTCCTTCCTAGGGAAGGTAAAATTTCTCTGCAAGCTCATCTCTTATTATGCCAAAATAGTGAAACCCATGCAGGAGATGGTGAAGAAGGATGCAACATAAAAGTGGTAAAAAATGAAAAAATATGTATCTTTTTATATTAATGAAGGATTTTAGAAGCATCATCCTTGTAAAACCTGAATTTCAACAAGGATTTCCTACTCTACACATTTTCTTATAATACTTCTCTTATTGTTGTGCTTCTGCAGAAATATGATCATAATAATGAGCAACCTATATCCTTTATGAGAGATAGCTTAAAAGGACCTAAACTCAACTATCCCACCACTAATAAACATGCTTATGTAGTCTACAAAGCTGTGAATTATTGTCGGCCCTATCTTTTGAAGAATCATTGTATTATGTTTGTGTGACACCCAACAGTCAGATCGTTGTTTGTCCAACAAGAGTTGGGTGAGATTCTAGAGAAGATAAAATTGGATGAGTGACCTATAAGAGTATGATCTAGAATTCAAAATAGTTCACATTATCAAGGTCCATGGTCTATGCGAGCTAGTAACATAAGAAATGAATACAAAAGAAGATGATTCATCTATATGGGAGTAGGAGATAGAGATGTACAATTGAGCGAGGTACCCCCACTGATATCTCAAAATATTGGTATGCATATGTGTGAAGTATATTGATTGTGGTACTTTTCCCTCTCATTTAACTATACGACAAAAGAGGTAAATCAGGTTAAAAAATTTATCTTACCAGTTAGTACATGGGGTGATTTTTAGAAAGCACCATAACAGGGTGTTGCTCAGATGCTTAGAATCACATGATTCAGAAAAGATGTGTGTGTGACCTCCATGATGGACCAGCTGGAGGACACTTTGCGGTTGACAGTACAATGCAAAAACACATGTAGGATGATTTTTATTGGACCATGTTGTTCAAATATTATCACACTTATGCCCATAAGTTTCCAGTCTATCAAAAGTGTGCCGACCTAGGAAAGAAGTCAGCCACCTCATTGCAACTTATCATTATGGAAGAGCCATTTCAACAATGGGCTTTGGATGTTATCGATGAGATTTTTCTACAGTCATCGAAGAAAAATTGCTATATTCTTAGTCCCACAAATTTCTTTAGACAACGGGCATAAGTGGTTCAAGTTAAGCAAGTAAATGATTAGGAAGTCATCAACTTCCTCAAAAAAAATATCATTTCTACGTTTGGTATTTCAACTTAACTTTATTTTTACAATGAAAATATTTTTCATCATTGGGATTATATGATTTTTCATTATAAAATGGTATTATATTGAAACACTCTTCTAATTACTATGAAAATGGAAATGGTCTTGCTAAGTCCACGAATAAGAAACTTAACTGCATAATTAAGAGGACCTTTTCGTCCGACCCAAGGAAACGACACTCTCCTTTGGTGAACACCCTATGGGCTAACTCAGTCATGCCTAAGACTTCTCTGAATACATCTCCTTACTTCCTGATTTATGGAAAATAATATGTCCTACCCCCAAACATTTATTTCCCTTCCCTTCAAATTTAACAAGAGTCCTAGGGTAAGCCATGCATATTGGTTCAGAGTAGGATAGACACACTTCACAAGTTATGGGGATAAGGATAGAAAACTAAAGAAAATGTTCCCCTCCATAAGAGTCATATCAGTATATGGTTTGAAAATATATTTGCGGGGGAAAATGAGTTTAGTCTGGGTGACCTTGACTTAAAGTGGGACAAATCCCACAAAGGTAAGGGTCGACATACTAAGATATAGTCCCTATGGATCAAACCATATACCATGCATGAGAAGCATAACTAACACACATATCATCTCAAATATTTAGATGGGAAGATTGAATCTCTTCCTATTAATGGCCAAGATTTAAAAAAATATTTTCAATGATGGCCTAGGGTTATACCCTACGCTATGTACATAGTTTGTTCTTCTGGTTGTTTGTTTTGTTTAGTATTGCATTTTCATTTTTCATTTATGTAAATAAGTGTCGTGTGTAAGTGTGTTTTCTTGCTTCATTATGTCTGGCTGAATTAAAAAGATTCTTATGACACTACAACATTTGGCTAACCTTTAGTCCTTCTTCTTTGCTTTGGTTACATATTTGTACAATGATGTTCTGATGAAAAATATGAACCTTCCATAAGGATATTTTTGTGTTCAGCCATGATGCCTTGTGCTCCTTCTCAATTATTTATGTTTTTATGTTTCCATGATTATCCAATCAACTAGAGAAGTAAAAAGGGAAAAAGAGAAAAGAGAAAACCTAAATCATAGGTATTTATATGCTTCTCTGAAGGAACAACCTCTTCTTCTCTCAATAAGTTGGGATCCCTCTTCCTCCCATGAAACAAGTAAGTTCCTATGCACAATCCAATATAAAATATACAAATAAAGGGTGAAATAAGACACAAGCTTCCTGCACATAGAGGTGAAACAAGAAACTCCATCGGGGTACTGTCTAGTCTCGCTTGCAACAGAGAGTTTTTTTTTCCTGTTGTGATTATGTCAGGGTATTGTCTAGGCCTACTGGAAGCGGATCAACATGAGAGATTAGAAACTATACTCGGAAAATCTAAAACTCGAGAACTATACTACCTTCATCTGATCAAAAGATTGTGATATTTTTGGTCTTATCTTTGCGTTCAACCGAGAAAGGACAAAGGGGACTATGCTTATTCGTCGGGTAAGTGGGGAAACTAAAGTGACATGCATGATCAATCAATACTCCCTAAAGAACTAGACCCTATACGTAATAATTAACCAAGGCAAAGAAGCAATATGTTATGAAACCAACTCCAAAAATAGAAGAAAAGAGATATCAATGCCTTAGAAATAAGCCACTTCAAGGGGGAAACCTCATTTACATTACATAAATGAAAAATTCTTATATGATACAAAATAAAAAACTCCTTTCCATATATAGGATTCCATGGGTTCACAGGATAATCCTAGTCGACCTAATAATAATAATGTAAGGGCACAATATAATAATATGGGGGTTACAAGGGTACAACAATAACCATAAGGGGACTACACTAACAAAAATAATGGAATACACTAGTAATATAGGGACCTAAAATGCCCCTCTCATTTAAAAAAGTGTTTTCCTTAATGCTTGAGTAGACCTAGATGCTTCTATAAAAAACTCTCATCCTCCCATGTAGAATATTTAGTGGGTAAATTCTTCCACTTGGTTAGATACTCTGAAATTGATTGATTTTGTAGCTATCGAGTTCTTGTTTCCATGGCTTCTTTAGGTTCCATTATGATTTTTCCTTCCTCATTATGTTCTAGCAATATTTTTTGAACTATAATTTTGTCACCTATAACCTTCTTTAAGCAAGAAACATGGAAAACTTGATGCACTCAAGAAGAAGAAGGAAGCTCCAATTTGTATGCCATAGTACCAATATTTTGCAACACCTTGTAAGGACCATATTACTTTGGAGATAATTTATTATCCTTGTTAGCTCGCTTGAGGGACATATTTTTTTATGGCAGCCATAAAAATACCTACATCAAAACTTCTCTCACTGCGATGTTGATCTCATTGTTGTTTCATTCGCTTTTGTTGCAAATTTAGATTACCCTTTAAGAGTTGGAGAACTTTTTGTCGATGCTTGGTGTGATCTTACACTCCTTGAACCTTATAATTTTATCTTAAAGCTAATGTGATGGATGGTGGATGATATCCATAAAGTGCCATAAATGGGGTCAATTTTGCTGTAGTATGGAAGGAAGTGTTATACCACCATTCATCCATAGGTAGCCACCTGAACCATTGCTTTTGTTTATCATATACAAAACAACGAATATATTCTTCCAAAAAAAATTTCACTATCTGAGTTTGCACATCAGTTTGAGGATGATAAGATGAGCTATGAACTTATTGAGTACCCAAACTAGAAAATAATTTCACCCAAAAATTTCCAGTAAAAATGGGATCTCTATCGCTTACAATAATATTTGGGTTTCCATGTAGCTTTTGAATTGTTTCCATAAATATAGTAGCAATTGTACTTTCTTTAAATGGATTAGATAATGAACAAAAGTTTTCATACTTAGTAAGTCTATCAACTACCACCATGATGACACTCTTTCCTTTGGACTTAGATAAATCTATGATAAAATCCATTGAAATCTCCTCCCAATGTTTACTTGGAATCGATAAAGTTTGTAGAAGATTTGGGGTCTTAATTGTCTCCACTTGATTTTGCTGGAAAACCAAACATTCCGCCACAAAATTTTGAATATCAGTTTTAAGGCCATCCCAAAAAAATATTTCTTCACCCTGTGGTAAGTTTTTGAAATTTTTGAGTGTACTCCTAAGGGAGAAGTGTGCAATTGCAAAATAATCTTTTGTTTTATTTGGGAATTATTACAAAGATATAAGCAATCTTTGTACCATAAGGAATCATTTTTCCAGATAAATGTATCATATGTACTAGGATCTTGCTGCAACTTTTGAATGAGTGTCCACACATCTTCGTCCTTTTTCCATTCATCCCTTTCTTTAGTTATCCAATCTGGTTGGATAAAATAAATTACACAAAGAAATGCTTCCACCTCTTCATCCTTTATAGACAGTGCTTCTGCAACAACATTTAGCTTCCCTTTTTTGTAGATGATTTCAAATTCATAACCCAACATCTTTGTGACCCATTTTTGTTGCTCTTCTGAAGATAGTCTCTGTTCCAAAAAGTGTTGAAGTCTATCATGACCAGTTCTTACCTTGAAGTGTCTTCCCATTAGGTAAGCTCACCATTTCTTTAGTGCATGTAGTATTTCCAACATTTCCTTCTCATAAATAGATTTCTGTAAATACTCTCCTTTGATTGGACAACTTTCAAAATAAATTGGTCATCCATCTTGCATTAAAACAAAACCAATTCTATTTCTTGAGGCATCACATTCCACAATAAAGGTTTTTGTGAAGTCTGGCATAACTATGATCGATGTTAGGCACATTTCATCTTTAATATGCTCAAAGGCCTTAGTTAATTAAAAAGTCCATGAAAATGCATCTTTCTTCAATAATGTTCTTAGCGGAGCTACTATTATCCCATAATCCTTAACAAACTTGCAATAATATGTTATTAACCCTATAAATCCTTGCAAATACTTTATGGTTGTGGGGAATTTCCATTCCTTAATGGCTTTAATTTTGTTAGGGTCTACCTTAACACCCTCGTGAGATACAATATGACCCAGATATTCCACCTCTTGTACTCCAAAGAAACATTTGGAGGTTTTTTGATATAATTGTTTCTCCTCCAATAATTAGAGAACCCTGTGAACATGTTGAACATGATCCTTCCAAGACCTACTGCAGACTAGTATATCATCAAAAAATACTAACAACAAATTTGTAAGGAAGTGTTTGAAAATTGAATTCATTAAACCTTGAAATGTAGAATGTGCATTGGTAAGGCCAAAATGCATGACAAAAAAATTATAATTACCCTCCTGGGTTCGAAATGTTGTTTTCGGAATATCGTCAGCCTTCATTCTAATTTGATGATACCTTGAACGAAGATCCAACACTACAAGAAAAAAGGACATTGGTGAGGGTCATGCTTGTGACGGACCTTTAAGGTCCATCACCAATTTCACATATGGTGACGGTCCTTAAAAAACCATCACTGTAAGTGTATATAGTGATGGTCCTTTATGGTCCATCACCAAAGACATTTTCAATGACACTTTTGGTGAGGGTCGTTAAAGGCCCATCACTAATTCTCTCTTTGGTGACACTTCTAGTAATGAACTTTTGATGACCCTCACCAATGCTCTTTTTGTTACTTTTGGTGACGGTCAAAAAATGTCCGTCATCATTGATCATTAAAAAACTGTCACTGTAAGTGTATATAGTGATGGTCCTTTATGGTCCATCACCAAAGACATTTTGAATGACACTTTTGGTGAGGGTCGTTAAAGGCCCATCACTAATTTTCTCTTTGGTGACACTTCTAGTGACAAACTTTTAATGACCCTCACCAATGCTCTTTTTGTTACTTTTGGTGACGGTCAAAAAATGCCCGTCATCATTGATCATTCCAATGAGTTTTTGATGAAGCTATGTGCCTGTTAATATATTTTTTTGTCAAAATTTAACGATTTAATACCATTATTGTGGAGTATTTTTTATAATATGTCCAAAGCCATAGTGGTTAGGGTCAGTCAATTTTTTAGAAGTAATTAGTGTGTATCATTTCCCTCAAGTAATAACTAGTCGAATAGAGATTTCCTATCATGAGTCAACACATGATTCATATATATTAAGTTTATTATCTAGTGAATTCCCTTTAGATAAAGTTCCACTATTGTGTGTAGGAAATATATTATTTAATACATAATCAAGCTTTGACAATTCTATTAATGAGAAAAACCTAACGATCCTCACCAATCTAGGCACGCCTTAAATTAATGCTTTGGCACACACTAACATTTCTTAGCACTCCACATGTATTGGAACATATTCGTACCTAGAACATCTTGTGATGACACTTACGCCCAAGCACATGGTGGAATGCACTAGCACAACATCGAAATCTTCTAACATGTGTTGGCATGCTGCATATAGTCCCTAGCATGCCCTGGAACACCTTGGTTGAATGCATTGACATACATTAGCACTTGGCACACAATGCCACTTGGCATGTATTGGGACCTATTATTAGTGTGCGTAGCATGCCCCTTTTCAAAAAGATAAAGTCTTGACTTATTAACCCTCTTATTGGTTCTTCCTTTTGTTGCCTTGACATATATTGATATACCCTGGCACCCTGCACCACATCCTTAGCACCTAGCATGTATTGGCATATCTTGGCACTATTAATTGGCACATGATATAATTAGCACACCCTGGAACTCCCACGCACACTTTGGGAATTCTTGACATGCCTTGATATTCCCTAGCATGCCTTCCCAATGCTTAGCATACCTTGTCAGTCCCTCCTTGGCATGACAACTAACACTCATTAACACTAGTCTCTGGCACACGTTCCTCATATTCATTAACTTTCATGAATTTTTACTTAGTGCTCCCTTAATGTTTTTTCCTAGTTATCCTTAACACTCATTAACATGCATTATCACTCTCTAGCACACCTTAGCACTCTTCAACATTCCCTTGCACTTCATAACATGCATAACACTAGTCCCTAACACATATTGGCGCTTGGCACATGTTGGCACTTGGAAAGTATTAGCATGTATGGAATACGTTGAGATGCCTTGGTATGATTTGGCATGGTTTCCTATTAAATTTATTTGTGATTATCAGTTGTTGGAAATTAGATGAGAAGCAATAAAGGAATACTTGGCACTTAGAATGCACTAAGACTTTACACTTGGCACCTATTGCTACCTAGTGCTGGTGTGCCTAGCATGCCCCTCTTGGAAAAGGTAAATTGATGACTTATTAACCCTCTTATGTGTTCATTTCCTTGTAGTTAAACTTTTTTCTCCCTTTTGTTGTCTTGACATTCTCTGACACACATTGACACACCCTTGCACATCTTGGCATGCCTTATCACTTGGCACATATTAGCATGTTTGACATGTATTCCCACTATCTGGCACATCAAGGGGGTGAAGAGAGATGTAGTCCTAAAGTAGGTCGAGTACGAGGGCGAGTAAGGGTTGCTAAAGGGAGGTCATGATCATCCTCCAAGAGAAAGATCATCATGTGAGTGTTCATAAGAATGTTGCATACCTTAAGGGTCGGTTTGCACTAGGAAGTAGGATAGCATATTGTTGGTTCTCTTCTGGCAGATCGAGCTTAAGAGAGGTTTCTCATGAGAATCTGGGCATGTGATTTCAATGGTGTCTTTGTGTGAAGGCCTTATCAAATTCTGAAATGTTGAAATTTGCAACAAGAAACAATGAGATTGGAAACCAGAAACGACAAAAAAAAATGCACCCACACTGGTGAGGAATTTTGATGCACCAGGAGTGAGGAATGTGGGGCGTCTAATTTATTTTTTCCCTTAAATAAATTGGACAATAAATTGTAATTTCATTTCATAACAACTTGTGTCATTTAATTAATTCATGATGACCGAGTTAGCTCAAGAAATTCAAGTACTTGAGGGTCTAAGATGAGGCATCTAGAGGGACTCTAATATTTTTTGGGTCCAGTTGAAGTTAATGCGTTAGTGGGGTGCAAGTGTAATTAACTCAATTAAATGCGTTAAAATCAGTTTAATTGGTTCTAACTGAGTTATGAGCTAGTGAGAGGTCCAGTGAATTAAATTAGATTTAGTTCACAATGAGTGATCAATCATATAACTGATAATTTGCTATTAATAGTTGTATGCATGTCAGTTTCGAGGAATACCCAATTGAGACAAAGGTTAAAGGGAACATAACTATCAATTGTATTAAGAGAAAATTTCCCATGTGAAATTATAAAGTCATTGGGATTCCATAATGGATTGCGCAATCAAGGAAGACTGATTTTCCTAATTAATGAGTTAATTCCCTAGGAATTGCATGAGCAAGGCAGGCTGAAATAAGGATCAGAATTGGCTAAGTACTAGATCGAGTTTGCCTAGATCAACGGGAGACAATTGACAAAGTGTTGGAGAATCTCATGAGAGATTAAGCATTAATGTATTGTTTCATGATTCATTGACTTAATAGTACACAATAGAGATAGAGAGGTTTTGAGCAGTTTATTTCCCCAAATACATCATGTTGTTGTGTGATTGATAATTTATTTCTCTTACTTATATGTGATTGTGTGACCGTGTTTTGTTTCCGCAAATTGTAGGAAGGATTCAATATCTTGTTTTAGTAGATTACAAGATTAGATTGAATCTCATTGGTTAGATTTTCTACATGGTATCAGAGCAGGAATTTTTGGGGCGACGAGTTTGCATAGAATATTTGAATATTTTGGTGTAAAAATTAAAAAAAAAATAGACTATTTGGATTCCTTGCGAAAATCTACCGAAATAGAAAAAAAAATCGGTCGAATCGAAGCTCAGATGAGGGAGATATCATCGATTTAAAATCAACTCTTTTTTAGAAAATTTTTGTAATGTTGGGACAATTACACTGTGCGCGAGTCAAGAACCTATATGTAATTGAGGTACCAGATGCATGCAAAGCTTTGAGGAGAAAGGCAGAAGTTAGAGACTTGGTGGTTTAAAGGGAGCATACATACCTCTCAACATGAATCTTCATGAGAAGTAGTCTCAAAAGGTTGTGGAGTATCTACCACAATTGGAGAAGCAGAGAGGAGACTGAGTGGAAGCATCCACTCAAGCAGAGACCTCCACGAGGGGGAAATTTCGAGCCAGATGGGAAGAGGGAGCAACCATACCTCAAGGTGTAAGATGGTGGGGTGATGTGTAGACATAATCCCAAGATAAGAAATTTGGGCAAGGTCCATTGAGATGACGTGTCTCATGGATCAAACCTAGCTACAAGGAGCCACAGTACAATAGTAGTAGGAAGGATCAGTTATATTGATGTAGTCAGATGTCAGCAAGACAGAAATTAGTCATAGATGTCAAATACTAGATCAAAAATTAGATTTAGCAATAGTTCAAATGGCATGGATGCAGATGTCAGCAGCAGCGCAGAGAATCCAGTACTAGACAGATGCAGTAGCTAGCAGTGCCAGTCAGAATATTCTGATGACAGATGCATTATACTGAGTAAGTTGTTCAGAGGCTATTCAGTTTCAGGATTTGCAGGTGCAAACAACACTAGAGAAGTGTAGCATGCAGAACATTCCAAAGGTACCAGATGGGGATAGATTGAATTCCTTTCTTGTTGAGAGGGAGTATTGAAATTTGCAACAAGAAACAGTGAAATTGGAAACTAGAAAGGACAAAAAAAAATGTACCCACACTGGCAAGGAATTTTGATGTACCAGGAGTGAGGAATGTGAGGCATCTAATTTATTTTTCCCTTAAATAAATTGGACAATAAATTGTAATTTCGTCTCATAACAACTTGTGTCAGTTAACTAAGTCATGATGATTGAGTTAGCTCAAGAAATTCGATTTAAGGTGACCGAGGTGGATATTGGTGGCCACCCGCCTATTCCACTTGGGTCGTCGCCATTGTCTCTTTCAGTTTTTCAGTTTCCTTAATTGTAGCACAGTTTACTATTTTTGTCAGTTTTTCGGGTCCTGAACTTCCAGAGCCATTTTGAGGCCCCAAACGACGTTTTTTGGGCAAGAAAGGTTTAGCAATTTCATAGAAGTCACATTAGTAGTTGTAGTCCTCAGAGAGATCTTTCCAATGAGGTATCATGTGCGTCAAACGAAGTTCATATAACCAAGTTACGACCCCGGAAAGTTGGCTGCCCAACTAACCCCAACGGGGCCCATAAAATCTTGGTGTTACATCTCCTCGGTTTAGGGTTTTGGTTGTTTAGGATTTTATCTTATTTTTAAATAATAAAAAATACCCTTCATCCTTATTGTAACACAGTTCAGAGGAACATAACTATCAGTTGTATTTATAGAAAATTTCCTGTGTGCAATTATAAAGTCATTGGGATGCCATGATGGATTGTGCAATCAAGGAAGGTCGATTTTCCTAATTAATATGGAGATAATTCCATAGGAATTGCGTGAGAAAGGCAGGCTGAGAATTAGCTAAGTATTAAACTGATTTTTCCTAAATTAGCAGGAGACAATTGGCAGAGTGTTGGAGAATCTCAAGAGAGATTAAGCATTGTATTGTTTCATGATTCCTTGACTTAATAAAAAATAGAGATAGAGGGTTTTGAGAAGTTACTTCCCTAGATACATCTTGTGTTGTGCGATTGATAACTTGTTTCTCTTACTTATATGTGATTGTGCGATCGTGTGTTGTTTCCACAAATTGTAGGAAGAATTCAATATCTTGTTTTAGTACATTACAAGATTAGATTGAATCCCGTTGGTTAGATTTTCTACATGAAATAGAAGATAGGGTTGATACCATCTTACCTTGTGGTGGTTAGTAGGCCGCAAGGTCTGTGATAAAGACCAACATAAATGGAGGAGGGCTTGCACTGTAATTTAGAGCCATAACAGAAGTCGACACATGGGTAATATTGACTAATTTAACCCTAGTTTGAGGGTCGACAATGAGATCTGAAGTTCATGTCAAGATTCAGTCTAAGAAATGCCCAGAATCTATGGATCCATATGAGCTAGGTCAAGTCTCTTATGGAGGCAAGAGTCGTGTTTTTTCTATGTGTGGATAGTGTTTGTTCTACAACAATTATAAGTACATAAGTATAATGCCCTAGTTAGGAAAGTTTCCTAGCATGTTTAGTTCATAAGGTATGCCCTTAAGACTATGAAAAATTTACATAGAAGAAGACGGGTTGTGACCCTTAGAGCGAGGTTTATTTCTGTAATAAAGACCACAGATCTGGAAGATGGTTTGCAGATTCAATATGTGTGGAGACAATAGATCCAAAGGAGGGTGGAACCTAAGCAAAAGATTGAGCATGCAGAAGAGATGTGCCATATGAAGAATGGATTGATATGCAGAGGAGTTGATTTTGGTGGACTTTCCATAGAGTTTTAGACAAATATCTGAAGAAACCTATAAAAAATTAGTAAATGGACTGTTAGTGGCTGATTTGTGACCCCAGTTCAGTCATCTATAGATTGTTAGAAGTATGATAAGAGGAGTAGTTCATATTTGTTCGTAGATTGGACAACAAAGATAAAATTGTCAATACACAAGAATAGTGATCTTGAGAGGACTCAAACCCTTGTTCTGTGGTAGATTTGAAGAGCCCTAGATGAAGACAATATTTTGGGCCCTAGATCAGCAAAAAGAATTGATTGTGGTTGGGTAGATTGATGGTAGTCCAAGTATAGTTGGAGGGTTGTTAGGTTACTATCAAAGAAGAGCCCTGAATCTTGTTCTGGTGAAGGACAACAAAATTGGTAGAAGGGTAGGTGTATAGGGCCTAAAGATGTGCAGACATTGAAGGACTAAAGTAACAGTCAGGTGGGCGAACCAACTAGCCCTAGTTCACTATATTGTAGAGGATTGATTCAGAGAGAAGAAGGGCAGCCTCCATAGCCCTGGACTTCTCATCTTGGAGCTGTAATATGGAAAAAGTGCGAATACCAAAGAGTTGTTCACAAATGGAATTGTGAACAACTTGTTACCACTCAAACTAGTAGTGGACCTAAAAGGGGTTCCTAAGAGGGCAACTACTAGGACAAGGGAAACGATGAAGGCTTAGCCCATTGTCACCACAACTAAGGCTCTGTGCTCTTCACAGAATTTCACTGATGGGTGGAGTCTCGGTAGTTTAGGAAGTCACTTGTAGAGTATAGGTCAATGAATAGGTAGGAAGTGACCCTCGAAACCCTTTCCCTAAGATAAAATAAAGAGTGGGACTTGCTTTCCTTCTAAGCAAGTGAATTTATCTTCTAGGGAGAGAAGAGGGGGATTGAAGGGTTGAGAGAGAAGAATAAGACTTATGAAGGAAGTTCTCAATCTCTAAAATCCTTTGGTAACTTGGATTCCCAAATGGTCCTTGATGAAAGGCCTTTGACACCAAATGGGACCACACGGGGCCAAGTGGATCCAGCCCAAGTTCGGGGATGGAATTTAGCAACCAATGATGTTCCTATACTGGACAAGGTGAGGGGAAAGGATCAGACAAGAGTTTTTTACTTCGATAGGTCAAATTGATCCTACAAGGTTCTATCCTTGGGACCACCTAGGCAAAACTTGATCCTAGAGCTAGGGCTTGAGGTATCTGAATATTCCACCGTCGGAATTGGCCCAAGTTCTAAGGAGACTGAGGGTACCCAACAACGCAGCTGCCTCTAGGAGATAGAAGTTTTCCTCTAGCTATATTCCTAGGAAATTGTTGCCCTAGGTGACCTAATGGGGCTAGACCTAGGGAATGTGAAAATTTTCTTTAACTCTAAATCTCCAAATTCATCAAATTATATCCTGTATTCAAACATGATCCTCTCTGTTATCCATTCTGAAGAAAAGGCTGCGAACTTACTATAGAACCATCACCTACATGTAGTGATCTTATTCTGTGAGCAGACAACCTACTTTCGAGAAGACACGGAAAGGTAAACACTCTCTGCCAAGATTTTCCATATAGCCCAGGTTGAGAAACCACATATACATCACCAATTTTTTCTCTTTAGATTTGTGACTTAGAAGAGCTTTGTCTGACCACCTCCAGGTTCCTCCCAGAGTCACCCAGGCAAGCCCTCTTAGCATCATCCTCTTTTTGTAGTACCTAATTAGTAATTTAATTAACCATAAAAGTTTCTTGATCATGCAGGTATTTCAAATATATTGCCAATAAGCATAAATCTTTCATGTTAAACAATCACGTCAAAAGACTTTAGACTATGATGCAAAGAATATAAAGAAACCTCACCAACACTCAAAGGACAAACAAATTCAAACCTCTACAAAGTATATATAGATATCTGATAAACTTCATTCCACCACAAAAAAGTGCTTAACTAAAGAAAATTCTAATTACTGTGCTTTCAAGACAAAGCTTTCAAGGGCAGTGGTGTTATAAACATACCCCTAACACCTCGTGAACAATCAATGTGTATAAGTAGACCATCATAAGGCTCATTTTAAACATCATTATTATCATTTTATAAATCATTTTTATCAAATCAACAAGAAGCAAGCAAAAATTGCATTCAATTCCATTGAAGAAAAGTATATGGCAGTTTCATATACTTATTATGAAGCTATCTAGATTTGAAACTTGATTGTAGAGTCAACCAATCACTTGTTGAAGCCCAATATTGTCTATTGTGAGAATCAAAGTTACATCAAGCTCTATGAAAATCCAAAGTGTCATGACCATTTCAAACACATTGATATTCAATACAATTTCCTAAGATTCCAAGTTCATTAGGGAGTTGGTAGTTTGGACCACATTCTGACAAAGTTGCATATGGTTAATAGTTTGAAAAAGCTCCTAACAAAGGGGAAGTTGCATATGGTTAACGCTAGTCATATCTATAGAAGGAATATTATAAGCATAATTTACCAGAAAAACAAAAGAACATTATCAAAGGAATAGTCATGAGAATGCAGGTTGCACAAAGGATATTTACATGTACGGGATTTTCTAAAATTTTAAACACCAGCCCAAGGAAAGAAAATCAAGGGAAGGACTTGTTGCTTCATCAAAGCACTGATCCTAAGATTTGCCTAACAGAAACAGAAAAAAAAATGCAGCAAACCAGAATTTTCCTGCTATGAAATGACATAAATATTTCAGACTGAACACTTGTTTTTCTAAAGCAACCACTGCTTGATGCAGGCCTCGTGATAACTGTGACTTCACTTTAAACTACCCATCTCATATATTTCTTCATACTCTTTTTGTATAAACAATTCATACCATCATTTTCATACTCTCAGAAGCAAGGGTTTCCATATGTTTTTGAATCTGAAGAGGGAGAAAATTTTACACTTTAAAACTACCATCTAAACCTATAAATCTACAAACAAATTTTAAAGTCCAAGCCTGCTTCATTCTTTGATAATCTTACTGATTACTCTCTTTTTTAGTGATGTTTGCATTATGTCTTGAAAAATATAAGGTAACTTGTTGTGAAATTGTAAATTGATAATTCCAGCTGGCAGCATTTCAAGACTTATGGACAAGAAGTGGACATATATTAGTTACTGCATTCAAACACAAGTCCTCCCCACAGATATTATAAATACTTGGAAAATGTTGCATTTGACTTCAATATCCATACTCTGAGAAGCATACTCTGTTTTTTAGGAGTACAAGCTTTTCTCTAAACACTTGGAAATAGTCTCCTCACTAAGTCCTGTGCTAACATCCTTACGATGTACTATGTATTTCTGTAGTTTTTTTATTAAGAACAATAGAGATTTATGCAAATAAGTGTGCATTCACATTAAATAACTACAAGTACTCTGTTGATTATACACAGGGTATGTGTGTGGACTGCATTCTTGTTGGTTTTGCTGGCCATCCTGGGTGCATGCTCCATTATCAACAGGTTTACGAGGGTAGCGGGAGAAATTTTTGGGATGCTTTTGTTCAGAGAACTTATCAGTGAGATGAGTTTGTTGTTTAGATTTAAAAAGAGTCTTCAGTAGGTTATGCACTTAAGGCACATTCAAACCTAAAGGCTTTTCTCTTGGCCTTAAGTAGTCTTGTGCTGATTGTATATTATTTGTGCTAATCACATTTTATATTAATTTGAGCAGCATAGTAAGCAGCGTAAAATAGAGGAAGAAATTTGATTGTGTGCCATGTAACGTTCTGGAAATGCTATAACATGTGAGAAGTAATGAACCAAAAACTCTCATTGCAATTATGAACCAAAACATAGTTCCATAACACTTACCTTATGTGACCCTGAAATATTGATTTGTGCATCAAATTTGTGGACATTAGTACATATAGATAGTGAACCTATCTACCCTACACTGATATGACCTTGAAATTTGAGTATACTTGACTGAGATATCATATTTGACAAAGTTTGATACATTGACATATTGCCACGATGTATTGGTCTTAACATTGACACATTCAACCTCCATTGACATTGAAATTACACATAGACCACAATGTAAGACAAACCTTTGGCATTTAGACTTCACAAGTGTTTTGGGCATTGATATGTTGACCTCAGGTTAGTAGCAGTATCCAATGTCCTTGAGCTAGTTCATCCTACATCTTAAATCTTAGACCCTAAAACTTTAAATGCATTATACCAAAATGTGAAGGCTTTAAACCTTTTGTTAGCCTCCTATACCAATAGGTTTCATCTTTCATGATTGTCTTGATTGAATTATGGAATATGTTCAAACCTTCTTACTTGAGCAAAGGTGTTCCATATTCTTAAAAAACCAAGAAATCAAAAAAGTTAAAAAATGTAAAGAGGGTATACCCTAAAAGAAAGATCAAAGGGTAAAAAGAATAAAATGATCAAAAAAGTGAAAGAAATGAACCCCAAGCAAAAAATAGACCAAGGAAAGTGTGCAAATCCAAATGCCACTGCTATTTCATTTTTGTAATAAATCAATTGTGTGCAGCTTGTCAAACCTTTGCCACAATTCATGAATAAGTCAAACTGTTTAAACTTGGCTTAGTCATATTTCAATTTCATGTTATAGATTAGAGAATAAATATCTAGCCAAACGGTTTAATCTTGGCAGATAAGTAGCTAGGTAGAGTGAATAAAAGGTGCTCAACAGTTTAATCTGAGCCCTTGGATGTAATAAGGGTAGAAATAGATAGATTTATCATGTAAAAAGAAAAAAGATTGAAAAGGGTTTGCAAGTCTAAATGCACCCTAATAAAAAGAGAAAATGGTAGTGTTAAGTAGATAGGGTAGGTAGATGGTGCTGCAAAGTGTTATCTGATGAATGATGCTGCTACATGTTTTTGATCCTTTACTTTCATCATAAGTACTGAAGTAGGAAATACAATGGAAAATCATTGCAAGCAAAGTCAAAAAATCATTAACCTCCCTCATCATTTTCCCCCCTCAAGAATTTTACTAATTTCCCCCAAAAGTACTAAGGTGTTTGGAGATCAAAAGGGCTCAAGGCATTTCCTTGACTTCTGGAGGGACTGGACCCTCGGCCTAATGATCAAAAAGACCTAAGCACTTGAGATAATTCATCATTGTTATCTTCCATTTTTAACTTTCTCCTAAGTAAAATCACATTTTACGTAGGAAACTGATGCATAATTTCATAAAAATCCCTCAAGATAAACTTGCTATTATAAGAAGTGTTGGAGATAAAATGTTGCAATTTACTTCACAAGTGATCACTTTCTTAGATATGTAAAAATATTTTGAGTTTCCTTGTCCTTTGCCATATTAACATTTAACTCTATTATATTAAATCCCTAGTGAAATACCCTTTCCTAAGTATATAATTCCCCTTTTTTATAAATATCCCAAAAACCCATTTATTATAATGTTTACCAAAGTATTATATCCCCGCACATTGAAAATAAAAACCCCGCTTTACAAGCCCTTTGGTTAAAATATAACGTTATACATTAATCCCGCCCCTATGGTGAATTAGTTGTATTAATTAATTTACCATATAAATAAAATATATGCACGAAAACTTTAAACATGCTAGATGTATGTTTAAATACAAAAATATGAATAAACTTCGACAGATTGTTGTGCCACCGTGGTTTGTCCACGTGGAATTCCACTTAAGAAAACCCCCACCGCAACCCCTTTCATTATGCACATGGGATTAATTAGTCATCAGGACTAGTTAATAACCTTTCCGCCTATTAAAAATCCCCCGGGGTGATTAAAATACACGTTAAATTCTTTTAAAAGTCCGACGAGCCCACATGAAACCCCCGCCTCTCTCCCCATCGCCCCAGCCGTTGGATCAGCCTCCCGCAGATCAACGGCCAGCGTTGATCCCGCTGCCCATCCCGTGTAATTTTTTTAACCAGCGGGGGATGGGTGGTTTTGAATAGTCAGACCATCCACGTGGCAAGAAACCTGTGGAATCGCTGCCCCTCCGATAAAAACCATCCTCGACCAAAAGCGGTGCGGGAATACCACTTACCGCTTACCCCTTACTGCCGGCTTACGTCACCCCGTACGTCGATGACGTCATCACCTCGAAAAAATAAAAAATACTTTTAACTTGCGAATAAAGCCATTTTTCGTGTTTTTCCTCTTCTTTTCGTTATTCTGAAAACGACAGAGCTCCCGCTGCGATTTTCAAATTTTCACTGTAATTGATCATTTCGCCCCAAAATTCTGCTGCGCCCGTGTTGAAGAACAGTCCCGCCATTGCCTGTTACCTGTTAAAGAACCAGTTTCCGTCTAAAACCATGTATTTATCCTTTACGCCCCGACTGCAAGTAAAACTCAGTTGCCTTTGTTTTTTTCGCTGAAAAAGTGGTTAAAAATCATCACTGAGTCCTCCCTGGAGATTTTAAAACCTGTGAAATTGCTCCCCGAACCTGCAAATTGTTCCAATTTCCTTCATTTCAAGAATTCCGCCCGGCCCATGAAGAAAACCAAAAACCTCCATTTTGAATCCACAAGAACCAAAATGGAGGTCCCCGCAGCTCTGAATATCGCCCCATTGAATGCTCCTCACCGTGAATTAGACTATTTACCTCTAATAGATGAAGATTTCCAAATCAAAGACCTGCATTTCGATGAAAGTCCCCTATTGAGCTATTGTCGCTGCAGAGACGAATACTCAAAGGGGCAAGATCTTATAGGGTTATGGGAATCCAATCTCCCAAGGTATCTTATTCCTTCAGTCCTTATTTTCCAAGAAATCATTCATTACTGTCATTCAAACTATGATCCCACACAGAGGGCAGTATTAGCTCCTGATCAAAGTGTTCTGTTTCCCATCACTCCACAGGCTATCAATGCCATGTTGCACTTTGAACCAGACCAAGAGTTAGCACCATTTTCTATGGAAGGATTGATTGAGAAAACGAGGCAATTAACCCCAGAGAAGCTAAAATCCATGTGTCAGCATTTCATGCTACCTGAGCATCAGCCAAAAGGGTCTCCCCCTATGGTTTTTACTATTTCAATACATTGGGAAGGCTCATTGTAAATATAATATCTTTTGTCCTAGGATTTAACACCAGTGAATATGTAGATGAGATAACCTTGGCTCTGCTATCCATTTTTACTCCTGGGCAACCTCCTGAGATCAAATATGACTATGCTTCTTTCATAGCCAGCAAGATCCATGATCAATTCTTAAGGCTAGATACTGAAAACGTTTTTAAGTACTCCTCAGTTATCTATCATCTCATGATCTTCTATCAGTCAGAAAGGTTCCCTTTCCCTGTACAGAAACTTGATGCCAAGAAAAATCCCAGGTCAGTCATTTTTTGGTCCCCCATCATTCATTTTTCCTCTGATTCTCCCTACTCCTACTCAAAATTCATTGATCAGTTTGTATATCCTGCAACAACTTTATTAACAGGAATTTCTCCCCCAAGACTAAGCAATGAAATTAGAAAGACCTTGCAACTGTCAAAGAGTTATAAGGTTGGGGATTGGTACTTATACCAAAACCATACAGTCATCAGGATTTATGGATGTGAATTACATCCATTCAAGTTACCCAGGTATGTACCAATGGGAATTTTTGCCTTGGAATACTTTAGGCAGATGAACAATTCAGATGTGATCCATTTCTGCAATGTAAAGAAGAAAGCTCAGTTAAGGATCAAAAGCCAATTAGGTCCTTTCATCTGCAATTCTAGGGAAGCTGCGAGAGAAGAAGAACTTCTATTAGAGAAAAAGTTCCAGACATCTTTCCGTTGGGTTCCTTATGACCCCTTTGGTTTTATTTGTGAAAAGAGATTAAAAAATAAATCATCTCCTTATATACACCACAAGATTCCTGATCTAGAACAATATGCAAATCAAGATGAATGGGTTGAAGGAACTCTTGTTGAGGAAGAAAGTGAAGCAGACAAAATGAATAAAATTATGAAAGATGTTGAGAAGAACTTTGACCTAGAAACGTGTGGTCAAATGCAGGTACCCTACATTGGCACATCTTCAGCAGCCACCCTATAGCAAGCATTACAGGAAGATAGTCCATCAGTAGCAGCAGAACCCAAGGGTAAAGGAAAGGAACCTGTAATCCAGGTTATTGAAACTTTGGTCATGGCTGAAAAACCACAGAGTTCCAAAGCACCGGAACAATCTCAGGCTTCTCCCACACCAGCAAAACACATCCAAGTTCCAGAGATGCAAACTCCACTGAATGTGTAAATAGGGAAAAATAGGCTAGCTCCAGATACCACACCTTCAAAAGGAGCCTCACAGGTTTATCAAACTAAAAAACACAAATCAGATCCACCTCCAGAGGTAGAAATTATAGATGAAGTATTTGATGATGGAAGAGAAGATAGTCAGCAAACTGGCACAGCAAGTGAAACAACCATAAGCGAGAAAGGGAAAGCTTTACAAAAGCAATTAAGCACTGAAGTATCTTCTTTCAGACCGCCAAAGACAGATACTGGAGACATTAAAAGAACCTTCATTAATATTAAAACAAAGAATGATCCATTGAAAATGAAGGTATATGATCAGTATATGAAGATGGCTCCTCATAATCAAGAAAGGCTAATGTCAGCGTTTGACCTTTCACAAGGTAAAATACTAATGAGCCACTTCAAAGCAAAGGTGCCAAAGCCAACTTCAGCAGCAGATTACATCAGAACAAATTTTGAAGTTTTAGCAAAGGATATCCATCCCCTGGACCAGATAGAGCTACATAGACAAACTGGGGAAATGGTCTATTCTACTCTCACCAACAAGGCCATGGCAGCTTTAACGCTGCAGGATTCTTTGAATAACACTACTGCACAATTGAAAATTGAGAAGGCCTCCTCACAGGCCAAGGATAATAGAATAAATTCTCTAGAAGAGATAATCATTGGTTTGGGTCACAATCCTAAAGACATTAAAGGTATTGAGGCATTGGTAAAGAAGAAAGAGGATGATATAGCTGCACTTAGAAAACAGCTAAAACTACCAGCCTCGAGGCACCCTCAGACCCAGGAAGTTATAAAAGGAAATTCACAGGAAGAAATGATGGAGTTGCTCCTGAATATGACTGAGCGACTTAATGAAACAGAGAAGGAGTTGGAAAAAGAATTGCAGGAACAGGAAATTATCAAGCAGACTTCAACAACAGGTACTACAACCACAGGGCAGCAGGAACAACCATCTCAGGTGAACACTTCTAATTTGAATTCTGAGGACTTAATAAAACAGATGGAGAGTTTGCAGCTAAGGGTCACAGAACTCCAAGAAACAAAATTGCAATTAGTAAAATTGGAGGAAAAATATGACACATCTAAAAAGACAGCTGCTGACAACACCAGGGAGATAAAAAGATTGGAAAAATTGGTTCAGGCTTTGGAAAAATATCTTTCATTGGAAAAGCCTCTGAACGAAATAAATGATATTCTTTGGGGTAACATCATTGAATTAATAAAGGGTATTTGGCCCTCTATTCAAGCTATTTTTGAGCAAAATGAGTTAGTTAAGGTAGCCCAAGAAGAAATAAATAGAACCAGGAATGAATTGAGAGGCAGGCCAGAACAGGCCAGTCAGCTCATTCAATTTTTGAATTCCAAAACAAAACAACAGCTTGCATTGTTAGGAATTGATGACAGGACAGGTGCAGTTTTGGAAGAAAAGAGAGTTTTCACCAAGAGGACTTTCATGCAAAATTTAGAAAGAAAGTGTACAGACATTTTGGTTGATATCAACGTTTTCAGAGAGAAATTTCAAGCTTTGTTGGATAGTGGGTTACCAAGTCCCATGCTCACAGAAGATCAAATAGTAGACTTGGAAACCTATGAGAAGAGAATAAAGGCTCATGCTAAAAATACAGCTGTTTGTTCTACTAGTTCGTCAGAATCTGCATTACCAACGGGGAAAAGTATCTATGATAAAGTGAGGAATTTATTTCATCTGGAGCATGAAATAAAGTATCTATTTCCGAATGAGCCCACTTTTTATAAACTTACTGAAGCAGATGAAACTTTAAGAAAGCTCAGAAGAACTATGATACCAGATGATCAATGGTGGCAAGAAATGTTGGAAATTCTATGAAAGTCGTTTTCAGGATGAGAATTTATCTTTACTATCAAGTAAATGGTAAAAACAGGAAAACAGATGAAAGAGTATCAGGTGAAAAGGATAAAGAGTATCCGTGAAAATAAAGAGTGTCCAACAAGCCAAAGAAATACTGCAAGGGACAGCACAGAGCCCTATTTTAGCACTTACCTCCAGCACGTCCACGAAGAAAGGAACAGCACATCGGCAGTTACACATTATTCTATCCACGAGACCATTTGTCTCTTGTTTGTTTGTAAATAATGCTTTAAGTCAGCCTAGGTTATTGGCTAAGATAGTGTAAGATTGTTTAAGATTATTTTGTGTATAAATAAACCCTCAAAGAGAGTATTGAGGGTGGATTCTATTACTCTGTTGTAACATTGAGATTTTCGGAATAAAAGCTTTTGGAGAAATTTACTTGTGGCTTACTAGATGACGATTTGAAGCACTGGACTTGTTGCAGGATTCATGTGTTGGACTACAGTTCAATAAGTGTTTCTACCCTTTGTCTGAAATTTTATATTAGTTTATAATACCATCATATCCATTTTTGAATAATTTACATAAAGGATTGAAACAGAATTTGCTTAATTGTACTCTGTTTTCAAATGTGATTGTTCTTAATGTTTTCTTCTAAATTAGCTATAAGCATGAATTCTTAAATGCTCCTGCTTTGCTAATTTAAACATTGTTGATTACTATAATAAAGAATTCTTCATTGCTCTTTGTTTGTATTCATCTCATTTCTTTCGTTTGAACATGGTGAAAGATTCTTAGCTGCCTTTCATCCCTTCAAGATCATCCCATCAACTTTAAATTTTGAGGATTGTTCTCTGTCTAGCTATCTTGCCCTGTAATACCATCTTGTGCTTAGAATAGAAATCCAGTAAAGCCATCCTTTGACTCCATAGCCCAATGGACTGAAAACTCTCAACCTTGCCCTTAGTTTGTGGATTCCACCATTTTTCCAAAACAAACTTTGAATCTATAACTAGCCTAAAACCTTCCAAGAACAAAGATAAATCATAAAGAGAGAGCCCTCTCTGGATGCAGATTGGCTAGATTCTGCATCTAAAAGGTTGGTTTGTGGTTACCTCGGGTATACTTTCCTCTTACACAACTTCTAGGAAAACCTGAGTGATAACACCTTGAACCCTACTTGTTAAGAAATATGAACTCTAAAATACCCTTTAAAGCCCAAAAATCCGTGATGGACATTGGTTAAAATGTCCTCAAGAGATATCCAACATGTCTACAAGGGTAGTTATGCACACTGATATTCATAAATAGCCCATTGTATGTTCACATTCCATACTATCACCCAATTACCTTTTGAAAATGACTAAAAGCATTGCAGTGTGCTTAAATAGCCCATTGGATGTGCACATTCCATACTATGACCCAATTACCTTTTGAAAATGATTCTAAGCATTGTAGTATGCTTTAAGAAATGACCTTTTGAAAACAATTGTAAAAAAATGGTGAAACACTTGAGAAGCTTTTGGCATTATAGATAAACTGCACTTAAGGACTCTTTGATATCTCTTGGAAATACAAGAGAAATGATTCTGAGAATCATTGCAGTATGCTTTAACTAGTCTTTTGAAAATGATTCTAGGAAAAAAGGTAGCACACTTGAGGAAGTTTTGGCATTAGAGATAAACTCCACTGAAGGACACGACATATATCTTAGAAAAATAAATTTGTTATAAATTACTAGGAGGTTGTTGGAAAGGCTTTTGCAGCTTCATGTACATTCAAGGTCCATATATCAATTAGGGGCCTTGGTTTGATCTACACTTTGATAGAGGCAAACTTCATTTCACTATATCTATATCCAAGGAGATGCAAGTTTTTTGTGGGAAAGGGATTTGAAGATTATTGATTGTCTGTGAAAGTAATAGACATCATTGAAATCTACCATATGTGCACTCCATATTGCTGCATCTAGAGTTGATTTCCTCCATAAGAAGTCTAATACGAGTCAAGTTGTCTTTGTGGCATAACTAATAATATATGAAAGGAATATTTTTCATGTAATAGTATTGACTAACAAGCATTCATTGCAGGCATATTAACATTCACCCCTTGAAAAAAATCATTCTTTACATTTTCCAATTACTTTAGTTTGAAAAAGAAGCGAACTTGTTTGAAAAACAAAACATAAAGAAATGGTACCTCTTGAAGTTAAGCTGCAAAAATAATGGAGCAAGAGACAATCAGTCAGATCGCAATTGTGCTATGGACTAAGAAGGTTGATGCTGTGAAAGAGCAACTAGCTAATATTCATCCTGAAGTAATTATGTTTATGTCTAAAATCAGAAAGATGTCTGTTCTCGATAATAATGAAGACTCTGCACTGAGCAGGGTGAATGCAATCTGTGTTTCACGAGAAACAACATTTAGAACTACCAAGAATGAACATAGTCAATCATTTTTTCGTCACAATTTAAAAAATAATAAAAATAGAAATCACTTATGGAGATATTCACTTCAACTTGTAATGGAATTGAAACTCTAAAAAGGAGTTCTTGGGATGGAGAAAATTTCATAAGGAGCAGGCACATATTTCTTCCTCCCCATTGCATATTAGAGTGAAAACCCTTAACCAGAAATAAGCTTGAAGAATTTTGATTGCTAAACCACTTTCACTAGAAAGATTTACTATTTGCCCACATTTGCAAGGCTTGATATATCATATGAGGTACCCCATTCTATTGGCATGGGATTGAGAGGGCCATGATGAATGAAGAAACTGATTGAATAGTCAATTAAATATTTAAGATACCATGGTAACATTTTTTACTACAAGTTCTAATCCCTTTTATATTCTTCTAGGCAGCTGAAATGTCATTTTTGATGGATTGAAATATTGTCATGGATATAGGCACATAAAGAAATTTGTAGGAGACAAATTACTGGATGGTCAGTGAAGAAAATACATTGCACTGCTAGCATCAAAAAGTACCTTGTGGTTCTTTAAGAATGTTAGGATGACAGATTTCATGGCTAGGTCTGCATTCAAAGATGGATTTGTTCAAGTTCTTGACTACTATCTTTGCCAAGAGTTCTGTTTTAGCAAATAAACAAAATTTAATTCCATGAATACTATTCACAAGTCAATCTCAAAATCAATACCCCAAGCGAACACATCACAACACGTGCCCAACAAACAATCCCAGGAAATAGCTTTTAAATCCCTCCAAGTAGTGGCTTTTGCTATAATGCTTTTCTACTATCAATTTCCAGCCTGTCCTGTTGACTTCAATCTCAAGAAGTTAATCTATACCAACAATGGGTTGAAATCTCCCTTGAATATCATATAGTCAGGTCTAACATTAAGCTATAGCCGTTTCTCTACAGACAGGCCTAAAATTCAACTATTTGTGTTATAAGGAGTTTGCAAACAACAAAGAAGATTTCCATGCCCATGTTTTTTAGACATTTAGCAGGCAAAGCTAAGGGCTCAAATGTAAATCCATGTTACTTATCTATGTATGTTTATCTACATGTGGTCTCACTATGGCCTGGTTGGTGGACGTTAGTGCTAACACCTATGCAATCCTTTTGGAGCCTTATCATTGTATTTTAGAAGCCAACGTCCACTCCCAGAAGATCATTTTATTAACGTCTTCATTGATCTATGGCTTCGCTTGCACCCTAATAACACATTGCCATAATTAAAAGGTCCTTGTTATGGGATGTTAATATACATACATGCCATATTCCCATGGCATCTGACTTGTATATAAATGTTCATATCACCGAAAAGAAAAGCACAACTCGTCCTCTCTCTCTCTCGTAATGATCAGAACTCATTAAGTCCCTTTACCATTTGATTTTTATGCTCTACTTTGGAGTGCGCATTCGTGTTGTGGTGACCACCGAGATTTTTACCAATAGTTATTTAAATGCGACCTTTGGATGTAATTGTGTTGATCCTCACATGTTTGGCCAATAAAGCCAAAACTCCAAGCATGGGCCACTTTAATTAAACACCTGCCAAGCCCTGAAGCCAATATTTATTATTTAAATAAGTCTTCTTCCTAAGTGGTTCCTTCTCACCATATCGTTGGATTTCATGCTTCGACTTAATATGTAGCCAAGGCGACTCCATATAAAGATCAATTTTGCACTCACCAGGGTTGACAATTTGACCCGATAAGTCGAGTCTTTGATTGCTCGTTTAAAGTTTTCTTTACACGTACCATACCATGTCAGGTAATGCCCTCCTTAATGCAAAAAAAAAAGTATAGTTTGGCATTCATTGCTTCCAAAATAGTTGCAAAAACAAATGGAATTGGTACATAAATGACTGATGCATTTTCCTCTGCTTTAGCCTTTACTTCTGCAACCGTACTAAAAGGCTGGAAGACTCAAGTGTTTTGTTTCTCATAGTCTCGCATGTTCACCCTTACCCAATGCTTTCTCAGTGACCAATGTCTTGGTGCTTTCCAAATTTTCATGTGAGGCCCAGTTAGGCGGTGCTCCTTTCATCGTTTGGGGCGATGCTTTCAACGAAAACATGGATTGGTTTATCCATGTGCACACACACCAACCTCATGAGAAGAAGTAACCAAATACACATATGGTCGAGAGCCCTCTTGTATGTAGACCACTGTGTCTTTATTCCTTTTGAATTGGTGTTCCCCCCATAGTGGTTTAAGAAAAGACCTGCAATGCCACATTACAAGAAGGCATGAGCCACAACATAAAACAATATGAATACTAATACAAATAGTAAGTCTCTTTATGGCTCTAGGGTATCACTATCCAAAGTTGTTTCACATTCACAATATAAAGATTTGGTTATCAACCAAATAGTAGAATTTTAGGCATGCATTAAGTCAGGACTTCAACGATCATGATCAGGTTATCCTCAACTTAAGTATATCTTGTGATAATTACACTAGAGACTTTCAGGTAGTTTTGTAAATGATTATGACTTGAATGTTCAAACATTCCTTCTAATATTAACATATGAAGCGAAATTCCAAGCTTTGGAGGCTTACTCTCTCACACATAAACAAACCTTATTTTGACAAAATAATGCCTATGCACATGGATATGATGGATATGATTCCTTAAAACTTGGTGGAGAGAAACCCGAGTAATACGCACCAAAGTGAAATTCAAGAGGAAAAGGTTTTAACCTTTGATTCATGGCTATGATAACTTAGGATTTTATAACATATGAACAAGACCATAATAATCCAAACCCTAAATTAATGGAGAGAATAAGGGTACATGCACATTATGACCAATGGGAAAACACCCTTGAAAATGTAGGTTGATGACAAGATAACTCCCAACAACTACTACCTGCCCAAAACCTAATGAAATGAGAGGGAATGAGGACTAATGCTATATGAGGTACCTTGTAAACCCTGATGCATATGAGTGATCCAGTTTGGAGATAAGATGAGAAGGTGAAGATGATAATCAACCTCGAGAGTAAGGATTAATTCATGGCAGGTTTGGACCTTCAATCACCAATGCCTAAGGTTTCAAGGATGCCGAGAAAAATATATAATTCTCTCAAACCCTATTGCACATGCTAAGGCATAGGACCAGTCAAGGGCCTAGGGTGACATGTTATGCAATAAATCTCACCATGGTGTGTGATGTTGATGAGACTATGCCCTTAGAGGTATAGGTTTAATACAGAAAGGGGGTCACTTTCTTTCCAAATTACGATTTCTCCCAAACCCTAGTATAGTCAACATAAGGGGATCCAAAATGAAATGCTGCTTGTCCACATTTAGCGCTTCTGTTGGTTGTGATACATACTAGGGAAAGATAATTTTTGAAGTGAAGGGAGTCTCTTGGCACATCACCGAAGTGACACACCTTCGAAACTGTAATGTCGTCATAATGTTAACATCTGAGGCAACACATGATGTGTGGGGGCAACATGTAAAGTGCGAATGGGGAAAACATCAGAGTTCAATAAATGCCCAAAATTTTGGGTGGTGTTGTAGCAACTATAACAACTCTCATAATGCTAAATCTGGGCAATTGGCCTCATTATGATAGATGAAAGCTTAGTAAAAAAAATAATAACTATCAAACCTTAAAAGAGGGCATTTTATCATACCTTTTCATATCTATATTAAAACAAGGAAAAACCAAATAAATTTAATTTTGAGTCTTTTAATTTAAAGATGATCACATAAATAATTATAACCACTAATTAACCCGGATGCGGGTGATGGTTGTTGATAATGAAATGCGAGCCGGCGCGTGCCAAACCCACAGGGACGCCGGCCTTCAGCATTCAATGCACTCTGGTTGTAATAACTCCATGGCACACCACCCTACTTGGCATTCAAGCCGGTGGGGATGCCAAGAACTCCCGCATTATGCTTTGCCGTCCTCCACCTGCAGGAGATTAACCGCCTTCTCGATGCTTCGAAGCTGCATTTCGCCTTACCTCTGGGTTGTAACAATGCTTTTTTCCATTGCGCCTCTCAGCTCTGGCTGTTCTCCGGAAGCCACGATAGCCAGCACACGGACTGCCTTGGGCAGAAGATGTAGCATCCACTGCTGCGTGGAATTCACACCGGGCTCCCATTTCTCTCAGAGCTCTTTCTGTCTTCTTGCAGGTCTGCCTCTGAACTTCACGCCTCTGCGGAATTCGCAGCGCTTCTCTCAGCCACTGCTGCATTCTCCTCGTTTGATCATGCCTAGGCTCAGGCACCGGCTCAGATGCCGCAGAGGCAGCACCCGAGCTCGGTCTACCTCCAGGCGTCGGTCTCCTTCCAACTCGGGCTCTCCGGTTTCTGTTTCTCCTCAGCGCGCTTCCCTTCGTGCCTCGAACAGGCGCCGCACCATGCCGCCCCATCGCCCTCCCTCTCCTCCGCCTGGTCCCTCTCTTCACCCTTCATCCACTGAACCTCGCGCTGCTGTAGCTGCCCACCTTGCTAACCCTGAGACGGCCCTGTTTCACTTTCCTTGCCTCACCTCTCAGCCCATGGTGGTCGCCACAATTTCAGTTAAGTTCAAGGAGCTTCCTCAGTTCGGCTCTTCTTCAATTTCTCCGGGTCCTCAGCTCCGCCCTCCTGAAGCTGACCGTGTTCTCCACTCAGATATGCAGATAGGCTCAAGCGGGGCAGAGCGAGACAAGCAGGGTGGCAGCAGCTCTGGTCGCCCAAGCATCCACATGGCGCAGAACGACGGAGCTGCAACAGCAAATCAAGCCCAGGACAATGAGGATTATGAATTTGGATGCCGTATCGAAGAAGAATCTCCCTCCGACGATTATGGTATTTAGAATTCTCAGCTTTTTTGTCTTTTTCATGCCAGAGTCTTGGTCCAGATGGAATATTCAGAATCTCTGGCCAGCGGGCCCATATATTCACTGTTATTGTCATAGGTCGCAGTTTACTGACGGTCCAAAATGTTACACTCATAGTATTTTTTGTATAATGCTGGTTTCCTCCTGTGAGGCAGCAAACAAACTCCTAGCACGCTGGTTTCCCACTGTGGGCAGTGCCTATTTTGTTATTTTGCTGAAACTCATCCGGCCTGAGAAGGCTCACCTCTGTATGTACTATATCTTCTTACAGTAATAGAACTTAGTCTTATTTAGAAAAAAAAAAATTATAACCACTAATTAATTATGTTTATAAGTTTAACATATTAAATAATTCATATACATTTTAATAACTTATTTATTTAAATTGAAATTTTAATTTAATATTATATATAATTTTTTTTTTAAATATTATTATTGCAATTTAATTTTGTTTTAATTTTTAATTTTTAATTAATTCCAATTTCCCTCCAAAAAATTCCGCCTCCCTCTAGCATTGGTTGAAAATTCAATTTGAATATTTTAAGGAAGAGAATGATTCTATTTTTTATTTTTTGATAAATTTTTATTCTCGCCTGCAAGTGGAACCTTCTGGAGGGCTTTCTGGAGGGATGCTCTACCCCTTGTATCGTTTGCGGTAGCTGGCTGATGCCATAGATGTTGAGATGCAGCCGGATTGGTCTCTGAGGAGGAAGTAAATTCAAGATGTTGCCCACCCCCCTGACGATGCTGTATCTCGAGATCAATCTGGAGCAAGAATATACTCTCGGTCTACGGAATCTGGGGGAATAGATTGGGATTGACTGACCTTGGTTCTCGAACTTCCTTACTAAATGCATAATGGGTCAACAATGAAATGGTAACAGCGGGGTGTCAAAGCGCAGTATCCAAGTGGACCTAGCGGAGTCGAGTAGAGTGTATCAAGCAAAGAGTATCCAAGCCCAGGTAGTCACATTTCAATTGTTTCGTAACGACAAGTTGTGGTATGGGGGGACCTTTCTCATTCGGGTACTGATTCTCATGGACTGCATCGACAGCCTACCCAAGGTATTTATAAAATGAGCCTCCAGAAATAACCAAGTTGAATCTTTTTCTATTTTCTGAAAACCCCATATTTTAATGCTTTGCAAGCGAACTTATTGATTTTTTTTTTTTTAATTATTTCGATGTCTTGAATCTGAGTTGCATGTTGCTTTTGCAATAATCTTTGACTTATTTTTTTGGTCTAGACCCCATATTTGATGTGTATGTGTCCTATGAATTTATTGATGGAGATATTTAAACTCGGCCTTTGACCAACCCAAAATGTGAAGGAATTCTACGAGTTAACCTATTGTTTGACAAGTTGATCAAACCCTTAGAAAAATAAAGAAGTTGAAGTTGAAAAATTTTGTTCGTGGCCCTTGAAATTGAACATAGAACATAGCTTCAGTTTTGTTCGATCTAGTGAAACCATTAGCAGACAGCGCATCAAAACATCCCCACAGAGTTTCGTCCTTAGAGCCTCCCTCTGATGGATCGGGTGTAGTACAAAGAACTTTCAATTCAAATACTTGAGTGGGAATTTCTCCATAAAACAAATTATTGGAGAAACTGAGCACTTGCAAATCCTTGAATTTCCAGATCCATTCTGGAAGAATGATAACAAGTTAGAGCCTTCCTCTGATGGATCGGGTGTAGTACAAAAAACTTTCAATTCAGATACTTGGGTGGGAATTTCTCCATAAAACAAATTATTGGAGAAACTGAGAACTTGCAAATCCTTGAATTTCCAAATCCATTCTGGAAGAAACCCTGTCAACTGGTTATGTTCCAATGATAACAAGTGCAAACTCTGTATGCCCTTCCAACCTGCAGGTATTGTACCAATTAAACGATTGTGCCTATTTCTCCCATCTTACACATTATGCCATGAGCCACACTCTGCATGACGTTGCCACGCTGTTTATTACTGCCCAAGCCATCAAAAGTTCAATAATTGCAGGAAGTTTACTAGGTTCACGGATGTTGGACAAAATTGATCATATTATGCACTGTGAACATGATTAGACAGAAAAATATCATATATAAAAGTAAGTTATACTTTGTACCAATTGACAAAGTCTCAATGCCGCAGGATAGTGTCTTCCAGACACAAAATAAATTGTTTTTATCACTGCAAACAACTGTGTAGAGTTGATCTCCTGGAGCTCCTTGTTGAGTAAACCTCATAGCCCCATTATGCTGAGGTTTTGTTATTTTCCAAATTTCAACCAGCAATGTTCAAGGCTCCAATGTAACTCTGTTTATTAGACACCCAGTTCTTCACCTTGGCTCAGGAGATCTGCATAGAGAGAGAATCCCTGCAAGTGCCATACTATATATTATGAATCAATCAATCTTCAAGCAAATCCAAATGGAAGTGTTCTTCTGCAACTTCCACGTGGAGGTTGGGAATGGTAAAGGCCTTGATAGATAACCACCGATGCCGAATCTTCTCATCACAGATGACATGAACCAGAGACCTTAAGTCACTAGCCGATTTGGGAAGTTGCTTCACACGAGAGCACTCCCTCATATCAAGTTCTTTTAAACTAGATAATTGGCCCAGTTTATCTGGGAGTTGTTTTAGGTACCCACAAAGTGAAATATCAAGGAATTGTAGTTGTCTTAGCTTGCAAACTGAATATGGTAGTTCTTTTAAACTTGGGCATGCATACAATTTGAGCATCTGCAGTGAGCTGAGATTACCTATATCTTCCGATAACTTATGAAGATCGTGGCAATTTGTGACAGATAACCGTTTAAGGGTAGTCCAACTACAAATACTTGTAGGAAGTTCCCTCAAATCACTATAGTGATCGATCGCTAGCTCAAGAAGACAGGGGAAACTTAAATCCACCCCCATATGTAATCCTGTAGTATTCCCACAACCCTCACATAGAACCAAGAACAACTTCTCTAGTTTTTTCCAGGGCTGACAGTATTCTTCGAGGGGAGGAACAGTTACTCTTTGTAACCGAATAACTTTCAGCTACTTTAATGAAGAGAGGACTGATATACCTTTGAGAGTAGCCCGCTTAGAATTGTGATTTAAAATTATGAGAACCTTTAATTTATCCATTGATTGCATGAATGGTGGAAGAAAGTATTTCCTTGTAGAAAAGTTCAAGATAAACACCTTGGCATTAGGGAAGTTCATATGACACCAATCTTTCTCCTCCATCGAAGCTGTGTGGAAGGAAACAATCTCAGCATTGAAATCACGCCCTGCATCCTTGTTCCACATTTTACAAATAGAATCAGCTTTCTGAGGCACGATAAACCTTTTGTGTCTTTCAATTATAGGCTCCTACTCGGTCCAATCGATAGCCAGGTCTCGCAATGCATCATGTTGAATTAAGGAAAGCTCACCACTACAGCCATAAGGATTCCCAAGGGTACCTTTTTGATTTTTCACCAAAGTCACAAGATTTCGTCTCACAAGTTCTATTAAGATTGTGTAAGCAGCTATCCATTTCAACTTATGAACATAAACACCCAAGTCTAACAATGGATCAGCAAATATTTTTTCAGCCTCTGGAAATATTCCCATGTCCAGAAAGCATTCTCGGACTTCTTCTTCCAAGATATCTATGCTTGTTGCCATTCGTTTCAGAACTTCTGTTTCGTGATATTCATATATTGTTTGTCCTTGAGAAAGTTTGTCCTTGGCAGTTATCCATGCTGCACGTGGTTGACCATGGAGAGACCTTCCAATCACCTTAAGAGCAAGCGGAAATCCTTTGCATTCTGCTATTACCTCTTTGACTAGGTTGTAATCTGCTGTTTCTGGAATGGACTTTCGATCAAATGCCGAAAATCAGAAAATGGACACGTCATCTTGCTCTATCAAACCATAGTTACCGAATTTGAATTCGAATTCGAATTCGATTCGATACTGAAAAATTCGACTTGATAAAATCTAATACGAGAAAAATTCAACATTATACATCTTACAAGTACTTTATTTATTTATTTATTTATTTTTAATATAGTTGTTTCTATATAAAAATTAGAATTATGATTTTTTAGTTGTTTTTATATAAAAATTAGAATTATGATTTTTTAGTTGTTTCTATATAAAAATTACCAATTTTATAATGTATTCTCATATAAAAAATATCTTATTTTTTCATTTATATTTTTTTTTAATATAGAAATTACTATTTTTTTAAGAACTATGATTTTTTAGTTATTTCTATATAAAAATTACCAATTTTATATTGTATCTTCGTATAAAAAATATATATATATATATTTTTTTTTCATTTAAAAAAAATTATAGAAATTAATTGATCTTTACATTAACTTATAAAACAAATTGATCTTTACATCAACTTATTTTTCATCTTCATCTTGATAGTTATATTCCTATTACTTGTACTTCGATTATAATATTTTTTCCCCGGTTTATTCTTATTATTTGTACTTTGAATTATATATTCCTATTACTTGTACTTGGATTATAATTTTTTTTTTCCTGGTTTATTCTTATTACTTGTGCTTTGGATTATATTTTCTTTTTAGCTCACTTATTCCTATTACTTGTAGTTGAAAAAATTTATAAAATAGTAAATTGTTATTGAGCTTGCCATTATAATACATTAATGTTTCATAATGTTCCATAATCTACTATAATTTAAGTTTTTAATTGCTAGTTTTTGTTCCATAATTTAATGTAATTTAATTTTTTAATTGCCAATTTTTGTGCTCAGGTGGAGGAATAGGCACGAATGCATGAGTAATGTTGCATAATTTTCTGTAATTTAAATTTGTAATGGTTCTGGAGTGGAGTAAAAGGCACGGTGGAGGAGAATTTCGAGCTAGATGCACACCTGTCGAACTGTATTTTATGTGCGGTGGAGGAACAGGCACGGTGGAGGAGAATTTAAAGCAAGATGCACACCCGTTGAATTGTACCGAATTGAAATACTTCGAATTATCCGCCGTACCGAACCGTATTGCCATATTTACGAATTTTTTTGGCTAGTATGGCCGAATTTGGTAACTATGTATCAAACACGGCAAATCATGCCGGTAATCAGATTTAACAACATTGTTGTTTCTAGTTGTAACAAGAGTTTTAAACCCTTTTCCTTCAAACAAAAGCTTTTCGAGATGATCAATTTCCCAAACATCATCCAGCACCACCAAAGATGGTTGAGGTTCCATTTGACGAAGCCTTTGTCGCAGCTGTTGATGCGCATCTTCGACGTCATGAAATTCAGGTCTTTTCTAGCGAGCAATCTTGTCCCACATTCTCTCAAGAAGTCCCTTAAGGTTCGGTGATAGCGAAACTCTTTCAAAAACTATCATCTCCTTAAAATGACCTTTGACTTCATTATCATTGCAGAGGACTAATGCCACAGTAGTTTTTCCACTGCCCCCCATGCCTATTACTCCGAGCAGTGGAGCATCATTGTGCAAGAGACGTTTTTTCAGCTCATACACCAAACCCTTCAAACCAACTCTAAAATTTGGCAATTCTGGGATGCTCGATTGGGAAGCCCTTTTACCAATTTCCAATTGATACATCTGATCTGCGATAAACTTAAGGTTATATTCTTCCCTTATTGCGTCAATTTTGTGCCCAATCCCTTCAAGTTTATCCTCCATTTTGAGGTCAATATTCTCAATTTTATGCTCTATTCTGTGCCCAATAGTCACAAGTTGATCCTGCTGTACTCACAAGCTATGCAATTCAGAACAGATATGTGCCCAACCTTTCGTCTGAGTGAAATTGACAATAAACAAATCCAAGCCTTCAATTTTCTTTACATACTTATAGCTCCTGAAGATATTCAAGCGAATTACCTTGGAACAGGCCTTAACCAACCTCTTACCCTCCTGCAACTGTTGATAGAGTTCGCTGAGTAGCTTATGGCTAGGTTGAGACAACTATACACTACTCGCAAATTTGTCAAGTAATACTGGTGTGATTCCTTCCAGGATTTTTTGGAGGTGTTTGCAATTTTCCTTGCAGGAAAAACTCTTCTTTGCAGGAAATACCCAATTTACATATTTGAAGCATCCCTCATTAAAATTAAAATGTTTTGCATCACATTTCACTATTTTGGGGACATTGCAATTGTTTCACTTAAAGTTTCATTGTCATGGAAGCATGGGGATCGTGCCCCAAACCTTGGTGAGCGTTTCACTATGTAACATTGGGTTGTACTCAACATTGGATCAATGTTATGAGTGTTGATGATGCCTTGTAAGAGGGATTTGCCTATTATGGGGGGCTTAAAATCTTGTGACAAGGATTTTTCCCAAGTGGTGACATCCCCATAATCAAAATTCATTATAGGGGTTGGTAGCCCTATATCAAGGATTTTTTACTTGGGTCGACATGGTTGTAATAAGGAACTAGGGATGTCCCTATATCAATATCCCTATGGAACCCTATATCTAGCAAATGGCCGACTTCATCAAAGTACGAGCATTTTCACACCCATTAAACGATTTGAGACGACTGGGGTATTCTCTATATGGTACCAAAGCCTTCCAGGAGTGGCCAGTAATATTTGGCAAGGATTTGTTTGTAACCATTTATGTTTTCTTGGTAATTTAGTGCCCTTACTAACTACTTTTACAACAATATTTTCATGGTATTTAAACAAAACATTGGCCTGGACAACAACTTGACTTGCAAGTTCCATAGTGGGACAAATGAAAAGAACAAGAATAGGCAACCTTTCATGACCTTGGAGGAATTGTGACTTCATTATCACCTCAATAGCAGAAAATATAAATGATATTGTCTTGCCGGTGCAAGTTTTAACCTTGGCCTACACATCCTTGCCTTTGAGAATAGATAGAAGAGTTACTTCTTGCACAATGGTCATATGCTCATATCCCACTATGTTGGTTTCCTTGAGTGTCAATGGTGAGATATTGTGCTAGTGAAATCTTGATTGCCTCAAATAATTAACATCCCCAGTAACCTTCACACTACTTGTTTTTGGATCTACTTTTTCAATAGGACTCAACATTGGTTTCTTGTTCCCCACAAGCTTCACTGAATCAAATTCATCTTCAAACTTAGACTCATCTTCGTCATCAATGATCTTTAGTGCTTAGATACAAGAGGATTTAGAGCCTCTTTTGTTCAACAAGTGACCACCTCCTTGGCTGCCTCTTGCAGAGACCCCATTACCTCTACAAGAAACATCCCTTTTTCTAATCATTTTGATAATTTTTTTAGGGTTTTTGAGATTTTTTCTCACCAATGACCTCCAATTTTTGTAAAAATCATAAATAAATAAAGTGATGAGATCCTAGGAGTTTAAACTTTAGTGTTTTCAAATGTTGGGAACATATGACATGAATCATATGAAATGTTTATTTCCATTAAGCATGAGGGTAGAATTATTAACTTAAATGGTCTTTAACACAATCCCTCTAGATTTGTCTCTTCAAATGTGAGGGCACCCACTCTCATAAAGGACACGTTGGGAGTTTAAAATTTAGTGTTTTCAAAATTTGGGCACATATGAAATGAATCATATCAAATGTTTACTTCCATTAAGCATGAGGGTAGAACGATTAACTTAATTGGTTTTTAACACAATCCCTCTAGATTTGTCTCTTCAAATGTGAGGGCACCCACTCTCATGTTCGCATTTACTGATATTAACCTTTAGGAAAAAATAAGAAAATATAAATTGGACTAATGTATCAATCCATGTGAACATGATACCCATTCGTCCTCTCACAGACTCAATGTGAAAAATTTGTCTCCTAAAGGACATGATTTGGGCAGTATATCAGTTGCCTCAAAAACTTAGGCTCAAGTCAATTCTTAATGCAACATGATACTAAGAGGTTGCTAAGTTGTCTCCTATTATTATGCTAAATTGTTCAGCATCAATTCAACAATTATAGATGAATCTCATGGTGTTGCAATGTTATTTAATCTTACAAGTTGACATACTTTCTTAGTCCCAAAATGCTGAAAAACTTTCCTCAACTATTAATCCTAAAGAAGCCCAATATTGGGTGAACATGGATAGGCCAGATTGACTTTTCTTAGATGTATTCCATCTCACTTAGACACTTATTTTGGGAACTCTTATACATTTACTATGTCAGTTTGCTAAGGCCCAAAATGGGAAAAATAAATAACAAGTGTGTGCAAGCAGCAACACACTTGACTAGATTGAAATCGGCCTAGTCTTATGATGGATGTACATTTTAAGGGCTTCTTTCCTAATTCAAAATCGCTGAAGATATATAAACTAACTATTTTATTTGTCCTACAATTCCAATAGTGCACATGGAAAGCTTCTCTAAAAATATCTTTTGTTGCATATGGCAGGCCTCTGAATAAACTAAGCTTGTACTAGCATAACGCAAACATGACCTGCAATTCACTACTATGTTTTAGTTTCTGAACACTGTTGCATTATTGACTGACTAGTGAAGTATCAACCATTGAATAAGTTTCAAGCTTTGGAGAAGTCACAATATATATTATAATTTTGTCTTTCAGATTGGCCTCTTGACCAATTTTTTCTAGGAATGCCTCTTATGAAAAAATAAGTTCTTTCCTAATAGGTTATGACCCTCTTGAAAATACCAGGTTCACTAGAACATTGGAAGCAAATATCTAATGCACACATCATGCTACCACTACAAGCCATTGCAGAAAATAGAAACCAAGGTGAAAAAGGATCTACAACTACATTGTAGACGTGTTATAGTGACAATACTTTCTTGAATGTCTATTCTCCAACATCCATAGCATTACCACAAATAATCATAGTTTGTATTTAACTCCAAATAATATACATTCCAATAAGAAGTTGTCAATCATAGTTTTACCTTGTGGCAATGATTTTCCTTATGTCCTGCTCTCATTTTCAGTCAAAAACTAGATTTCCTATATTGATGACATTCCTACTATAATATGAACAACTATCAGACAACTATTTCACTGTAATTCTAGATAAAATGAGCAGTGTACCAAAATAATAAAGAAATTGAAAATGATAGTAGATATTGCAGGTTAAGTAACTAAATAGGTAGTACGCATGATATGCTATTCCATAATTCACTACCTTTCCCATTTATAAAATAGTTTCTACAACAATTCTACTGCATATTAGTTCTTTATGTTGCTATTTATTGAGATTTTGTTTCACACGGGGATTACAATCAGCCTTTCCACAGGAGATACATATGGCTTATGCAATTGGCATACCCTTGTTACTATAACTAACATTTCATGATAAGAAGTTACAGTTGAAACATTGCATTTACTTTTTTTGGCTTACTAATTGTTATGTATGGCATATATAATACTAGTTGTCCATTGGGATTCATACGTGACCAAATGAAAAAGTATTTAACTGTTGCTAAATGCAAAAATGTGGCATACTAGGATTAGAGGGATTTTGTGCAAATTATAATGAAAAATAAAAAAGTGAAGGCCTACACCTCCAGTGCAGTGATAGTAGGGTTTCCTATTTATAATCGTCTAGAGGTATTATTATTATTATTTGTTTGTTTCTTTCTAGCTGTTTTTCCCTGGTCAAGGTGTTTCTCAAGTTTTTCAGCTCTGAATTCTAAACACATTGCTTGATGTCTTGCAGTGGAAACACCTCACATCTTAGCAAAGGTCCAAGATCTAGTTCTGGTACAATAGTGCAAACTATGGAAAATTTGGTAAGTGCATACTACTGAAAGCCTTGCCACTATGACCCAAGTGCTATTTGGCCACAACTAGAAGGTTAGTGCATTGGGCAAAATAGAATTTTGTGTGTGTTGATGCTGCACACATGGCATCTTTTTGCAAGCCCTTTTTCCCATCATGTGAAAGAGCAGTTTGCATCTGCAAGATGCACATAGCATTCTCTTTGCCCAATAAAATAACCTTCTAGTGTTGCATGAGCTTTTAGCCTCTTTGGACTAAGGAACTGTCCAGAACTTTGTCACTCTTGGTTTGTATTTATCCTGTGACTTTAGTCTGATTTCAAGACTTTTGCCTTAACATTCCTTCTCAATGTTTCTGCCATAACCTCAGAGCTACTCGGGTTTGGGGTTGTTCCCTAGATATCTCTTTGGGTCTAGACCAACCTCCTGATCTGCTGGCAACATTTCTATACCTCTAGCAGGTATATCACTTATCATAGGCATTTTTGTTTCTCCAAAATGTCGTTACTCTCACAGAAGGGTGCATTATAATTTAAGATTATTTCTCCCACAACTCAACATGTTGTGTGCAATGTGGTGCCTGTTGGGTGATTTCAATGGCTTCTACAAACTAGTTATTAGACAATGTTTCTAACCTCTTAGGAAGGAGCTACTTAGTGGTGGATGCCTCTCTGAAAATTGCTGGTATTGATTGTTCATTAGTATATTGAAAAATTCATCGTCGGGGATTAATGTTTCAATTTTATCAAGTGTCTCCTCTTTCATATTCAACACAAGATGGAATTTGCATGCACTTAGTTCATTGGAGCAAGGCTTTCTGGCTTGCCTTGAATATTGAAAGCAAGTTACAGACGCGATCCTTAAAGATGGAGCATCATTGACAAAAATTCAAGCTCCTCTTAGTGGATGTTTTCTAATCCCTCTTCTTCTGCTCCTTCCTCTTGTCATCTTCATTTGTTTACAAGGCATGACAAAGATAACCATAAGTCTAAATTTTAGCCCAAAATCAATTGTAATGATAGTGGAAATGTTACGAGAATATTATGATTATCACTAATGTTCTGCCCATTCTAATGAGGGATGTCTTAAGCAAAAAGTTCTCAACACATATTTCAGTGGCTGAGAAAAAGGAAGGAGAAGTTTAAAATGATTATAGTCAACAATCCCACTTACATAAGTGGTTGTTGTGGACTTCCCAATCCATGGTGGAAATGACTCTTCTACTAAGTACGGTAATTCTAACAATTAAAAAAAATAAAATTGGAAAAACAATTCTAAGCCCACAATTAGTCTTAATCATCACTGACTACTTCACTTTAGACAAGGATTCTTTGTTTGTGCAAAACTATTACATTATAGTTAATGGTAGTGATAAAAATCTTATTTCACAAGATCATGTGACTTTTCTTAATTTCTCTTCAAAATTTTAACCTTGGTCTACAATTTTAGGGTTGGATGAAGGATAAGGAACCAATGCAAGTTATGAAGGTCCGTCAATCCACTTTTTCTATTGACCACTCTTTGATAGTATTAAGTATGATGACACTCTTGTTCGCTGCTGTGGTCTTATTCCTTGGAAGGTTTTATCAACATGATTGCCATGAAAACTATTATACATTGTCTTGAAAATTCCCTATTTTTGCAGAGAAGTTAGCGTCATGCTATTGATTAGTTTGAAACTGTATTTTAGTGGAAAAATTCACTATTTTTTGGTGTAATAGTTCATAATTTATTCTAATTTTTTTTTGCAAGTGTACTAGTCACGATGATAAATGGGTGGTTTACTTCAGAGGGTTCTTAGTTCTTTCTAGATACGCTTTGAATACTTCTCTAGTGCTTTACCTTCATATTTTATCCCCTGCACAATTGCTCCTGAGGTCCATGTTGTTATGTTTAAGGTCCATGTTGTTATGTTTATTGGCCGTTTCTGTGGAAACGTTTTCTTGAGGTTCTGCCAGGTAAATCCAAATGCAAAAAAATACTATTTTAGATATTGATATTTGTTCAAGACATTCTTGTGTGATACTTGAATTTCATAAATCTAGATTTCTATTTAGTTATCTATATCAATATATAAGAACAAGCCCATGGATTGTTCATATTTTTCAAACTGTGGAGTTGTTCCTTTCCTATTGCATGTTCTTTTATATTGTTATGTTGTGATTCAAATTTCTAGTTGTGCTTTTCAGTTATTCTCCTACGTAGGACATGCTTTGTTAGATTATATCAAAATTTATTCTTATTGTCTTTTTATTATGTATATTGAACATATTATTTCTAGCAACTTTTGATTTTCCTAGATTTTCTATTCCTTTGGTGTATCTTTGCACCTTTAGGGGAAATTTCTAGTTTAAATGCTAATTCTTTAAAGGGTGCTAGCTCAATGGAAGAGCACCTGCTTTACAAGCAGGAGGTTGGTGGTTCAATTCCATCATGCCCTGATATTCATAAGGAATGACGACAATCAGTTTTTAGTGACGGATGCTCTTTTGACCATCACCAATGAGCTTATGGTCACATTTTTCGACCCTCACCAAAATATGAAATGGTGACGGTCAACGAACGCCACCATATATACGCATCAATAGTGATGACCATTAAAGGTCCATCACCATAAATATTTGTTTTTGATATGAAATGGTGAGGGTCATTGTTTGTCATTATAGTCATTATTGATGACGGACCTTGATGTCACCAATGAGTTTATGGTGATGGTCAATGAACGTCACCATATATATGCACTAGTAGTGACGGCCATGAAACGTCCATCACAAAAAATAATTGTTGTTCATATGAAATGGTGACGGTCACTATCTGTCATTATAATCAATATTCGTGACGGACCTTGAATGTCACCACAACACATACTTTTGGCGACACCACCTTTGGTGACGGAAGCGATTTTCCGTCACCATTTCTCATATGAAATGGTGACGGTCACTATCTGTCACTATAAATAATTATTGGTGACGGACCTTGAATGTCACCACAACACATACTTTCGGTGACGCCACCTTTGGTGACGTTCAGTTTTTTGGTGACGGAGGCGATTGTCCGTCACCATTGCTCATATGAAATGGTGACGGTCACTATCCGTCACTATAAATCATTATTGGTGACGGACCCTGAATGTCACCACAACACCTATACTTTCGGCGACGCCACCTTTGGTGACGTTCAATTTTTGGTGACGAAAGCTCTTTTGACCCTCACCAATGAGCTTATGGTGACCATTTTTCCCCTCACTAATGTCCTTTTTTCTTGTAGTGCAACTTGGTAAAATAATTTTCTCCATGTAATTCATCCAATAATTAATTAATCATAGGAATGGGAAATTTATCTTTAATAGTGATCTTATTGAGCTCCCTATAATTTGGACACATGTGCCATGATCCATCCTTCTTGGGCACCAATACTACTGGAGGAGAGAAAGAACTTTGACAAGGTTGAACTATACCAGCCTCTAACATTTCTGCAATCATATGTTTAATTTCTCTCTTTTGAACATAAGGATATCTGCAAGGCCTGATGTTCGGAGGAACACTTCATGGAATCAAATGAATAGCATGATCATCATCACGAATATGTGGGAGTCCTTTGGGAGTGTTAAACACCTTGGAATTATTGTCCAAGACATTTTGGAGATATGGAGAAATAGATGATTTTGATGTTGGAACTTTTAGTGAGCATAACTGTGAAATTACGCCTCGTTTTTCTTTCTTAGGAATATTTTTCATGACATTAGAGATTATTATATTTCCCAAAAACCCTGGGATACCCCATAATTCAACTTCCTTTCCTTCCAAAAAAAAATTCAAGAAAAATTCTTGAAAATTAAAAGCTACCGTCCCCAAATATTGTAACCATTGTACTCCTAGTACAACATCAACACCTCCCATTGGAATGGAAAGAATTTAACTATTAAATACATATTCCCCCATGGTTAGCTTGATATTATGGAATTTTCTAGAGAAATTTATAGTTCCTCCATTTACAACCATCACTTGACACTCTGATGTTGGGTATAGGAAGCAATTCAATTTCTTAGCTACCTTACAATGAATAAAATTATGGGTACTACATGAATCAATAAACACTATTACCTTTTTCTTCGTGATATTTCCTTCTATATTAAGATTTTGAGGAGCGGTAATTCCTTCCAATTCATTACATGATATGGTGAGACTCATTTCTTCTTTCTCTAGGGTTTGTTCCTGGTGTATATCCTCTTCTTTTGAAGTTTCTTGTTCATTTTCTACCTCTTCTTCACAATCTAAGTAAAATAATTTCTTCTCAACACACTTATTACCTTTAGTGTATTTTCTATCACAACTGTAGCAAAGCCCTTTTTCTCTTTTTTCTTCCAATTTTTATGGTGTCAACTTTGTAGGTTGTGGAATTATAGGAGTAGCAAGACTTCCATATTTATAGATGTGAGTGGTAGGCTTCCTTGTCAACATTATTTTACATTCAATATTTATTTTCAAGCTGAATTCCTTCTCTAATGAATCAGGTTCCCAAAGGCGAACCTCATGTTGGATTTTATCCTTTAAAGTCTCTATGAAGAAATAAATCTTGTGCTCCTATGGAATATAAGCTACCATTATATTCAATTTATCAATTTATCTTGTGCTCCACCACTAAACCCTTTTGTTTGATATTTATCAATTTGCTAAAGAAGGTGTTACTATTTGTATCCTCATAATGTGTTATCATTTCCTCCATAAAAATTGACTAGGCTACAATTTTTTACGAGAGGAAAGCCATCAATATTATACAAATGTATTTTGTTCTAAATATAAAGTTGCAAGGCATACCTTTTGTATGTTTTTCACATTACTGAGATCAAAATATTTTTCCATATGTAGTATCTGTGTTACAGGATGCTTTCCATAAAAATTCCTCATATTGATCTTTGGAATATGGTGGGTCTTCAATCCAACATTAGAGTTCATGAAATCACAATTAACATTTATTTTTTCTCATCATCAATCTCCTCTACTGTCTTTTCAACATTATGAATCATGTCTTTTATCAACTTTGTCAAAACTTCCATGTCTGATTTTAGATCATTCTTCATGCCTTTGATGTTATCTTTCATTTTTTCTTCAATATATTCCATGACATTCTTCAAACCATCCATATTAGCTTCCATGCCTTTCTTCAAACCCTCCATATTATCTTCCACGCCTTTCTTCAAACCTTCCATATTAGCTTCCATGCCTTTCTTCAAACCATCCATCTTTTCTTCCACGAATTTCTTCAAACCCTCCATATTAGCTTCCATTCCTTTATTCAAACCATGCATACTATTCCTCAAACCATCCATCTTCACTTCCACACCTTTCTTCAAAACTTCCATTTCTGAATTTTTTGTTGCTCTTTTTGAGAGAAAAATTTGGTGCAATTTCTCTTGTAATTTTGATATATCATGTTGCACTTCTTCATCTTCAAGAGTAATATTAGAGTATTATGAGGGCTTAATGAGTGTTGAATTATTTTTAAGGGGAAATTTAGAACCCAATACTGATATCTATGATTCAATATTCCCTTACAATAACTTCAAATTGATTTTTCGAATAAGCCTTGTGCAATTTGAAAAAAATACACACCTTTTTCTCACTTTTGAGGAGCTCAATATTAAACTTGAATTATCTCTATTATTTTAGATCTTCAGTATCTGAAATTAGGTCTTGTAGTATCCCTCTAAATATTCTTTCGAATGCCACATGTCTGACCTGATTTGGATGCTTCAAGACAAAGTTATGGACTGGTTGAATAGAGCGAACTTGTACAAAGTACCACATGTCACATTTTCCTCCTTCGACCCTGAAATTAATACATGAGAAACCAAATTATGTGTAATTTTAGCCACTTTTATATAATCCAAATCTGATGCTCATAGAGACAGTTATGGAATTTTTCCCAACGTCACCTCTTTTAGATGAAATTTGAGAGCCTGCAAAAACCCTAACTCCTAGTAATCATATCTTTGACAATATTGTGAACCAATATCTGAAATTTTTACACAAAGTTGCTCAGGATTTTAGCTTCGCATGGTAAATTTTTTAGCTTCTTAACCTTCATAGAATTATTTTTTTTAGAGAAAATTCCATGATAAACTATTTGGAGCAGTGAAACCCTAGAATCCAATGCTTTGATACCAAATTCTATGAAGCCAAATCCAAAAATATAATAAAAAAGAGATAAATGTGCCTTAGAAATAAGCCAATTCGAGGTAGAAACCTCCTTTACATTACATAAATGAATAATTCTTCAATGATACAAATGAAAAAATCTCCTTTCTATATATAGGAGTCCATGGGGTCACAATATAATCCTAGCCAACCTAACAATAATAATGTAAGGGAAAAATAATAAATATATGGGGGTTACAAGGGTACAAAAATAACCATAAGGGGATACACTAACAACAATAAGGGACTAAAATAATAATATAGGCACCTGACATGATTCAACCAGTGTGTAGCCAAGTTTTGTCATTGCCACAATACCCTAAAAAATTTTGGCCTACATCAAAATTTTGGAGCCTAATTTGACTTCCCATGTTGTCATCACAAGCATTTAGAGTTATTCCATGTGTTTTCTCTAAGTGTCCTTGTCCAATTTAAAATAAAATCAAAGTGTTTCCTTTTAGCATGTGGACTGACATTTAATGCACAAAAGCTAGTTTTGGTCATTTCAAGGGGTAACCTTTCTATAAATGATTTTTTATTACCATATAAAGATGTATCACAATCATTTCCAAAGTTTCAAGCACTATCGCATAAGTGTTGGCATGGTCATCACAAAGTGTATCTTTGGTGTTGCACTTGGTGTAGGTAATTATAAAGTTGTTGCATTGAGGAAATGATGTTTTTCATGTGTTATGAGAATTCGTTATTGTGTCGTCAAGTAATTTAAATGTGTGATCATGTTTATATTCTTTCTTAATATTCCCATATTCCTTCCACCGATCTGACACTTAGTCAAATTGGTAAAATTCCCCGACTGGAAAACTTATCCTATCTTAGCCAACCTGAATTATGCACTGTGTAGTATCAGTCCTAAAGTCTTAGCCTTGTCTCTTGGAACTGCCTAGTGTGAAATTTATGTCTCCCATAACTATGCACTGCACAATCTCATTTCTCAAGTAGAGCCTCTGTGCTAAAAAATTGTGCAATGTTCCCCTCCAGTTATCCCTCAATTGTTCATTCCGTAGTCTGAATCCTCAAGCCTCAACCTTGAGCTATTGAAATGCAAAATTTCTCAATCACCTAGCCTCTTTGTCCTTCTAGCACTACGAGGTGAGAAAAACCAATGCACAAGCCCTCCACTTGGCTCCTTCAGTCCCTCAACTATAGAATCATAAAGTGCAATTTAGAATGAAATGTGCATTGTGCAGTCTCAAGGCTCACACCTAACTCTTGACTTCCTTAGCTGCAAAATTACGCAGTTCCTGAGTGTCTCCTTCAACCTGCCACTTATTTCCAGCTTACTCAATGGACTATCATATGGCATCTTATAATAGGGTTTTATCAAATTGAAGCCATATTTTCATGAGTGAATTGCAGATGCAGATACTGTATCATGCTATGAGAAGACGATGAAGACGGATACAGAGGAAGATACCATGCCAGAAGACACCTATTTAGCTACAAATACAAGTTTATCATTCATGAGGAAGAAAAGGGACACCATCTTGCAACAATAACTTAAGATCAAATAACGCTGAAAACTCCTCATCTTTAGCCAGATGGAGGTGTAAAAAGAGGTCATGCTCTATCTTCAAGGAGACATAAATCAAGCAACAACAATGAATAACTTGACATTTCCATATCATCATGCAATCCATTTCATCAGTGTCCTGTCCTGAGTCTTCATGTGCCACATCATTTTTTGGACTATTTAAATTCTTATTCAAAATGTATTGTAAAGTGGAAGTACAAAGGACATGTACATAATGTAAGGAGTCATGTAAGAGTTGAAAATTCATGGGTAAGTCAAAAAATCATGACGGTAGTCCAAGAGCCACAAGAGAGGTGAAGGATCAACCCATTTTTTATATATACACCATCATTGTACAAGAAAGGTACTTTTCGCCTTGAAATCTCCATTAAGGAATTAGTGATATAGAGTTAGTAATTTTGGAGAGAAAGTAGTGGCTCCACTAATCCACTATTGGAGAAAATGATGTTCGTTGTATACATGCATCTTGGGACTTTTACTTAATATTTGAAGCTTGATCGCCAACATGTTTTCATTCATGGATTGTGAATATTTGTAATATTTTTCTATAAATGTTTATAATTCATGTTTTATTTTCACTTTTTATATAGTAATTAAACTATTTAAGTTATTTTAGTGCTTATCATATTGAGAACGTGTTGTAATTCTTCTAATGGTTGTCACATCTTTATGGAGCATTCTACTAGATGTTAGACAAATATTACATGTTTGTGTGTGTTTCTACTAGAATGTTACTATTACTCTCTTAGAGGTTCAATTTCTCCTCCCTTCATAATAGAAGAATCATGATGTACTTGCAACCGAATAATCACTAGGAACACTTACTTTTTTTTCGAAGGAACATATGTGATGCTCTCTCTTGTTGAAAACTTAAGCCAAGGAAAATATTCAAGTATATAGAAAATGGGTCATACTCTGGATGCGGCTCCTACACCAAACTATGTGGTGATATCCCTTTGAATTTTGGTAGGTCCAACACTATCAACACGAGCAGAAAACGGGTGATGGAAGGAAGCCTTTGCATTGTAGGACTTGTGGCAACATCAGGGTGATAGACCTCATATTTACAGTTCTCAAAAGGCATAGATAGTTGGGGATGTTGGACAAATCATTCCTCATATTTATGCAACAATGGATAGTAGGTAGGAGGATCACCATGCATCTATTATTGAGATAAAATGTAATATTTTCGATAAATTAGTTTCTATTTTGATTCACCCTAGATCTAACTATAGTTATATTGGTCCTGACCTAGTGGATACGTGTTGCTTGAATATATAAGTGCATGAAGAGTCTTAGTTTGTGCAGTTGGATATAGGTACCAAGAAATGAGTTCATCATTGGGTAAGATTTTGTGCATTTGAGATGCATGGTATGTCTACATCAACACATCTTTATGTTATTCCATTAGGATCATACAATATGTTGATGTGTATGGATTGGTTGTACATTCACATGACTCAAGCGAACTACTATGATAAGGATATTAAGTGTTTGTATGATGATGGAGAGAAGATAATCTTATTGATAAAGAAGATTCATATGTCAGTGAGAATGGTCATAGTTATGCAAGAAAAGTGGAGTACCGGGAAAGGGTATGTATTATTTGCAGTTCATATTTCTAGTGACAAAGGGAAGGATGTTTAGGATGTTGAAGTCTTGAAGAGGTATCCAATTTTAGTATTTTTGGGATGTATTCCCACCATATATCTCATAGTTACCACCTCCTACAGATGTGTACTTTTCTATTGAGTTCATACTGGGAGAAAAACCAACATCTAAGTGACCTTATAGGATGAGCACTCTAGAGGTGGTGGAATTGAATTTTCACCTTAAGGAAATGGTTGAAAATGGATACTTTAGGCTAAGTGTGCTTCCTTGGGGTGTACCGATGAAGTTCATAAAGAAGAAGGATGGTACTCTAAGGTTGTCCATTGATTATAGGTAGTTGAACAAGGTGACGTTTAAGAACATGTACCCTTTTCCATACATTGATTAATTGTTTGATTAGTTGAAGGTAGTAATAGTGTTCTCGAATATTGATCTGAGATTAGGATATCGTCTAGTACACATGAAAGAAGAGGACATCTACAAGACTGCTTTCCAGAATATTTATGGGTGCTATGTGTTTGTTGTGGTTCCTTTTGGTTTGACTAATGATATAGCTACTTTCATGTGTTTAATTAATAGTGTGTTGCTTCCTTTTTTTGACAAGTTTGTGATAGTATTCATTGATGACATATTAATATATTCAAAGAATGAGGAAGAGCATGAAAAACATCTAGCAGTAATGTTGAAATTGAAAAGAGAGCATCAATTGTATGAAAAAATTAGTAAGTGTAGTTTATTTTAGAAAAAAGTTCATTACTTAGGGCATGTGGTTTCTAAGGAAGGTATAGTAGTGGACCTGAAAAATATCACAGCTGTCATGGAGTAGGAAACTCCTAGGGTTTTGGATTAGGCCAAATCATTCATGGGATTAGTGGGTTACTATAGGTGGTTGATCAAGAGATTACCATGGATTGTATATCCTATTACATCACTAAAGTGGGAAGGAAAAAAAATTGAATGGAACAAGGAATGGGCAATGAGTATTTAGAAATTGGAGCAGTTGCTTACAAACACTCAACTTTTAAAGATCAAATATCCAGATAAAGAGTTTGTGTTATGTATGGATGATTGCAAAAGGGTACTTGGTGTGTTTATGATGTAGGAAGGACAAGTAATATGTTATGAGTCAGTGAAACTGAATGAGAATGGGAAAAATTATGTAACTCATGATCTTGAGTTGGATGTGATCATTTGTGCATTGAATATGTGGACGCATGATATTCTTGGGAGGAAATTCATTTTTTATGAGTGATCATAGTAGGCTAAGATACCTATTTAAAAAAACTAATTTGAATGCTAGGAAAGCTAGGTGGTTATCCATGCTTAGTGAATTTGACTTATAGAACATGTACCTTAAGGTTAAGGAGAATAGGGTTGTAGATGCTCTGAGGAAAATAGTGCATGCAAATCACATTGCAACTATGATTTCATAAGGGGGAAAATTGTAGAGCAGATCTTGTAGGTGGGAAATTTAATAGACCCAAGTTAAAATTTCATGTAATAAAATTTAATAAAGGAAAAATAAGGCCATGGTTAAGGGACACTTATTCCAAGGTGAACGTTGGGCAAGATATTCTAGTTGGAATCACTCAGTGTGTTTATGACTAAGGGTATATTGGAAAAGGAAATGGATAATGCATTAAAACGTTAGAATGTATTTTTGGCACATTATTTATGAAAATAAAGGTAATTAGGAGAAAAGGAAGGTGAAAGGTCACAGGTTGCATGTGAGGAGGAAATTGAAGGAAAATCATGGAAAATGAAGAAAATGGAGGCCACATTAATAAAAGTATTTCGAGGATTAGTTGGTATCTTTTGTCATTTTAGTTTTGGGGCTCTCTCTCTATTCTCTCTCTCTCTCTCTCACTCTTGGATACTCATATTTTTCTTAGATAATTTCATAATTGGACCAAGAAAAGGAAAATCAAGCAAAGGAAGGACAAGGAAAGGAAAGAAAAATAGAGCTCAAGAACGGAAGAGCAATACCAAGTAACTTTAGTAGGAATATTTTTAGGTAACAAATTACTTATATGATTTCCTAGATAGTTTTGACATGCATGGTATCTGCATGTTGGTATTTGGTTCATTTTCTGGGTTTTGGCAGTGGTTTTCAACCTTGACTTTCATTTTTCCGGATAGCCATGGTGTGATGGGATTATTCTCATTTTTGAGTTTTGGAATTGTAGGATGGTTTCAAAATCCAAGGCGAAGGTTGTCTCACATTCATTCCTGAAGGCCTACGAATCCCATGACTAGTTTTGGTGGGATATATGGTAGATCATGACGGTGGTGTCTCTATAAGGGCCTAGTGATATAGTTTGGATTACGGTAAAGCCTAGAGACAAGAAAAAAAAAATTCCTCAAGGATGGAGATCAGATTCATAGGCATTCCAAGCTCAGTTTGGTTTTTTGATATTAGTTCCAGTTTAGGTGAGATCATGATATGGTGAGGGTGAGGTGGTTTATCTTCTAGATTCCCTTGGTGTTTTTTATATTGGTTTATCCATGAGATATCACATTCATGCATGGAATATGGCACAGGGGTGGCTAGATGGAAGAAATATTTGGTTGAGCCATGTCTAACTTCAGGTGGTACATGGAAGTCCCTTATGTTTAGTATTGTATTCATTACCTTTAGATGGAATTGTTGCCAAATGTTTGGAATAACGTAAGTCCTGGTTGGTGATAATCAGGCCTAGTCCCTGAGTTAGTTTTTGGTTTACAAGCATTTTTCATGTGTAATTTATGATTTCTAAAAGTTGCAGGGATTTCTCGTTAGAGGCCTAGCCTGAACCCTAGAATTTGGCCCTAAAATCGGCAATCACAAACACAAAACTAGTTGAAATATTCCCTGGTTGCACTCATGGAGGCTTATGCATGTAACTAGGAGGTTCCAGCTGCGCTGATGTCATATAAAGGTTGCGAATGGGGGTAAAAAGCAATTAAAAGTCAGGTTGTCTCAGGGGAAGGACACCTACAGGGGTTTGGTTACTCCTTGGGGGTCTTGTGTCTCCTAAGGGAAGTCAATAAGGTTTTTTTTCGAATCCATTTCCTTAAGGTCACCTAGGAGGTTGATTTTGGTCATAACTTCCCCTCATCTCATGTTTTCCCTAGTTTTTCGGTTACTTGGGTAGCTATGAGGGGAGGTGTGTCATTACAGGAAACATGATGACATGTACTATCATCTTAAGCATGAGTTACAACAACACATTATAAGTGATCAGGATGTGGACTTCCATCTTACAAGAGATGGTTTCATGATATTTAGTGACATGATATATGTTCCACACAAGAATTATCTCAATAATATTATCCTAACAGAATTTCATGTTAAAATCCATCTAGGCCACCCAGGATATCAAAGTATTTTGATATTGTACAAAATTTCTATTATTGGCCAAATATAAAGAAATTAGTGGTTGTGTTTGTCACTAGGTGGTTGGATTGTCAACTTGTAGAAGTAGCATGTAAGAATTCCAGTTGTGTATTATAGTCAATTCTATTCCAGAATGGAAATGGGAGGTCATTTTTTTGGATTTCATCACAATTTTTCCAAAGACATCTAAACATCATGATTCCATAATCACTGTGGTTGAAAGGTTGACCAAGGTATCTCACTTCGTTCCAATGAAGTCTAGCAATTCATCTACTGAGGTAGCTCAGGTCTTCATCAGAGAGATAGTGATATTGAATTGTGTTCTTAAGAAGACTGTATCTGAAATATATTCCAAGTTCACTTCTAGGTTTAAGAAGTATTTGTTTTTAGGCTTTAGAACAAACCTGGATTTCAATACAAATTATCATCTACAGAAAAATGTATAGCCGAAAAGGGTTAGAAATATTATGGAGGAAATGTTGAGGATGTACGTCATTCATCAACAACAGATGTGGAAGGAAGATCCTCCACTGGTAGTGTTTTCGTAAAACAATGGGTATCAAGGGTCATTGAATATGAGTCCATTTGAGGCACTTTATGGGAAGAGTTTTAGTAATCACATCAACTAGAGTGATCTAGTGAAAAGGGTATTGATTGGATGAGACATGTTGGTAGAGATGGAATAAGAAATGAAGGTTATTAAGAAGAATCTAAAGGTAGCACAAGACAATTAGAAGAATTATGAGAATCAACATAGGGTATTTTATGAGTTCCAAGTTGGGGAAAATGTGTACTTGCATATCTAGCTCAAAAATAGCTCCTTCAGGATTGGGTCATGTGCCAAGTTTGCATTTCAATATTGCGGGCCATTTGAGGTCCTTGAGAGGATTAGACCAGTGACCTAATAACTTGCATTTCCTTTGACAATGAATTTCCATGATATTTTCCATGTTTCATTGCTTAAAAGATACATGAAGGATGTTTATCATGTAATTGGTTAGTCTGTATTACAGGTGCAACCAAAAGGAAAATTCTATTTGAAAATTTAGTGAATATTATAGTGAAATATGCTCATGCTATGGAACCAATAAATCAAGCAAGTTAAAGTGCAGTGGAAGCACTTTAGGCCCAATGAATATACATGAAATATGGTTGATCATATGCGGGCCATGTATCCTTATCTATTCTTTGGTTAAGTGGATTTATTTTGATATGTGTTTCATGATGTATTTTTTTTATGTCTATATATGTATATGGATATGTATGTTGTAAATACCACATCAATCTATGTTATAAAGCGCCAATAAGTAGTATGGTTTTCATGTTATGATGGTCATTGTTAATTCCCAATTTTTCTCAATTTTGATAGACTTCTAAGACCTTTCCTCCCCCTTTTTCAACACTCTTTGACCCCTAATTAATATCATTTCCTTATATTACCTAAGTTTTGGCCAAAAGGGTGCTATGTGCTTAAGGTATGAAAATTATTTTTAAAAGTGCCATTTTATCTTGTTCTTAAGTATTCCTTGAAGATAATTGTTTCCTACTCAAATTATCAAGTTGATTGATAGAATTCTTATGCATATTAGTCATGAGTTGAAGTAGCTCCGTGTTTTCCTATAGACAACCTGTGGTCGCTGATTTCCTACAGACACTCTACAATTCCCTGTAGATGTGGATTTCCTGTAACCACCCAGATTTCCTGAAGAATAATCGATGGTTGGATATGTTCCACTTAGAATCAATACGAATGGTAACATGGGTTTTATGAGGAAATAAACCTACATGGATGACGTCCTATTAGATGCTTAGAGTTCATCATGGAAGCCATCCATATCTTCAATCTTGTTATCGATGGCCACATTGGGAAAAGCTTCGGCAATGTAATGAAATTAGTCTAGTCGATGCCTTCTATCATAGATCAGATTCAGTAGAGCTATTTTTTTCATTATGTTCTAGTAATGATAGTAAATAGTTCTGGCATAGTATTTTTCCTAATTTAGGCAAATAATATTCCTTTGAACTTGTATAAATTTCATCATGTTTCATTTGCAAGGAGGTCGACTGATCGTGTATATCAGATTTTTATATGACTATAACACTTTTTAGATTAATATAAAATTATATGTTCTGTCCATTTTACTGAGTAAACCCTTTTAACATTGAAGGGGTTGTGAGTAAGAGAGAGCACCCTTTTCTCACAACTTCATTAGTTACAACCATGTGTTCTTTTGATTATTTTTATGCACTGATAACATTGTTGGCACAACTAGTGTTCTCTTTTCTAAGTTTTAGCAGCATATGTGAATGATTGGATGATGGAGTTTATTTGAAAAATGTATTTGTAGTCATTTAATCAGGTTTTATCTTTGAAATGGTGAATTTATTTTATTATGGCTGTGTGTTTGGTATTTAATCTTTTCTCATCAACATCAGCAATATCAATAGTTGTATAGGGATGATTGAATCTACTCCATAGCCTTTGTTGGCAAGTTTTGATGTAGAAAACATACATTAGTACTGTTTATGTGTGACTTATTTAATTAGGAAGCACTTAAGTTATTATCTCGCATATACTTTTCACAACACACTACAAGGAAAAGACCCTCTAGCAAATGTTTTTGAGGAACCCCTTATAAAAATACCCTAGACATCCATTTCTAGTGGAGGTTCCTAGAGGAGGTTGGCGTGCAGAGGTTTTTGTGGATGTATTTCATCCGCTGCTATTATCACCTAAAAAAAACTGGTGCTTTTAAGACGACATAGCGTCGGTGCAGTTAAAAATTTGGCACACCAAACACCGTGCACTCCATACACACATGCTTGGTGTGTTATATTTTTGTAGAGTACTAGTACTTTACATAACTTTCGCATCAGTGTGGAATCAAGAAACCACACCAAGGTGTTCATAAAACGCGCGCAACTATAGATGGTAAAATAAAAAAAATAAAGGCAAAAAAACCGCATAAAACATTGGCACACTAGAAACCATGTGCTCCATACACACCTGTCGGTGCCTTTTATTAAGGAACAACACTGGTGTATGTCAACCCATCAGCACCGGTGTCTCATAAAAAGTCCGCGGAACAGAAACCACCCAGTATGCAATGAGTGAAATGCACTAGGGCCCCATAAATTCCGTGCACCGAAAAAGGGTTAAAAAAACAAAATTACGCCCAAAAAAGTGCACAAATCATTGGTTCACTGGACAAAGTTCCCAATGCATCTTATTACTTTAGAGCACCTGTGCATTACTTCTAAGCCACCCCGGTGTCTCATAAAAAGGACGCGAAATAGAAACTGCCTAGTGTGGAATTACTGAAACGCACCGGGGCTCCAGTAATACTATGCACCGAAGAAGGGTTTAAAAAAACAAAATTATGGCCAAAAAACTATACAAATCATTACTTCACTGGAAAGAATTCCTGGTGCATCTTATTACTGTAGAGCACCTGTGCATTACTTCTAAGCTGCCCCAGTGTCTCGTAAAAAGAACACGGAACAGAAAATGATTGGTGCAGAATTATTGTAACGCACTGGCGCTCCAGTAATACCGCTCAGCAGAAAAGGGTTAAAAAAAACAAAATTACGGCCAAAAAACCGCATAAATCATTATTTCGATAGACAACATTCACGGTGTGTTTTATTACTATAGAGCACCAATGCATTACCTCTAAGCCACCGCGGTGTCTCATAAAAGGCACGTGGAACAGAAACCACCCGGTGTCAACTCATCGAAATGCACCGGGGCCCCAAATGCCACGCACCGGAAAAGGGTTAAAAAAACAAAATTACGGCCAAAAAACTGCACAAATAATTGGTTCACCGAGTAGCATGCCTAGTGCTTCTTATTACTATAGAGCATTGATGCGTTACAGCAAGGCCACCCAATTGCCTCCTAAATGCGCGCAAAAATAGAAACTGCCGGCGGCGGCATAGTGCAAACGCACCGGTACGCCAGTAAAAACCCCGCGCACTGGGAGAGGGTTAAGTAAAAAAAAACTTACGACCAAAAAACTACATATTTCACTTTTTTCAGTGCCATAGAGCTCTCAAGCATCAGTGCAATTTATCCTTGTTTGAGCCGCACTGACATCCATGCTCCCATTGCACTTATTGCACGCACTACTGCTATTCATTGCTACCAATCTCCAACTTGAATTTTATAAAACAGCGGACAAATTTTCTTTTGAAAATTGTACAACCAATATGCCTCCTCGATGAGTAAATGTATAAGTATTTTTCTTGTTTTTCCATAATTAAACCTTTTAGCAGATTAGAATTTGAAAAAACCTTAAATTTAACCATTAAAATATATATATATATATATATATATATATATATTTATTGCGCAGTGTACTCGCGTTGTTTGGCTCGCACCAGTTTTCAGTGCTTCCTATAAATTTACAGGCCACATCGGAACTGGTTCTAATGATATTCGCACTGGTTTCAACGTGGTGGTGCATGACGCACTTTGTTATGTTAAAATAATTAAAAAAGTGCGGTGCGGTCTGTTACCAGGCCACACCGTTGATAATGGTGTATCATGGAAACTTGGTGCGTTGACGGACTTACCAGCCCCAAGGTGGGTAATTTTTTTAGCGCACTGGAACAGTAATTCGACATTGTCAATGGTTCAGGTTGGTAAACGGGTGCTAAGGGCATCCACCGATTCCAGGGCATATACTACAGGGTCACTGTGTTACTTAAATTTCTTTAAAAAGAGCAGTGTGGTCGGCTACCTGGCTGCACCATTGACCTAGTTCAATTGTGGTGGAGCAATGCATTCACTGAAATCGCCGCCCCGGGCCGGCTATTTTTTTTCAGTGCACAACTTAACATATTTGGCCTAGGTCAATAGTGTGACATCTTAAAATACCACATCGACGACTATGCACGGTAGTAGGAGGGTGGTGTGCTAACTTAGTTATAAGCCCCGGGTGGATAGTGAAGTTAACACACTGGCCTCCTGACACCGCACATAGTGAATGGTGCGCTAAAAACATTTTATGGAGCAACACTTCTAGTGCAGTCGATATCATGAGGTGCACTGTATCCAGTGTCCTATGTCATGTGACGAACCAGTACAAATGCGTGATTGTGTTTTTGGCACACCGACTCTTGTTTTATTTATTTTTCAAAAAAAAAATATATACTTATATATGTAAATACGTGTGTCATTTAATAAAGAATTGTGTTTAATATGTCAATCATTCAGAGACTTGAAAGGAGAGAAGAGGGGAAACAACAACAACAACAAGCAGAACAATATAACATGGTTCGCCTGTGGGAGGCAAGGGAGAGGGAGAGAGATACGTACCCTCCCCCTATTATAGCAGTGACATAGGGGCTCCTTAGGTAGGTAGGCCTCCTCAAGTTCTATGAGGAGGCTACTTCCTTAATGTCCCATAGTTTGTTTTTGAGACATCTTATCTGAAGGTGGAATACCCAACAACAAACTTTCTGAGTTGGTATCAACCAGTTGTACACGCCCACTAAGGAGGATGTATATTTTATTACAGGGCTATCGAGGAGAGGGGTGGATTTTCCCTCATTCCCCAAGGTTCCAGATGGCTGTGTGGTAGGGAATCAGTTAGTTTACTCCCAAATATACATTGGAAAAAATTTAGTATCTCCTGCAAAGTTTTAGGTCGCTGGAGGGCAGTTACGCATTGGTGCATTTGGTCATGAGGATGTCCAGTGTCTCTCACTTATCATTTTGACCATTTCACACAACACCAGTGATGAGAAATGCATTATTTGCCAGCTTTTATATTATGTTTATTCTTTACTACAATAGCCACAACTTGTCAGGTGGTCTACCATTTTTTTGCGGTAGTTTTGTACAACATTAGATAGATGTTGTGCTCATGCACAAGGGAGGGTCAACTTCCCTTTTGCTTTAGAGATTTCTTGTTTATTTTTTGAGAGGTTTCCAGAGACGAGGCCTTATTTTCTTCGGCAGCCTTGTAGGCTGATTGTTGAGGCACCTGTGCACATGTGGGGGCAGATAATGCCGAAGAGGGAGGAGACTCTTTTTCCAATGAGGATATCAAATGATGCACTGGATTTGCTAGGTAGTGTTGATGAACATCCCTTCATTTTGGTCCCATGTCCTTATGTGGGGTTGGATTTGCGAGGGTGTGCCAAAATCCTCTTCACAGCTGATGAGCTGCCAGATGATAGAGGTAATATTACTGTTTTATTTAAATTTATTCTAACATGTTGTTTAAGTTAACTTTTTTTATTAAATTGTATAATAAAATCCTCTAATTATTGTTGTGTACTTGTATATATTTTGCAAATATTGGATATTTTGATGGCGAGGTGATGCTACCAACACCACCTGGTCTAGGTGTGGATCCCCATGATGAGGATGAGGGCATGCCAGATATTGCTGAGGATCATAATGAGGTCGGTCCAGATCATAGACCTACTCCTGCTGGTGTGTCGGTGCGTGGTTGACGTCTTAGTGATGCTAGACATAGGATGGAGTTTGGCGACCAGCTAATTGCATTAATTGTTGAGGCAATCATCCGACCCACTGATTTCATAGACATAGAGGTCGATGACAACCTATCATGGATGTGGAGAGACATGTTGTGTGACATGTACATCCTGATGTGGCATGTCGTAGGAGTTACGACAACTTTTACGCAATTGACGAGGATTGTTGCATGTTATGATCGAGCCACAACACATGATGGACAGTCTATGAGGCACAACGTACCATCATCTCATGGTTGTTCATAGCCTCACGCTATTCCCGATTTTCATGAGCCTCCACTAGCATCTACTAGCAGTCATCATGGAGATGAGGTTGGACCATCGGCCACTTGTATTGATATTGATGTTCTACTACCACCAGCTGATCCATGACATTTATATTACAATTGTATATTTTTAAAATAATTCAGTTATATATATATATATATATATTATATGGTCCATGTATTTTATGTTCGTGTTGCAGTTGTACTTAATTTACATGTTGGTGATCATCATGATGTGTATGTTGTTAGGTCATGTTAGATATGTTCATTTAATGTGCAGCTTGTAGATAGATGTGTATGTGATAGCATGAAACGTATATTTGACATGAGATGTATATTTAATGTTTGTGTTGTACTGATGATGTTAAAATATAATGTTAATTGTGTTTTTTTCAATGATCACGATCACGATGATGCATTTAGCGATTTTGAATGTGTTTTTAGTCAAATATGATGTTTGTAAAATGGTTATAATGAACGTAATGTTTATTAATTAATTTAATACCAAATGATCATGATATTGTAAATTTGTAATATTTGTATTTCTAATTGTATTTAAAATTCTAAAATTGTAATTGTAATGGTATATATGTGAATTTCTAAATTGTAATTGTAATTTTTTAATTTGTAAAATTGTAGTTGTATATATGTAAAATTCTAAAATTGTAATTGTAATTGTACGTTAAATTGTAAAATTGTAATTGTAATTATAATTATAATTGTAATTGTAATTGTCTGTAAAATATTTGTAAAATTTTAATTGTATAAATGTGAAATGAATTTATTAAAATTTGTAAATTTGTAAATTTTAAATAATTGTAAAATAATAAATCTATAAGAATATGATTTATTGTAACATAATAAAGTTTAGAAAATAATGCATATAAATTCTTGTACTTTAGAATTATAATTATTTTATTATGAGCTTAGATACAAAAAAAAAGAATTAGTTTATGCAATACGCCATTGTTTTCGAGATCAACATAATACCAAATTATCAAGTGAATTATTGATTTTAACATTAACACAATGAAAATTACCAATTAATTCAAAATACATATTATAATAATATTTCGAAAAACCCATCTTAAAAAGTATAAATATTGATGAAATAACACATGTACCATATCACTCTCGGTTCTCATGATCACCCTCATTATCTTCTAGCTCACATCGCATGATAACACTATTGTTCTCAAAAATATGTTTTGATCTAGGGTCATGTGTCAATACAAACCACCAATCCCTATCCATCACATCTGGGTAAAAAAAACACTTGTTTGCGGTGTTTAGGGAAAACATTGGGCTCCTTAGCTTCATCCCACATATTTCTAGAGTTGATACATATCAGCCTACTATCGCGATATTCATTTACATTATTCCAATCAAAGGTGTCCCACCACTTGCACCTAAAAATAACACATTGGAAAGAAGAAAAATTGACTTCAATGATCTCTTGTATCTTTCTGACATAACCTAACATCCCTCATACTAGTTGTTGATCATGGTGCCTAGATCGACTAGATTGATCGAAATCGACTTCAACTCCATAGTCTTCTGTGATGTTTCTAGCATCGACATTTTCTGTGCGAAAATGGTGTCCATATGCCCACATAAATGGGAAAAAATGCACCCATTATAAAAATGTTAATAAAATCATAGTGTCATGTGGCTTATAAATAATAATCCAATAGTAGTTAAAATATGAAATTTAGACCCCTCTACCATAGACCCCTCAATTGTTTCCCTTTGTCAAACAAAACCTTTCAATTTATTCATGTACCTCTCTAAGAAGAACATCCAATGACAAGAAACAACCCCAACTAATTCAACCGCATCTACCAGGTGGATTAGAAGATGAACATGTAAGTCAATGAAAATCGTCAGAAATTCCTTCTCAAACATAGAAACAATCTCAACTATCTCTTGACGCCATCGTGGAATGCTAGCCACATGAATCTCCTTTGACATGATCCAACGTACAAACGCAGATAATTTAGATATGGCACATCCTAGGTCTTGAGGGAATTCATGTTTCACACACCCACGCACAAACAAGGGATAATGACACTGCAAATTTATAAACACGTGCAATAATATACAAAATTAGTTATGTTTTATGATCCCTGCATGGGATAAAATTTATTAATATAAAAAATAATAAGATAATGCTTTTGAAATTATACGTACTCTTAGAAGATTCAAATTGTCATGCAATTTCAACCCCGATAAATGGTCATCCATGGTGAAGCAGTGTCGTAGTGAAGACCCGTATGAAGTTGGAACCCTTGCATCCATTATAACTTCCTTTGCCAAAGATATGTCATATTTTTATAAAATCTATGCCACATCACCTTCTTTGAAAAACCATGAATTAGAGGGACTAGCACCTACCTCTGATCCCATACTTTGTAATCCTCTTGAGCAATATTTCTTTTTAGTTTTTGAAGTAATAAGATCTTTCCTAATGGCCAATGTGTCACTTTGTTTCGATGGTATGTGCCTACATAAAGAAGATGAAACATTTTTCAATATATGCATGGGATCTAATAAGTGGGCAATCTTAAGATGCTCCCAATATGGGAGGCCATAAACGATAGATTTCCTTTTCATCCCAATGGGGAATTACTCAACATAGGTGTCGAAGAAAACTGGATCATTGAACTTAGGCCCCTAATTTGAAACATACATTTCTATGAATTCCTTCTCCTTCTCTCTCTCATATGCTCTAAGCCATTCAGCTGATGTCATTATTAGAGGCCTTTGGGTTCTCTCTTGTTTACCATTGAAAGCGGATGCTACTCTTTTGTAAGGGTGTTGTTATCGTAGGAATATCCTAGATCAATCATACAATGGCTTTCGAAGGTCCTTGGACCATCTAGATTTCAGAGAAGTTCCACAACATTTACATCCAAAATACCCTTTTGTTACAGGACCTGCAAGATTATATTTGTATACATTAATTAATATGCATGGCATGTTAAATAATATCATGAAGATCATAAAAAATATTATTACAATGAATTAAATAAATAATATGTGAAAGAACGTTGTTACATTATATATAAACAAATCAATAAATTAAACATGTAATTTACCAGATAAAACTCCTAAGCCTAGATAATCATGTGTCCTGTAAGCACATATGCCATACAACATAAAACTCTTCTCTGCTGCAATGGGTCTTGATACATCGTATACATTTATCCCATCCCATTATTCCTTCAATTCATCTACCAATGGTTGTAAGTAGACATCCATATTCTTCACTTGTCTGCTACCAGGGACTATGAGAGCCAACATAAAATGTTCTTCTTCATGCACAACCAGGGGGGGATATTGTTATTGATCACTAATACATGCCAAACCGAATAGTTGGTGTTTTGGAGGGAATATGGGTTGATGCCATCCATGGCTATGATGAGTCGTAGACTTCGTACTTCATTCTTGAATTTTTTGGGCCATGTATCCTCTATATGCCTCATGGCTATTGAGTCAGTTGGGATTCGCATAACTCCCAACTCACTTATATGTGAGGCATGCCATCCCTGCAACATGTTGGGATCCTGTGATTTACTAGATTGGCATACTAAATGATAAGGCAACATATAGACCAATCTTTAGAGCTCTAGGATCTAGCCCTCCTAGTCTCAGAGAGGGATCTCTCAATAGTTTTCAAAGATTTGACTTGTTTTCTTGTAAAAGGTTGATTTTAGGCTAGTTATTAAGAATGAGTTTGTTTAATTTTTTGGTGGGACATGATGATCTAGGAAGCATAGATAGGAAATGGAAATCTCCGAGTCATTGGGCAATTGAGTCAACTATAAGTTTGTAACAAGTTTGTAGATGAATTAGGGGTATCAAAGGGAAAATATAACTTTGCTATTAGATCTACAAAGTCTTTCACGTGAAATGAAATGAACATTAAGGGTTTCGAATGAAAAGTAGAACTAAGGGAAATTAAGAATCCTTAATTATATGCACTTCTCAAAAAAGGGACTTAAAACATCATTTGAAAATGAAGAAGTATTTTATAGACAGGGCTAACCATGAATTCTACAAACAACACTTCAACAAATAACAATTTCAGGACAAAATTTCAAAATGAAATCCAGGAGTCGTGGAACACTCTATTTCATCAAGGATTTCACTTTCAAGGATAATAAAACATTCAATATTCATAAATAACTGCATTCATAGAAGAGGGAACTCCTAGACATATTTGATTACAGCTATAAAGACCTTCAAAAAAATTATTTAAGCAAGAACAAAGGATATGATGAAAACAGACCTCTTTGGCAGACTGTAAACAATGGTACTTGAAAGGGAGACTTCAAAAACAATTTTTAAGTGGCAACAAGTAAGCAAGGAAAACCATAAATCATTCTTGAGACCAAATATTTGAACTATTCTTGAAATAAACAAGCTTGAGGGTTGAAAAGCAGTTAAACTACTCAATAAAACCTTCAGCAGATGAAAACATAAATACATTGAAGAGTAAACAGGTTTAAGGTGCTTCTAGGAGACGTTTATTATCCTAAATTTTTTACTCTACTGCAACCAAGAAATGATGAAAACATAATGGAAACTAGGAAAAACAATAATATATTAGAATACTTCACCAAAAGCCAAGCTCAGGGATCCAATGACAGAGCTTTCTTCATCAACAAACAGGTCCAAACATCCATAGGTTTCGTAACATCAAATTTCTTTCAACTTCAGTAGAACTATGTATTTCTTCAAAGAGTTATCAAATGCCCAACATACAATGAGTTTGAATACAGTATTTATGCTACAAATGAGGATGTGGAAACATCTAGGGTTCAAAATGTTATTAATGACAAAGTAAATGCACTTCTAGCGTTAAAAACCTTGCAATGCATAAGGTAGGAATGTCTTTCAACTGCTTCTCTATGTAATAAATCTATCTTTACTTCCTGAGGATGAAATAGTTGAAAAGATTGACTTTGAGGCCTTTTTATGTCTTTACATTAACTATTCTAATAGTTTATAATATCTTCTTTAGTGTAATAAATGTTAATTTTCCCCTTGGAATAGAAAGCAGGCCACAAGTGGAATTTTGATTTATTAAGTGAATAACTTCTTCCATTTGATTTTTTTGAGGCTATATTTAAGCCTAATTTTCCTTTATTTCATCATTAAACTATATTTTAAGGCTTAATTTTTCTTTGGTTTAACTTTTCAATTGATCATCATTGTCCCTTTCCCTTTATTCATTGCTTTAAACATTTGTTTATTTGCATTTATCCTTTTACCTTCAACCTTTATAATTATCCTTTGGTGACCTTTTAATACTTCTGAGACTCCTTTTAAAACTTCTTTTCCTCTACCTTTAATTTTCTTTTCTCCATTAATCTATCAATTAAACCTTTAAATGTTTTGTCTTCTAACTTTGTTTCCTTGTGTGCAGGATTTTCTTTATGCGTAGGAGGTTTTCAAAACCCATCGAGGGTTTCAACCTTTATACAAACCCTTTGGCTCTTTGATGTAATTTTTTCCTTATGAATTTTAATCTAGATGATATTCTAGTCATTGTAATGCCTCTGTGGGCATCACCGTCATTAAATCTTCAACAAAAACATAAAAATTAATTCAAAACCTGTGTTCTTGTCAGGTAAAACTACTTACAGGGGTTGAGGAGTGTCAGAGGAGTAGTGTAGGGGGAGGAGAAATGTGTGGAAGGAGGTGAAAATAAGAAGAAAATAGGTTGAAAAGGGATTATGCCGTGAAAATTAAAAAGGGTGGTTTTGTAGAAAAAATGGACCGTATTCATGCAAGGGATGGGCAATTTTTGGTTTTGTGCTGGGATAACACGATACATATCATTGATCGCCACAGGTCCCCCCTGAAACAGCCTGTTTCACATAGATTTGGGCTATTAAACCCTAACAGCAAAATCTACATGAAATTGAATGTGGACCGCTGGATCTGGGAGTGTAGATCCAACGGCCACAGGGGAGCGCGATAGATGGAAGGTGCTCAGGCGAGGAGGCAATGGAAGCCAGGTGGAAAATGTGGATTAGACAATGTCTTTTGTAGTGGGTGGTGGGACCATAAGGGGTGATGTTAGCTCTTTTGTTGTGGAGCGGCTGGGTTGATCTGCAGGGTTGAATGATAAGATATTGTAGGAGAAATGGTGATCGTTAGATCACGTAGATCAATGGTGGATCGGGATGAAGGTTTATGGAGTGGGGTAAGGAAAAATTTAAGGGGATATGTGCTGATTGGCGGTGTCAAATGAGGGTCATCGGATCACATAGATCGATGATGTGGATGAGTTTGCGGGAACGAAATAGAAAGGTTTGATGATCAGGGGGGAAGTTTTAATGAGTCGGGAGCAGTGGTAGCCATTGGATTATGGCCCAAGGCCTTTGATCAACAGCTGAGAATGCCCCAAAAATCAAGGAAATGGGGAAAAATAAAAAGGAAAGGGGGCTTAAGGAGAGGCACTGGGAAGTGGTTGATTGGAGGAGTAGGGGATCAGGAGCGAAGAAATAAGGGGATAATGGTTTAGCTGATGGTCAGAGGGTGAGGTTATATTAATATAGGGGTGGAGGAATTTAAGCCCTCGAGGGCTTAAGGCCAAAATTTGTAAAAAGAGAAGAAAAAAAAGGCCTAAACGGGGTTTTTGGGACTTTTTCAAGGTTTCTGATAAACAAAAAGAGGGGTTTTAAAAAGGAAAAGGGTTCAAGGGCTAGCGCCTGGTCATGGCCCTGGGTCTCGTGAATAAGAGGTACCTGTGGCTCAAGCCCAAAAGGGGCTTTAAAGCTCAATGTGTTAAAAAATGGTCAGAATAGGCTAAAACATAGTCTTTTTGGCCTTTTTAAAAGCTTCCTATAAGAGAAAAAAGAGTTTTTAAAAGCATATAAAGGAGTTATGATGGTTTAGAGGGGTTTTTAGAGAAATGGGAAAAAACAAAAGGGAAGAAAAAGGGGATTTTCAGAGGGAATGGAGTTTTTAATGAGAAGAAAGAGGTCCTTTTGAAGGAGAAAATGACTGTTGGGATAAGAGTAAATGAGTGAAATTTTATGAGAAAATGGATAACTTAGGGATAATGAACATAGTGAGATTTGCAAAATTTAGAAATTTTCATGAAAAATTTGTTTTGGAAATTCATGGACTGATCTAGCTGTTATCAGATATAACATAATTTATAGATGGCTAAAATTGGCTCCACTTGGGGAGGACAGCTTGCCCTTTAGGTGTCCAAAACCTCCAGTTTATAAATCTCTAGATTTCAGCAGTGCCTTATCCATTGGGAAGATTTCTTCTTTTCTTGCTAATATTTTTCTGAAAAAGACAATTTTTATCAATCTCCAACATGTAATCTCTTTTAAAACAACATCTCTTCCTACCCAATCCTTTTTGTCATAGCATTTTTTCTTCTTCCTTTGAGTGCATTCGAACTAGAAAACTCTTTGACATTTTATTTTTGAAAATAGAAATAAACTATCTAATCTTATCCTTTTTCCTTCCAAGAGTTCAAATTAAACTATTGAACTCTTTATTTCTCTACCTAACTATTTATTTGTCAAGATTATGTTGTTTGACAAATTTTATTCTCTATTTCTAAGATAGAAAATTTAAACATAGTCAAATCAAGATTAGATTATCGGATTTTCTATGGTGTCTATGGTTGTATGTACAAGCTGCACATAGACTTTATTTGCAGATGATTTAAAACAAAATTGTGAAGGCTTAAGATCTGAAAATTATGAACATCCTTCTATTCTTTTTCCAGCTCTGGTTTTGATCTATTTACAGCTATCTTTTCCCTTTTCTTGGTTTAGATTTTGATCTTGTTAGAACCATTTACTTTCTATCCTAATATATTCTATTGATAAGCCAAGTCTGAAGAAATATTATCAATCTATGCTTCTACTAACTTATCAACATAAATTTAAAGTATGTCCATCCATGATTAGGCTAGATGACTAAACAATATACCATTTTTTAATCAGCAGTGGCACTTAGATTTGCTCACTTTCAGATTTTTTTTTTTTTTGGGTATGGGTTGTACCCCTTTTGAACCTTCCCTCTTTTCTTTTTCTATTGTTTTTGTGGTTTTTTTTTCAAATTGAGAAGCAATGTTATATACAGTGAAAAAAAAAATCTTTGAAATTTAGGACTCTTGGCAGAAATAGTGCTTGAGCATCCTACCATTGACAGGACATCCAAATAGATCTTCTCCATTCATCTCTTGCAGAAGGAATGCATTGTAACCCCTCATGGAATGAATAATGTAGGGAACTTTCCACATATTTTCAATTTTTTCATGGTTTCACTTTTCATCCCTTTTAGAATCCCACTTTAGAACCAAATTTCCAACCTGGAAATAATTTTCTTTAGTTCTCTTATCAAATAATTTCTTGATGATTTATTGGACTATTTGTTTTCTGTTGCACACTTCCTCTCTTGAATACTGTAAATGAATGGTTTGATTTATCCTTCTCTGCATATAATTCTCTTCAGTTTGTACTTCTTGAAGGAGTTTCATGACCGAAACTCCTAAAGAGGTTGGGAAGACTGCATCCATGCCATAAACCAACTGATAGGGGGACATATTTATTGAATTTTTGGTGGTTAATCTATCATCCCATAAAGCATGAATAAGCTTACTATGCCATGATTTCTGATTCTTTTCCAACATTTTTTTTGATAATATTGACAAGGCTCTTGTTGGAGGATTTAGCTAATCCATTTCCTTGAGGATAGTAGGCAGTGGAATAGCCCAAGGTAATATGATACTTATGGAAAAAGTCAACCATTCTTTTAGACTTGAATGTAGCAGCATTGTTTGTGATAATTTTTCTAGGACAACCAAATCTAGATAGTATATTGGTTTCAAGGAACTTGATAATGACAGAGTCAGTAGCATTCCTAGAAGGTATGGCTTCTATCCACTTGGTAAAATAATCAGTGGTAGTGAGGATCCACTTATGTTGGGCTGATGAAGATGGGTGAATTTCCCCAATGAAGTCCAAGCCCCATTGTTGGAAAGGGACCTCAACACTGATGGGATGTAAGGGTAAAGGTAGGAGTTTTATCTTGCCATCAAAAATTTGACACTTATGGCAAGACATGATAAGTCTCTGAGTATCTGGGAAAAGGGTGGGCCAATAATAACTAGATCTGAGGATTTTATTTGCTGTAGTCTTCGAGTACATATGTCCTCCACATTCTCTGTCATGCAACTCATGCATGATTCTTTCGGCATCAATCTCAAGAAAACATTTAAGAAATATTCCAACAACATTATTCCAATATAAAACCCCATCTAATATGCAATAATTTAAATCCTTCTGCTTCAAAAATCTAGCTTTAGTTTTAGACAGAGAAGGATGGATATTTAGATAAAGCAACACATATATGATATTAGCATACCAAGCTAAATTCACAAAATTTTCTTCAATAAATGGAGATGTAAATTCTCCTGTTTCTTCCAAAACATCAACCATATTCATATCTAGTGCTTGGAAGTTTGATTCAACCATGAGTTTTTCTAATGCCTGCCCTTTGATTAGTTCGGTAGGGCTGATTTCTAAGTCTTATTCTAAAATAACAACAATCCATTTTCCTCTTTTATGATCAGGGTCTTGACTTAGAATATCCTTAACAACAGTATGTGGGAGAAAAGAAATGATGTGAGAATTCAGAATATAGACTCTAAAGTCTTTCATTTCTTTTACCAGGGCTAAGGCTTGTTTCTCCATGATGTTATACTTGAGTGGAGAATCTCTTAGGGCCCTAATGAAAAAGGATATAGGTTGTTCATGCCCCATGTTATTCTTTTGCAGTAACATTGCAACTATTGTATGTTCAGATGCAAAGGAAAATATATAAAAATCTTTGGTGAAATCAGGACTTATGAGAACCGGTGTTTGAGTAAGAGCTTTTTTTACCAGTTCAAATGATTATTTACCTTGTATTGTCCATTTAACACCTATCTCTTTCTTTAGCATGTTTGTGATATTCCTCAATAGCTCCGCAAGGTTGGGGATGAATCTCCTTAAAAAAATTATCTTCCCAATGAAATATTGCAATTCTTTGAGGTTTCTAGGATGGTTGATTTTCAATATGCCATCAATTATTTTAGGGTCTACTTCGATTCCCTCTTCAGAAATTATGTTGTCCAAAAGCTTTCCTTATTGGAGACCATAGAGTGTCTTTTTTGGATTCAAAGATAAGCCATATCTCCTACATTTGTCAAAAAAGTTTCTTAAATGAATAAAGTGTTCTTCGTCAGTTTTAGAGAAAACGGTAATGTCATCAAGGTAAATGATTATAAAATGGCATACGTCTTCTGAAAAGGCTATTTCCATGGCCCTTTGGAATGCGGCCCCTTCATTCATTAACCCAAATGGCATTTTTACATACATGAATGTACCCCAAGGTGTAGTAAAAGTAGTTTTATGTTGGTCACTTGGGAGTACTAAAACCTGATTGTAACCTGAGAACCCACCCAACAATGAAATTCTTTTAGACCCAACCACCCTTTGAAGTATATGATCCATTTTTTGTAGGGATAGTTATCTTTAAGGGAGAGTCTATTTAGATTTCTGAAATCAATGCAGAGCCTAATCTCCCCAGTCTTCTTACTAACAGATACTCAGTTGGAAACCCATTCTGAATACCTAAGGGGAAATATGATCCCAGTATCATACATTTTCTTAATTTCTTTCTCAAATAAAGGAAATAAAATAGGGTTTATCTTTCTGAGTTTTTGTTCGAAAGGTTTCTAATTTTCCTTAAGAGGGATTTTTTGTTGAATGATGTTGGTTTCATATGATTTTAGATCCTTGTATCCCCATGCAAACACATCTCCAAATTCCTTAAAAATTTCTATGCATTGTTGTTTGATATGAGCTTGGAGAGTGCTAGATAGTTTTATCATTTTAGGTTCTGCTAGGCTGACTATGTTATGTTCTTCTATGTTTGTTTCTATAGGCTCCATTCTTTGTTTTTTGGCTACATCATTGAAATAAAAAAGTTGTTCTAATGGTGTAAGACCTCTTGGAATTGTATCATTTTTACATTATAAAAATTCCAGGTCTTTTTGGTCCGTATTGTCAATTATTTCTTCCCTAAAATGATGTTCAAAATGGTTTATATCAGCAAAAAAGTAGAACTCTGTTTCAGGGATATTTTCTTTATTAAAAAAAATTTCCTCATGGCTTGAAGTAGGTGTTGGTATGGCAAAGTCATTCTTTGATTGCAGAAAATCATCTATGTGTTTGTCTCCTTGAAACACTTGCCAATAATATTCATTGTCAGGTATTGCAGATCTATCTTTTACCTTTATATCAAATTGTTCATTTTTTTGTGGTATTTGCCAATTACTAGCAGCAAAGAAAAATTCATTTTCTAGATGATTTTGAGCTCTTGGGATGAAAATGAGTTCATATTTTTCAAAGGTTTTCAAGAGATCAAGGGTAGCGTTTTTGTATTCTCTGAGTTTTGGGTTTTTGGTTGAATATTCCCCTTTAATCTATCTAATAATTAGCTCAGAATCCCCTTGGACTGATATTATTTTGGCTCCTAAATCTTTGAGTAAGTGTAGGCCAATAAGGAGGGCTTCATATTCAGCAATGTTATTTGTGCATGGAAAATATAGTTTATAGGAAAATCCTTTGTTTGTTTTATGTATCCATACACCAGCCCCTGCACTTAATTTGCAACAAGAGCCATCAAAATTTATTTTCCAAGGTATTTCAATCTCATTTTCATCTTCTTTCTACTATTCAAGGCTGCTAAAATCTTAACTTTTATTTTCTTGAGTTGAAGGAAGATTTGACTGTTTTGGTGGAATAAATTCTTCTTTGTTTTCCTTTTCTTTTTGGCTGATTTCATCTTCATTATATAAGATAAAGGAATCCAAATTTGAATGGATGGAATAGATAGGAGAATTTTTTGGTCTATCCATGTTTCTCACCATGTATTTCATGTGGGATTCCCTCTATAGTATTCTATTTTGGTTAAATACTGGGATGGTGGCATAAGACATGTCGATTTGAAGGCTCCCCTATAGTTTGGCTCTCCATGATCCAGATAGAAGCATGCCATAATTATGGGGAATGTTAGCTACTACTATGTCCATTACTAGATTCTTAGCAGGAATTTGTGCCAAGTTGACACACAAATATTTGATTAGGCCTAACCATTTGACCTTGCTTGAATCAAAGGAGTATAGGTCTTTGTATGGTTTAGTAATTTCTAAGCCTAGGCTTTACATTACTACTTTGGGCATAAGATTGTGCGAAGCACCTGTGTCTAGCATGGAATTATCCAATATTTTTTCATGTATATTCAAGATGACATAGAAGGGAGGGACAACCCCTTCTTGGTATTTTCCTTCAACTTCACGACCAAACAATAACTCTGGCTTATCATCTGTCACGTTTAAAGTATTAGTGTCATTGCCTATATTCAAAGCTTTCAAAACTTGGTTTTTATATACATCTAGAGTTACTAGTTCAGCTAAGGGTATGGTGATTTTAATCTTGGAAATTTCCCCTTCAAGGCTGAAAGGAACTATTATTCTTGACATATTTACATCTGTTTTTTCATTTACAACTCTTCCAGCAATTCTGAATTGCTGAAATTTATTTGGACTGTTATTTGGGATAGTTTTGTTAGGGCCATTAGCAGAAGTACTATGGAATATTTGTTCAACAATTTGTTGACTATTTCTATCTTTATTGATATCAGTTTTCTTGGCCACGGTGTTGATGTTACTGGCTGTTTTTTAGGCTGATTTTCTGAAGTTTTCTTAATAGCAGTACTAGTGTTTTTGTCAATAGAAATCTTTGGGCTGCCTTTTCTTCTCAGATTATATTGTTTGTGTACCTCCATGATTGCATTTTAAAACCCCAATCTGTAATCTTAAGAATCTTCATGATTGTTTTCAATTTTTTCCGAAGAGAAGAATCCTTGTTGCTTTTCAGTGAGAAAAACATCTATTTCATTGTCAGATCCTATCAGATTCACATGAATTTCTTCCAACCTTTAAACTTCCCTTTCTTCTTCTTGATCAATATGGTTTTGTTGAAAGGGAGGCCTAATATGTTGGTCATTATCTCTTTGCCTATCTTCATTAGGGTCTCTTCTGAAATTTGTGTTTCTATTTATGTTTTGGGGGTTATTTTGGTTTTCTCTAGGGGGCACTCTATCATTCAAATTTATCTTTTCAAGCATTCTCTCCATTAGCTTCACTAAGTTATCAATTTTAGTATCTGATGATGACGTTTATGCTATTGTATCATCCCTATATGTAAATATTTTCTCTGCTCTCAACCTAGCTCTTTTCTTAATCATATTTTCTTCTACACTTAAGGCTCCCCACTGCATATCTTCTAAAGTTGAGTGGTCTCTTTCTCTTAGCTGGTAGGCCATCTCAAGATGAAAGCCCTTTGGAAACTTAGCCAAGGCTAAGCCTAATGGAGGTTTCACGTCTGGAGGAAATGCATTATAATCACTATTGAATCTAGTGCAATAATCTTGGAAACCTCCCCCACTGTTTATTTTAAGATTCGTATATTCTAAAAGGATTTGGAGAGCGTTCTTCCTAATTTCCCTTTTTTTTATGAATGTTTGATATAAATAAGGGAGATCATTTATGCTATGAGGAGTTAAGCCTTTAAACCATTTCTTGGCTTCTCCTCCTAAAATTTGAGAAAAAATTCTCATCTTAATGGTCTCTTCTTCTATTTCCATGTAATCAAAGGCATCATTCATTTTATCTACATGTTGTTGGGTAGTAGTAGGTTCATTTCTAGTGAAATGGGGAATTTTGGATTGGTAATCATTGGGTACGGGAACCTAACGTTGTGGTGACACTAGTGGAGCATACCATGCTGCCATGATAGGAAATAATGGGGGGTTTACAAGAGGTGGATTAACAAGAGGGAAAGTGGGCTGAAATGGAATGTTTTGAATAGTGGATGTGTGGATAGGACTAGAAGAAGCACTTGGGCCAGCAAACTGATGATGAGCAGATTTGTTATGGAAGGAGATGAAATGATGAAGAAGCTGAGAATTAGGTGAAGTAGAAGGTGAAGCTTCTCTTCTAAAGCTCTGTTGCAAATTTGTGGTTTCAAAGTCATATTGATTTAAATCACTTTGAGACTTATTTCTGAATAGAATCTTTGTGTAAGGTAAGTAAAAGTGAGGATCTTTCAAGACTGTAAGATTTTCACAGACAGATCTTGTTCTTGGGATAGTTTTATTAGTAGTTGGTTTTACAGATCTAGAAGTTTGCCATAAAATATTCTTTAGATTGTCAACTATGGTAGGAGGGTTAGGATCCAGATGGGATCTAGTATGGACCCTTTGTGAAGCTAGATTTCAGTTTCAAAAATTTAGAGACGTTGTGGTTTTTAGGACTATTTTTTCAAGAATTTTCCTCTCACAGTGACTTCTATAATATGGGACTAGGTTTCCAAACTTCCTCAAGGATGTTTAACACATTTTTAAGGAAATATGGAGATCTAGAGGAGTAATAGGGTTACTGGGGCTAGTGGAGTCGCCAGGTGGAAATTTTTATCTTTTCTGAGGGTAAAATGTTTTATGGTCCACCACCAATGGTTTATTTGAAAACCAATCTGAAATGTTTTTGGTTTTTCTGAGTTTTTATATGGTTCTATGGTTGTGAGAGTTTCCTATACCTGATTCAACACTTAGCTAAAGTGGTGAAACAAACAGAGACTACTTTATGGCTTACTAGCATGATTTCTTCAAGGTTTGATAAGGGTCTCTTAGAATCCTAAGGGTTACTTAGATTGCTACTAATTCAGATAGAACCTATCATGATTACCATTATGCTGGTAGTGCTTAAAGAATATATAGTTAACTTGAATGAATACTAAGTGTCTTATTTAGAGAGTTTTACTCAAAAAGGTCCCACCGTGATTGCCAGAATGTTGGGATCCCGTCATTAGGCAGATTGGCATACTAAATGACAAGGCAACATATAAACCAGTCTTTAGAGCTCTAGGATCTATTCCTCCTAGTCCCAAAGAGGGATCTCTCAATAGTTAGCAAAGATATGACTTGTTTTCTTGTAAAAGGCTGATTTTAGGCTAGTTATTAAGCATGAGTTTGTTTGATTGTTTGGTGGGACATGATGATCTAGGAGTCATAGATAGGAAAGGGAAATCTCTAATTCATTGGGAAATGGAGCCAAGTAGAAGTTTATAACAAGTTTGTAGATGAATCAAGGGTATCAAAGGGAAAATATAACTTGGTTATTGGATCTACAAAATCTTTCAGGTGAAATGAAATGAACATTAAGGGTTTAGAATGAAAAGTAGAACTAAGGGCAACTAAAAATCCTTAATTATATGTACTTATCAACAAAAGGACTTAAAACATCATTTGAACATGAAGAAGTATTTTATAGACAGGGCTAACCATGAATTCTACAAATTACACTTCAGCCAATAACAATTTCAAGAAAAACTTTCAAAATGAAATCCAGGAGTTGAGGAACACTCTATTTCATCAAAGATTTCACTTTCAAGGATAAGAAAACATTCAAGATTCATAAATAACTACATTCATAGAAGAGGGAACTCCTAGAAATATTTGATTATAGCTATAAATACCTTCAAAAAAATTATTTAAGTAAGAAAAAAGGGTATGATCAAAACAGACCTCTTTGGAAAACTGTAAACAATGGTAATTTAAAGGGAGACTTCAAAAATAGTTTTTAAGTGGCAGCAAGTAAGCAAGGAAAAGAATAAATCATTCTCGAGGCCAACTATTTGAACTATTCTTGAAATAAACAAGCTTAAGGGTTGAAAAATAGTGAAACTACTCAATAAAACCTTCAGCAGATGAGAACATAAAGACAGTGAAGAGTAAACAGGTCTAAGGTGCTTCTTCGAGACATTTCTTAGCCTAAATGTTTTACTCTAATGCAAGCAAGAAATGATGAAAATAGGATGGAAAATAGGAAAAACATTAACAGATTAGAATACTTCACCAACATCCAAGCTCAGGGATCCAATCACAGAGCTTTCTCCATCAAAAAGGAGGTCCAAACATCCATAGGTTCCAAAACATCAAATTTCTTTCAAATTCAGTAGAACTATGTATTACTTCAAAGAGTTATCGAATGCCCAACATACAATGAGTTCAAATGTAGTATTTATGCTGCAAATGAGGGGGTGGAAACATCTAGGGTTCAAAATGTTATCAATGACATAGTAAATGCACTTCTAGCCTTAAAAACCATGCAAGGCATAAGGTAGGAATGTCTTTCAACTACTTCTCTATGTAATAAATCTGTCTTTACTTCCCGAGGATGAAATATTTGAAAATATTGACTTTGAGGCCTTTTTTTTTCTTTAAATTAACTGTTCTGATAGTTTATAATATCTTCTTTAATGTAATAACTGTCAATTTTCCCCTTGGGATAGAAAGCAGGCCACAAGTGGCAGTTTGATTTATTAAGTGAGTAATTTCTTCCATTTGATGTTTTCAAGACTATATTTAAGCCTAATTTTCCTTTATTTCATCATTAAACTGTGTTTTAAAGCTTAATTTTTCTTTGGTTTTCCTTTTGAATTGATCATAGTTGACCCTTTCCCTTTATTCATTGCTTTAAACCTTTGTTTATTTGCCTTTATCGTTTGAACTTCAGCCTTTATAATTATCCTTTGCTGACCTTTTAATACTTCTCAGACTTCTTTTAAAAATTCTTTTCCTCTGTCTTTAACTGTCTTTTCTCCATTAATCTATCGATTAAACCTTTAAATCTTCTGTCTCCTGACATTGTTTCCTTGTGTGCAGGGTTTTGTTTATGCGCAGGAGGTTTTCAGAACCCGTCGAGGGTTTGAACCTTTATAAAACCCCCTTTGGCTCTTTTATGTAACTTTTTCCTTATGGATCATAATCCAAATGATATTCTGGTCATTGTAATGCCTCTGTGGGCATCATTGCCATTAAATTTGCAACAAAAACACAAAAATTAATTCAAAACCTGCATTATTGTGTGTAAAAATACTTACAAAGGTTGAGGAGTGGTGGAGGAGTAGTATAGGGGGAGGAGAAATGCATGGAGGGAGGCAGAAATACAAAGAAAATGGGTTGAAAAGGGATTATGACGCGAAAATTGAAAAAGGCAGTTTTGTAGAAAAACCGGGCGGTATTCGCGCAAGGGATGGGTAGTTTGTTGTTTTGTGTAGGGGAACGTGATACACACCGTTGATCACCACATGTCCCCCCCAAAACCATCTGTTTCACATAGATTTGGGTTGTTAAACCTTGACAACAAAATCTACGTGAAATTGAACATGGACCGTTGGATCTGGGGGTGTAGATCCAAGGACCACAGGGGAGCGTGATAGATGGAAGGTTCTTGCACAAGGAGGCAATGGAATCCAGGTGGAAAACATGGATTGGATGATGTTTTTCATAGTGAGTGGTGGGACCATAAGGGGTGATGTCAGCTCTTTTGTCGCGGAGCATCTGGGTTGATCTGCGGGGTTGAATGATAAGATCTTGTAGGAGCAACGGTGGTCGTTAGATCACACAGATCAATGGTGGATTAGGATCAAGGGTTATGGAGTTGGGTAAGGAAAAAGGGAAGGGGAGATACGGTGATTGGCAGGGTCAAATGAGGGTCGTCGAATCACGCAGATCAAAAGTGTGAATGAGTTTGCAGGGAGGAAACAGATAGGTTTTATGATCGGGGGGGGAAAAGGTTTAATGAGTCAAGATCAATGGTAGTCATTGGATTAGGGCTGAAGGCCTTTGATAAATGGCCAATAATTCCACAAAAATCAACGATACAGGGAAAAATAAAAAGGAAAGGGGGCTTAAGGAGAGGCGCTGGGAAGTGGTTCGGTGGAGGAGTAGGAGACCAAGAGAAAAGAGATAAGGGGCTAAGGGTTTAGCCAGTGGTCAGGGGGTGAGGTCCTATGAAAAGAGGGGTGGGGGATTTTAAGCACTCGAGGGCTTAAGGCCTAAATTTTGTAAAAAGAGCGGAAAAAAAAATACCTAAACAAGGTTTTGGGTACTTTTTCAAGGTTTCTAATAGAAAAAATGAGGGGTTTTAAAAAGGAAAAGGGGTCAAAGGCTAGCGCCTATTCATGGCCCTGGGTCTTGTGAAGAAGAGGGGGCTGGGGATCAAGCACAAAAGGGGCTTTAAAGCTCAATGTGTTAAACAATGGTCGGAATAGGCTAGAACATAGGATTTTTGGCCTTTTTAAAAGCTTTTGATGAGGGAAAAAAGAGTTTTTAAAACCATATAAAGGAGTTATGATGGTTTAGAGGGGTTTTTAGAAGAAATGGAAAAAACAAAGGGGAAAAAAATGGGATTTTCAGAGGGAATAGATTTTTTTTTTATGATAAGAAAGAGGTCCTTTTGAAGGGGAAAATGCTGTGGGGATAGGAGCAAATGAGTGAAATTTTATGAGAAAATGGATAGCTCAGGGATAATGAACACAGTGAGATTTCCAAAATTCAGAAATTTACATGTAAATTTTGTTTTGGAAATTCATGGACTGATCTAGCCATTATTAGATATAACATAATTTATAGATGGTAACACAACATAGCTAATTCTTTGCAACAAAAGAGCCTTTCAATCCTTGGGATTATAGGCATGTGCCTCAATATCTTAAAAGGAGGACCATTACTTGATTTACCCTTCCTTTTTTATTTATCACACATGTCATGCCCACATTTTGGACACATATCTTTGTCTGCATATTCTCCTCTATATAGAATACAATCATTTGGACATACATGACATGATATGTATTCAACACCCAACATTTTCAACAATTTATTTGCCTCTTCACAGCTATCGGGCAAGACATTATCACTTGAAAGAACCTTATCTTTGAATAAATTGTATTTGGTGATCATGGAAAAATATATTAATATTAAATGTACATTAATGTCCATATAATTATTAATGTTCATAAAATTTAACATTTGTAATTTTCATTGCAGTGTACTGATTATATTTCAAATTTATATAAGGGGAGTACTTTATGGTAACTTACCTCAAAAGTTCTGAGAAACATTCATTCGACAAGCTAAAACTTTCTTTCAAGTTGTACACTAACATTTGTTTCCCCAATTGGGTAGACTTTGACTGACTGCCAGGTCCAAAGAGAGGGGTGGTGGAAGAAAATTTAAGGCTTTGGAAAAAATTGTCAGCGATATGAGCATCATCCCGTAGTTGATCATCCTTTTGGAATGCATGTAACAACATTGTCTCCATGGAAATTGTATCCCTTAAGTAATCATCCATACCAACCTCTATTTGATTCCATCCATTGCCAGCTTATGGAGAACTACTATTGCTGTATCCATTCGTAATTGGTGAATCCGGACATAGTGGGAATTGAATCAGTGGTTGATTCAACCATTCTTGGTATCGTTCCTCTCTAATTTTTTCTCTTTATTTAGTCTTCTCTCGATTTGATATTGTCGTGGGGTGCAACGGAAGATGGTAAGTAGGTTTTTCATCATCACTAGAATCCTAATAATTAAAAAAAAAATGAACATGATTAGTACAAAATATATGATATCAATTAGTAACCACGTTGAGAATATTGCATGATTATAAATTGGTTTTACATTGAAATAATTGCATATTAATCAATATATATAGCAAACAATTATAATTATAATTATCATCATTGTCTCGGGATTGTGGCTAGAAGACGCAATATTGTTACAATTGGCAGGGTGAAACGGTTGTCCATTTTCATCTACCAAATGCACCTTGCGGTATGCAGCTCTTGATAAGAACTTCCGACGTTTTGGAGTGGTTTCAATATTTTGTGCATCTGAACTCAATGTTGAATCTGCATGAACCTACAAATTTGTACACATTATAAATTTAATTAAGTTGTGCGTGATTGACTGCATGGATAAAAAACATTTATAGATTCAATTAGATAGTGAAAAAATAAAACAAATCTGAAGTAAATATTATGTCTCCACATGGATAGGGAGAACTCCGCAATGGACTTTGAGAAATATTATGGAACAAGTTGGATTTTGAAGAATTGTCCATTCCATATAATACATGATATTTTCTCCCTGTATTTGAGCAAAACAACAATAAATTTTTGTGCACAAACTTCAATGTCATTCTGGTGCATAATGTACAGATAACCGCACTGGTGAGTTTTTTACTTTGCACACTGGAGTTGTTTTATAACAAGATGCACCGGTGCAGTTAAATTAAAGGACGCACTGTTAAACAAATAACCGCAAATAAAAAAAGTGCAACCCTATTTTATTTAAGTGAAAAAAATGCAGTAAATTGAAAAATGGGTGGAAAAATATTTTCAAAAATCTAATTTCATAAAACATTTCTTTAAATACTAAACACTTTTCATTATTTCACTATTTCTGAAAAATGTTTCAGCCAAATATTTGCAGGATACATACCTGGAGCAAACAGAGCAAGAGAGCATTGTGGAGCAGGTAAATACATTCGAACAAAAGTATTCAAACAATCAAAATTCCAAACCTCTGGTTCGTCAAACCCTGTACCATAGAATTTCAAATGATGTGAGTAAGGTTTTTTTTCTTACCTTTTTCTGCAGCAAAATAAGAAATCTAAGTCTATTTTTTTTTTACTTTTTTTCTATAGTTTTTTATATGAAGTAAAATAAAAAAATCAAACCTTATTGTTTTTTAACTTTTTTTTTTCTGCAGTTTTTTTTAATCTTTTCTGTAGTTTTTAAAAACAACAATAAAAAAGAAATCCATTTTTACAAAAAAAACCCTAGATTCTTTTTGTTTCTTCCCTTTCTTCTCCCTCTTTCTTTTCAATTTAGATTTAAAGGGATTTTGTAGTCATAAGACATCCAACCCATGGGACGACTTACATATTCAGATCCCAATCCATGTTGGCCCTTGCGTCAATCTTAAAAAAATACAGATTTTTTCATCGGTGTGCCCTGCGTAACATAGCGCACCAGTGTGCTCAGTTATAGAAGCGCACTGCGAAAGTACAGTGAAAAAAATAAAAAATGTTTTTATCAATGCGCCATACATAACATATGGCAAAAGTGCACTATTGTATTATGGCGCACTGTAAACATGATGTTTTGCAAAAAAAAACCATTTTAGAAGCAAACCCTACATTCTTTTTGTTTCTTCCCTTCCTTCTCCCACTTTCTGTGATTTTAGAATTGGGGCTCTCCAATTTATATTTATAGGATTTTTATTGCTAAATATAAGCCTAAGACATCCAATAAACAGGAGGAACTACATAGTTGGAACCAAATCCATGTCCTCCCCTGTGTCAATCTTAAAAAATATGGACTTTTTTTTGTTAGTGCATCCTCCGTAACATAGCGCACCAATGAGCTCAGTTGTAGAAACGCACTGTGAAAGTCCAGTATATATAATATATATTTTATCAGTGCACCATATGTAACATATGGCACCGGTGCTCTATTTCATTATGGCACACCGCAAAAGTGTTGTTTTAAAAAAAAAAACCATTTTAGAAACAAACCCTACATTGTTTTTCTTTCTATCCTTTCTTCTCTCACTTTCTGTGATTTCAGAATTAGGACTTTTCAATTTGTATTTATAGGGTTTGTATTGCTAAATATAAGCCTAATACATCCAACCAACCAGAGGACCTACATAGTCTAATCCCAATCCATGTCAGCCCTTGCATAAAAAAAAGAAAAATTGTCGGTGCGCCCTATGCGGAATACCACACTGGTGCGATTTTTTCTCCCAGTGCACTACAAAAGTACTGTGATAAAAAATTATAAAAACAAAATATTTTTCCAATGTGCCATTTGTAAAATATGCAGTCGGTGCGCTATTTCATTATGGCGCACCGCGAACATTCTTTTTCGAAAAAAAAACTTTCAAAAGATACAAACCTTACATTATTTTCATTTCTCCCTTTTCTTCTTCCTCTTTCTATGATTTTAGAAATAGAGCTTTTCAATTTAGATTTATGGGGTTTTTATTTCTAAATATAGATGTAAGACATCCAATCGACAGGGCGATTAGCATAGCCGAATCCCAGTCCACGTGAGTCGTGGCATGAATTTAAAAAAAAATTAGATTGTTTTATCGGTGCACCTGAGTATGTAGCGCACTGAGGCTTTTTATTTTACAAGTGCACAGCAAAATTTAATGTGATAAAAATTTAATTTTTTTTATCGGTGTGCCAGACGTAAAATATGGCATTGATTTCTGCTAAAAAACTAACACTAGACAATTTTTATTATTTTATCATGGTTAATCGATGCGGTCATTGACATGTAACACACTGGTGCTCCTTGTTGACATAGACCACCTTACACTCTATTATGCTGTTATGGCGGTGCGTTTTGAAGAGAGACACACACCAGAGTCGGTGTGTAAACCATGAATGGCACACCGGTTTTTTGAGGTTTTTTTTTTACTTCAAAAGTTGACAATTTATTTATCAATATATTATTGAATGATATGGTATACGTTTGATATTGATAAATAAATGAGTGATAAGAGATCAAGTAACAGAAATACTGATAACACATCAAGAAAATCAAAAAAGGCAAGTCCTTTGTAAATGTTTTACAAAAAAATTATTTTTGAACTATATGTAAGTTTAACTAATATGTATTATTTACTATGTATCATGCAGAGCCACAAAATGATGAAGCTCGATAAGATTATTTCTGATCTAGGACTAGAAGAGCATAAAAGCTTGATGGAAAAATTGCAAACGGATGAATCAGCTGAAGAAAAAAATACTATTGATCCAATATGAGTTTCTTTTCTTTAGTTTTAATTAATAATATAATTAAAATTATTAGATAACATGTGTTAAAAAGTATATTAATTCACATCTATTTAATGTTATACAGGGACCAACAACACAGAAAATCAATGTCGTTCTAAGAAAAGAAAAAAAATAGAACATGCAAATGAAAATGAATTGGTCCTTAGCTCATTTGGAGTGGTGTTGGAGGTTAACAAAAGGGGGAAAAAATTTTACAAAATTTTGAGAGATCTAGTGGAACGAATGTATAGATGTTCTTTCCACTTACAATACAAAAACCAATCCAATGATTCCAAGAACCAGATTTTATGTAAACTACAGGAAGAGTTTCCAGAGAATTGGTCAATTAGACATGTCAAACTTTTAATAGCAAAAAAGTACAACAACAAAAAAGAAGGAATGAAAAATTAATACTCCTTTAGATGTTTGTCTAGAATTATTTATAAATATCACTTTTGTTATACTTACTTTTGATATATCAATATTAAAATTAAATAGTTTATTGTAATGTTACATTCTCAGGAAGATTATGAAAATATCAAAATATGAATGAGCTGATATCAGAAATATGCCAGGAGGAATGTCCAAAAAGGTGTACAAGGAGATGGTCAAAGAAATGGACAAAATTGCATCACTGGAAGAGCCATCTCAACAACAAATTGCTTCAAATGTAATATGTAATCATTTATTTTTTTGATCATTAGGTAAAATAAATAGACGATTTAACATTAAATATTAATTTTCAAGTATTTACTTGTAGAAAAGAAAAGAAAATGGAACTCCTTTAGCACATAAAACAAGACGACAAGGAAGAAAATGATTGATATCTAAGTTTGTGACTAATTGTTACTTCCTTGTAACAACTTAACTAGATTTCGTTTTTGTATTTTTTAAGTTGTTTTACAAAAATCATCATTGAATGTCTTGAAACAGGTGCTAACATACAAAGAAGAACCATCAGAGGAACTGATTGAAATTGGGTTAAATATGGGTTGTGTGTATATGTTGGCATATCAGAACTTAATTGTGGAATTTGTAAGCATCTATCGATCTTGTTTTACTTAGCTCCGTCTATAATTAATAGAAAAAATAAATATTTTATATTAAATATATGATTTGTTATGGGGTATATAACTTACAGGAAACAAAGTATGGCATTGCGCCAATAGATCAAATCTTCAAAGATGGCATGTTACATGGTTTTGAAAGAATGTGTATAGTTTATGAGTCAATTGTTGCATTGGTACGTCATCTCTTTTTTATTTACATTGATTTATATTATTTAATATTTCAATGTTCATTATTCTCACCAATGTATATACACTCATTACAGTTTATTTTTATGTTTCTAGATGGAAGGTGAAGAAGAAGAAAACAATCAACACCGTGAATAAAACATTTCTGAAAATAACCCAAGTCATGGAAATAGCTCTAGCAGTGCCAACAATTCAAGCGAAGAATGATGATCACTATGTTAGGATATAAAAGAAAGGCATTGTATTTTTTGAAAAATGTCTGTGAAATCAGACATTTTCTTTAACGTAATGGACATAGTGTCCTAATTGAAAGATAAAGGGATACCAATAACTGTCCCATTTTGTATGACAAAGAATGTCTTATTCATATATATATATATAATAATAAAAAAATTTAATTTATTCTATTGCATTCTCTATTGTCGCTATTTCGTTCTCCATTGTCATTCTCAAATGCACTAAGAAAAATTTAATTCATATGAATATTTTCATAAGATATATACGTGTTAACTTTTGATGAATAATGCATTTTAAAAAACCACAATAATTTTGATATGATATAGCAAATTAATCCAAACATCACATTCAAACGCATTAATAAAAATTTAATTAATATGAATATTGTTATAATATGTGTTGACTTTTGATGAATAACAAATTTAAAACAATTACACTGTCACAAGTCGATGTTTCTAAAAAAAACAAAATGAAAACCGGTGTGTGTATACTAACACCGATGTGCTTGTATTCTTAAGCGCTCCAGTGCATTTTTACGACCAATGGGCACCGCACAAATACCAACCGGTTAAAAATATCAAGATGTTTGTGTGGTATGGCTCTCCAGTGCTTATATGTCTATCTACGCACCGGTGCCTTTTTACGACCTATTAGCACTGCATGAATACATATATAAATTATAAATCTCGGTGCATTTGTGTGATACTATGCACCAGGGCATTTTAGTGTCTATACGCATCAGTGCATTTAGACGACCTATGGGCACTGCACAAATACCGATACCAATTATAAATATTCGTGTATTTGTGTGATACTGCGCACTAGGGCGTCTAAGAGTCTATAGACAGCGGTGTATTTGTATGAAATATTTGCACCGCACGAATATCAATAACAATTATAAAGTTCGATGCATTTTTGTGAAGAGATGCACCGGTGCATTTCTATAAGTCTATGCACCGGCACGTTGATACAACCTATGGGCACCGCTCAATTCCCAAGACCAATTATAACTGCCCCATGCGCTGTATCACCAACACTATGCCCGGTGTTGTTTTATACCTTAACAGCCCGGTGCATTCTCCTTAGACCACCCTGGGGTGTCGGCCACAGGTACGCACTGGTGTGTTAAATCCTAATTAGTGCACCGATGAAAAAAACATCTGTAATAACCTTCGGCCACCCATTATTTTCTGGTTGTGTTGAATTTACATTAAAATCTCTGCCAAAGCCTCCATAACCATAAAAGGATGTGGTAGCATATGTCTTTTTGACAATTTTGGCCAATTTTATAACCCTGAAAACCTCCTTTATAACCTCCACTAGAGGGTCTTTTCCTTGTAGTGGAATCTCACAAGCTTACCCACCCTTGGTTGATAATTTATGTTGTCAAATTATAAGTCTATAATTTGACTCAACATTTTTGCGTCCTTGCTTGGGAGGTGATAAGGGATGACACTAAAAGTAGTTTATTATGATTGTTGTCATTTTAGATTTTCAGGACTAGGGGAGTCGAAGTGGTAAGACGTTTGGTAATACCTATGCACCTGTATAGACTAGAATTCGCCAAAGCTATGTCCTTATTTTTTGGTAAGTAGAAACTTTTAAATTTTCTTGCAAAATAGATGAACATGGATGAATATTTTCATATTTTTTTGGCGGTGGTCTGAGCAGCACTTCATTCACTAATAAACTTGCAAGAAAAAGGAAGTCTGCAAGCAACAAGGTAGGAAAGGAAGAAAAATATGAATAGGTCTGTAGTCCTAAAAATAGCTTGGTCATTGACCCTAACAAAATCAATACCTCTACAGTAGAATATTCTATTTCTTCCCACTTAGAACCTCCTCTTGCAAGGAATTCAACATCTATGCTCAGTGGTCATCCTAAAGAGAACCTCCTCATCAGTCCTAGTTAAGAACCAGAGTTCGAGACCATTGACTCTGAAGAACATGTAGTTTACAAAGTTCCTACTCTCTCTTGGTTTGATGTGGCCCACCTAGAGGGTACTGGTAACACAAATGGGAATTATAATGGGAAGGAAGAGGAACTAGTCACATTTGATTTTCCTATCAAAGGGACTGGTGGAGCTACTCATATGAAAAACATTCCTCCTTTGGCCTTGCCTACTTTTTGTGGTGTCTCTAGTGAAGATCCTGATTCCTTATTATTTGAATTCAATGTTTTATGCATAAGATATGTCTGTTATTCCAATGCTTAGAAGCTAGAATTATTTCCTGCTACATTGAAGGATGAAACTCTAAGATGGTTTATGGGTCTCGGTTCAAACTCCTTTTCCACCTGGGATGAAATGAAGAAGGTATTCTTGAAGAAGTATCAATATTATTGTAAGACTAGAGACCTCAGAGAAGAATGTTTTGGCATGATATAGGAGGAAGGGGAGAGTCTTGAAGACTTGTCAAAGAGATTTCAATACAATATGTAGAGATACAAGATGAATCAATTGAACAAAGAAACCAAGAGGAAAATTTTTCTTAGCGCAATCATACGATAATTTCCAGGGATTTAGAACTTAATGGGAGTAGGTGATATATCAAAGCTGAGTTATGATGATTTTTGTGAGATATGTTGGATATATTTAAGGGGAAATTCTGAAGTTGGAGGAGGATCAAGAGAGACTTATTCCAATATTTTCAAATAAGATGTCGAAGCATGAGTAACTAGAGCTAAAATGGGTAATTTGTTTGAAAATTTTAAGACTGATATTCGTAGCACTTTGTCCTTAGATGTTTTTCATGATAAGAAGAAATAGGAGGAAATGGAGAAATCCCTTTTGTTGGCAATATGATGCTGAGTGTTGTCCTTGATGGCAACCCACTTGATGAAGATGATGGCAACCTACTTGATGAAGTTGTCCCTGATCGAATATGTCTTGATGAACTTGTTAAATGATGTAAATTTGATGTATATACAATGAGTATAGAAGGTAATGATGGAAGGAATGTCAGTATGTGCTAGAACATGATAAAAAGAGTATGTCGCAAGGCATACATGGATTTGACTAGACAAAGTAGCGTATGCACGCGAGAAATAATGTGCCAAGCCGCGTATGGGCAAAAGCACTCTAAATATGTAAAACCAGGGGTAACCACCATGGTATTGACCCATTGTATTGAGTAATGATTCGTCTATGTGACCCTTTCCAGGAATACCATCGAAAGTAATGTGGTTTTGGCTCATGGTATTGATAAAGGGTAAACCTATATACGGAGAAGAAATTCATTGTGCAAATGTGTGCAAGAAGTCTGAGCTTGAATGAATACTTCTCTCTGAAGCATATCTGAATGGAAAGGGTTACAGTTGAATGAAAGATCTGAATGTATGATGCACTAACGAAGAAATGATGAAGAAGGGAATCTAGATCTGGAATGTATTTGTATCTGCTAGATCTATTTATGGAATGATTAGATCTGAGATGAGGCGAACATCTGTCTAAAGTAAAGGGTAAAATCTAAGTGATGTATCTGTTCTGAAGAATTGCAATGACCTAAATGTCTGAAGAACTATACGCTAGTTCGCCACAGAGTAAGCGCGTATATATGTAGGTTTGCTGAAGAAAGTCTGTATGGGCAGTAAAATTAGCTCTGTAATATGTATAGAATTATACGTGGGTTTGTATGGTCGAAGGCGCGTATATACGCAGGATCACTGAAAGGAAAGCGCATATGAAGATTAGGGTTTGTTGAAGTATGAAGTATCAAATGTCTGATCTGTTCTGCTGTGTTACTGCTATCTGTTGATGATGTATGATTGAGCTCAAATGTATGGAGTGGGTCCAGTTTGAAAATATGATGAAACATGGCCTGCAAGTTGTGTTCTAAAGGAAGCTTTGGATCCAGTGTGAAAATTGATTAAACGTGGTCCATGGTGGCATTGAGGGTTGTAGCCTTTAGTCAGGGGGTTGTAGCTCCCTTCCAGGTGAGGCTGGTAAACGAGATTAGGGGGTTGTAGCTCCCTTCCAGGAGGGGCTGGTAAATGAGAGCAGGGGGTTGTAGCTCCCTTCCAGGAGAGGCTGGTAAATGAGCACAGGTGGGTGCCTGCGTGCTGGTAGGAGGCTGCACCAGCACATATGTTGTAAGATGTTTTCTCTATAATAAAATATTGAAGGCTGAGACAACGGTAGCGGTGGTTTTCTCCCGACTTGGGTTTCCACCTAAAATCCTAGTTTTCATGTGTGATGATTTATTCTGTTCTTACTGCACATGTTTACAGTTTATTGAACATCTAATGAATGAATGATGGAATGATATAAGTGAAGAATTAATGGCATAACAATAATCTACGTGTATCATGATTTATGAAGGATATCCGCGATGTATCTGCTAGTTATTGGAAAAGTGCAATCATGGTTTGAATTATTCAGAAAATTAAAAGATTTGATTCAAGTCTGAATCTTTGATTCACCCCTCTCAGTGTTTTCCCAGCATAATTAGTATCAAACGGTCATTACTCAGGAAGCTTGATCACTTGAAGGAGATCAGTTTGCAGTGGAGAGTCATGAGATAATGTCTCTGAGACCCTCTCTTCAATGGAAATAATCGTTGTTGAATAATCTGAAGCAGCATATACTGCCAGTCTGAAGTGCAGTGTGGGCAATGGTGGAAGGAGATTTATCGATATAGAAGCAGTATTCCTCGTGCGGTGAAAAGGAAGGAAATATGAGATCAATGCGAAAGCACAAAATCATTATCTTATTGAAGCATATACCGAGACAAAATTTGCTAAAGTGGTACAGGCTAAATTCAGCAAAGAAATATGGGACAAACTCATTAGACTGAAGGAGGTACAAAGGGTAAAAATTACAAACAAACTCATAGAATTGAATATGAAAATAGAGATGCAATGATGATGTTGCCAGTTTCTTTTTACGTCTATATGATATTGTAAATTGTATGAGAAGTTTGGGTGAAACCATAACTGATACTACTCTGGTGGAAAAAGTCTTAAGATCTTTAACTTCAAAATTTGAGTCAAAAGTGTCAGCTATTGAAGAAAGGCAAGATCTGAAAACTCTTACTATTGTTCAACTACATGGTACTCTGACTGCTTATGAAATGAGACAAGGAGGTCCCTTTCAAATCAAAGAAGTTGCTTTTAAGGCATGTGCAAAAGGAAAAGAAAAGGAAGTTGTCAAGGAATCAAGTTATATATCAGAAGAAGAAGAAGCAAATTTTGTAAGGAGACTCCGACCAGGTACTGGAAGATTCAAAGGTAAGCTACCCTTCAATTGTTTTGATTGTGGAAGAGTGGGTCATTATGCTACTAAATGTCCTTATAAACAATTTGAAAATGGAAAGAGTTATTATGAAAATGAAGATAATAATGAAATGTCAAGTGAAGATGAAGAAGATTCTAACCAAGATCTGCTAGTGCTCATGGAAAAGAAGCAAAAGAAGAAGGCTACTCAAGAAAAGAAGATATCTCAGAAAACATGTGCAGTAGAAAATGAAGAAGAAGAAACAGGTATTGATTGTTGTTCTTGTAATCCACTCACTTGTGCATGCAATGATGAAGATAGTGAAAGTAACAGTATAAGTCTAGAAGCAAATCTCAAGATCAATGATGAAAGTAAATTTTGGGATCAATTTAAAAGGAGGGAATCTATCCTCAAGGATGTGATCTCTAGATTGAATGAACAGATAGAAACAATGAAGGGACAGATAGAAATGTATCAAAGACTGCAGGACAAAGTAACCAATCACAGTGAAGGACTTGAAGCAGAAATCATCTCTCTGAAAGCAGACCTTGAAGAATCAAATAAGAAGAATGAAGAACTTCTACAATCATTTGAAAAGGAAGGACGTGAAGCAGAAATCATCTCGCTCAAAACAGATCTGGAAAAATCAAATAAGAAGAATGAAGAACTTTCACAAATCTTTGAAGAGCAAGAAAATGGGTTGAAAGAAGAGATCTTAAATTTGAATGATCAAGTAGAAGAAGGAAAAAGGGTTGAAGAAAGCATGATGAAGCAATGCCAAAAATTGGAGGTTGAGGTAAACATTCTAAAAGGTAAATTAGAAGAAAATGATAAACTCTTGAGGTTTCAAGATAGTACTAATATTCTTGACAATATTCTTAGTAGTCAAAGGTCTCCTTTTGTTAAACTTGGTCTTGGTTTTCATGAAACTGTTAAAGGAGAACCTAGTTCACAAGGAAGTGCTAAAGATTCAAAGGATATCAATGCAAAGCCTGAAGTGTTGAAAGAAGCAAAAGGTCAACCAACAATCATGAACTCTAAAAAGAAATCATTCCCTCCTTTGATCAATAATGTTGAATGCTTTAAATGTTACAATTATGGGCATGTTGCAGCAAATTGCAGAAGCAGATCATTTCAGTCACAATCAAATAGATTATGTTCAGAAAGGTACTCTAGTTGCTTCAAGGGATATTGTTTTTCATGCAAAAAGTATGTTCATAAAGCAGTTGATTGCAATAGAAGGAAGAATAGAGAATCACACTATGATCCTTATGCTTACTTCTCTAGTCACATGAGATGTAATGCTTGTAACAAGTATGTACATGTGGAAAAATAATGCAGGATGAACATATATGAGAAGTTGGATAACTTCCAGCACACAATTAGAAAGTTCAAGCAAATTTGGAAAAAGAAGGAGGACCGGTCAGAAACGTAGGGAATACTGACCCTACTGCAGTCATCAGCTTCTGAAGCTTACTTCTCTTAATGACTAAAGAAGTGATGTGAGATACATTATAGGGATTAGTAATGTATCGTTACAGGGGGAGCGATGTATGGTGATTGATTGTTTTAGTAATTCTGGGTATGTGTATTTCTGACAGTGCATCTGGTGTGAAGAAAAGACAGGAACAGAAGGTACAAATTTAGGGGGAGATGAAGGTGTGAAATTTTCTATATTTCACTTTCTATACGCGGGTTCGATGAAACAAAGTCGCATATACACGCGAGTTCCAGCAGACACAGTCGCGTATGCAATTCTGATAAGAAAATTTGTATGACAGTTGAAGATCAGGAGCATAGGTTCAGGGGGAGCATTAGTCTGACTACTAATGATTCTATTATTGGCACTGTATCAGTTTATTTCTCAGTTCTAAATGATGATGACATGTTACATGGTTTCTTATGATTTTGATGAGTCCTGTTTGCTTTTTACTGAAGAGTTTTTCGTTGCTGAGATGGAAGTATTATCATTCAGAGATAAGGACAGATTATGCAGAGATTGTTGCTGATGACTTGATGTTGAAAGTATTCATATTGCACAAGCTAAGGAGGAGCCTTGGTCATATTGAAAGGATTCTTAGATGCACAGTTTCAGGGGGAGCACTAGCCTTGCTGAGTATAATGCATTGTTGGCATTATGATGATTCTGAAATATGATCTTTCTCTTGAGGTATTTCTGGTATTGGTCATAAAAAGTCATACTTGTAATTTGATAAAAAGGTCTTGTTGAGACCCATGATGTAAAATTGTAATATTCAGTCATGTAAGGACTTGTCAAAATTTGTAAACCCACTTGGTTGGGTAGCTGAGTCAAATTTGTAAACCCACTTGGTTGGGTAGTTTAGTTGAGATGTGTAAACCCACTTGGTTGGGTATTTGAGTCTCATATGTAAATCCACTTGGATGGATCTTTGATGTAAGTATGAGTCATTGGTTATAGGAAGGTAATAGAGTCATGTACTTCATTGAAAAATATGTTTGTAGGTTCAGCATGAACTCAGGGGGAGCATGGTCACTTCAGTGTACATCAGATCTGCAGAATGATTCCTTCTACAAGAGGAGAAAAAAAAACCTTGTGTTGGTTTTGGTCCACCCTTTGCCCTTGATGTCAAAGGGGGAGAGTGTCATGGTGTTTGAATAAAGAGAAAGAATGGTGTCAAGAGTGACATGGTTTCATTGTATTCTTAATGTATCTATCTATTGTGGTGATCAAACACCATCGCGGTTGCCATCAAGTCCAAAGGGGGAGATTGTTGGCAATATGATGCTGAGTGTTGTCCTTGATGGAAACCCACTTGATGAAGATGATGGTAACCTACTTGATGAAGTTGTCCCTGATGGAATATGTCTTGATGAACTTGTTAAATGATGTAAATCTGATGTATATACAATGAGTACAGAAGGTAATGATGGAAGGAATGTCAGTATGTGCTAGAACATGATGAAAAGAGTATGTCTCAAGGCATACACAGATTTGACTAGACAAAGTAGCGTATACATGTGGGAAATAACGTGCCAAGTCGCGTATGGGCAAAAGCACTCTAAATATGTAAAACCAGGGGTAACCACCATGGTATTGACCCATTGTATTGAGTAATGATTCGTCTATGTGACCCCATCCAGGAATACCATCGAAAGTAATGTGGTTTTGGCTCATGGTATTGATAAAGGGTAAACCTATATAAGGAGAAGAAATTCATTGTGCAAATGTGTGCAAGAAGTCTGAGCTTGAATGAATACTTCTCTCTGAAGCATATTTGAATGGAAAGGGTTACAGTTGAATGAAAGATCTGAATGTATGATGCACCAATGAAAAAATGATGAAGAAGGGAATCTAGATCTGGAATGTATTTGTATCTGCTAGATTTGTTTATGGAATGATTAGATCTAAGATGAGGCAAACATTTGTCTGAAGTAAAGGGTAAAATCTAAGTGATGTATCTGTTCTGAAGAATTGCAATGACCTAAATGTCTGAAGAACTATACGCTAGTTCACCACAGAGTAAGCACATATATACACGGGTTTGCTGAAGAAAGTGCGTATGGGCAGTAAAATTAGCTCTGTAAAATGTACAAAAGTATATGCGGGTTTGTATGGTTGAAGGCGCGTATATACGCAGGATTAGTGAAAGGAAAGCGTGTATGAAGATTAGGGTTTGCTGAAGTATGAAGTATCAAATGTCTAATCTGTTATGTTGTGTTACTGCTATCTGTTGATGATGTATGATTGAGCTCAAATGTATGGAGTGGGTCCAGTCTGAAAATATGATGAAACGTGGCCTTCAAGTTGTGTTCTAAAGGAAGCTTTGGATCTAGTATGAAAATTGATGAAACGTGGTCCATGGTGGCGGTGAGGGTTGTAGCCTTCAGTCAGGGGGTTGTAGCTCCCTTCCAGGTGAGGCTGGTAAATGAGATCAGGGGGTTGTAGCTCCCTTCCAGGAGAGGCTGGTAAACGAGAGCAGGGAGTCATAGCTCCCTTCCAGGAGAGGCTGGTAAACGAGTGCAGGTGGGTGCCTACGTGCTGGTAGGAGGCTGCACCGGCACATATGTTGTAAGATGTTTTCTCTATAATAAAATATTGAAGGCTGAGACAACGACAGCGGTGGTTTTCTCCCGACTTGGGTTTCCACCTAAAATCCTAGTTTTCATGTGTAATGATTTATTATGTTCTTACTGTACATGTTTACAGTTTATTGAACATCTAATGAATGAATGATGGAATGATATCAGTGAAGAATTAATGGCATAACAAGATCTTTGTGTATACGCGAGTTTTATGAAGGATATCTGCATGTATACGCTAGTTAGCTTCAACAAAGTAGCGTATGGGTTTTAGTGAATGGAAAAGTAAAAAGTTTTGATTAAGTCCTAAATACTGATTCACCCCACCCCCCCCCCCCCCCCTCTCAGTATTTTTACCAACAACTTTCTGTGTTCTGATCCAAATGCAGGAAGAAACATGTTGTAAGGGAATTCCCTATATATAGTATAGAGATATGCCAAATTTTTGAAGTTGAGCATTAAACTGATCAATTTCATTCCCTTCCTGAGATTAAAGAAGCATATATAGAATATCACGGAGCTATCAATTAACTCTATTCAATGGCACCTCAAATAACATGGCAACCACGTCCTAGAGGTATGTCACAATGACATTGTCAAATTCCTTATGCTGAGAATTAGATGTGGAATATTTCAATGCCCTAGCAGCCCTGGCCTCCAAAACAACCTTGACAGGGGAACATTTCTTACCCTGCTGAACAAAATTTTCCATCTCATAATATATATCCACCACAACCCATTCTGCAACAAATTCTACAACCACAATAGTAATAAATTTAGTTTCCTACCCCACCAAATCACCCTTGTCCCACACAACTTCCTACCCAGCCACTATATAACCCCAACAACAAAGCCATCCAATCTAATCACAATATTGGAGTGGTCACTTATTCCACTTTTCCTACTTATTTCATTACACCACAACCTCTACAATAAATTTATATTCCTTTACTGCACGAATTTGTTGTGTTGCTATAGGAAATTAAACTCAGATCGGAAAAAGTGGTGACTCAGCCAGAAAAAATTGAAGATATTTTAGAGGAAGAAACTATAGAAATACCTGAAGTATAAAACACACCTAAACTAGCAGAAAAAAACTCTTCAAGATCACAATAACCTTCCTCATACCATAAAGTCCAGCCTCGTTTTCCAGAGAGGTTTGAGATGAAAATAAAACAAACTAAATTTGATCTTGTCTCTAAACTCAGGAATGTGTGAATTAAGATCCCATTACTACAAGAAATTAAGTATATATCGATTTATATGAAACCATTGAGGGAGATATGTAATAATAAACTAGGAAGACCAAGGAAAGAACCCTCCACAATTCAATTAGGTGGGAAACTTGCAAGCCTTATGTCCACGAGATTTTTTACTGAGAAATATGCACACCCTAGAATCCCAATGGTTACCACTTTTCTCAATGGGTATCCAATAAATAACACTCTAATTTATTTAGGTGAAACCATCAATGTGATTACTATGGAAAGTTTATCTAACATAGGATCCTTTGAATTACTCCCTACTCCTACCATGTTGGAACTTACAGATAGGTCTAAGGTAAAGCTAGAGGGGGTATTAGAAGACATTCTCATCTCATTGAATTGTTGGGAGTACCCTATAGAATTTTATGTTCTTCAAACTAAAACCAACTTGGGAGGGAATCCTTTGATCTTGGGGAGGCCTTAGTTAGCCATATCAGATGGCAGATGCCTACATAGGGTGCAGGTCTGGAAACATGACCATCACTCATGGAGCCGAAACAAAGCATGTCAATTTGTATCCCCATGCTAAACCTCTCTCAATATTAGAAAATACTCACTGGGTTGAAGAAGAGGAGCATGATTCAAAATGTATCAAACTAGTTTTAACAATAGCCCAACCCATGAGCCTTAAGGAAAACTCAGAAGAAAATCTGATAATTTTTTGTATTTGTAATCGTGATTTTTCACAGCAATTAGAAGGGCAGTCTAGTCATAACGTAGATATCATTACTAATATGTAGGATTTTTATGAACATAGTACAAAAATTGAACTACATTCAGCCCTCTTATCTGCTTTCCCTACATATTCAATGACTGAATGGGGGGGTAAGTTGATTGAATCTTTTCCTGGAAAAAATTTAAACATCAATTCTACCTTAACTCCTGAATAAGATAAACAATTAATTCAAGAATTGAAAAGAAATTCTGATACATTTTCTTGGGAATATACAAACATGAGTGGAATTCATCTTGATACATGTATTCGTCATATATATATAGAAGAAAATGTCAGGCATGTGAGACAACTAGAAAGGAGGATGAACCTCACTTTAAGAGAAATTGTGAAAAATGAATTGTAAAATTTGTTAATTGTAGGGTTCATCTATCCTATCTCAGATAGCTAGTGGGTATCTCAACTTGTTATTGTCCATAAATTTAATGGTAAAAGGTGATTTTTTTTAGATTACACGGAACTAAACAAAGCTACATTAAAATATCACTTTCCCTTGCCTTGTATAGACCAAGTACTAGACACTCTAGCATGGAAGAAGTATTTTTCCTTCCTAGATGGGTTTAGAAGGTACAATAAAATTAGGATAGCTCCAGAGGAATAGGAGAAGACAAAATTTACATGTCCATGGAGTACTTATGCATATAAGGTATTACTATTTGGTCTATCCAACGCACCAACCACATTTCAACGTGTGGTCCTTGGTATTTTCTCTTACCTTTTGCATGGTTGTCTAAAGGTCTATATGGATGAATTTACAGTGATGAGTGATACTTTTGAAGAAGCTTTACATAATCTTAAGAAATATTTTTAGAGATGTAGAGAAACTAATATTTCATTGAGTAATGAAAAATGTTCTATAATTATGACTAAGGGTATTGTTTTGGGTCATCATGTTTCTTCTGTAGGAATTAAATTTGATCTAGCTAAGATCAAAGGTATTGTAAAGCTACCCCCACCAACCAGTGAAAATAGAGTTCGAAGTTTCCTTGGACATGCATGCTACTATAGAAGGTTTGTTGAGAATTTTACAAAAGAATCCTCTCCACTCTTTAAATTATTGACAAACAAATCTAAATTTCATTGGAATGATCAGTGTCAAGTTGCATTTGATACACTCAATGAAAATATTTCTTCAGCACCTATCTTGAGAGGCCCATATTGGAAATTATCATTTCACATTTCCAATGATGGGTCTGATTCATCCATAGGAGAAATATCGGGTCAAAAGGAAGATCTCGTAATCCATGTTATTTACTTTGTTAGTAAAAAATTTACTCCCGCAGAACTAAATTACACGGTAAGTGAGAAAGAATTCCTTGATGTAATTTATGCTATTAATAAATTTAGACATTACATCACTAGTTACGATGTTTTTGTACAGACTAATCATTCTGCCATATGATATCTCATGAAAAAACCAATCACTAATGGAAATATCACTAGGTGGCTTTTGCTACTGTAGGAATTTGACATCACAATATTGGAGAGCCAAGGAAAAGAAAATTAGGTAGATGATTTCCTATCTACGATCAACCATGTAGGTGAGGATGTTCTTGTTAATGATAGCTTTCCTGATGAGGATTTTTTTGCTATTTTTTTCAAAATACCTTGGTTTGCAGACATGACCAAATACCTTGTTACAGGAAAGTTTCCACCCTACTTTTCATCTAATCAGAGAAATAGAATTGTTAGGAAAAACTATGATTACTCTTGGATAGGGAAGACCTAATTTTAACTGGACCTGATTTGATTATTCACAGGTGTGTCATATAGGATGAGATATATGATATCTTGAGATCTTGTCATGATGAAACATGTGGAGGATACTTTGCTGATAAGAAAACAACCTATAAGATCCTATGCTTAGGTTATTGTTGGCCAAGTCTTTTCAAATATGCAAAGGAGTATGCCCAGAAATGTGATAACTTCCAAAGAATAGGGTGGTGTGTTCAATCAGATGAGATTCATTTATAGAAAAAAATTCTTATAGAGCCATTTGAGTAGTGGTCTCTTGATTTTGTAGGTCCCATTAATCCTATGTCCAAAGGTAATAATTATATTTTTGTTTTTACTAATTATGGTACGAAGTGGGTGGAAGTAAGAGCACTACCTAGAGCAATAGAGAAAGTAGTGGTAGATTTTGTTTTTTCTAATATTTTTGTAATATTTGGGGTACCAAGGGAAATAGTTACTAATTAGGGTTCTTAGTTCTGTCAAATATTATGCATGGAATTGTACAAAAATATAAGATTACTCATAGCAAGTCCACCCCTTACCATACATAGGCCAATGGGTAGGTGGAACCAACAAATAAGGTGTTGGAGACAATCCTTACAAATACAATGTAATTACATTAGGAGGATTGGTATTATTGACTTCTTAATGCGTTGTGGGCCTACAGGATCACATGGAGAAACACCAATGGCTTCTCTCCATATGAATTGGTGTATGGAAAACAAGTTTTACTGCCCATTCAATTGCAGATAAGAACTTTCAAGATGACAACAGATTTGGGGAGGGGCCTTGATGAGGCACAACAATAGAGAATCTTGTAGCTCAATGAGAAAAAAAAGCTAAATGGCACGACAGATACATTAAGAAGAATTATTTCAAAGAGGGAGACTGGGCATTGTTGTATGATTCAAAATTTAAGAATTTTAAAGGGAAATTCAACACACATTGGTTGGGTCCTTACAAAATTGAGAATTTTTTTGATAACGGATCTATTTGGGTTAAAAATATTCATGATGGGAATGTTACCTTCTTGAATAATGGTCACAGACTCAAGCTATATCAGAAACCCCAATTTAAGAAGGAATTTGTAGAACAAATTGTGAAGAAAAATAAGTTGGAAATGGTGGGAGAGGCTTTCATTGCTCTCACTACCTCTTCTTGATTTTCTGCTGACACACTGAGCTTAATTTGTTCCTACTCATGCTTAGTAAACCATGAGAGGAATTTCTATCAGGCACATGTTTATTCCCTTTTTAGGGCCTAATGGACTAGTTACGGAAACAAATCCCCCTTGGAGTCTTATTTTTCAGTATTTCAGGCTCTCTAAAATTGAAATATGGCAATCATGGACTACCCTGGGCTCATTAAAAACATAGGTTATTAGATCCTTTGGGATCCTCTCAATAAATTATTTTTTTTCAGTTAATTTTTGGATTTCTCATGTCAGACTAAAGTGGGATTCCTTAAGGCCCTCCTTCCAACAATCTCGGCCCATCGACATTAGTAAATTATTCGAGTGCAAGATCAAAGGCTTGTGATGCCTTGATGCTTATATTCCTTAATGAAATGTTATCTCACTAGAAGCAATGGGGATTCATTATGGCTCCTTGAATACTAGATCCTACAGGGAGTTTGACAAGAGCTCATAAATTCACACTTGATAGGATTCATCAGATGTACTTTAGTCTTCACTCTTAGTAATGGTGATGGGCCTTGCATTGGTTAACAACTAACCTTATTGGCTTGTAATGCAATGAGATCATTTCACATTTTACATCAACACCTCCATTCGTGTGCAATGAATTGTACAAAAAGGGGAAGAAACTATTTTCCTATAGAAAATTCAATAGTTGTGGTCCCATTTCCTGCGGCAATGCCGCTGATTTCTTGAAGAACAAATTCTAGAAAAAACATTAGCTTAAATTAATCAGATAAATTACTAATCATTTTCATTATTGGTTGAGATCATGAACTATACAATTGTGCATATGATTTGATTTCAAGGTGGGTTATTATTTCAAGACAAAGGCAGTCATCATCAAAGTACTGGACCATTGGGAGGTAAGATCGGTAAGGTACAGATAGTGAAAGGATGCTTATGGTGAAAGGTAATAATAATTTAATTTTTAAAACTTTCATGAATGTAAGTCATGGTAACCCTTGTGAAAGAAGGTGGCAACGAGAGGTTACGTCATAAAACAAGTTCCATTTCCGACCATCATTACTCTAACACTTACTTTGGTGATATTTCCGATATTCATTCCACAGGTTAGATCATGATCACAATCATGATCATGACCTGTGATTTTTGAAAGTTTCCACATTCCCAAATAATTCCAAATTTAGACTACCACTGTCAAATTTTTTGCAGTGTCTTATAAGCATCTCTATGAGATTAATCAACTGTGTTCCCTCATATTCCTAGCCATGTTGATAATGCATTCCATAGTGATATTTGAATCGTAGGGTCCCGCACAGTTTCACAATGATCCTCAAATTAAAGAAATACTAAAAAAAATAGGGTGGATGTCTCTATTTTTGAAATTCAATGGGCATAATTCATAGGTAAAAACATCATTTTCTCTAAATCTAAATGGAGACAAACTGCAATTGGCTCGAGCTTGTGGCATCCCATAGGAAGGGGAGCGTTGGTTCAAGAATCAATAGTTTAACAAAGAAATATGTGCTTCCTTCCTGCGGAAATAAAATGCAAATACCAATTGGAGTAAAGGGATCCCATAAGAATACCTTCAAAGTAAGTATCGTCATATTTTGGTTTTCCTACAGAAATACATAACCTGTGAAGGCTATTTTGGGTTTTCATGTTTGTTTTAGATTCATCTTCTCGGCCATTTTAGAGACACACCTTTTAATTTTCCTTACTATTTAAGAATTTCCCCGATGAAAATGTCCACTACAACCAAGGAAGGGGTAGCCCAAGTAGAGGAGAACCTCTATCACAATGGTTTGATAAAAATTATCATGACAGAGGTTTTGCATAAGCAAAATAACACATGGGAAGAATTATTGTAACAAAATTATTTCATGGAAGATGAGAAGGAACCTGGTCCTTCAGAAACTAGGAAGGAAGATCCAGCAGGAAAGCAAAAAAAGAAGCCAAAAAATTGTGGTCCATTAATAGAGGAGAACAAGAAATATGAAGGGGTGTTAGTGTTTGAAAAAACCACTAGGAAAAATCCCAAATCGAAGGGCACTTCCACCCCTGCTAAATGATTTACAAGGAGCCAGGCTACAAAGCTGGAAACAAAGAAATTGTAGAAGAGGGGATACCACCAAGAATAATTGATAAAAATAAAGAAAAGCCCCAAGGCTTGTCCAACAGGAAAGGGAAGGTTGAGACAACTGATTTTATTGACAAAGAAGAATTGGAAGAAGTGTCCTTCCAAGATCCATCGCTGCAAGAAAGCAGGAATAAAACAAATGAAGATCTCTAAGGGCAGGAGGATCCGAGTTTACCTCAGTCCTCCCAAGGACAGCATGAGGGGGAGGGAACTCCCTAGGAAAATTAGTCTCGGGAAGAATCAGAAGAAACCATCACTGAACTTACTATGTTAGAGTGAGCTCTACGAAAGGAAAATGCGACCTTGACAGAAAATAGCCTACGCATGCAAAAGAAGCATGATGTGTTGCATCAAAAGGAAACTCAAATTATGAAGAATAAAGAGGCCCAAATTTATCACCTAAAGAAAAATAATGAAGCATATATGAGTCAGGTTGGGAATAATCCAACAAGGCTCAATTATATCACTTGGCTACAATAGCTGCAACATAGGGCAAGGGCCGATTTTTCTTCTGAGGGTGCAACATTTTTTCTTGCATAAGGGACATGCAAGAAGTTAGTTTTGGGGGAAATGTTGAGTCCTAATTTTTCTCAATTTTGATAGCCTTCTTAGACCTTTCTTCCCCCCTTTTGAACTCTCTTTGACCCCTAATTACTCTTTTTTCATTACATTACCTATGTTTTGGCCAAACGGGTGCTATGTATTGAGAGTATGAAAATTATCTTAAAAAGTGTCATTTTATCTTGTTCTTAATAATTCCTTGAAGCCAATTGTTTCCTAATAAAATTATCAAGTTGACTGATCAAATTCTTATGCATATTACTCATGAGTTGAAGCAGCTCCATTTTTCCTGTAGACAACCTATGGTCACTGATTTCTTACAGACAGTCAACAATTTCCTGTAGATGCATATTTCCTATAACTATTGAGATTTCGTGTAGTATAATCGGTTGTTGGATATGTTACACTTAGTATCAAGATGAACGGGAACAAGAGTTTTATGAGGAAATCCACCTACATGGACGTTTTCCTATTGGCTACTTCGAATTCATCACGGAAACCACCAAGATATTCAATATTCTTCTCGAAGGTTACATTGGGAAAAGCTCCAAAAATGTAATGAAATTAGTCTGCTCCATACTTTCAGTCATGGATTAGAATAAGTAGAGTGATTTTTTAAATTTTTTTCTAGTATTGATAGTAAATAGTTATGGAATAGTATTTTTCCTAATCAACGCAAAGCATATGCCTTTGAAATTTTATGAATTTTATCACGTTTCATTTGTGAGGGGGTTGGCTAATCTGATATATCATTTTTTTATATTACTGTAACACTTTTCAGATTAATATAAAATTATATGTTTTTTCCATTGTACTAAGTAAACCCTTTTATCATTGAAGGGGTTGTGAGTAAAGGAGGGCCCCCTTTTCTCACAACTCCATTAGTTACAACATTGTGTTCTTTTGATTATTTTTATGCAGTGATAACATTATTGGCACATCTAGTGTTCTCTTTTCTGAGTTTTTGTAGCATATGTGAATGATTTTTTTTATTTCAAAAATGTGTTTGGAATCATTCATTAGGGTTTTTCCTTTTTAAATGGTGAATTGATTTTATGATGGTTGTTTGCTTGGTCTTTTATCTTTTCTGATCAACATCAAAAATATCGATAGTTGTAGAGGGATGATTGAATCCACTCCATAGCCTTTGCTACCAACTGTTGATGTAGAAAAAATATTAGTATTTTGTATGTTTGACTGATTTAATTAGAAGGAGCTTAAGGTATTAGTCTACATATAATTTTCACATCATCTGAGAAGCTTAGCTACCCTTGGTTGATAATTTATGTTGTCAGATTATAAGTCTATATTTTAACTCAACTTTCATGCTATCAACAATATGATATGACGTAAATGTTGTACTTATTTTTGTTATAGAGATCCATGGGAAACTTGTGTTTTGTTGGTTTATGAATGTCAATCAACATTTGGGACGATGTTATCCCAACGGAGAGTGGTTTGTAACAACCCCTATTTAATTTCGTATGTAAAAAAAATAAGACCAGGGTCATTAGACACATATTCCAAGATAAATTTTAGGTTAAACATAATTATGGGTATCAATGGTGATTAATCTATGGCCATGGAAATTGAAAAATGCATTGGCAATGGAAAAGTGGTAATAATTGAAATTTTATTTATGAAATAAAGGAAAATAGGAGAAAATGGAGATTAAGTGTCACATATATTCATGTAAGGAAAAATGAATTAAAATGAAGAAAATAGAGCCATGAATGATAAAAACTCTTCCAAGGATCATTTCACAACTTTTATCAGTTAATCTTTTGTTGATTTAACATTTTTCCAGTTGAGCTTTTCGATAGTTTTTGGGTGGAGCTCTCTTCTATTCTCCCATTCTCTATTGGACACTTAGAGTATTCTTGGAGAACTTCATAATACATTAGATTTGGAGAAATATGGAAAAGGAAAGTACGAAAGCACAAGGGAACTATTGGATCAATGGCTACAACTAGATTGCTTGTAGGTAACAGGTTGGATGTGTGATTTCCTTGTTGATTTCTGGATGCATGGTATATGCATGTGATCATTTGGTTATGTATTGTCACTCAAATGGAGGATTTACTAGATTGATATTGGTTTCAGACTTTCCTTTCCATTTCCTAGATAGACATGGTGTTCAGGTTCTTTGCACTTGATTGTTTTCTCATTGGTGCTCATCATTCCTTATGGTTGTGGGTTTGAAAAAATGCTTTGGAAGCCTTGGAACAATGTGGTTTGAGCTACTATTCCATAAAACCATTTTAGAAAAATGCTCTAGATCCTTGGAATTTTATGGGTTGAGCTACTATTTCCTAGGGCTCTAGATAACTTGGATTGAGACTGATCTGATTGGTGTTAGTCATGTCCGGCCGTGACGTGGAATCAATGGTTGAGGGTTGAGATGTTTCCACCTTTGGAAGCCCTTTTTTGGCTTGTCTTGGTTTATTCCATGATATCCCACATTCATGATTGGAATATGGCATAAGGGTGATTGGATAAAAGAGAGATTTGGTTGAGCTCAATCTATGGTCAGGTGGTACATGGAAGTCCCTGTCTTAGTTGGTATTTTCATATGTTAATAAGAAATATTATTCTATTTTGATTCATGTATATTTCTATAGATTATGTTAGTGATATTATGGTTGATTTGTCGTGGTTTATATGCTATTTATTTTACAGTTTTATGCTGGTTATATGATGTGTATCATTGATCTATCTTGTCATGAATGATTTAGTTATTGAATGATTGATGAATTTAAGGACTAATAAATATTGTTGCAAGTATGTAAGGAGGTAACAGGCCCTTTTTGGTGTTTCTAAGATTAATCTCATAATATTATGATAAAATATGCATTCATAACATGTAGCTTACATTTTTTCCATGTGTTTGACGAATTTTTTGTTATGTTCTAGGTAGTCTAGGCCAAGTTATTACTAGAATTTTGAATTTGGAGCCTTATTGTTATGTAACTTATGGTTATGATAAATCTCAGGTATTTATGGGAAATGGTCTAGAGATTGATCTGAAATTGTAGCTCAGATTTCCAAACCACACCATTTGAAGTAGACAATTTGGGCCACAGCTGAACTTAGCCAGTGTTGTGCATGGAGTTAGTGGCCTTCAACCACATAGAGGCCTTTTCCACTGTTGGGAAAAATACTGAGAGGGAGGGGGGGGGGGGGTATCAGTATTTATAACTCACCGTTAATTTTTAATTTTTCTTTACTGATTTCTATACGTGACTTTAATGAACTCAACTAGTGTATACACATGACTATCTTTAAGAAAACTTGCATATGTTCAGAGATCTTATTATGCATATAATTATTTATTTAGATCAGGGGATCATTCATTCATCAGATTTTTAGTAAGCAGTAAACATGTGCAGTAAGAACAGAATAAATCATCGCACATAAGAAACACACATGAACACTAGGATTTAATGTGGAAACCTAAGTCAGGAGAAAACCACCGTTGTTGTCGTATCTGTCTTCAATATTTATTATAAAGAAAACTACTTACAATATTGTACTGGTGTAGACTCATACCAGCACGCAGGCACCCACCTACAGAAGGTTGCAACCTTCTCTCGTTCTCCAGATTCTAATAGAAGGGAGCTCCAACCCCCTGATCTTGTTTACCAACCACTACTGGAAGGGAGCTACTACCCCGTGATCTCGTTTACTAGCCACTATTGGAAGGGAGCTACTACCCCTTGATATCTTTTACCAACTACCATTGAAAGGGACCTACACCCCCCTCACTGAAGGCTTCGACCCTCAACATCATCGTGGATCACATTTATCAATTTTCACACTGGATCCAAACAAATTCAACACAACACAACTTGTAGGCCTCTTTTCATCATATTTTCAGACTAGACCCACTCCACACATTTCAGCTCAAAGAAAATTAACCAAGTTGAAAATTATAAAAAAATAAAATCATTCATTTCATCATCAATTAACCAACCGACCACTAATCTTTAATCATAATCAACTAGTATCATAATCAGTATTTAAAAAACCCAGATCCGTATGAAGACATTAGTAATAAATTAAAACAGATCAGAAATTTCCTTTCACACACTTCAGCAAAACCGTAGATCCCATACGCACTTTTTCTTAACTAAACCCATGCATATATGCAATTTTACAGAGACGAACCTACATATAGATCTACAACTATTTTAGGACTGTGTAATTATTCAGAATAAATAATGAGCTTAGATCTTACTACTTTCTTCAGCAAAAAATTCACTAGATCATAGATCTAAACATTTCATAAATAGATCTAATAAATACATGGTCATTTTAGGTCTAGAGATCCTAATCCATCATTGTATTCATAGGTGCATTACTATTTCACATCTATCAATAAACTGTAACTCATTCCATGCAGATATACCTCAGAATGAAGTATTCATTTAATAGCCAGACACATGCACACATTTGCACTATGATCTTCTTCTCCTTATATAGTTTTAGCCTTTACCAATACCATGAGACAAAACCACACAAATTTCGGTGATATTCTTGGACGGAATGAAATAGACAATACAATGCTCAATACTATGGGCTAATACCATGGTAATCCCCCTTGGTATCATAATTTTAGAGCGCAAAATAGGATTTTTCTTCTTTGTACCCACATGTATATGCGACTTCTCTTCATAAAAACTGTATATATACTAATTCTGGATGTATATGCGGGTTTCCTTCATAAAATTAGTGTATACATTTCCTCCATACGTGGGTTGTATTCATCAAACCTATGTATACATTGAGAAACATTTCATGTTTTATTTCTCTAGCACATACTAGAATTCCTTTCTCTATCACACCTGAACTGACTTGTAGAAAAATCATTTTTACATCTTTAACAAATAGGTTGCTATCAAAAGGAAACTCATCAGGTAGGTTTCCATCAAGGAAAACTTCATCAAGTAGGTTGCCATCAAGGGCAACATATTGAATTGTATTTCCAACATCCACTATAAGTAAATACCCTCTAGTAGATGTTTTTGAGGAAGCCCTTATGAAAATAGCTGAGATATCCATTTGTAGCAGAGGTCACTAGAGGAGGTTGGAAAGTGGAGGTTTTTTCACTTTTTTTTTTTGGCAGTGCGTTTCTAATCATAACACGCACAAGTGTGTTTTATAGAAAGTGCACTGGTGCATACTATCAAATGGTACACCAAAAAACTGTGCACTACATACAAATTTCCCAGATGTATCATAGTAATTATTAGGAATTTGGCTTTTTTGATCCATAAATTGTGAGTAAAATCTTTTAGTAAAAATCACATCAAAGTAAATTTGGTTGACGCATTTTGAACCAGCCAGTGTGTTTCATCAGCAGGACAAGATGAAAAATCTGATCAGGTAACCCATTTAAATAGATAAGGAAGGCTTCAACTAGTAGTTTGTAAAATAAAGGCTAGCTTGACTACAATAGGAAATAAAATAAAAAAATAATAATTTATTTATTTTTTAAGGAATAAATTAAATGCTTAATGTTTATAATTTGAATTTTATTTATTTATATTTATTTTTAAAAAGAGGAGTTATTTAATATATCCTTGAAGAATAAATTAAATGTTTACTATTTATATATATTTTTATTTTTATTTTTAGAATAATAATTAATATATTTTATTTTGTTTTGTTTTTATTTCTATTTATTTTAATAATAGATTAAATAATAAATCAATCAAAAATAAATAAATAAATAAAAATAAAAATAAAAATATTAATAAATAAATATTTTAGTTTGAGTTTTATATATTTAATTTATTTTTAATAATATGATATATATTAATAATTATATGTTATGTAATTTTAATAATAATAATTAAAAAAAATTAAAACATTAGGAATTAAGGGCAGGAATCAACATCTGCTAACCGTCCACCCATCATCCCTGTTGAGGTTGACCAACCTCTTTTCGATTTCCAGGGTTTCTCTCAACTTGCGGTGGTGGAAATGGTCAACCCTCGCAATAACCTTAGCATATTCAATGAAAATGTGATGATTTGTCTTCCTAGCATGCTCTACTAGGGCAGAAGAGTGTGATCTATTATGCTTGAGGTCAGTGACATGTTCGTGAATTCTTTGATTAATTGATCGACCCGTTTCACCAATGTAAGGGGTCCCAGAAGAGCATGGAATAAATTAAACACCCTTACCATCCTTAGGGTAAATGGGGTCCTTAACCGATCTAAGAAAACTTCGAATGGTGTAGGAGGGTTTTAAGTTTAAGGGAACATTATGTTTCTTTAGGATCCTGGCAATTTTATTCGTAATACCTTGGATAAACTGAAGGTGATCTCCAGATAACCAATCACAAGGATCTTTCTTACCTCTAGGACCTTTTTCAACATTTTGAAAAGCTTTAAGACATTGTCTCATGCTATAGCCATTTTTATTAAAAAATTTAAGGAGATGAGAATTTTCACCCTGAAAGCGATGTTCATCAGATATTCTAAAGGCTCTGGTGGCTAGGGTGCTGATAATTCCAAGAATTTGAGTAGGGAAATGGTGAGAAAAATCATGTAAATACTGCTCAGTGTGCATCTTCTTTCTAAATTCTTGATGAGAGAAAGAACCATCTTCATTCCTAGAAATGAGGACATCAAGAAAAGACAAGCTACCACTATCTTCAAATTCCATGGTGAACTTAATGAAGTCAAATTGATCATTAATATGATTGAAGAAAAGGTCCAATTTCCCCTTACCATGAGGCCAAACTACATAGGTGTCATCAACAAACCTTTTCAAAGTTTAGTTTGAAAAGGGAGGAGGAAAGGGCCCTAGATTTGAAGACTTCCATGAATAGATTAGCTACCATAGGAGAAAGGGGGGAAACCATGTCCACACCACAATTTTGTTCAAGGAATTCACCCTCGAAACTAAAGAAGGTTGAGGTTAGATAGATTTCAACAAGATGAGCAGTATCAGGATCCATGACCGGAGAAATGACATCAATAGATTCCCTAATGGGGATGCAAGTGTATAAGGAAAAAACATCAAAACTAACAAACCTATCATCACAATCCAACTTCAACACACTATCAGGCAAGATTGTGCCATGATCCCTAGAAAAGTTAAGCCCCCCAAGAGCAACATCAACAAACTAGAGTTTGAGGCTGTTAAACCCTTAAACAACAACCATAACATTGTTGTCCTTAAATATGATAAGGGAGGTGCTACGGTTATTTTAAAGAAAGAGGACTATCATAATAATATGTTGGATCACCTTCTTAATAGCGGGAGCTACAAGAAACTAGACAAAAATCCCCTAAAAAAAAAATTCAAAAGCAGTTTCTTTGGCTATAAAATTGAGTAGCATTGTTGAATCTTTGAGTAGAAAGCCTATTGAGAGTAACCCCCTCACTTCAAGGATCTATGGTCTTCTTAAGATTCATGAATATGGATTTCCCCTTCACCCTATTGTTAACACCATAGGTGGCCCAAATTATCTGCTCACTAAATTTCTAGCCACTAAGCTTAAACTGCTTATGGGTCATACCTCTTCCTTTGTTAAAGACTCATGCTCTTTTATTAATGAATTAAAACACTTCAAGTTGGATTTTGATGATAGGTTTGTTATTTTTTATGTTTTTTCCTTATACACTTGCATCCCCATTAGGGAAGCTATTGATGTCAGTTCTCGGGTCACAGATCCTGATACTGCTCATCTTGTTGAAATCTGTCTAACCTCAACCTTCTTTAGTTTCGAGGGTGAATTCTTTGAACAGAATTGTAGTGTGGCCATGGGTTCCCCCCTTTCTCCTGTGGTATCTAATCTATTCATGGAAGAATTCGAATCTAGGGCGCTTTCCTCCTCCCATTTTCAACCTAACCTTTGGAAAAGGTTTCTTGATGACACCTGTGTAGTTTGGCCTCGTGGTAAGGAGAAATTAGATGTTTTCTTCCAACATCTTAATGATCAATCTAACTTCATTAATTTCACCATGGAATTTTAAGATAATGGTAGCTTTCCTTTTCTTGATGTCCTCATTTCTAGGAATGAACATGGTTCTTTTTCTAATTAAGTATTTAGAAAGAAGATGCACACTAAGCAGTATTTACATGCTCTTTCTCACCATTTCCCTGCTCATAAGCTTGGGGTTCTCAGCACCCTAGCCACCAGAGCCTTTAGAATCTCTGATGAACACCACTTTGAGGGTTAAAAGGCTCATATCCTTAAAGTTTTTAATAAAAATGGTTATAGCATGAGTCAATGTCTAAATCTTTTCAAAAAAGTGAAAAAAGGTCCAAGAGGTAAGAAAGATCCTTATGATTGGTTATCTGGAGTTCACCTTTCCTTTATCCAAGGTACTACAGATAAAATCACCATGATTCTAAAGAAACATAATGTTCCCTCAACCTTCAAACCCTCCCGCACCATTCGGAGTTCGCTTAGGTCGGTTAAGGTCTCATTTTTCCCTAAGGATGGTAAGGGTGTTTACTTGATTTCATGCTCTTATGGGACCCCTTACATTGGTGAAACAGGTCGATCAATTAATCAAAGAATTCATGAACATGTCGTTGGTCTTAAGCATAATAGATCACGCTCTTCTACCCTAGCAAAGCATGCTGAGAAGACAAATCATCACATTTGCATTGAAGATTCTACAATTATTGCAAGGATTGACCATTTACACCACCGCAAGTTGAGAGAAGCCCTGGAAATCGAAAAGAGGCCGGTCAACCTCAACAAAGATGATCGGTGGATGGTTAGCAAATTCTGGATTCCTGCCCTTCACTCCTAGTGTTCTTTATTTTATTTTATCTATTATTATTATTATTATTATTATTATTATTATTATTATTAAATTTACAACACATAATTATTAATATATAACATATTATTAAAAATAAAATAAATATATAAAATTCAAACTATAAATATTTTTTTATTTATCAATTTTTTTTAATTAATTTATTATTTAATATATTCTTAAAATAAATAAATAAATAAACAAAAATAAAACAAAATAAAATATATCAATTATTAGTCTAGAAATGAAAATTAAAATATATATAAATAGTAAACATTTAATTAATTATTGAAGAATATATTTAATAATTCCTATTTTTAAAAATAAATATAAATAAATAAAATTCAAATTATAAACATTAAGAATTTAATTTATTCCTTAAAAAATAAATAAATTATTATTTTTTATTTTGTTTCCTATTTTACTCAAACTAGCCATTATTTTACAAATCGCGAGTTGGAGCTTTTCTTATCTATTTAAATGGGTTACCTGATCATATTTTTCATCTTGTCCTAATGATGAACCACATTGGCTGGTTCGAAACACGTTGACCAAATTTACTTTGATGTGATTTTTACCAAAATATTTTACTCACATCTTAGTAATCCAGCGCATTGGTGCGTACTATCAAATGGAACACCGACACACTATGGTATTCGTAAAAATTGGCCTGGTGCATCTAAGTAATCTAGCACACCATAAAGAAGCATAGTGCACCTCTGATACAACCACTCGATGTGTCTCATAATCGAGTGCACTGAAAAAGGGTTAATTTAAAAAAAATATCGGCCATAAAAAACTTCATTTTTACTTGTTACAGTGCTCTAGATCTCTCAATCACTGCCATGATTTTTTATTCTTTGAGGCACCCTACCATCGATGCTCCCATTGCACACATTTCTTCTGTCCATTTTTCATTTTGTGGAGTTCGAATTTTCCGAAACGGTGGAAAATTTGATTTTTTGTATTCCTCAACAAAGATGTCTCCTCAATGTGCAAATGTGTAGGTAATCTACTTGTTTCTCACCAACATAACCTTTTAGCAGATTAATTTCTCAAATTGAGTTAAAATTTACCATTTGAAAAAAACAATTGGGTGGTGTGTTTGAGTCGTTCAGCTCACACCATTTATGGTGATTCCTATAAATTTACAGGACACACCACGAACGATGTTAGCAAAAACCGCACTAAGTTCGATTGCGGTATCGCAAAAAATCACACCGCTTTAGCACTAAAATAGTGTGGTGCATGTCGGTTGCGAGTCCAACTGACCATTTAAATTTTTTAAAAATAACACTCTATGTATGGTCTTACAATAGTGCAGTCCTTTATCGGAATGCACCAGGAATTATATAGGGTTGTCGAGCGGTGTGTTACGTTATAACAAACACCTCGGGTTGGATAGTTTGGTCAATGGACTACACAAAAAAGGTTTTTGATTTTCATGGTGCATGAATTTTTTTCATGCGTCCCATGGGCGATGTGTGATAAATAGGTACGCACCGATAGCGGTGCGTGACTATTTTTTTTGGGTGCACCAAATGTTTATTTTTATAAAAGTTATATATACATTTGTAATTTAATAAAAAAATAGGTTTTATGTATGACGGAGGCTGATGTATCAATATGTGAATCATTCACCAACGTCAATGGAGAGAGGAAATGCAACAACAATAGCATATGGAGGACCATTACAACATGATACAATAGTGGGGGGCATGGGAGAGGGAGAGACTTTTGTACCCTCACCCTATTAGGACACCCACCTAGTTTCTATTAAGGGAAGTAAGCCTCCTTAATTTCTACAAGAAGGCTACATCCCTGAAAGGGCACAATAAGTTATTAGGAAAATTTATCTACAACTCAGATGCCCACCAATTGGCTTTCTGGGTCGGTCCTGGCTAGTGTTACGAGCCCGCTAAGAAGGGAATTTATATTATTACTCACCTATCCAGGAGAGGGTATAATTTTTCCCAGTTCCCAGATGTCCCTATCGGTTATGCAACATGGAGTTAGTTTGTGTACTCATAGAGATACATTAGGGATGATATACTTTCCCCTACAAATTTTCAGATGTCTAGTGGTCAGTTATGCATTACATCATTTGGTCTAGAGGAGGTGAGGTGCTTATCACTACTACTGATGACCATTTAACACTGTACTACTGAAGGGAAGCACATTAGTTGCCCTATTTTATTTTATGTTGATTCTTTATTCTAGATGCCATAACCTGTGAGATGGTCTGCCATTTTTTGTGGTAGCTTTTTATAGCATTCGATAGATATCATTCTCATGCACGTGAGAAGTTGAGCTTCCATTTTTCTTCTAAGTTATTTTGTTTATTTTTTGAGAGGTTTCTGGAGACGAGGCCTAATTTTTTCCATCCACCTTATAGGTCGATGTTACAAATACAGATGCAGATGTGGGGCCAGATGATGGCCAAGAGGGGCTTGTAAGACTATCTGGTAAGGATATCTAGTGATGCACTAGATATGCTAGACATTGTTGATGATCACACGTTCGTGATGGTGTCGTGTCCATAAGTGGGTTTGGGTTGGCGACGGTGTACCAAAATCCTCTTCTAATAGGATGAGTCATCAGATGCTAGAGAAAATATTGGTTTTTTCTTTCAATTAATATAGTTTCATTTTATTGTCTTAATTATTTAGAATACAATTTACTCTAACACATTATTTAACTTGTTTTATTAAATCGTTTAATGAAATTGTCTAATTATTGTTGTGTATTATATATTTTGTAGATATTGGCACATTCGGTGGGGACATGATTCCACCCCCACCAAATGATCCTATAGATCATGACGAGGAGATGGCAGAGGCCGCAGATCAGGGTGAAAGGCCTCCTTAGGTGGAGATACCCTCAAGCATGCGGCGTAGGGTGGACATCTGATTCTAGATGGAGTTGGGCGATCGACTGTGTCGACTCCTGGCTAATGAGGGAGTCTGACCTGTGATGATAAGAGAGATATAGGCTTATCATACTCTCACATAGCTCTGGATGGAAATACCCGACAATATGATGAGCATTATATGTCATATCATCGGATTTTCCAGGATATTTGTGGCTAGGAGGGATAGGTGCCATAGAGATGCGAAAAAAATAAGCTCATCAGATGATCATGATCATGAGAGGAGTGATCAATCTAGTACTTCACCTCCTCCTCCTTCACCTTGCACCAGATATGGGAAGCCAAAATCTAGTCCTCAGCAAGCATCTTCTGAGTAGGCACCATCTCAGTAAGCACATACTCCTGAGAATACACCATCGATTAAGAAGGCACCTGATCTTGAGCAGGTACCATCCACTGAGCAGGATGCACCATCTCATCAGTAGGCACCTCCTGAGGAGACACCATCCAATCAGCAGACACCTCTTGACCACGCACGTCCGTCTGATTAGCAAGCACCATCAACTAAGGAGGCACCTTTGATTTAGCAAGCACATCCATCTAAGCATGATACACCATCGAATAAGCATGCCTCAGGTACTAGTTATAGTATTGATTTGGTACAACCAGATATTTGAAATTTATATGCAGTTCTATTACAGTTGTATATTTTTTATGTTATACAATTACATCAACATGAACATAAAATACATGCACTATATATATATATATATAGTGCATGTATTTTATGTTCATGTTGATGTACTTAATTTACATGTTGGTTTTCATCATGATGTGTAAGTTGTTAGGTTATGTTAGATATGTTCATTCAATATGCTTGTAGATAAATGTGTTTATGGTAGAAGTTATTTGACATGAGATGTATATTTGATGTTTGTGTTGTGATGATGTTATACAATTCTTGTGTTTTTTAGATGATCATTATCACGATGATTAGATGATGTTAGCGAGTACGAATGTGTATTTTAGAATGTGATGTTTGTACGATGGTTATCATGATCGTGATGTTTATTTTTAATATTAAATCATGATATTTATTAAATATTATGTATTGGTAATTGTAAAATTGTGTAATTGTAATTGTATTAGGGAAAATTTTAAGAACCCCCCTAAATTTATATATATAATAAATGGGTGAATCCCCATGATACATAGGAAAAATGGAAGGCTATTTTATTAATAATATAATATGTATATATAATTTTTTGGCAAATCTCTCACGAGATTATATTATCTTGTAAAATCGTGGCAAATCACCAGTACAAATGGCGAATCACTACTACAAAATGGTGAATCGTTGTCTAGTGGAGTTCGGGGTGTTGGTTCCAATGAAAATATGGTAGTTGAACCAAGAGTAGAAGGAAGAGAACCATCGAGACCAAGCATGGCACGTGGTGACTCATGAGAGAAGTAGTTCTTGTGCAGTTTGGAAAATGTGTTCTTCTAGTTCTTCCAAGCATAGTGTTGTTGCTCATGCTACTACTAGCATTGATATTGAGGTTGGAGAGAATTTTCAATAAATTGGGATCTTTGCAGATCATTTTGTTTCAACAATCCTCGAACACAAAGGTCCATGCCTGTGCCGATTTCTTCAATGAGCAGAACAAATCGAACAAAAATTAAAACGCCAATAACTAATGAGCAGAGTCAATACGACAATCCCAACACACCTCCAAACCAACAGTTGTGTCTCACTGTCTGCTACGCACATCCAAACCAACTCAGCTCATGGCAGAATTTACAAATACCTGCAAATTCCATACATGGCACCAAAGTGGAAAGGGAGTCTAATTTTGATTGTTGTAAAGGATGGTATAAATATAAACATAAAACAATGTCAAAGCACCAGCCATTGTCATGCACTGTTGCTTCAGTCATTGTCATGCAGTATCCCTAACAAGAAATGAAATGATTTTCCAATTTAGGTAAGTGATAAATTTAGATTTACTTACGAAAGAATCTAGTAACCCCCCCAAAAAAAAAACTTACCCTGATTTCATCCACCAATATAGAATTTTTTATAATTCTATAACCATTTCTTTTTCATGCCATATTATTCTTCACTAATGAATTTCCATTACAATTTTCATAGCTCTCACTGCTTTTAAGATCCTAGCTTGAGATGGATAAAAAAAATGGTAAAATATTATTCACTGATGAATTATTATTATAATGGATCTTTGTTACTATTTTTATAGTCATTCATAAATACATGTTTGTAATCCACATATAAACCTCTCACTGGTTATAAGATCCTGGCATGAGATGGATTTATCTTTCATTGTTCTTTATTTTACCATTCTTTCTTTTAAGAAGACTTAACAGAACTTAGCTTAAGATGGATTTATCTGGTTTCTTTAAACGTTCTCTCTTAACAGAATCACATTCAAATTTATTTGCATTCTTCTCTTAGTGCAACCGAATAAAATATTTCAACAAGCACTAGACAAAAAATGAAATTGGTAAACCAGTCAATTTCTTGAGACCTAACATGCCATTCCGAAAGGTACAACACATCTTCATTTCACAGGAAATTAAGTCCTGCACATATCTGGTCAGAATAAGTCACATATAGAAAAAGAGACCTTCAATCCATTGTAATTCATGGTCTGCAGATGTACAAAAAGACAGAATTTGTTACTTGTTTTGTCGTGGCGTGAGATTTGCAGGATAAAGAATTCCCTTCTTGTGGTCTTTGTTGAAGTGGGCACATAGCATCAATTCTATTATGATGTTAACAACCGTAGAGTAGTGCCACAAAAACTCAGTGGTTACCATGAATTCTTACAGTAATTCCACTACATAGCAATTTTCAGTATATCTGTTTTTCATGCCATATAAGCAGCGCTAAGGTGACCTTACAAGTGGCAAAGAGGGGTACATGAATCTAAACATTGAGTATATCAAAGACTAGGTACATGAAATTGCAGAAGGACCTCCCCTGGTCTGCCACATGTTATAAGAATTGCATATTTGACACTTGTGGGCAACAATGTGAAAACTTACTTCAGAAGTTACTCCACAGTCATTGCATAAGATCCAAACCTGCTCAAAAGACCAATGAGAAAGTGGTCAGGTATTCTCTCATGCTACTAATGGGCTCTAAAATATGCCTCCAAACCATACCACATGAACATTAGACATCTTACCATTTTTTTCTGATAAGCTTCAGGCATTGGAGTCAAAGAAATTTACATGATAAAAGAAAGTTATCAAAATCCACTCAAGGAACTTAAAAATGCAATTACCATTTGATGAAATCAAGTTTCAAATATGAGAAATCAAAATTAGAAAAAATAAATATAATAAGCCACTCTTTATTGAACCCATTACAAGGTGATTTCAAGATGTTCATCTTGTCATATATCGTAATGATATAACAAAAAAATAGCTACCTCTCGGTCAAGTTTCTCCCATACTTCAGACATATCATAGACAGATTTGGAGCACACTGGACAAGCAAATCTGCAAAATGCAAACAAAAATTTATAATGGAAAGACGCTTAAAATAAAATTAAAGCTGCACCCAGCTGTCACCACAGATGGCTATAGAATGTACCATTAATGGGTATATCAGTGCAAGTATATCTAGAGTTCTGTGATACTATAAATAGATAGACTAGAAACAAGTATGATCTGAAGTTATAGACAAATGGAAGATCTCAAGAGGTTGTGAGCTAGAGCACAAAACAGGCCACATATGAAGCTTACTGAAGATGCCCGTGCATCTCTTTTAAGAAATGCATGTGAATAGTATTACCACAACACAATACGCTGATAACCTTTGTAGAGTCGAATAAATACTGCAGAGGAGTCAACAAACGAGGGTTTAGATATCCAAATAACTTCAGTCTAAAATTTAGATTATTCTTTAAAAAAAAACTACAATTACTACACTATGCAGATAAGTGTGACCTACCTCAAAACACAGGGCAGTTGTGGACCGTGGTGCATTGCGTTTTCCACACAAGGGTGCTAATCCTTCAAGAGGATAGAGTAGCAACATCCTAGAAAAAGGTACATGAGCAAATAAACTATTCTCGCACTAAAATGAAACAAGGGAAGAAGCGGTGATAATTTGAGAAGAAGCAGTGGTAATTTGAGAAGTCATAAAGAACATACCACATTTATAACAGTGGAAGAAATTTTCCTTGCCACCAGTTCTGAAAACCAACACAACTAGCTAAAGTCAACTGCAAGAAATAGATCTAAATACATTTCACAATAGCATGAAATATTACTTTACTATAGAGAAAGAGACATCAGATGCATAAAGAGAAAAGCATACCTGCAAATACCACATTTATAATAGTGGAAGAAATTATCCTTGCCACCAGTTCTAAAAGCTAGCACGACTAGCTAAAGTTAACTGTAAGAAATACATCTAAATAAATTTCACAATAGCATGAAATATTAGTTTACTATAGAGAAAGAGACATCAGATGCATTAATAAAAAAACATACCTGCAAATTTCACATCTGTCATAGTGCTATTGCTGTTTTGAGTCCTGGAAAACCAAAGTGGCAAAGCACAATTATAACCAAAAGCGTACACATCCAAACCATATTTTTATAATTTTGTGAGAGTAAAGCTCTTTGTTTTCATGAAACAGAGCTATTAAACCTAAAAATCCATTAAGAATGTACCTCGTCATCAAAGAAATTACATTTTTCACAAAAGTACTTTCCCATACAAACACCCCAAGTAACGCAGGTTTGCTGAACCTGCAAAATGGAAGTGCATAATATTTTTAAAATAACTCAAGAAACATTATAGTGTTTACCTCTAAATTTTATGCACATAACCAAAATTAAAAAGGCTCAACTCTTACATCTTTTTCAGTTCTACAAAGTGAATAGATAACCTGCAAACATACAAGAATATAAACAAAAGCAATATACTAATTAAGCAAGTTAGATAAGATTTGCTAGATAATTGATCATTTATCTTTTGAAAAGAATAAAAATTAAACCTTTACATCTTTCAAATGTACCTTCAGAAAATATTATGATGTTACACCCTAAAAAACCTTCGCTAATTACAAGGAATACATATGCATGCATGTGCATGTTTGAAAGTGTGTACATCTTATCCATCCTCAGGTGACATGTCTGATATTTAAATGATCTCAATGTGGCATCATTAACTATTCTACACTTCAAAAATGATACAAATGAGTATGAGTCAATTGGTGGCCATGTCCTAGTTTGAAATTGAAATTAGTTACTTATAACTGTTTTCCCAACAATAATTTTCATTCCATAAACCCTTTCCCTGGTAATTTAGTATTCAATTTTATCATGGTTTTGTATGGTAGTTTTACTTTCATTTCATCACTTGTTTTATATTGTTTTTCAACTTATTTAGTTTTTAGTTTATTCAATTTTTCTCTTTAATTTGTATAATGGAAAACGAGACTGCTAATATCATGTGAAGTTTTTTATTTTACAATTTTTTTTGGAGAATGAGACTGTTAATACCTGGTCAGCCTTACACTATTATCCACAAACAAAATATAACTGGCATATGCATACCCTAATGTCTCTCCTCTTCAAAATTGAGGATATAACCTTGAAAAAAAACACATATTCTTTACCATTGAACCCATTCATACTATACTAAGTAATGACCTATTCAAACATAACAATGATAACGACCATTGTCTCTTTCTCTGTCATGAAGTATCAATTGACTATGCCATTAAATCCTAATTACAATATTTGAAACCTTGAAAGCACGTTTCTGGATGTAACACAATGATAAGAAATCTATTTACAGCATTCAAATGGTATAAAAAATTATATGAAAGATCTTATAATCAAATGCAATAAAAATTGAATAGGTGAAGTAGCCAAATTTGAGGCCTTCATTGTAGAAAATACAACAATGACAAAATCAAAGATAATCAGAGTTGCAAATACCTTCTGGGGAATCATTTTCCTGATTCTTGATGTGGGATACAAATGCATGGGTTCTACCAAGTTTCCAGCCTATTCAATGCCAAACTATATCAACCAAAGAAAAATCCAAGTACTTGTGCACCATCCATGACCAAGTGCCTAAATTTGAAAATTTATATTACATTCCACCAAGCTGCGAGTATATTTAATGCAAAACTATATCAACCAAAGAAAAATCTAAGTACTTGTGCAACATCCATGACCAAGTTCCTAAATTTGGAAATTTATATTACATTCTACCTAGTTGCTAGTCTATTCAATGCCAAACTATATCAACCAAAGAAAAATCCAAGTACTTGTGGACCATCCATGACTCAGTGCCTAAATTTGAAAATTTATATTACATTTTCCAATGCTAATATATTTATAGTTATTGTAAGATAAATGCTTCACACATAAAGATCTCCCAACCAAAGGGCATGCATACAATAGAGACAGAGAAGCATACCATATTTTGAGGTGTTAATCTATGGAAAAATCCATGGAAAACTCTAAAGAGATACCATAGTCAATTGAAAAGTCAAATTCCATACATACCAAGCCCTTCTTTATAGCATATGAAAACCTCTATTGTATAAAGAAAATCCAAATTCCATGGATAAAGAAACCAAACAGATTAATGGCATCTAACAGTTTTCAGTCAATGACTGATCCCTAACATCCACACTAGTAGTGCAAGCTAACATATGGTGGAATATGGCAGCCATGGTAGCATAATAAATGTCCACAATTTTGTCTCTGATATTTATTATAACTGAAGCATTTTTCTTAGTCTTAATCTTCTTCTTTGGGACAACCATGCCGGGCATTTTCTCCTTAACTTTACCAAAACACTTCTTGGTTTTCTGAGGCACAATTTCTTTTATGGAGAAGGTGTAACTTCTGAGAAACATCTGTCTGTTGGTATAACCATTGAATACCTTGTGTTCCTGTGGGCCCTCATTCTCTCTGAAGCTCATAATCCTCACAAACTCTGAGCATTAAGACAAACATTATAATGAATAACATCCAACTGGAAAAGAAGACAGAACCTTACCTTTCGAAATTCATGGCGAGTTACATCATGTCTGTCAAGTGGATCGACATCCATAGAATTCTGTTCAGATATGATTTCTGTCCATACTATACCGTCACAAATGAAATTGGAAGAGACACAATTTTCTAGTTCTATTTTGACAAGGATATAAACCAAAGGCAACCGTTGAACTTGAAATAGCTATGAATGCAGTAAAGAAAAAGAAGCATACTTTGGCCTCATTATGACAATGCCTACAGTCAAAGACTTCATTACAAAATGTAGCCCTTATTTCGCATCTCCGACGGTAGTGTGAACATCTTCCATCAGTTATCAGTATCAAGAAAACACACATCAGTAAAATCATCCATGTATGGAAAATTTTTCACCATTTTGTAAGATGCATGGAGATACCAATAAAAATATATCAAAATTATATATAATTAAATAAAAGGTGTAAATGCTGCATTAAATAAAAATGTATTGAATATCTCCATTCTATTTCAAGGAAGAAATACCAAATACAGTATGGGTATGCATGTCAAACAATGTAGGCACTCACTGCCTTAAATTTTTATGTTAAGGAAAAAAAATAACCAGGATGCATTCCTCCATAGTTAAAAACAAAAATGTCATAGCCCCACGTTAATGAATGATACTTTTGCACACACTTCAATTCCCTGAGATTCATTGTCTTAGTAGAAAGTAAATTAAGCTGAAGAAAATAATGACACCCATAGAAATACTATTCTCATGTAAGCAATACAAAGAGGCCACTTTAGCACAACCTATTTTCTTGTTCTATGAGATCCACATAAAGAACACATGCACCAACTATAGGTTTCCTACGTTAGCAAAAGAAAGAATCCACTCCATTTTTTTACCATTTAAGGAGAATGCCCAAAGCTTCTCCTCCTTCAATAGAGAACTATAATTGGTATAATGAAATATCCAAATCATAAATAAAGGTAGTTGATGGCCATGATAACTTCTCAGATAGTAAGTTTTGACACAATTTTGATACCATGGTTCAAACAATCAGATGAAATAATCCACTCCATTTTTTTACCATTTAAGGAGAATGTCCAAAGTTTCTCCTCCTTCAATAGAGAACTATACTTGGTATAATGAAAGATCCAAATCATAAAGAAAGGTAGTTGATGGCCATGATAACTTCTCAGATAGTAAGTTTTGACACAATTTTGATACCATGGTTCAAACAATCAGAGGAAGTGATGTTCTATAGACCTCGTTGTTAGAGAGAAATTTGAAATAAATCCCACTCCATTGAAGGGTGACAACAGAAATGTATTGTTGGCTCAAGGACACAAAGAGGCTAACCCATAACTTCTACTGGATTATAGGAAGACACAATTCCTCATTGTTCACAGAAAGTTCCATTACTACACTAGTTCAAGGGTGCTATAAATAAGTACCGTGAAAATGTCAAGGTTCAATTTATTTCATTCACCTTATATTTTCATGATATGGACATATTGACTTCCAAATGTTTATGTCAATGGAAATTAGCAATAAAATTTTAAAATGATCCCTTCTCTTGGTAAAGGAGATGAGATGTATGCATATTCCCACATATTTTTTATAACAATTATGAAATATGTAGGCATGCACTCATATGGCTCATGCATCCATACGACAAATTGCTCAAATTGCCAATTGCATGCTCCAGGTGCCAATTTCACATCGATGCGGGTGAGGGCAGTAGCTGTAACCAGGCTAGTAACCATTAGAATCTGATTGTCCTGGATCCTTGTCTTCTCTACCATCCTGCCACAAAATGCAAAAAGCAAGAAAATACTCTGCTACTATATCGCTTGCTCGATGCCATTACACCACTCAATGGTTCCATGTGAGAGGATATTCCCAAAGTAGAAAAAATGCATTCAGCCTGGTGAACCCCAAAAATAGAAGAGCTCCATGAGTAAAAATATTGAAGAAAGAATGAAAGGAAAAATTGTAAAAAGCTTATTTTGAAATTAATGTATACTAATAACACATAATCTGACCAGAAGGCTTCAGAGCATTAGAAAAACTCCCGAATTCAAGATTTGAAGAAAATGTAAAGAGACTGACATGAGATTAATTTAAAATTCAAAGAATTGTATTATGGGATTCTCTCTATATCTATAGTCACAGAAAACCTCAAAAAAGAAGAAAAACAAAAACAAAATATTAAAAAAATCATGTGTAATAGTAGTGCATCTAATTCTTGTCACCTAGTTTTAATGAATTGATTTGAATCTAATTACTAACCCATATTTCATGCATCCTTGATTAAGCGTATCTTTCACCACCATTGTTGGCTTCATGTCAACTTCACACCCCTGAGCAGAATACCGAGGGCTGCAACACTCAAATTCCATGATTGAAATTCAAATCCCCTTCAAAACTCTACCTTCTCACAATTTTCGTGAAAAGAACACCTAGAATCAAACCCTAATCGCACATTCTGCCAAGATTCATGGCCAGAATAGTAATGCAAACCAGAATATCCAATATACCCAACATAACAAAATTAAGAGTAGCTTTTCCCCATTAAAAACCACCGGATCCCGAACTTTCAAACCCAATACTCAAATCAAAACCACTCGGGGCAGCGCATCGAAACCGCCACACTCAACACAATAGACAAATATAGCAATCAATAAAATAAATCTGCTGTTGGAACAAAATCTATTTAATTACTCACCGACAGTCTGGTTTCTCTAAAGCGGTGTACTACTCAAATGGGTGAAAGATGCCTCCTACTGATTTATTTAAATATAAGCAAAATATCTCAAGAACCGTCTGCGAGCGTTCAAAACTGGTGGTGACTTCCTTGAGGAAGGAAAAGGGCATTCGAATTTCGGACTCTCTCCCGAAACTAGTTTCCCTCATTAATGCATGCAGCTATTGTCATCGGTCAATGCGTCCAGATCTTGTAAGCTTCCACCTCCATCGATCTCCACCTCCATCAATCTGGTAGGTTGCACATCCAACATTCATTCAACTTCCACGCCCCTTCCAAGCCCCAACCACCTCTCTGACCTAGTAAATTTCAGCGAACCAATGAAAAAATGGGGCGAATCACACCAACCCCTCTCTCCAACCCTGTAAATCTAGGCGAATGCCACTAAAATTTTCTCCAAACAAAAAAAATCGATAGAATTCTATTTTTTCAGTTTTATCGACATTTATTTAGGTGGGCTAATATTTAATAATTTTTTTTTTTTTTAATTACTGGGCTAACTTTATAAAACTATAGAAAATGGGTTTTATGTAAAACATTCGCCCTATTAAAATTTAAAATCCCTTAAAATTCTCCTTTGGGCTAAAATCGCCCCTAAAATTTTCTCTGAATTGTATGTAGAATTGTAAAATTGTAATTGTAATTTTAATTGTAATTGTAATTGTATGTATTGTCATGATTCAATTTTATAAAAAATTTAAAATTTGTAATGTTGTAAATTAATTGTCAATTTTGAACCATAACTACCGTAAGTAAAATGTATACCGTACATATTATTAAATTACCATAATTTTAAAACTGTAAATTTTTATGAATATAAATAATTGTAAAATAACAAATCTAGAGTAATATAAATTTTTGTAACATAATAAAGTTTAGAAAATAATGAAAATAAATTCATCTTTAGAATTATCATTATTTTATTATGATCTTACATACCAAAAATGACAGTATATATTAATACATTTTTTATTTTTTATTTTTATTTTTAAGCTATCATTCTCACACACAAACATATACACACACAGATATATAGGGTGCATTTATTTAAGTAATTATATAGTGAAAAACCATTTAAATATATCAAGTAGTTGTATTATGTTAGGAATTGACATAAAAAAGAAGTTGATACAGTGCATTGATTTCGGGACCAACATAGTTGCAAATTATCAACTGAAATGATTTTAACATTAACACAATGCAGACCAATTAATTCAAAATACATATTATAGTGTTTGGAAAATAGAGTCTTAGTTATAAGGTTAAGTTCTCTTCTTTATAAAAACTCATCTTAAATAGTATGAATGACCAATAACGCATGTACCATATCACTCTCTGTTCTCATTATCACCCTCATTATCTTCTAGCTCGCTTGTCGTGATAACACCATTCTTCTCAAAAATATGTTTTGATCTAGGGTCATGTCACAATACAAACCACCAATACCTATCCAACACATCTAGGTAAAAAAACACTTGGTGGAATTGCTTGGGGAAAACATACGGCTCCTTAGTTTCATCCCACATCTTTCTAGACTTGATAAATATCAGCCTACTATCTCGATCTTCCTTTACATTATTCCAATCAAATGTGCCCCACCAATTTCACCAAAAAATGACACACTGGAAATAAGAGAAGTCCACTTCAATGATCTCTTGTATATTTCCAACGTAGCCTAACGTCCCTCGTACTAGGTTTTTATCACAGTGGCTAGCTCGACTAGATTGATCGAACTCGACTTCCACTCCACAGTCTTGTGTCATGTGTCCATCATCGAAATTTTTTGTGCAAAAGTGGTGTCCATATTCCCACGTATATTGGAACAAATGCAAATATAAAAATGTTAAAAATCATAGTGTCATGTCTCCAATAACCCAACTGTAAAATTATAAAATATAGATGTTACATTTCAAAGGTGTCTTATTAAGTTTAAAATTTAAATAAATAGATTATTACCAAGTTCTTGCACCCAATCCCTACATTTAGTGTATCCTCTTCATCACACGGGTAACGAATGGTTGCACCGTATTTCTCTTTGACATGGTCAACAACGCAAATGTTAGGGCATATAATTGGCATATTTTCTTTTAAATGATCAGGATAAGGCACGATTCTACCATTGAAGAATTTGAATTATTTCCTATCACTGTCCCATTTTATCCTCTTTTTCTCTTACAATACAACCCACGGTTGTGTCACTCTGGAATTGTAAAGAACAAATTTATTGATTGCTTCAATTTTTGAATTTGTTGATGAAATCAAATCGACATATAGTACATATGAGATCAAAATATATATTATATTGAAGTTCAATGTGAATATTTACTTTGTGTAAATTTGAAATAATAAGTCAGTTACTCTTTATCAAGTGCCTTTTTCCATTCGTTTGGAGAAGCTCCCCTTATCTTTTGTATTCATCACTTTAATCATCCCAAATCACCGCACCTGGTGTGTTGTTGATCTGCTTGATGTACTCATTGGAATAATAGAAATACTCATACATTATGTACCCCTCTGCCATATACCCCTCGGGTTTTTCCCTTTGTCGAACAAAGCCTTTAAATTTCTTCATGTACTTATCTAAGAAGAATATATAATGACATGAAACCACCTGAACTAATTCAACCTCATCTACTAGGTTGATTATAAGATGAACCTACAATTCCATGAAACTTGTTAGAAATTCCTTCTCAAATGTACAAAAAATCTCAACTATCTCTTGATGCCACCGTGAAATTCTAAGCACATGAATCTCCTTTGACATGATCCAATGTACAAATGCAAATAATTTATATATGGCACATCCTAGGTCTTAGGGGATGTCATGTTTCACATAACCATGCAAGAAAAAAGAATAATGAAACTGCAAAGTTATAAACACATGAAATAATATACAAAAATAGTTATGTTTTATGATCCCATGGGATACAAATTTTTAATATAACAAATAATAAAATCATGCTTTTGAAATTATATGTACTCTTGTAAGATTAAAGTGGTCATGCAATTTCAAACCTGACAAATGGTCTTCCACGGTGAAGCAACGCTGTAGTGAAGACCCATATGAATATGGCACCCTCACACCCATTATAACTTCCATTTCCAAATAAAGATCATATTTTTTAAAAATCCATGGGACATCACCTTCTTTGAAATACCAGTTAGAGAGACCACCCTTTGATCTTATACTTCATAAATGTCTTGGCCAATGTTTCTTTCTAGTTTTTAAATTAGTATGATCTTTCCTAACAACCAATGTTTCACTTTGTTTCGATGATATGTGCATCCATAAAGGATATAAAACATTTTTAAATATATTCATGGGATCTAATAAGTTGGTAATATTAATATGCTCCCGATATGGGAGGTTATAAAAGATGTATTTCCTTTCCATCCCAATGGGAAATTTCTCAACATAGGTGTCGAAGAATTTAGGATCATTGAACATAGGCTCCCCATTTCAATAGAACATTTATATGAACTCCTCTTTCTGTCTCACATATTCTCTTATCCATTCAATTGGTGTCAATATTCCGGGCCTTTGGGTTCTCTCTCGTTTACCATTGAAAGTAGATATTTCTCTTCTATAAGGGTGTTCTTCTGGGAGGAATACCCTGGAGTAGTCATACACTGCCTTTCGTAGGTCATTGAGCCATCTAGATTTCAGAGAAGGTCCACAAGAGTTACATCCCTAATACCCTTTTTTTACAAGACCTTCCAAATTATTATATACAATATGCATGGCACGTTAAATAATATCATGAAGATCGGAAGAATTACAACGAATTAAATACTTAATATGTGAAAGAATATTGTTATGTATATTAACAAATTAATAAACATGTAATTTACCAGTGCAAACTTCTAAGCCTGGATAATCATGTGTCGTGTAAGCACATACTACATACAATGTAAAAATCCTCTCTGCTGCAATGGGTATTAATACTCCGTATACATTTATCCCATCCATAATTCCTTCAATTCATCTACTAGTGGTTGTAATTATACATCCATATTCTTCACTTGTATTCTACTATGGACTATGAGAGACAACATAAGATGTTCATTCTTCATGGAAAACCATGGAGGGGTATTGTTATTGATCACTATTATAGGCCAAACAGAATAGTTGGCATTCTCCAGGGAATATGGGTTGACGCCATCCATGGCTATGTTGAGTCGTAGACTTCAAACTTCATCCTTGAATTTTTTGGCCATGTATCCTTTATATGCTTCATGGCCATTGAATCTATTGGGATTCACATAACTCCCAACTCACTTCTATGTGGGGAATTCCATCCCTGCGACATAACTAATTATTTTCAACGAAAGATAATTCGAATGCTTGGGATTATAGGCATGTGCTTCAATATCTTAAAAGGAGGACCACATGATTTACCCTTGTTATTTTTTTATCATACCTGTCATGCCCACATTTTAGACATATCTCATTTTCTGTGTATTCTCCTCTATATATGATACAATCATTTGGACATGCATGATATCATATGTACTCAACACCCAACATTTTCTACAATTTTTTTACCTCTTCATAGCTACTGGTCATGATATTACCACTTGGAAGAATCTTATATTTGAATAACCTATAGTTTTTCTTGGAAAATATTAAATTTATAATGCCAATATTTATTAATGTTCATAAAATTGGCCATTTGTAATGTTGATTGTGTGCCAATATTTCTGAAAATAAAAAGGAATAGATGGTCAATTACCTCAAAATTTCTAAGAAATACACATTAGATAAACCAAATTTTTCTTTCAAGTTGTATAGTAACATTTTTGTCCTCAACTGGGTAGACTTTAACTGATTGCTAGGTCCAAAGAGAGGGGTGGTGGAAGCAAATTTAAGGCTTTTGAAAAAGGTATCAACAATATTAACATCATCACCTAACTGATCATCATTCTGGAATGAATCTAACAACAGTGTCTCCAAGGCAGTCATATCCCTTAAGTAATCATCCATACCAACCTAAATTTGATTGCCTCCATTGCCAGCTTATGAATAACTGCTATTGTTGTAGTCATTCTTAATTGGTGAATCTGTACATAGTGGGAATTGAATAGGCAGCTGATTCAACCATTTTTGGTATCATTCCTTCCTATTTTTTCCCTTAATTCAAACTTCTCTCGATTTTAAATTATCTTTGGCTGTAATGGAAGATGGTAGGTAGGTCACTCATCATCAATAGAATCCTAATAATTTCAAAAAATATATTGGAAAATGATTAGTACAAAGTCAATGATATCAATTAGTAAGCACATCAATGCATGATTAATTGGTTTGACGTTGAAATAATTACATTATACCAAACAATTACTACCATCATTGTCCCAAGATTGTGGCTAGAATATGGCAGGTTACAATTGGCAAGGTGAAGCGGATGTCCATTTTCATCTACCAACCGCGCCTTGCGGCATGCTACTCCTAATAAGAGATTCCGATGTTTTGGATCTACTTGAATATTTTGTGCATCTAAAATCAATTATGAATATGCATGAACCTGCAAAGTTGTATACATTAATTTCATTCAGCTGATCGACACAGATAACAAAAATAAATTAATTTAGATAATGAAAATATAAATAAAATATGAAGTAATTACGTCTGGAGATGGATAGGGAGAATTTTACGATGTATTTTTAGAACTATTATGGAATGAGCTGGATTTTGAAGAATTTCCCATATGGTATAATTATGAGATTTTCTCCCTGCATTTGAGAAAACTCAACAACGAATTTTGGTGTACATACCTAAAATTAATTTTAGTGCCTTAAATAAGGAATTATTGTTATTGGTGCTAACGTACTGTTAACCGCACCAGTGCAGTTTTATTACCAAACACACCAGTGCTGTTAGTTAACAAACGCACCAAATATCGGGGAAAAAAAGTGCAAATTTATTTTTTTGAAGTGAAAAAAGAGAGCTAAACTGAAAAATGAGCATCAAATGATTTTCATAAATCTAATTTCATAGCGAAATTCTTTAAATAGTACAAAATATTTATTATTTTATTATTTTTGTAAAAAAATTCAAGGAGGGATTTGCACGAGAGACATACCTGGAGCAAGAGAGTAAGAGAGCACTCTAAAACAGCAAAATACTTTCAAACAACATCATTATTCAGATAATCAAAATTTGAAATATATGGTGATTTACAAAAAAACCATGTGGTATAGTAAATTGTTAAATTTTATTGTAATAATTGTTTTTTTAATAGTTTCTATAAGATTTAATACATTTCTAGTAAAAAATTTAAATTATACTATGCATTTTACTAGTAAAATAATTTCAATCTTTATTCCTATTTAAATTTAATTAAAATTCATAAAGAAAATAAAAAAATCTATTCTTACCTTAAACCCTTGCTTCTTCTTGTTTATGTGACTTCACAATAACGGCGTTTAATTTTATATTTATAGGCTTTGTATTACTATATATATAGGCATATGACATCTAATCCACTGGACCACTTGCAGAGTCATATCCCAATCCCTGTCGGCCCTTACATGAGTTTTTTTTTAAATATTTTATGTTAATTGGTGTGTAGTGTTTAAATAGTGCATTGGTGCATCATTTTAGTATAGCGTACCAAGCGCGTATTGGCAAAAAAAAAAATTTCATAAAAACATTTTTTTATTAATTTATGTTTATGTTAATCGGTGCACTGGCATTAATATAATGTACCGGCTCTCCTATTGACAAAGAGCATCATACAGTGTTTCCACTGTATCGGAAGCACGTTTATAAGAACCTACTGCATTGTTTTCGGTTTGTAAGTTGTGAAAGTCACACCGAGCATATAATTTAGATAGACACACCGTTTTATTGATTTTTTTTTAACCTAAAAAGTATGTGATTTATTCATGAAATATATTAATCAATGGTACATGTTTTATATTGATAAATAAAGGGCTAAGAAGAGTTCAAGTCACAAAAATACTGATTGCACATCCAAAAAGGAAAAAAATGCAAGTTCTTTGTAAATTATTTACAAAAATTATTAATTTTGAATTATATGTAAGCTTAAATAATGTCTATTGTTTAGTGTGTATCACACAAAGCTAGAAAATGATGAAGCTTGATAAGGTTTTTGCTGATCTAAGACCAGGAGAGCATAAAAGCTTTATGGAAAAATTACAGAAGGATAAATCAGGTGAATCGAAAATACTATCGATCCATCACGAGTTCCTTTTTTGAATTTTCATTAATAATATACTTAAAAATATTAGATGACATGTTTCAAACAATCTCTTAATTCATATACATTTAATGTTCTACAGGGACCAACACTGAAGAAAAGGAATGTTGTTCTAAGAAAAAAAAAAAAGAACATGTAAATGAAAATGAATTTCTCCTTCGTTCATCTGGAGTAGTGCTGGATGTTAAAGAAAGGGGGGAAAACTTTTAGAAAACTTTGAGGGGTCTATTAGAATTAATGTATAGACCTTCTTTCCACTTACAATAAAAAAATCAATCCAATGATTCCAAGAACCAAATTTTATTTAAACGACGGGAAGGGTTTCCAGAGAATTCGTTAATGAGACATGTTAGACTTTTAATAGAAGAAACATAAAACAACTAAAAATAAGGATTGAAAGAGTAATATTCATTTCAATGTTTTTCTAGAATTATATGTATATATTTCTACAAAGAAATCAATTATAAATATCACTTTTGTAGAAAACCTCTAACAAAACTTTGATACCATGTAGAAATTATGTCTAAACTCTATAACAATGGATTCAATCTGATCATGTAATGTACTAAAACAATATACTGAATCCTTCTACTATATTTTTGGAATATAAAACATGATCGCTCAATCACATGCAAGTAAGAGAAAAAAGTAAATCAATCACAAAAAAAAATATGTTCTTGGGGAAATCACATTCTCAATACCCATCTATCATATATTATACATAGTCAAAGAATCATGAAACAATACAATGCTTTCTCACACCAAAAAAATCCTGCACTATATCGATCGTCTTAGCCTGATCCTGCTCAAAACTGACTAGAAATTATTAGGTGAAATTGACCAATATTTAGCCAATTCTCAACCCCTGCTTAGCCCATCCATTCTCACATAATCCCTAGGCAATTAAACCCTATTAAATAGGATAATAAACCTTCTTTGACTTAGTAATCCATCATGAGCCTTCATGTGACTTTATAATTGCGCCCGGGAAATTTGCTAAAAATACAATAGATTGTTAACTTCCCTTTAACCTCTTTCTAAATTGGGTCGTCATCGTAATTTACATGCATGCAGATATTAATAGTGAGTAATCATTTACTTGATATCTCACTACTTGTGAATTAAATCTAATTTAATTAACTTTATCTCTCACTAGCTCATCACTCAGTTAGAACTAGTTAAACTTATTTTAACTCTATTAATTTGAGTTCAATGATTACACTCAAACCACACTAGAGCATTAACTGCAACTAGACAATGAAAATAATGGAATCACTCTACATGCCTCACCTTTGACCCTAAAATTGAATGAGATAACTAAGTCTATCTCACATTGTTAACCGATACAAGTTGTTATGAGATTTAATTAAAATGTAATTTCAATTTAATTAGGGGATAATTAAATCAAAAGCCTCACATGGTATCCATTTCTGGGTGCCATTTTCTTGATTTTATTTTTGGATGCCAATTTCACTGTTTCTTGTTTCAAATTTCAACACTCCCTTTCAACAAGAATGGAATCAATCCTTCCTGATCTAGTACCTTTGGAATGTTCTTGCATGCAACACTTCTCTATTGTTGTTTGCACATGAAACTCTCCTGAAAATGAATAGCCTCCAAAAAATTAAATCAGTATAATGCATTTGTCATCATAATCTTATGACTACTAGATACTACTACACATGTCTACTGGACTCTCTAGTTATTGTTGAAATCTACATCCATGCACTCTGAATTGCTACCAACTCTACTCTGCACTCCAGTATCTGACATATGTCACTATGATCGATGTCTTCATGACATCTGATTGCATCAATCTAACCGATCCTTCCTGCTACCGTTGTACTATTAGCTTGTCGTAGCTAGGTTCGATCCATGAGACACACCATCTCAATGGACCCTACCCAAATTTCTTTTCTTGGGATTATGTCTACACATCACCCCACCAGTCAACTAGAGGTATGACTACATCTACTCCCTCTTCCCATCTGGCTCAAAATTTTCCCCTCCTAGAGGTATCTTCTTGAGTTGAATCTTCCACTTGGTCTCCTCTGTTATTTTCCAATTGTGGTTCTTGCACAACCTTCTGAGACTGCTTTTGAGGCTGCATGTTGAGTGATAATTTCTCGCTCTCAACCACCAAGTCATAAACCACTGATTTTCTCCTCAAAGATTTGCATGCATTCTCAACCTCGAGAGAATACATGTTCTTGACCCTTGAACCGATCTACTTCACCTATCATGTGGCTATGTGTTTAAGGAACACCTTTCCTTTTCTAAACACCACCTCATAACCACTATCTTCCAATACCACTACAGAGACAAGATTCTTCCTTAGGTCTGGAACATTTAAAACATCTGCTAGTGTAAGAGGGAAGCTAGACTCCCTCTAAAAGGTAACTATACCTATTTCAATCATGGTATACCTCCCATCATCTGCAAACTCTATGTTCTGCTAGAACTCCTCATACAAGTCAGTGAAGAGATCTCTATTCCTCGTCATATGGAATGAGACACCGTTGTCTAGATACCACATGCATCCCATTATAGTGTTGGTCATGAATGCAGTGAGAGTAAAATCAAGCTCAAAATGTGAATCCAATACTTCACCTGTTGCAACTGCAAGCTCCTTCTTTCTTTCCCTTTTCTGTGGGAAATTGAAATCATAGTGCGCATGCTCATGACAGTGAAAACATCTGATTTTGGAAAAGTCTCTCTTTCTCTCTTCACCTTCGGATTTCCTTCCGTTGGCCTTTTTTTTCCCACTAATTCACAATATTCCTCTTTATTGGTGTTGTATGTCCCACCTCTGGTGCTCTGCCTTATCTCTTCTATTACCAAATTTGACCATCATTGCTCCCAATCTAGTAACTTCTCCCTCCCATTCACATAGTCCTAGTATCTATGCCAATGCTTGGGAATGCTGAGAAGTGCTAGGCTTACCAAGTCTTCATCAGTTATGGTCACACCAACACTTACAATATCATCTCGTCATTGAATAAACTTTTCCATGTATGCTGGTATCATCTCGCCCTCCTCCTTCTTAATATTTTTGAGCTTTTCCTTCAGCGGCAACTTCCTTTGGTCACTGCTATTCTGAAATATATATGTCAAGGCCTTCCACATAGCATATGGAGTCACCTTCCCATGGAAATCGAGACAATATGATATGGAACTCCCTATAACAAGATCCTTCTCACATTTTATACCTTCTTCTGTAATGCATCAAGAAGTTGGGCATCTGTTATTGTAGGTTTGGGAATATCAATATCTATGAATTCCTTCAACCAATTGTCCTCCAAAACTTCCTCCATCCTATCCTTCCATGAAATGTAATTAAAATTTCCTTTGACTTCAAATTCGAGTCTCAAGCCATTAGAAGAAATCTTGGTCTGTTGTTAGATCATGAAGAATAAATCTTAAAATTTGAATACGTTTCAATACAAACTCAATTTCTTCTCCACTATTGTGATTCCGCGCTCTTTGATACCATGTAGAAAATATATAATACAACTCTGATACCATGTATAAATTATATAGAAACTCTATACCAATGGACTCAATCAAATCATGTAATGTACTAAAACAAGATATTGAATCCTTCTACTATATTTATGGAATATAAAACATGATCGCTCAATCACATGTAAATAAGAGAAAGAAGTAAATCAATCACACAACATAAGATATTCTTGGGGAAAGCACTTGCTCAAAACCCTTGTATCATATATTTTACATAGTCAAATAATCATGAAACAATACAATGCTTTATGACATCGAGAAAATCCTGCACTATCCTTTGTCTCACCTTAATCCTACTCAAAACTAACTAGAAATTCTTAGGCAAAATTAACAAACACTTAACCAATTCTCAGCCCCTCCTTAGCCCATCCTTTCTCACTCAATCCCTAGGAAATTACTCGCTATTAAATTAGATAATCAACCTTCCTTGATTGCGAAATCCATTATGAGTCTTCATGTGACTTTATAACTACACTCGAGAAATTCGCTAATAATACAATTGATAGCTAAATTCCATTTAAACTCTGCCTCAACTGGGTCATCATCAGAATTGACATGCATGTAGTTATCAATAGTGAATCATCAGTTACTTGATAGATCACTATTGGGCCACTAAATCGCCATTTTTATTACCACTTTTATAAAATTTATTTCACCCGTTTATACCATTATTTGTCACATTATTTATCATTATTTATCATTTAATCTCATTTTATAATTATGTATGCTCTTATGGATAAGTAATACTTATTCTCCTTTATTTTTAATAAATTGATAATTATTATGCACGATTTTGTCAAAAATGGTTTATTAATATTTTATAACATCATTCATGTTTTTAGCCTTAGAGATCTCTTCCAGATTAGAAATTTGATCTCCAACTATTCCAGCTCAGAAATTTGGTTGGATAAAAAATGACGGTTTTGTGTTGGTGATTTCGGACAAATGAAGATGAATCCTGAAAATCCGGGAGACGGTTTTTGTGCAGAATGAACCAGTTCATCTTTCTAATGAGCATTTTCCCCAATTTAGTCTATATTGAGATAAAAAAAGGTTCTCCAAATATTATTCTCTCATATTTTTTGTTTGGTCATTTTCCGAATTCTTCCAATTGCAATACCAGATTAGACTTATTCCAGCTGAATCATGATGGAACGATATTTCAGATATGATATTTCTGATCAATTTTTTGTATGCAATCTATAATTGTATTAGAAAATCATTTTATAATCAATTTAGTTGTAATTTACCTTTTCTCCTTGTGTATTTAAATGAAAACAGAGACCAAAGACGAGGAATGAACAATTGTGGAATTGGAGATGAATAATTGTTGAACTTTAAAGAAAGCTATGAGCGCCATTCTAATGTAATTATTTCTCTCATATATTTTAGTGAAAGACACAATTCATTGAGTTCTACATCTGTCACTTGTAATATGATCTAACATATTATTTCTTAATGCATAACTAAGTCTTAGGCATCTGGGCCCACTATCTTGGACAAGGTGCTTCCTCGAAAATATAAAGTAGTTTAGTTGCATGCTTGTTTATTTGAATTTCATTTTTTATTTTTTAAAGTAAAATTCCTTTCTTTAAAAGTAATTTTTCGTTTTCTGCATTTTCCATTTTTGTTGTTTCATGCAATTTCTAGATTTCATTTAATTTATTGTTTTAGATTAGTATTTAAATTATGTTTGGTGCAATAGGTCAAATTTACAATTTAACAATGCGTGATTTATTTCATTATTGATTCAACTCAAGTGATTAGCATAATTATTTTCTTGTCATTCACTTTTTGTTTTTGAGATTTAGTGTTTTTTTTCAAGTCTTACATTGTATTTCTTTTCGAATGAACATGATAGTGTAGAACATAATCATGTAGAACCAGTGTTAGTTGTTTGTATTTTCTTGCATATATTTTTTTGATTTCCTTGAAACAAAAATATGTTCCTTGGATTGATAATTAATGATTAGGTGATTAGTTTTTTTAATTACGAAATTAATTGTACCCAACATTTGGTGTCATTGGCGGGGAGGCAGTCAAATAGCACTACCACACTAATATCTAGTTATAGATGCATTCATGACTCCAAGAGATTTGGAATTAGGAGAATTTTGAGGTCGAAAATGGGCCTCGAAAGGAAATTATAAAATAATAGTGGAAACAATAAAGTAATATTTGATGAAATCATCAAATTTTAGATGGAAAAAATAAAAAACTACTTTTTCAACTCATATTTTCAACTTATCTCCCAAATTTTTTACTCAAATTTCAAGCGGGAGTACTCACTGGATGAAAAAGTTAATTCCTGATCCATGGACTACCCATGCTCCATACTTTTGATGGACCTTGCTACAATAAAAATGAGAAATACATGGAAAACGTGATTCCAAACACGCTTTTTCATGTATTTCTTATTTTTCGCATAGCAGGGTCTATCAAAAGTATGCAACATGGGTACTCCTTAGATAAGGAATTAAATTTTGCATAAAATGAGTACTCCCGCTAGAAATTTGAGTAAAAACTATGGGAGATAAGTTGAAAATATGAGTTGAAAAAGTAGTTTTATGATTTTATTATTTTTTAATATTTTTACCTTTTTACTTAAAAAATGGTCAATCATCCCCCATGGTTGACATCATCATCTTGAATCCTATCGGTTCTTATAAATTTTATTTTGGTTGTACATTTTTTTTAAGAGGCCCATTTTAGACCTCAAAATTTCCCTACTGATATTGAAGGTGGAAGGTAAGAACCTACACATGCACACTACGTAACTTGTGGTGAGGTCTGCACTATGTAGGTAGTTTCAGGTCATATAACATGCATGGATAAGAGTAGGAATCTGAGAGGTAGAAAATTTAGAAAATATTATCATTTCACTTAAGTGGTGATGTAATCTTTACCCATTTCACTAACCTATTTATAGGAACATTTGAATAAGGAGCTTCAAAGAAACACATGATGAACATCTTCTATTTTGGGAATAAATGGCACACACTACTACTTTTTAATTTCCTATCAGAGATCTAGGAGGAGTGACACAAATGAACATAATTCTTCATCTACTCTACCAAAATTTCATGGTTTGGCAAATAAAGATCGAGATACATTTTCATTTGAGTTTTATGTACTTTGTAGAGGATATGATTATTTTACTAATAATAAAAGGCTGAAATTGTTTCCACACACTCTAAAAGGATCAACCCTCTGATGGTTCATGAGCTTCGGTAGGACCTACATTCAAACATGGGAGGACATAAATAATGTATTCTTGAACAAGTACCAACACTATTTTCAATATGATACAAGGGGGGGATGAAATATTGGAGGATTATGTAGAGCGATTTCAATACAACATTCAAAAATCAAAGCATAAGAATTTGACATAAGAGATCTTGAAAGCACTCCTACTCAAAGGAACCAAAGATGAAGTTTTAGAAATCTTAAATATAATATAAAAAGGTGATTTTTTTTAGCTACCATATGATGATGTATGTGATTTATGCATAAGGTATTCATGAAGAATTTCCAAGGCTGGTAATAAATCAAGAGAATTGTCTTCTTTCATTTCCAAATCTACTAGAAGAACATGAGATATAAGCGCTGAAATCAATTATTTATTTGAACATTTTAAAATTTATTTTATTAGCTCTCTGAATTCCAAATTGCATGTTTTTTAGGTTAAGATAAATCACACAGAATTTGAAGAATTTTTTTTCCTCTTTGACAAAAAGGAGCATCCCATGGATATTTTCTTTTTATTACCTATGATGAAACCAGCATATCAAAGAGATTGAGAAGCTACGATTTCACAACCATGGAAACCATGGCATATATGTATGGTTCTAAACACTTCCTCTCCATTTTATTACTTGCATAATCCATTATGGAATAACCCTATGCTAGGGCAGCAATGCTAATCTCAATTTAACCCCTACCAATCTTGTCCAAAAGTTTGGCATGGTTCATCTTATGATTACATGACTACTCTCCCTCATCTTATAGCGCAAACACATCATCCATATTCTTTACCAACTTTTCAACAACATATTGCTTGTATATCAAGATCATCCACACAACCTAATCAACTACATCACCAAAATCCTCCATGCGCTATACAATTTCTTGCTTAACTCATTCCACACCCTCATAATAATAAACTAGTACAACATGGTTATGGTGTTGAAATAAAAAATTTACTCTTTGTTCCTACCCATAATATATCACATGTACCATTACAAAAAAATTATATTGATATTGGGAAGGTTTCAAATAAAAAAAAATGTAGATGTTATGGAAGAAAATGAGGTTTCTTCTGGTCTACATCAACAAGCCGTCGAGGTCAATAAGGCATTAGAAACTTAGGAGATGAAAAATGTGGGAAATTAAGAGAATAAATTATATATTGAATATTGGTTTTACTCCATCATTTGGCTACAGCATCATTCCATGCTTCAGCAATTCTTGGCACCATCCTTAACAGGGAATTCAATGACCTCTCTTACCCTGGTATTTATTAACATGCATTTTCAAATTTGGATATGTACATACTTGGTGCCTTATTTCAAAAATGGTTCCATTGGAGGTAATATTATACATATATATTTTTCATATTTTTCAATGTAAATTAAGTTAATGTAGAAAATAAAATAAATAAGTACATAAATAAATCAATTTATTTATATGTAAAAAGAATTGTATTTGCCAGAATATGTTGTGTAAATCAATATTATTGATAGATATTTGAATTTATATGTGTATGTAGAGATATTATATTGAAAATAACATTTATATGAGCACCCATCACCATTTTTGAAAAGAAATTGTTTGTATATCATATTTTATGGCTTGCGGCCTTCATGAAATTTTTGGAGAAACAATTGGGACAGTCATGTTTTGAGGGAAAAAATGGGCATATTTTAAAAACCTGTTTCCATAATAAGTATCCCTTAATGTATAATCTACAAACCAATTTTAATCATTCAATTTGGATTTTAAACTAAAAAAGTTATAACCAAAACATTGACAGGGTGTCTAGCAAGCACCTCAGGAACATTATTGGGACAGTCAAGTTTTGAAGGCCCAAGTGACTAGATATTGAAAATTTTTCTCTATGGTATGTTCCCCTATGAATCTAGTTTACAATGAAATTATAATCACTATATTTCGATATCATATGAAAAATTTATGACCACAATATTGACCGACTATAGTAAATCAACATTCTAAAAACTTTGTTTTTCTGGCTGTTCACTAGCATATTTGACCCATTTAAAAACTGTTTATATTGGAGATAGATATATTAAAATAAATTAATCTCAAATTTGAATCAATTCAATTTGTCATAAAAAGAAAAATTTATGCTTAAAATATTAAGTGTTTGTCTAAGTTGGGAAATCGAAAATGACTTTACTGTGCAAGTTGTTCTGAGAAAATGTGACATAAAATATCATGTCATTTAAAAAATATATATATTTCTATTGGTGATAAATCTTTGAATTAGATCTAATTTGGCTTTGGAATCACTCAAATTGCATGAAAAAAAAAGAGATTAGGATTAAAACACAGTTGGTTAGTATGGTCAACCACTCCTCTCCCACACGTAACAAATAAATTTTACCTGGTTATTTTTTTCGTTGATTTATTTTATAGAGTAACTAATTTTTATTTTTTTCATATTAAATGGATTAAGAAAGCCCACACACCTCTCTTCTTCCAATATTTTATGTTTTGTTGGAGGTATATGCTCATTTTTTGCAAGTCCCAGGAGAATAAAGGAGGTCCATTTATGAAAAAGTGATTCTTGAAGACAATGTTAATGAAACAAGGGAATTTCAACCAAACATCTATTAAGAAATTTAATATCATATGATGTTAAGTATTTTTTAGGTGTCATGATCTCAAATGTATTAAAATATTTTGCCACAAATGTCCCGCTAATACCTGCCAACAATAAGAATAAAACGATTTCATTATAGGAAAAATTAAGAATTGGAAATTTCAAGTCTTTTCCACCAAAGATTTTTTTCAAAAGATCATTTTTTTCCATTCATTCACCATTGAAAGATCATTGTTCCTAGAAACAGATAGATGCTCTCGTAGGAAACAACATTGTTTTAACTAAAATCATAGCTTTTGTAACTTAAGTTATTTATTTTTTTATCAAACTTTTCAGTAAAGTGTTGTTTATTTTCTGATTTCTCTTATGTTTTTATGTTTCAGTCGTTCAAAGTCACAACTTCTGTTCCTTCATCAAAATTAAAATAATTTCTTAAGTTTCATGTTGATTCTCCACATCTATCCTTTTATTGCCTAATCTTATCAAGTATATGGTTTCCTCATATCTCATTATAAAAAAAAAAAAAAATCTTATGGTAAGTCTTGTGAGGAATGATTCACTCTTAATTCCTTATTATTTTTTAAAGTGACTATGACAGTTGGATGACTAATCCTTCTCCATGTCACCTTATTAGGATCACCCATTGAGTTTGTTTTTGGGAAGGATTTCCACAATCATACTTGATATTTTATGCTTACAAGATTAAAATAGTATGGTTAGTTTCGAGGTTGTATCATGCAACAATGGTATTATTGGATAAATAATCCTAGAAGCAGAGTTTTCATTCCTTTGGGCAGAATTGTTATTCCTTACAAATCATTCATTCTCTCTTTCAGGTAAAACTGTTGTTCCCTTTCTAATTAGAATGGTTGTTTTTTATTTTATGATTTGAGTATTTCGTCGTTGTTTTTCCTTTCGGTGTGAACAACTGTTGTTCCGTTAATTAGACAATTGTTGTTCCTTTCCTAAAATGAACATCTGTGGCTCTTTTTAGGGTTTGTGTGTTTTACAATTTCTATTCCTTTTGGGGTGAACATTTGTTGTTCCCTTTTTTATATAGTTATTTTTTCCTTCCCAGATAGAACAGTCATTGTTTCTTTTATGCTTTGAGTATTTCATAATTGTTGTTCCTTTTGCATGAAACAACAGTTGTTTCATTTTTTAGACAGTCGTTTTTCTTTTCCAAAAGGAAAATTTTTGTTCATTTTTACTGACCTTTTCACATATTGTCATTATTCTATAAGATGTACAGTTGTTTTTTAGTCAAAGGAACTATTGTTGTTCCCTTCAAAGGAACAATTGTTTTCCATTTGTCACAATTTTTTTTCCCTTCAATGGAACGATTGATGTTCCCTTTTTCACATTTTTTGTTCCTTTAAAAGGAAATATTTCTCTTCCCTTAGTCAAAAATATTGTTCTCTCTATTACAATTGTTGTTACCTAAGTCATGGTTTCCCATTTTCATTTAAAACTTGGTGAATGGGAAATAGTTTTAATGTTCTAGTTCCTCTTTGACATAATGATTGGTTAGTCAATTTATCTTTGTTTATATTTAAACATAATATTATTTTTAGGGAATAATTACAAAAAGAAAACTTCATCATGTCAATTTTCAACTTTCTTAAATTTGTCAACTCCCTGATTTTGTAAAATATATGATGATTACCATTAAATTGTACTTAAATATTTTCATTACTATATAATGGACTATTCCTCAACCCAAATATTAACAAAGAAAAATATATTTATTAGCATTCATTTGAAGGTTATTATGTTTTGATAAGAAATACTACCCAAGTAGAAAATAGTTACTACAAAACGTTTTACGCCATCCCTATCACTTAAGGAGTTGATCTGCCACCCCATATATTAAGTAATATTTTGTTGATTAAAAATAACCATAGTTGAATTTTAAATAAAAATATTCAACTGAAGAATAGGAGGTCTCATAATGAGCCAATCTACCATGATCATAAGTCTTAATAAAGTGACATTACCAGTACTGGTCACCAAGTCGAGGTAATGGCCTTCCATGGTAAAACTAAAGGACAAGAGGTCTCATCAAAAGATGGCTTATTCATTTTTGTTAGCTCCCATGAATGGAATTGCTATTAACTGGTTACCAAGCCTGAACAATGATCTTCAATAGACATCTAAGTAAATTGAAATTCTCATGTAACTATGTATTTACTTCTAATATATGGGACACTAGAATCTCAGTGGGATATAAGGACATCCCTGTCGAGCCTATGGACTCCTGGTGGCAGCAGTTTCCATGCCTATGATATATAAGTTAATTCAATACTATGATCTAATTGGTTACCTTTTTTTCTCAAAACTAATTACCGATAAATCCTATTGTTGCATATATAAGGTTCGCTGAAAGTCATGGTTTATGGGGTAATATTTAATGAGTTCTTAGATGATGATGGTTATGGTTTATATTTATTATTGAGTTATCAATATTCACTTTACATGTTAGGATGAAACCTTTAGGATATTTTACATTTGACATTTTGTATCGTCTAATGTATCATTCATCTATTATACAAGTTTCATATATTTAACCAAAGATATTTTCTTTTCCCAATCAGTCTCCATTTATTCATAGCTTAACAACGCTGCTATTATTTTGGGGTATAATAAAGAGGCCGAATTCTAATTGTGAACGGCAAGTAATTGGCCAAACCTTGAGAAGAAAAGACTGAGATAACTTATTCTCGCAATTTTTGTGCTCATAACAACAAAATCTTATGGGTATATAGAATGCATCTTTTTCTCATCATTTTTACTCTAATTTATATTCCCTTCTTATTCATTACTATCCCATGATATTCACAACCTAATTATGTCACTTCTATATATAATTAGGTAAATGAGGTGATGAATTACTGATTGCATCTATTTATGAGATGTGTTATAAAAACCTTAATGAGAAGGAAACTAATCAGTTTGGGGGAATAAAACCCTACTAGACTTTATGACTAATCTCTTTCAGTTTCTATGGCTTCGGCCTTCAGCATCACTTTCAACATCATCTCAACCTACATCAGTTTCAATAGATTTAAGTCCATATATGTCATTCCACATTTTCATGGTGGTAAAACTTGAGGTAAAATAGCATAAGTTTTTTATTTATTAAAATTTTAGGAGAATGTCATGAAAATCCATTTAGCATTATTCACGTCATATTTTTTTAATCATTAGTTCCACCTCATTGCCACTTCTATTTTTTTAGTGACACAAAATATTTCAGTTTGGGGGAGTGTTACTTCAATTCATTTATTTATTATGACCATGCAATTAATATTCTTTATCATTCATCTCCTTATTCATTCTAAAAAAATCCCTTATTCCATATTGTATTACACTAAGCATAGATTTCAACAATGATTATAGCAACAACCTTAATTTTTGTTTTCTAGTGTAGCATGAGGGCATGCTAATTCTTTAGTTTTGGGGAGGAGTTGCTATTCATAATGGATTTTTTCTCCTTTCTTCCTCATTCAAGGCATACAGTTTCATTTTTATACAGTGCATAAATTGATTTATGTATATCTTTAATACTATGAACTGGATTCTTGTGACTTTTTAATAACAAAGTGGTATCATTAAAATACAAAAACCCAAAAAAATTTCAAGCTAAACAACTTTATGAAATTGAAAAAATCATGCGCTGTCACCTACAAGTATTTTTCTGATATCTTGGAATATTTTCATTGGATTGCTCTGATTTTTGAATTGGAGAAGCCTTAATCTCATAGAAATCTTCCTGCAAAATTTGAGCAAAATCTAGCTTGTAGTTTTTGAGAAAATGGATAATGAAGTTTTTTGTTACTTATATCATATTTTGTTGCAACTTCATATACATATTGTTCAAATTCAATGTGCCAAATGTTACATTTTTACCAACATTGCTAGAATTTAACAACTCCTGTTTTGAAGAAGCCTTTCAGGAACAAGTTAATTTTTTTTTCCTTCAATATCATGAGTTGGGGTGTGTAATATTCCCACTTAGCCCAAGCTAATGGGAATATTAAATTTTTATTTGTTTTTTTTTTCTTTTCATGTTGATGAATAAAGTGTAAAGGAGGACATGTAAAACTCTTTAAAACATCAAAATAAATCAATGCCCAATGTAAACAAGGCTAAATCTAGGACATTTTATAAATACACTTGACTGTGAAAGAGGTTGATCACTTCAACAAGTCAACCATGACCATATCTACTGCGTAGTCTAGATGCATTGAACCTCCTTGAGGCACAACGTAGTTCTAGATGGGGGCTCTACATGTGAAAGGAGCTAAATTGATGAAGTGGTTTAGGGTTTGACAAGAATCTTATCTTATAAAAGGAAGAGGGGAGCAGCATGGGAGGGGTGGTCGAAAATTATTATTTTTTGAATATATTGTCTCTTCAGACATATATCATTCTCTAGATGTTTAGCTAAGAATAATGTTGTTTAGCATTGGGTGTTCTTGAGTTAGAATCCCACCTTCTTCCTAGAGTAGCTCTTTGAGGAGTTTTTCTTGTCTTGTCGACTATCAGGCTTGGGCCAAGCTTCACCTTACTCCTATAGTGCTGATCCTATTGAGGGTTGGGTTGTCCTTGTGAGTTGCATCAAGAGGAGGATAAATCTCTTCATATCTATGCACATCTAGCACCCCTTTTCACTGGGAAATTCTTCTATCCCATTGGCAAGATTATCCTAGATAATTGGAGCTATAGATCTAGACCTTGGCATCAGGCCAAATAATTCTCAGGTATTACATCACAATTTCCCTTCCCTAACTGCGTTATTTGCATATTTTCAGTGGCAAGGTGTTTTGTCTACATTTGGGAAGAGAGATCTTTGGTGATAGGATTCTTCCTATCGCTATGGTGATCCATGGATTGGCCATCCAATCCATGTCTGTTTCAGATCCAATATACTATTCTATCACATGGTTCATATATTTCTGAATATTACTATAGATCTGAAACTCTAGATCTTAGATCTACTCTTATACTCTGATGTTCTGCACAAAACCCCAAGGGGAATGTATAGATGAGCTTTTCTTGTATACAGATATGAATTAGATCTATATTTTTGTGTACAGATCTACTCTATATCTGAGTTGTAGTAGACTACTTCTTCAGCCCATTAAAATAACACTGTCAAGTTTATGCAGACATTTGTTATGGTTGTAGCACGTCATTTCTGAGGGTTTATTCCTGTATAGTCTTCTACTTTCTCTTGTACATTGTATGGGTTGTAATGTAAATCTGATTTTCTATTGTACATATGATATTTAAGCCTCCATATTGGCCTCCTACTTTAATTTAGTGGAACTACGTTATTTCTGAAGTAGTTTGTTGCATATAACTGCAGGCCCTTCATTGGGTGTTTTCCAACCATACTAGGTGGTGGGAGGTTTGTCTACCTCACCTATTTTAAATTTTTTTTTTTGCTCTCCTTCTAGATTATAATACTAGATCCATTGATATAAGTGATCCAAGATCTATAAACTCATTTTAGTGCACCAAATTGTGAAGAGTGCGTTATTCCAGCAGGCATTGCTAAGTAGTCCCATTTTGGGATATTACAGTGGTATTGGAGCAACTTTCTTGGCTTATCTTGTGATCTTCAAGAATTATGGAATCTTCTCATGGGAATGAGGAGATCTACAAGAGAAATCAAAGCAAACCCTTTTTTTCTGGAGAAAATAGGTTCAAAAAACTTCTATCTCAATCTCTGCACGGTATCAGTAAGGACATCAAAGGAATGAGGAGGGAAAAACATGGACATCCCGCAACAAGATCTACAAGATATATACATGAGGAAGGTTCTAAGTCCTCATCTCATGGATATGAGCACTCATCCATCTTATCAAATCTACAACGTTTTGTCAGCAACTTCTTCATGAAGAGGAAGGAAGGATATGTGCCAAAGAGAGAGAATCACTTGAATTTCCAAGGGTGTTGCAAGATCAAAAAAGAGAAGGACGGGGATAAAAGTGTAGTCATGACAAGGGCACACCTAGACCCTCATGGAAAGGAATAAGGAGAAATGGCTCCAAGGAGAGAAACTCTTTCACTATTGCAAGGAGTTCCAGAGAATCTCACATATCAAGGTTGTGGCACAATCCATGTGCAGCATGTGCCATCATTATCAAATGGTCAGAATATGAATATTGTAGAAGATAAATCGGAGGGGAAGCATCATATGATGAGGATTATACACCCCTCTTTATTTCAAAATATTGATACACAAATAAGGCATGAGATACTATGCAATGAACGCAAGGACAAATCAGTCCATACATCTATGTATCCTGTTCTATGCCTCGATGTCTCTTTGCATGGAGGCATTCCACCAGGGAGACCCCCTGATTGGAATAAAGATAATGTTTTCTCTCAACTATATGCAGCAACAACATATTTTCCTAAATAGGGAACCTTGAAAGGAGCTACTACAGCACTGAGAATCATTGATGGGGGGCTAAGCAATTTTCTGGATATGACTTTTCTATCTTCCATTTATTTATTTGCACTGGAAAGAAGAGATTCAAAAATTTGTGTTGATATGAGCATGGTATGAAAATGGCACTCCATGGCCATTGAGCAACAAAAGACACTCCAATATATAATGAAAATTTCTGAATATGACAAGAAGGTATTTCCATTCTTGTATGTGGGAGAAAAGTTGTGGGATTTTTGGAGGAGGAGAACCTTTCAAAAGAAGGATATCTCTCCTAAACTTCAATCTTGTCTTGAGCAAGATCAGCTACAAGAGGGGAAGAAAAAGAAAGTTTGGAATAATCCAACATGTGACTTTGACATCAAGCATGTCAAGGAGGAGAGCCTTCATATGACAGATACTTCATTTCAGACTTCTATAGCATTGTTAATGTTGGGAAGCCTAGATCCTTATTGGGAGTCCGTACTCTTAATGGAATATTCCAAGGACCTCTTCATATGTAAGGTTATTGATGAGAAAATGATATATATTAGGTATAGAGTAGTTAATGGAGTCATTTATTTCTATGATCAGATCTAATTATCTAAAAAATCCAAACTCAGGGACAAACTACTTAATGAAACCTATGAGGTCTTGATTTCTAAACCCACTAGCTTCATTAAAATATCCCATACTATATTGGAGGGATTCATGTGGGAAGATCTCAGTAAGGAGGTGCACTCTAATATGAGGAATTGCATGGATCATTTGTTGGTTGAGGAGGAATATAGCTCTTGGAAAAAGACATCCTTAACACCTCCTTATTCATTGAGTGTGAGAAGGAAGTTAGCCATGAGTTACCTCACTAATGTAAAAAAAGTAGATGTAGGAACTTGTATTTCTGAATATCCTGATGTATCTGCTATATTCTTGTATTTTTCTAAAACTCATGCGCAGGGCTTTGCTCCAAGAGGGAGGATTATTTTTGATAGGTTTCATAAACCACTTGGGGCTATGAACAATGGTGATTTTGGCCATTCCTTGAAAGATATTGGAGAGATGATATACTCTTCATGGCGTGATTCCTTTAAACCAACTATTATGCACTTTCTCCAAGCATGCAAGAAGGATGGGGCAACAAACAAGTGTTGGGGAAAACACTTTTCACATCATATTATATGGTAGTTAGAAGTAAAATTGTATTGGTTTCACTTCAGGAACCATTTTCCCTCTCCATTATTGCATATAGCAGCTAGCATGACTCTAATTATGATTCCATATGCTTAAATTGTTCTTGTCTTTGTTTGGAACATGGATGGATGGAAGACACATTGGTTGGATGTGTCCTTGGGGAAAGGAGTTTCCCACACTTTTTGCACCACATGTTTCAAGGGGAGCATGGGATATTACATGTCCACTATGGTAGACCACTTTTTTCTTTGTAAGGTGAGCCATATGTTTGTTTGGGACATGCCTCTCGTAAGTATTGGGGAGGATTTTTTCTATAAATTTACAAGCTGGGAAGTGATTCATTTCATTTGGATGATAGCATGGAGATGGGAGTCTTTCATGGATGAAGAAATCCCCCATTATTGTAATCACTTCTATCTTGAGGAGGCCATGGATCAGCAATAAGGTTTCCATATAGACCTTCCAATCCTTCATGATGAGAGCCATTGGGTTTACTCACCAAAGGCCAACTTGCATACTTGGGAGGAACCATTGGGGGGAAAAACCATTGCAGAAAATCTAAAGCAATGGTGGAGACAATTGGATGAGGAGGGCACAAGAGAAGAACGGGAGATTTTGCAGGACTCACCTTATCCATTGCTTGAGGACAAGCAACATTTGGAGCAGAGGAATGTAACATTCCCACTTAGCCCTAGCTAATTGGGCTACTCAATTTTTCTTTTTCTTTTTTTTCTTTTCATGTTGATGAATAAAGTGTAAAGGAGAACATGTAAAACTCCAAAAATCATCAAAATAAATCAATGCCCAATGTAAACAAGGCTCAATTTGGGCCATTTTATAAAATACTTGAGTGTGAAAGAGGTTGATCACTTGACCAAGTCAACCATGACCATCTCTATAGCACAATATAGATGCATTGAACCTCCTTGAGGCACATCGCAGTTCTAGATGGGGGCTCTACATGTAAAAGGAGCTAAATCGATGAAGTGGTTTAGGGTTTGACAAGACTCTTACCTTATAAAAGGAAGAAGAGAGCAGCATGAGAGGGGTGGTGGAAGATTATTATTTTCTGAATATTGTTAGTATGATTCTTTCATCGTAAAAGATCACTTTAGCTACGCATAACAAATCGCCCTAACATCGATTATGGCTGCAAAATATCTTTAAGTTTGCTGCACAAATTCAGATCTAAGCACAAAAGACATTAAGCAGATAAAATATAACATGGCTCCATAAATCCAATGGACAAGACAAGAAGAATGTATTTAAAAGAATTTTGTATTATATTAAGGAATGGGGCACATGAGAGGAAAACAAGAAAGGTGTCTTCCGGTTCTCCTCAGTGGGATGGGTTCTTGAAAGTCCTCAGTGTTTCAGATCTAACATTTCTCTCTCTTATGGGTGTATAACAACAAACATAGAACTCAATGGGAGTTCACAACAAAAAATGGAAAATGGTGACCAAGAGTAGATCTAGAGTGATCTAATGCAATGAAGGTGACTGTTAAGTCCCTATATTAATAGTGTAGCCCCTTATTATTGTTAGTGTAGACCCCTTATTGTTATTATTGTACCCTTGTAACCCCCATTTTTTTATTATTGTGCCCTTAAATTAGTATTGTTAGGTCGGCTAGGATTACATTGTGGCCCACTAGGATTACATTATGGCCCCATGGACTCCTATTTATAGAAAGGAGGTTTTGTAAATTGTATCATCCAAGAATTGTGCATTTATGTCATGAATTGGAGGTTTCCCCCTCGAAGTGGCTTATTTCTAAGGCGTTGATAACTCTTTTCTTCTATTTTTGGAGCTGGTTACACAACATTTGGTATCAGAGGTTTGGATTCTAGGGTTTCGCTACTCCAAACAGGTCATCGTGGCATTTTCGCTATAACTTTTTTTCTACGAAGTTTCAGAAGCTGAAATTTTTAGGGTGCGAAGAAAAAATCCTGAGGAAGCTTGTACAAAAATTTTAGAGTTTGGTTCACAATAATTTCGGAGATATGATCTGTGGAAGTTAGGTATGTTTTCAGGCTCCTAAACAGGTCATCGTGGCATTTGCGCTATAAAAATTTTTCTACGAAGGTTCAGAATCTGAAATTCATATAGTGCGAAGCTGAAATCCTGAGGAAATTGATCAAAAAATCTCAGAGCTTGGTTCGCAATATTTTTGGAGATATGATTTGTGGAAGGTAGTGATTTTTCAGGCTCCTGAATTTCATCTCAAAGAGGTGATCGTGGGAAAAGTTCAGTAACTCTCTCTCTGAATATTGGATTGGAGTTCCGTCAAAATTGGTCGCAAGTACATGGCATGTAGTTTCTTCGCTATCAATTTTAGAGACAAAGGACAAAAAAGTGACACGTGGCAAGTCGTACAAGTTCGCTCTACTGAACCAGTCCATAATTAGGTCATTGTGGGAGATTGGACACAACTTTGTCTTGGAGAATCCAAATCAGGTCATACCTGTGGCATTCAAAATAAAATTTAGAGGGCTACTATAGTGCTGAATTTCAGATATTGAAGATCTGCAATCACATAGATAATTCAATTTCAATACAGAGCTCCTAAAAAGAAAGTAAAAGGTGTTTATTTGTTTTTTCGAATTGCATAAATCTTGTTTGAAAAATCAGTTTGAAGTGATTCCAAGGGCCTATTGAGCATATATTTCAGTATTGGGTTCTGAGATGCCTCCTAAAAATAATTCAACACCCATTATGCCCTCAGAAATCTATACTATGACACAAGAAGAGGAAGAATTGCAGTATGAGATATCAAAATTACGGTACCAAGTGCAACAAATTTCTATCTTACGAAGAGCAACCGAAGATTACATAGATGGTTTAAAAGCAGAAATGGAGGCTAATTTGGATGGTTTTAAGGATCAAATAAAATCTATTATGGATGATAAAGTAGTGGAATATCACAATGAGCATCAACAACAAGTTCTCCAACTCTCAAAGGATAACCTAACTTTGGTGCAAAATCAAATGAAACAACCGGAAGATCAATATCACATCGAAAGAAGTTATGAAGCAGTCATAGAAACAAGAACTCAAAAAGTACAATCAATTTCAGAGTATCTCAGCAAGTGGAAGAACTTTCCTGTAAAATATTTCACATGGGAGGATGAGAATTTTATACAGAAGCATCAAGAAATAATCAAGCGTTGAGGACAACACTTGTTTGAAGGAAAGGGGCATGTTAAGTCCCTATATTAATAGTATAGCCCCTTATTATGTTAGTGTAGCCCCCCTTATTGTTATTATTGTACCCCTGTAACCCCCATATTGTTATTATTGTACCCTTAAATTATTATTGTTAGGTCGGCTAGGATTACATTGTGGCCCACTAGGATTACATTATGGCCCCATGGATTCCTATATATAGAAAGGAGGTTTTGTAAATTGTATCATCCAAGAATTGTTCATTTATGTAATGTATTGGAGGTTTCCCCCTCGAAGTGGCTTATTTCTAAGGCGTTGATATCTCTTTTCTTCTATTTTGAAGCTGGTTACACAGTGACCAATTAATGGGGAAAACCCCCTATTTATAACAAAATATTGCGGCGGTCTAGAACTCAGTGCATGAATAAAATATTATTAATCGAATTCTAGAAGCACCTTTTAGGAATATTTTATTATATTTTTTGAAGGGAAAAGGGTTCTTGACTTGGGTCAATTCCTTTATCTATTAATAATAAATACATAAATGATTTATTTATCATTTTAGGGGAATGCTGGGAATAAATAATGGTTTATTTGATTATTTATGGATGATTTAGTCAAATTTAACTATGAATATTATTTAAATAATGATTTAAATAACTTGTTCTTAGGAAGTAATTAAATAAATAAAAATTTATTTAATTAATTGCTTTGTTTTGGGTTAAATATGACCAAATGAGTTATTTTATATGGTGAAAGCAATTTTACTTAGGGTAAAATTGGTCTTACATGGTGTACTTGGGTTCATCTAATAATAGCAGGTTAGATGCCAAAAAAATGGTGTAACAGATTTCCCCCCAACGTACGAGTGTTAGGAGAAAATCGTATGACCGAAGTACGTTGTAAGAAATCAATCACTAGATATCAAAAGGGAAGTGAGAGAGAGAAGTGTAATGTTGTCTAATGTGCTAAAGGACTAGACCCTGAGGATATGAGACTTACAGGTGCAACAAGTCTCTAGTTTATGAAGTGGTACCTATGCTAAAGGCGGCGGGGGAGGCATACCTATGCCCGCCGAGACAAAGTACAAAGAATAAGGCCCCCGGAAAACCACAGAACGCAATAGTGAAGCATGTGCTGGCCTAAACATGAGCTAGATAAATAACATGATGAATTCCAGATACATGCGATGCTTGGAATAATCGTCAGGACTTATACAATAATATGGTAGTACATGAGATACAAATACACCCAAATGCCCCCTACACGCGCGGAAGGGCTCGCAAAATCTGACTGATACGTGCAAATCGAAGAGGCGCTGCAAGCGGTTGAGGCCGATATCATCATATGAAAGGAGCTGCATCAAGGGCTGAAATGAAGTCATCCGGGCATGTGGGGGGCTACCTGCAGGGCCACCCCCTCATGAGGGTTGAGACATCTCACACATGCCCGGGAATCACCAATAGTTGCTACTGCGTCACTGGACCATCAAGTGTATATATCACGATCATGCTGAAAGGAGCTCGAACCAAGGTACACTGCCCCCAAGACCTGGCTTCTGGAGTAAATGAGTTGATGTCGATAGAAGTAGGTCCGCCATAGGTGAGGCAACAAGGGAATCTCAACGAAGGCACGGGAGAAAATAGTAGAGTGACGAACAGACGGATACTGATGATGATAATGAAATGAGGAATACTGAGTAGCCGAAGGACGACTTCTCTTGTTAGAGCATAAAGGGTATGAATGACTTGGCAGTGACTGACACACTATCATGAGGGACAGGGGATAATGGTACTGAAGGTCATAATGTGCAACACGAGAGAGGGACCAAGCGATGAAGGATGGAGGACTATAGTGGGATACAAAGGGACGCGAGATAGACTCCATGGCTGATGATGACGCAACTCAGATGCTCTAAACAAGGGTGACTCGATGGTGCTGCCACACAGTAAAGGTCCAATGGGGGACCGTAAAAACATGAGTATAATAGGGTAGCTCATGACGAAAATCAACACGAACAAAGACAAGTAAGGAGGCAAAGTGGTGCCCCTGGTACAAGTGTTGTAAGTGAAGAAATTCGATTTGGAGAAGAGATGCAAAGATCCTTCATGGAAAAGATGTGTCCTAGTGAAGTATCAAAACATGAAAAACTAACAAACACCCATTTGAGTGCTCGGTGAGAGCTTTCAAACGGTGTAGACGGTTTGGCAAATGGGGCTATGGTTTGGTCGCAGCTGGTGAAAGAAAAAACAGGGGTTTTTCTTCTAATAAGTCATTTTCCCTCCAAAATCATTCATTTGCTTGTGTAGCTGTGGTGAATGTGGAGAGGAGAGAAGGCCCTAAATCTTGCGACGATCGTAGCGGACAAACCGACCGTTGGAATCGTGATTCGTCAGTTGCAGGTAAGAGGTCTAATCCTACTCTTTGTTTTTGATGGATTCAAAGTTCAGATTAGGGCCTGAAATCTCAGGAACTGCCCCTACTTATTCCTCACGGCTGGGTCGCACTTTTTGGGGCAAAAACTACGACCTGGGACGCAGGTTTGGGCCTGAAAAGTGCGACCTGGTCCAGGGTTTTACTGAAAAGTGTGACCTGTGAGAGGGAGGTGATTTCAATGCTGTTTTGGGCTGAGATTCAGTTTTGTTGTGTAGACTGAAAAAATGATGTTTTTGTGCAGATATGGCAGATATATTGATCAAATGGAGAGAGAGAGACTTAGGGACATTACAGACGGAGTTCTAGGTGGATCAGGGTGTCCGTCGTGTACTGGCTAGGTATGGGGTGCTGAAATTTTTGGAGAACCCTTTGATGAGGGCTGGAGAGCCCTTGTTGGCCCGTATTATCAGTTACTGGAATCCAGATCAGGAGGCGTTTGTAGTGCAGGGGCACAGGATTGAGCTGACGGTCTAGGATTTGTATTTCTTGACTGGTCTCCCACCATTATGGATGGTGGGAAATACGCAGCCAGTGTTACCACGTGGGCGTAACATTATGGAGTTTGTTGAGCGACATTGTTGACCAGGGGTCCGAGTCAAAGGGAATCGAATATCCATTGGTGATCTAGAGAGGTTGGAGACCCGAGCAGTGGCCGCGGCAGTGTTACGGGTCTTGGGTAGCCAGGCATTCCATCACATCACTGGAGGGTAGATGATGATCATGGAGAGTGTGCTGAGTGGGACCTACTATGGGTGGGCCTAGATGATGTTGGTGTCGGTGAAACGACAACTGTCGCTATGCAAGCGGCAAGTGAATCATGATTGCGCCTATGGGACGATGTTGCGCTCTTTCTTCTTTGAGAAGATTCCGACCTTACGACCTCGTGTACAGTTTCCTGATGGAGGTCCGAGAGAGCCTCGGATGCATCGGTGGGGACGATTACTGTGTAGAGGAGGAGGAGGGGTAGTCGAACGGGTGTTCCGACCAGAGTTCTTCGCGCATTGGGATCAGATGCCACTATACATAGATGACTATCCCTATAGTGGGATGAGTTATTGGAGAGATCCGGACTTGCCGCTTCGACCTAGTTGAGTGTGGGGGCCCGATGGTAAGCGACAAGAAACTAATCTGTTATGTGCATTTTAGAGTTTGTGACTAGTATGCATGGTACTAATCGTTATATGTTTTGGAATGCAGA